>JARQOD010000004.1:442161703-442284940 GCA_033576555.1 Oophaga sylvatica | reverse complement strand
TGCTACCATTTTTTTTTTAATTTTGTGTACTGATCATGCAAAGCCTATGTTCTGCATACCCTCAATCTTGCTGGTCAATCCTCTACAAAGCCATCTTCTAGATTAACTCATCGTTTGTATTGATCTAGCGAACTGTTATTGGACTCTAAACATACTTTGCATTCATCCTTACAAATACGCCAGTGGTTCCTCTGCTTTCCTTTCTGTGCTGCCTCAGACCTGCCATTTACCTCTTTGTCTGCCCTCAAAGTGTCCAAATCCTCAATCTTCCACGTGCCCTCCAGCCATCTGCACCAACACCTTGGGTCCATGTGCCCACCTGAACCTGCGACTTTATTAATCCATCTCAACAGATGAGTCCATTAGTTAGACTCTACTATGTCATTTGGTTTTGATATAGAAGAGTTAATGTTTTTCCTTCTTGTCCTAGAATTTGTTTTTATAGTAGTGTGGTAGCCCTTTTAGTCTCATATTTAAGGATTTTAAACTTCTTATCTCATATGCAATGTTTTTGGTACATCGTAAATAAATTCATCATGACCTGGGTAACGGGGGGGGGCTACATGAGTTGCAGTTAGTTACATTGCTGAAAATCCTATAAGAGATATAATTCTTGGGTGAATAAACAGAAAAGTGACTTGCTCACAACCCGTGTGCATCCTTTTCTCAAAGGGTTTATTATTTCAGGGCCTTATCTCTTAATTTGGCCTCACTAGTGATCCGGCATATCTGACTTTGGGTCAGAACAAACACCGCTACAACAGTTTCTTAGGAAACAGATGGTTTCCATCATCGGATGGATTTGTCACAGCAACTGTTCTATTTGACTCATATTAAAAAAGGCCTCCCCAAAAATTTACACATTGTTCATTTTTAAAATCACACACTAACATTTTATATTTGTAGAACTAGTCCTCATGTTGAGAGGGAACAGGTTAGGGCAACAACTATCTTACTTATCCCACGTGCTGACCCCACAGTGTGTATACCCTAGTTTCACAATACTTGCAGCCTTGATTTGACAACACCTTGTGTCATGTCTTGTATACTGTTTTTGAGAATCAGCATTTCCTCAAAGATTGAGGTTTATATATGTGAATGTGGTAGAGTGTAATGAGTCTTACTGATTACAGTTCAAAATCTTAAATAGAAATATGAAAACACAAAGCATAAGACAATCCATAATTGAGAAGTATTTACTTTACCATGTAACAGGAAGCAGAATGACAAGAAAGCTGCGGGTAATTGCAAGGTTCATTTTTGCTATTGTTTAGAATCTCTTGATGTGTCATTTCCAATATGGGATCTCTGTGAAGCTTGTAATTTAATAAACAAAAGATCAATAACTTTTTGTGCTGTAAGTAAGAAAGCTGACTGGCAAGCAGTTCCTTTTAATTATTAATCATTGTATGGAACTGGGAGCCCTAATGACAGCAGCATGCCATACACATCTAGCGGGGCACAGGCCGTGAAATGCAAAATAAAGACGGTTCTTATTACACAGAGGAGCTGGTGTGATAGTGATTAGACAGAGATGAGCATCCGAGGGATGGAAACATCAGTCAGCATTGTTAATCTAAAGATTCCCTGCTATGAATAATAACTTCAGAACATCAGCTTTCTGGCGTCAGTCAGGCTCAAACTGCAAATACTAGGTTTCATATGGTCTTATAGCAAAGGCTAGAGCACTGCCGAGTGGATCGAACACGAGCTATGGGACATGATCAGAGCAAGGTTATGCCCACAAGACTGTTCATGGCTTTTACATGGATTACTGGGCCAATTGTGTATGCATCTATTCCAGAATATAGAAAGTCTACGTCTATCTCTGTACAAGCTTCTTTCATGGTTTACTTTTCTATTAGCTATTTCTTGTGAGGTTGCTACTATTACACATTTACAACGTGCATTTTATTTATGCATTGTATTTTTTATCACAGCTTTTGTGTTTGCTTTTTTTTCCCTTTATATCTTTTTACTGTATATGTGGCTCATGTGATTGTTAGTGTTGCTGGTATAACTGGTTTCAATAAGCTCAATGAACGTCACGTGAACCCAAGATATAAATTTGGTTTTACGAAATGTCCATGAATAGCGTAACATTAATTTGACTTAATGAATGTACAGATTGAACTGCTTGACCTTTATTGCTAGTCTATTGATGTGAGACATTTGTGATGCTTTTTTCATGACATGTAAAGAAGTTTGTTTGATCACGGACACATCTTTTGATCTGACAGCTTCTGAAACTCCTCATGAACAGCAGATAACACAAGGGTCTTTTTTGATAGTCTTCTGTTTCTGTCCTGTTAAAGAATAGGATAAATCCTGTGTTTTGTATAAATGATGTAGGGTTCAACATGATAGGATCATGTTTCATCCTATTTTTGATGTAGGGCATACAAGTACATGCTACATTGATTGGAAGTAAGTAGATCAGGCTCAAGAGCTAAACCCACTTGATTCAAGGCTAGTGCCATGCATAAAAGTCAAAAACTATGAAAATATATAATTAATTAACCAACATGGTAAACCAAAAAAGTTACGTTTTTGGTCAAAAACATTATATGTTTCCTAAAAAGATATAAAAAAAAAACCCTCATACACTCATGAATATTCATAGACACATAAAGAAAAAATGTTTGGGTCGAAGAAAATGGTGACAGAAACCAAATGCAATAAGTAGAGAAAAGCAAAACTGCCATCCGGATTCTTACAGATTTGCCCCAACTATAACTTTTTTGAAATATTTCAGTCCCAATAAACCCAATAAAAGCACAGCATTTGTAATTCTTATTCATTAGGCAGGGAAAGTAAAAAGGTCATGAAAATCCTATTGAGAAGGTACTAAAGGTGGTTAATCTTGTGTTACAGACCAGACAGTAAGTAGAATGCCAGAGAGTAGTGAATCCAAATTTTATTCAAAAATTCAGCATATTTTGAAACTAAAAAAAATAAAAATCCTCCTAAAGTTTGGTATCGCTGTAATTATACAGACCAATTGACAGATTACATTTACCACATGCTGTAAACACTAATCCCAAAACTAATGGCAAAATTAAAATTTTCACCGTTTTCCCGTACTTGAAATTGTGTTCCCATTTTAAATATAATAAATGGTAAAATGACAAAATGTATAATGATATTCATATTTACAACTTGTAACGCAAAAACAATCCCTGATATCGCTGTCAAATGGCAAAAGAATTTTGACTATTGGAATAAACAAAAGCACAAATACTAAAAATGGACCTGTAATGAAGAGGTTAAGATATAAATATTATTCATAGAACCCCAGGCAATATGATATGCTCTGGCAGAAAACTGACCCAGCAGCATAAATAGCAATTATTAAAGGTGTTGTTCATTTAACTCCTTTCATAATTGAGTCCATTATCCACTGTCGGAGCTTAAGGGCCAGTTATAAACAAAGTGTGACCCAGAGCAAAAATTAAACGTGGGGCCCAAATACTAACTTAACCCCTTAACGACCAAGCCATTTTGTAGGTTAAAGACCAGGCCAATTTTTACAATTCTGACCACTGTCACTTTATGAGGTTATAACTCTGGAACGCTTCAACGGATCTTGGCGATTCTGAGAATGTTTTCTCGAGACATATTGTACTTCATGATAGTGGTAAAATTTCTTCAATATAACTTGCGTTTATTTATGAAAAAAACGGAAATATGGCAAAAATTTTGAAAATTTTGCAATTTTCAAATTTTAATTTTTATGCCATTAAATCAGAGAGATATGTCACAAATATTAGTTAATAAATAACATTTCCCACATGTCTACTTTACATCAGCACAATTTTGGAACCAAAATTTTTTTTTTTTAGGAAGTTATAAGTGTTAAAATTTGACCAGCAATTTCTCATTTTTCCAACAAAATTTACAAAATCATTTTTTTTAGGGGCCACCTCACATTTGAAGTGAATTTGAGGGGTCAATATGACAGAAAATACCCAAAAGTGACACCATTCTAAAAACTGCACCCCTCAACGTGTTCAAAGCCACATTTAAGAAGTTTATTAACCCTTTAGGTACTTCACAAGAATTGAAGCAATGTGGAAGGAAAAAATTAACATTTAACTTTTTTTCCCAAAATTTTTCTTTCGACACAATTTTTTAAAATTTTGTCAAAGGTATCAGTAGAAATGAACCACAATATTTGTTGTACAATTTCTCCTGAGTACAGCGATACCCCATGTGTGGGGGTAAACCACTATTTGGGCGCATGGCAGAGCTCGGAAGGGAAGCAGCGCCATTTGACTTTTTTGGCTGGAATTGAGATTGGACGCCATGTCGCATTTGGAGAGTCCCTGTGTGCCTAAACAGTGGAAACCCCCCACAAGTGACCCCATTTTGGAAACTAGACCCCCAAGTAACTTATCTAAATGTGTAGTGAGAGCTTTGAACCCCCAAGGGCTTCACAGAAGGTTATAACGTAGAGCCGTAAAATTAAAAAATCATGTTTTTTCCACAAAAATTATCTTTTCATCCCAATTTTTATTTTCCAAAGGATAAAAGGACCCCAAAAGTTATTGTGCAATTAGTCCTGAGTACGCTGATACCCCATATGTGGGGGTAAACCACTATTTGGGTGCATGGCAGAGCTCGGAAGGGAAGCAGCGCCATTTGACTTTTTTGGCTGGAATTGAGATTGGACGCCATGTCGCATTTGGAGAGCCCCTGTGTGCCTAAACAGTGGAAACCCCCACAAGTAACCCCATTTTGGAAACTAGACCCCCCAAGGAACTTATCTAGATGTGTGGTGAGAGCTTTGAACCCCAAGGGCTTCACAGAAGGTTATAACGTAGAGCTGTAAAATTAAAAAATCATATCTTTTCCGCTAAAATGATCTTTCCACCCCCAATTTTTATTTTCCAAAGGGTAAAAGGACCCCAAAAGTTATTGTGCAATTTGTCCTGAGTACGCTTATATACCGCATATGTGGGGGTAAACCACTATTTGGGCGCATGGCAGAGCTTGGAAGGGAAGCAGCGCCATTTGACTTTTTTGGCTGGAATTGAGATTGGACGCCATGTCGCATTTGGAGAGTCCCTGTGTGCCTAAACAGTGGAAACCCCCCACAAGTGACCCCATTTTGGAAACTAGACCCCCCAAGGAACTTATCTAGATGTGTGGTGAAAGCTTTGAACCCCCAAGGGCTTCACAGGTTATAACGTAGAGCAGTAAAATTAAAAAATCATATCTTATCCACAAAAATGATCTTTCCACCCCCAATTGTTCGTTTCCAAAGGGTAACAGGACCCCAAAAGTTATTGTGCAATTTGTCCTGAGTACGCTGATACCCCATATGTGGGGGTAAACCACTATTTTGACGCATGGCAGAGCTGGAAAGGGAAGGAGCGCCTTTTTCAAATGCAGATTTTGATGGAATGGTCTGCGGGTGTCATGTCACGTTTGGAAAGCCCCTGATGTGCCTAAACAGTAGAAACCCCCACAAGTGACTCCATTTTGGAAACTAGACCCCCCAAGGAACTTATCTAGATGTGTGGTGAGCACTTTGAACCCCCAAGTGCTTCACAGAAGTTTATAACGTAGAGCCGTGAAAATAAAAATATCATATTTTTTTCCACAAAAATAATTTTTGCCCCAAATTTTTATTTTTATAAGGGTAACAGGAGAAATAGGACCCCAAAAGCTATTGTGCAATTTGTCCTGAGTACGCTGATATCCCATATGTGGGGGAGAACCACTATTTTGACGCATGGCAGAGCTCGGAAGGGAAGGAGCACCGTTTTTAAATGCAGATTTTGATGGAATGGTCTGCGGGTGTCATGTCACGTTTGGAAAGCCCTTGATGTGCCTAAACAGTAGAAACCCCCCACAAGTGACTCCATTTTGGAAACTAGACCCCCAAGGAACTTATCTAGATGTGTGGTGAGCACTTTGAACCCCAAGTGCTTCACAGAAGTTTATAACGTAGAGCCGTGAAAATAAAAATATCATATTTTTTTCCACAAAAATAATCTTTTTGCCCCCAAATTTTTATTTTTATAATGGTAACAGGAGAAATAGGACCCCAAAAGCTATTGTGCAATTTGTCCTGAGTACGCTGATATCCCATATGTGGGGGGGAACCACTATTTTGACGCATGGCAGAGCTCGGAAGGGAAGGAGCACCGTTTTTAAATGCAGATTTTGATGGAATGGTCTGCGGGTGTCATGTCACGTTTGGAAAGCCCCTGATGTGCCTAAACAGTAGAAACCCCCACAAGTGACTTCATTTTGGAAACTAGACCCCCTCAAGGAACTTATCTAGATGTGTGGTGAGCACTTTGAACCCCAAGGGCTTCACAGAAGTTTATAACCTAGAGCCGTGAAAATAAAAAATATCATATTTTTTTCCACAAAAATAATCTTTTTGCCCCAAATTTTTATTTTTCTAAGGGTAACAGGAGAAATAGGACCCCAAAAGCTATTGTGCATTTTGTCCTGAGTACGCTGATACCCCATATGTGGGGGGGAACCACTGTGATCGCCTTACTGCGATCTTTGGGAAGCACAATGAACAAATCCACAAAAGGTGAAGAATTGGTTTTCTTTTTTGCGCCGTTCCTCGTGCGGTATTAGTGATTAGGCGACTTTATTCCTCGGATCGGTGCGATTACAGCGATACCAGATTTATACTCTTTTTTCATGTTTAGCTTCTGTCACACACTAAAAGATGCTTTTTTTTTGGAATAATTTTTTGTAAGAAATTTTTGCATCGCCGTATTTTGAGAGCTATAATTTTTCCTATTTCGGCCGACAGAGTTATCTATGGCCTTATTTTTTGCGGGACGAGCTGACGTTTTTATTGGTACCATATTCAGGCACATAACGTTTTTTGATCGTTTCCTATTCCGATTTTTGTGGAATCAGAATGAACAAAAACCAGCAATTCAGGAATTGTTTTTTTTTTCCTCCGTTCCGTGTGTGGTAAAATTGATAAAGCAGCTTTATTCTTCGGGTCACTACGGTTACAGTGATACCTCATTTATTATATTTTTTTATGTTTTGGCGTTTTTTACACAATAAAAAATTTTATAGAAAAAATAATTATTTTTGCATCAGTTTATTCCGCGAGCTATAACTTTTTTATTTTTTCGCTGATGATGCTGTATAGCGGCTTGTTTTTTGCGGGACAAGATGATGTTTTCAGCGGTACCATGATTATTTATATCTGACTTTTTGATCGCGTGTTATTGCACTTTTTCCAAGCGGTATAATGATACCGCTTGGAAAAAGTATAATTTACTACTTTTTTGTGGTTTTTTTTTTACGGCTTTCACTGAAGGGGTTAACTAGGGTTACGCTTTTATAGATGGGATTTTTACAGACGTGGCTATACCTAACATGTGTATGTTTTTTTTTTTTTTTTTTTTTTATTACATAAAAATGTGTATTTTTTAGGGGATTTTTTTTAAATTATTTTTTAATATTTTTTTTACAATTTTTTTTAACTTGTCCCTTTATGGGACTTTCACTTTTTTTACTTTTTATTGCAGTTACAATGCATTGCAATGCTCTGGCATTGCAATGCATTGTACCTATGGGGAAAGCTGCTGTGACATGATCATAGCAGCTTCCCGTAGCTAGATGACCCGGAGGTTGTCATGACAACCCCCGGGTCATCAAGGCAGAGATCAGGCCCTGCAAATACATTGCGGTGGTGCTGATCTGAGGCAGAGGGAGCTCCCGACCCTCTGCCTCCCCCCCTGAGCTCTGCGATCGCGCTGGATCGCAGCAGTCAGGGGGTTAACAGCCAGGGGCGGTGGGGGCTCCGCTCCTGGCTGTCAGTGCAGGAAGCCTGGCCACTGCAGCGCCGGCTCCTGCACTGATCGCGCTGGAGAAGCTGAAATTTCAGCTTCTCCTGCACGATCGCTGCTGTGTTTGGTCAGTCAGATTGACTGACCAATCACAGCGCTGTGGGTGCGGGGACCGACGGCAAAGGTCCCCGCACCGCTTGCCGTGCCTGTCAGCTGTCTGTGACAGCTGTCGGCACTGATCTACCACTGCGTGTTTACACGCAGTGGTTGATCAAAGCCATGACGTGCAGAGTCCGTCCTGGTGCCGGAACTGGCACCTTGCCATGACGGACTCTGCACGTCAGTGGACATTAAGGGGTTAAGGCACTGAGAAGTGTATAGGATGCATTTAAAAGTGCCTGTTTTATATTGCTAAATGAGTGCCAATCAATTATAATCAAGTACTGTATATACTCAAGTATAAGCCTACCTGAGTATAAGTCGAGGCCCCTAATTTTGCCTCAGAAAAGTGGGAAACTTATTGACTCGTGTATAAGCCTAGGATGGGAAATGCAGCAGCTACTGGTAAATTTCAAAAATAAAAATAGATACCCATAAAAGTAAAATTAATTGAGACATCAGTAGGTTAAATGTTTTTGAATATCCATATTGAATCAGGAGCCCCATATAATGCTCCATACAGTTCATGATGGGCCTCATAAGGTGCTCCATACAAAATACGCCACATATAATGCTCCATAAAGTTCATGATTGGCCCCATAAAATGCTCCATACAAAAATATGCCCCATATAATGCTGCAAAAAGGTTAATAATGGCCTCATAAGATGCTCTATATTAAAATATGCCCCATATAATGCTGCATAAAAGGTTATTTATGGCCCCATAAGAGGCTCCATAGATATATATGCCCCATATGCTGCTCCATAAAGGTTGATGGCCCCATAAGTTGCTCCATAGATATATATGCCAATTATGCTGCTCCATAAAGGTTGCTGGTAGTGTTGAGCATTCCGATACCGCAAGTATCGGATATCGGCCGATATTCGCTGTATCGGAATTCCGATACTTAGTTCCGATACTTTTCCTATATCGTATACCGGAATCAGAAGTTCCCATAATTCTTTGAGAGGCAGTGTGATTTTATTCAGCCAATGAGGAATCCTAAGAAGTGTGGGCACATCCTGTAATGCTGCGGTCATGTTAACTAATGGCATGGCTGTGATTAGCTGCTGAAATGATGTCAGAATGCACTATAAAAGGCGCCGCCGCCATTTTAGCTTCACTGTGCTGTGAATAAAGTTAGGGACAGAACGCTGCTCTGCTGACTCTGAGGGACAGTTACAGATAGCGTTTTTGTGAATTGCTGTGTAGGCAGGCTATTTGAGAAACCGCTGTGTATATCATCCTTTTTCCTTGCAGTGTTGTTTTCACAGCTCTGTGCAAGGTGTGTGTTTGTGAGTGCAGGTGACGCTGCAGTTTGCTCTGCATCCAACGCTGTTTGTAGGCATCTGCACGTGTCACTCACAGACTCTTTTTTTTTTTCTTTAGTGTAATTGGTGCTGCTCCATTCAATTGAAATTATAGTGTGACGCACTTCCATCCGTATACAATACATTGGTTGCAAACACTATAGAAGTACACAAAGGAGCCTTTCAGAGCTAGTGAACAGTTGTGTACAGTGTTCACTGTAGTCTGT
This sequence comes from Oophaga sylvatica, assembly GCA_033576555.1. NCBI lineage: Eukaryota > Metazoa > Chordata > Amphibia > Anura > Dendrobatidae > Oophaga > Oophaga sylvatica. The sequence continues at coordinate 442,275,462 of JARQOD010000004.1, read as the reverse complement.
GAGGTTTTTTTTTTTGAGTGCAGATCACGCTCAAGTTAGTTCTTCAACCAGAGCAGGTTGTAGTTTGCTGAGCGTGTGTCACTGCCTCATCCTTGACATTTTTGTCTAATTGGTGCTGCTCCATTCTATTTAAAAAAACTCAAATTTATTAGTGTGACGCGCTTCCATCCGTATACAATACATTGGTTGCAAACACTATAGAAGTACACAAAGGAGTCTTTCAGAGATAGTGAACAGTTGTGTGCAGTGTTCACTGTAGTCTGTGAGGTTTTTTTTTTTAAGTGCAGATCACGCTCCAGTTAGTTCTTCAACCAGTGCTGGTTGTAGTCTGCTGAGCGTGTGTCACTGCCTCATCCTTGACATTTTTGTCTAATTGGTGCTGCTCCATTCTATTTAAAAAAACTCAAATCTATTAGTGTGACGCGCTTCCATCCGTATACAATACATTGGTTGCAAACACTATAGAAGTACACAAAGGAACCTTTCAGAGATAGTGAACAGTTGTGTGCAGTGTTCACTGTGTTCTGTGAGGTTTTTTTTTTTGAGTGCAGATCACGCTACAGTTAGTTCTTCAACCAGTGCTGGTTGTAGTCTGCTGAGCGTGTGTCACTGCCTCATCCTTGACATTTTTGTCTAATTGGTGCTGCTCCATTCTATTTAAAAAAACTCAAATCTATTAGTGTGACGCGCTTCCATCCGTATACAATACATTGGTTGCAAACACTATAGAAGTACACAAAGGAGCCTTTCAGAGCTAGTGAACAGTTGTCTGCAGTGTTCACGGCAGTCTGTGAGGTTTCTTTTTTTGAGTGCAGATCACGCTACAGTTAGTTCTTCAACCACTGCTGGTTTAAGTCTGCTGAGCGTGCGTCACTGCCTCATCCTTGACATTTTTGTCTAATTGGTGCTGCTCCATTCTATTTAAAAAAACTCAAATCTATTAGTGTGACGCGCTTCCATCCGTATACAATACATTGGTTGCAAACACTATAGAAGTACCCAAAGTAGCCTTTCAGAGCTAGTGAATAGTTGTCTGGAGTGTTCACTGCAGTCTCTGAGGATTAAGCACACTTAGGCCTTATAACTTTTCTGCCTTTCTTTATCAATCTACCAAGATGAAGAAGGCAGGGAGTAAGGCACGTGTTCGTGGGCGTGGAGTTTTAGCAGGGAGAGGACGTGGGGATTCTGTGGCTGCTGCCGACCCAGTGAGACAGCGTCCACCAGTTTTCCTCGTAAACGTTCCTTTATGCGCACTTTTGTAGGAGCTCGGCGTACCCCCCTGCTGCGGGAAGAACAAATAGAAGCTGTTGTCGGTTGGATGGCAGCCAACGCATAGACTTCAATTGCTTTCACCTCCTCTCAGGACCAGAGTACTGTTGAGCAACCATCTGTCTCTTCACCGCCTGCCAAATTGCCCAGGCAGTCAGAGAGCTCTGTACAGGAGCCAGCTGAGTCTCTGCTTCTGTTCTCAGAATCTGTTCGCTTGCAAACAGGGGCCCAGCCAAGCAGCATTCTGGAATGTGAAGAAGAGGGAGTATGCAGTGATGCGCAACAGCTTTGTCTCTCTGAATCTGAAGAGGCGGGTGAGCCAGTGCCGATGGTCAGCACACCGCAGAACGCATCTGATGATGATGAGACTCAGGTGCCAGCTTCTGTTGAGCATGGTGCTGGCCAGACCACCCAACAGCAGCAGGTGTTGGAAGAGGGTAGTGGAGATGATGAGGTCCAAGACCCAACATGGCGTGAGGAACAGGAAGGTGGTGGGAGCAGCTCTGAGGAAGAAATTGCCCCAACGGTCCAAACAGGAGGGAGAGGTAGGCTGCAGACTCGTTGCCTGTAGCCTCCACTTTGGGACCCGTTCGGAGCAGTTCTCTTCCAAAAGCCAAAACGGGTGCTCCCAGGACTTGCACTGCGTGGTCCTTTTTTGACACACTTGCAGATGATATTTGCTATGTCAAATGCAAGCTGTGTAATCAAAAAGTAAAAAGAGGTAAAAGTGCCAGTAACCTAAATACACTAATATGTGGAAACATGTGCGGACCAAGCACGTGGTTGAGTTACAAAGACACACTGGAGACGTAGGTCAACCTACAGCACCACCTACATCTTCAGCTTGTGTTGGAGCCTCTTCCTCCAGCTCACACACAGCTGGTTCGGCTTCCTCACAGGATCGCCATGGAAGAACCTCTGTCACTGTTGTCCAGAGACCCAGTGTTATTCCACCCACAGCTGCAAGTTCCCTGTCATCCTCACACTCCCAGGTCACTGTACAGCCATCGGTAGCACAGGCATGGGAGAAAAGATGGCCATACTCGGCAAACCATCCGCGAGCACAGGCTCTGAATGTTGGCATTGCAAAACTCCTGTCCCTTGAAATGCTGTCATTCAGGCTAGTGGAGACTGACAGTTTCCGTAACTTAATGGCATTGGCAGTCCCACAATACAATGTGCCCAGCCGATTTTATGTCAGCAGGCAAGCCGTCCCTGGTCTGCAAAAGCATGTTGAGGGAAAAATTAAACATGCGCTACTAAACGCCTTCAGTAGCAAGGTCCACCTGACCACCGATGCGTGGACCAGTACCCATGGCCAGGGACGATACCTTTCCCTCACTGCCCATTGGGTTAATGTTGTGGAGCCGGGTCAGATCTTGCGAGTGGCGCTGTACGTGTTCTGCCAACTCCAAGGATTGCAGGAATCCAGTCTGTACACATTGACTCCTCCTCCTACTCCAGTTCCTCAGAATCATCGCTGCAGGAGCCGTCACGTTCTACCTCCACATGGACCCGTGAACGCTTACCTGTTACGACCGATATGAGCACAGCCGTGGCCAAACGTCAACAGGCCGTCCTGAAATTAATTTCCATGGGGAATCAAAGCTACACAGCGCAGGAGCTGTGGAATGCCATAAAGCAGGAGAGCGACGTGTGGTTTTTGCCAGCGAATCTCCAGCCAGGCTTGGTGGTGTGTGACAATGGCCGAAATCTGGTGGCAGCTCTGGGGCTTGGCAACCTCACTCACATACCATGTCTGGCACATGTGCTCAACTTGGTCGTGCAGAGTTTTTTGAGGGACTATCCAGATCTTGATGCACTGCTGCACAAAGTCTGCCTAGAGTGCGCTCACTTGCGACGTTCCAGCATGGCCAGATCGCGCATTGCAGCACTGCAACGCAGATTTTGCCTTCCTGAACATCGCATCATATGTGACGTACCCACCAGGTGGAATTCCACGTTACATATGTTGGAGCGGTTGTGTGAGCAGCAGCCAGCAGTAATGGAGTATCAGCTGCATCAGGCGCAATCAGCTCGCAATTTGCGCCGTTCACACTTTACCACTACTGAGTGGGCCTCTATGAAGGACATCTGCCACATTTTGCGTGCGTTTGATGAGTCAACGCGGATGGCGAGTGCAGATGATGCACTAGTCTGCCTGACTTTTCCCCTTATCTGCCTGCTTCAAAAAACACTGCAAGCACTAAGGGATGAGGTTTTGGAAGAGGTGGAGGATGAGGAGTCACAAATTCCATCACCTTCTGGACAGTCAGCGCAACGTGGTTCCTCACAATGGGCTAGGCAGGGGTCACTTTGTGAGGAGGATGAGGAGGAGTCAATGGAGGAGGAAGACATTGCTCCAGAGGGAGGTACACAATGCTCTAGTCAGTATGTAGAGCGAGGGTGGGGTGATGCAGAGCAGGCAGAGATGACGCCTCTTGCAGGGGACAGCATTTCTTGGCCAGTTGGGAGTCTGCAGCACATGGTTGATTTCATGCTGCAGTGCCTGAGAAACGACCGCCGCATCGCCCACATTCTCACCACGTCTGATTATTTGGTGTACACCCTCCTAGACCCTCGCTACCGGGACAACTTACAAAGCCTCATCACACCGTTGAACCGCTAGCGTAAAATGCAGGAGTACCAAGACACACTGGTGCAATCCATCATGTTCTCCATTCCAACCGAGAGCACTGCTGCTGCTACTGCTTTACAAAGCAGCTCTGGGCGTCGAGGCAGTGGAGACAGCACTGCAACAAGAGGGAGCAGAAGCAGCGCCTCTGCACAGGGCAAGACCAGTATGTTCCAAATGTGGCGAAGTTTTGTGTCAGCGCCACAAATGTCTACACCATCCCAGATGGCTCCAGTCAGCAGGAGGCAACGTTTCCGTAAGATGGTGACAGACTACATGTCTTGCCCTCTCACTGTACTCTCAGATGGCTCTTCGTCATTCAAGTTTTGGGTCTCTAAGCTGGATACATGGCCAGAGCTTAGCCAGTATGCATTGGAGGTGCTGACTTGCCCTGCTGCCAGTGTATTATCGGAGCGCATCTTTAGTGCTGCAGGTGGTGTACTAACAGACCGTCGCATGCGACTATCCTCCGATAATGTAGACCGGCTTACTTTTCTGAAAATGAACAAGGCATGGATCTCGCCTGAATTTGCCTGTCCGGTTTCAGATTAAATAACTGGTTGGCAACGTTATCCATGTCTCCTGTTATGTTCATCTTTCTACCACCTGAACTCTACTCCCTGGACTACAACACTGCCAGTTGCTGCTCAGAAGTGCTGGATGCACAGATCAAAACAATCGCTGATATGTTTGTGGGGTTCAGTAACGCCAGCTGTTCCCCTGCTGTGTGTCCAGCAAGAAGTCTCCTGCTCCCTCCACATGCACACAACAACAGATGTCTAACTTGCTCCACATAGGGAAGAGCCGACACCCTGATTGTTATGCTCAAAACAGGAAAAATTAAAGTTTTCCAGCCCTAAAATGATTAATTTGAATCTGAAAAATGTACAAATATTATTTTGAGATCACAGCGCATATATGCACATGGTGAGTACAAATGGTAACCAAATATAATACATAGGGTTTACTTTTTGAAATGAATACATAAAAGTACATTTCATCATTATCCATTAATGCTGCTTAAGGAACGGTATCTTGACCGGTAACATAATGCAGTCAATGGCTGTACGAATCATAAACATCATCATCATCATGAGTTCTATATCTGACAGACATATTAAAATACTAAGACTGAGGACAACTGTAACTTCACACACCATTTATGAAATGGCCAGCATCTAGACCTGATAATAAGGCGCAATAATATTTTTTACATCTAGAAAGTGCATCATGCATACTGACAATAGGTAGTTATACCTGCAAGTGCTGTTGAAACAATCACAACAGATATAAATTGATAATGGTATATAGGTATCACAGTGCCTAGTTACTCATGGACAATCTCGATCTAATACTGTACCTCAATAAAGACAGCGTCACCAATCATGCTTGTTTGTCTTGTAGCTTGTTGAAGAGGGAACGTGCTTGTTTCGTTGCTAGGTGGATGTTTAGACAGTAAATCATTACTGATGTCGTCTTTGTTGCGGCCCTACGGCTGAATAACGCTGCGTAACCTCACTGCTAGAGAGAGTCATATAATAGCCAGATGCTACCCTACCCTACGCGTGACAGTAGGAAGGTAGTGTTGGCCGATAAAGCCTTGCGCAAACATACATGCTTTTCCCCTCTTCAACAGTGTAAAAGCAAAAAGTGCATGAGTGCTGCCGCAGCCTTTATTGACGTACAGTATGAAATCCCCATTCGCCATCAGAGGCTATGCACTGTCTGATACAGACATAGTATATACCTTAGCTATCCGTTGCCTTTGTTTCACCTCCACTTGCAGGCACACACTTTAATTTTGACAATGCATGCTGTATTTTTTTAAAATTTTTTTTTCATATTACATTAATGCGTCATTAAATCAATGAGCCATGCTGGACATGTATTATATGCTGTCCGAAGTATCAATTTTCATAAATGAAAGTATTTAAATGTGTGTGACTGTCACTTATAAATTTTAATGATGATGCTTTCTATTACAAAATTCATTGTCTGCACTATATTATGGTTTTACATACCATTCCTTATGCATCATTAATAAAAACAAAAATGTACTTGTATTCATTCATTTCAACCCCTATATTTTTAAAAGTAAATTGTTTGTGGTGTGGTGTTCCATTTCTTGTTGGCATGTGCTTATATGCGTTTATATTTTAAGGGTGTTTACTTTTATCTTTGGAATTGAAATTCATCATTTTATTGTCCTAGTAAAGCTTAAGTTTTTTTTGTTTTGAGTACATACATTTCCAAGTGCCACGTAACAAGGCAAAAACCTCTATTTTTTTTTCAATACCCTCCTTGACCCTGGGCTTCAACACAGCCAGTTGCTGCTCGGAAGTGTTGGATGCACAGATCAAAACAATCACTGATGTGTTTGTGGGGTTCAGTAACGCCTGCTGTTCCCCTGCTGTGTGTCTGGCAAAAATTCATGCTACCTCAAATCAACTTGACACCAGATCATACTAGGCCTCTGCCTACACCCTCCTTGACCCTGGGCTTCAACACCGCCAGTTGCTGCTCGGAAGTGTTGGATGCACAGATCAAAACAATCGTTGATGTGTTTGTGGGGTTCAGTAACGCCTGCTGTTCCCCTGCTGTGTGTCTGGCAAAAATTCATGCTACCTCAAAATCAACTTGACACCAGATCATACTAGGCCTCTGCCTACACCCTCCTTGACTCTGGGCTTCAACACCGCCAGTTGCTGCTCGGAAGTGTTGGATGCACAGATAATAACAATCGCTGATGTGTTTGTGGGGTTCAGTAACGCCTGCTGTTCCCTGCTGTGTGTCCGGCAATAATAACTTCTACCTACACATGCTGAAAACAACATGAAAAGTCAAAGTGGCTAGTGCTACACATACATATGAGGCTAAAACCATTATTTCAATGATGTAAACGAGTGAAACGGCACCTTTACAACCATAAAATGATTAGTCTTTGCATAGGAAAGATTTTGTATCTTTGTACCGTGTTAGCCAGTAGATAGAAAAATATTTAGACTTGAGAGTCCTCAGTGGTTGATACCTTTTAATGGCTAAACTGAAAAGATGGTAACAAATTGCAAGCTTTCGAGACTACTCAGGTCTCTTCATCAGGCATAGACTAATACAACATCTGAAGAATCACATATTTATACACAAAATAGCACAGAAAAAATGCAATAGGTAGGACAAGTGACATGAAGCAGAACTGTCATTATGGCAGAGGGATTAACATAAATATGACTAGTTCATAGATAAGGAGTGAAGGTTTTATTACCCTCTGATTGGGGTCTGGTATTGTGTTGTGATGACCCTAAAAGGTCAATTAAGGAATCTGCCTCCCTGACCTTTTAGGGTCATCACAACACAATACCAGACCCCAATCAGAGGGTAATAAAACCTTCACTCCTTATCTATGAACTAGTCATATTTATGTTAATCCCTCTGCCATAATGACAGTTCTGCTTCATGTCACTTGTCCTACCTATTGCATTTTTTCTGTGCTATTTTGTGTATAAATATGTGATTCTTCAGATGTTGTATTAGTCTATGCCTGATGAAGAGACCTGAGTAGTCTCGAAAGCTTGCAATTTGTTACCATCTTTTCAGTTAGCCATTAAAAGGTATCAACCACTGAGGACTCTCAAGTCTAAATATTTTTCTAGTCTTTGGCACAAATCTGTAACTAACAAATTTGAACATATTATTGCAGATATGCACATGTCCAACACAAATGCAAACACAAAAGCCAACTTAAGCTATAGGGTACTGATGGCGAACCTTGTCACTCCAGTACTTTGAAAAATCCAACTCACATCATGACTCAAATGCTGCAAGGTTGGAAGTGCATAATGTGGGTTGAACTTTGACAACAGCTGCAGTGCGAAGGTTAGCCTTCAGTGTTCTCGGGTTTTAAATGAAGGCATACAAGTAAATTTAATAATCCATTGTTGCGTAAGGAACGTGATGTACACCTCTAATATAGCGCAAACAATGGATGTAGGACTAATCCTCCTCATCATAACTTATATTTGTGTCATTCAAAAATATACATATTTAATTTACAATTTTACACCTCATATCATATAGGTCCATCATGTAATCCTGATGATCAGGGCCACAAATCAGGCATTACCTCGAAAAAGAAAATTTTGCATAGTGACAGTAGCAAAATATATACCTGCAAGTGGTGCTGAAACAACGACAAGTGATAGAAAAGGTGAATGAGATCTAGTTATCAGACTGAATAGCGACACGTGTACAATGCCGATCTAATACTGATCTAATACTGTACCTTAAAAAAGGCTGCGGCACACCTCACACGCGTTTTTCTTGTAGCTTCTTCTCTAATAGGGCACATGCGTGTATGTTTCATCATAGGTGCATGTTTACTGAGTAAAGCTGTCATGATAACGGCTTTGTGTTGTTGGTACGCTAGCGATGATGAACGATGCGCAACGTCAATGTTAGTTTGCATCATAAGACGCACAGACGCTCCACTACCCAACGCGTGACAGCACAAAGACAGTCTGTGCGTCCAAACAAAGGCGCAAGCATACATGCACGTACCTTGTTTATAAAGCTATATGAAAAAAGATCTGGAGTAGTGCCGCACACTTTATTGAGGTACAGTATTAGATCGCCATTCACCATCTGTGGCTATGCAGTCTCATCTATATATACTTTATCTATCCGTTGTCATTCTTGCAAGTCCACAGTTAGGCATAAATAGCAATTTTCACTATGTACTATGCACTTTTTAAAGGTTATATTTGTTAATAAAAATGATTATTGGCCCATATTATGAGTATTACATGATGGAGATTTTATATATTTGTAGAAACGGTTTAGTGACATTATTCACCAAATGAATTTTTTTGTATGTCACAGATAACTTGTAATGCTGAGGATGTTTTTAAGTCCTACATTCATTGTCTATACAATATAACAGGTGTACATACTGTTACTTATACATCATTAATGTATTCTGAAATGTACTTGTATGCTTTTATTTAAAACCGTATATCAGATTCATTACCAAATTTTTTTTTGGTTTGCATTGCTGTTAGACATGTTAATGTATGCGTTTATTTTTGTCAATTCTTTATTTATATACGTTTGTTTAATTAAAATCATCATCTTATGGTAGTAAAGGTTATCTTTCTCTTGTTTTGAGTATCTACATTTTTAAGTGCAACGTAACAAGGCAAATACTTTATATATTTTTTACATATCCTCCTTGACCCTGAGCTCCAACACCGCCAGTTGGTGCTCGGAAGTGCTGTTTGCACAGTCAACACTTGCTCCTGTGTTACTGGGGTTCAGTAATGTCAGCTGTTCCCCTGCTGTGTGAATGGCAAAAAGTCCTGCTGCCTCCACCCTGTTCTCCTCTCATCCCTGGGCTTCAACACCGCCAGTTGGTGCTCGGAAGTGCTGTTTGCACAGTCAACACTTGCTCCTGTGTTACTGGGGTTCAGTAATGTCAGCTGTTCCACTGCTGTGTGAACGGCAAAAAGTCCTGCTGCCTCCACCCTGTTCTCCTCTCATCCCTGGGCTTCAACACCGCCAGTTGGTGCTCGGAAGTGCTGTTTGCACAGTCAACACTTGCTCCTGTGTTACTGGGGTTCAGTAATGTCAGCTGTTCCCCTGCTGTGTGAACGGCAAAAAGTCCTGCTGCCTCCACCCTGTTCTCCTCTCATCCCTGGGCTTCAACACCGCCAGTTGGTGCTCGGAAGTGCTGTTTGCACAGTCAACACTTGCTCCTGTGTTACTGGGGTTCAGTAATGTCAGCTGTTCCCTGCTGTGTGAACGGCAAAAAGTCCTGCTGCCTCCACCCTGTTCTCCTCTCATCCCTGGGCTTCAACACCGCCAGTTGGTGCTCGGAAGTGCTGTTTGCACAGTCAACACTTGCTCCTGTGTTACTGGGGTTCAGTAATGTCAGCTGTTCCCCTGCTGTGTGAACGGCAAAAAGTCCTGCTGCCTCCACCCTGTTCTCCTCTCATCCCTGGCTTCAACACCGCCAGTTGGTGCTCGGAAGTGCTGTTTGCACAGTCAACACTTGCTCCTGTGTTACTGGGGTTCAGTAATGTCAGCTGTTCCCCTGCTGTGTGAACGGCAAAAAGTCCTGCTGCCTCCACTCTGTTGTCCTCTCATCCCTGGGCTTCAACACCGCCAGTTGGTGCTCGGAAGTGCTGTTTGCACAGTAAACACTTGCTCCTGTGTTACTGGGGTTCAGTAATGTCAGCTTTTCCCCTGCTGTGTGAACTGCAAAAAGTCCTGCTGCCTCCAACCTGTTCTCCTCTCAACCCTGGGCTCCAACACCGCCAGTTGGTGCTCGGAAGTGTAATTGGCACGGGTACTCACTCCTGCCCAGACTGGTTACAGCACGCCTGCTGTTTCCTGTCAGTGTCAATGTCACTTAGCCTCCAATAAGTTGTCCTGTCGTGTTGCGGTCGGGTTAGCCGACTCTATGGTGCCTGCAGTTTAGGTGCTTCCTATGTATGCTGCGGGATATGTAAATAAAGGCTGTTTCCGTTGTGACAATAGGACAATCACCCAATGTAGGACTGTGGGATTCGGTAACTGCAGCCGGCTCGCGGCCTGTCAACTTAAATTTTCATGGGTACCTTCTGCTACTCGTCCGGGTTCCAGTACCGTCAGCTGGTTCTCCGCAGTGCCTTTGGCCTAGGTGGCTCCATCTCGGTATCTGAGTTCCAGCAACGTCTGCTGGTCCTTGGTAGTGCTTTGGAGCACAGGTACCTCCTGCTTAGTAACCGTGTCCCAGTAACGTCAGCTGGTCCTTGGTTGTGCCATTGGCTCTTTTCCTTCTGCTGCCCCTCCGGGTTTCAGCACAATCAGCTGGTCCTTGTTACTTCCATTGGCTCTTGTACCTTCTGCTACCCGTCCGTATTCCAGTACCGTCAGCTGGTTCTCCGCAGTGCCTTTGGCCTAGGTGCCTCCATCTCAGTATCCGAGTTCCAGCAACGTCTGCTGGTCCTTGGTAGTGCTTAGGAGCACAGGTACCTCCTGCTTAGTAACCGTGTCCCAGTAACGTCAGCTGGTCCTCGGTTGTGCCATTGGCTCTTTTCCTTCTGCTGCCCCTCCGGGTTCCAGCACAGTCAGCTGGTCCTCCTTACTTCCATTGTCTCTTGTACCATCTGATACCCGTCCGGGTTCCAGTACCATCAGCTGGTTGTCGGAAGTTACTCAGCCTTCTTGTACCTTCAGCTACATTTCCAAGTTGAAGATTTTTTAAATGTTTTTTTGGTTAATCACTCTGGATCTCCAACACTGAAGACGACGACCCTGAAAAACACCCCGAAGAGTACGACGACCCCGAAGAAGACGACGAGCCCGAAGACGAGGACCCTTAAAACGAGGACCCTGAAGACGACGATGACGACCCTGAAGACCACCCGGAAGAAGACGACCCCAAGGACGACGACCATCAAGACAACGAGCCTGAACACCATCACAAAGAAGAAATAAAAGATTACCCAGAAGATCACCAACAGGACAAAGAAGATTGAGACAAACTACAAGATACAGAACAAGAGACAGAAGAACAAGAAGCAGAAGAACAAAAAGCAGAAGAACATTAAGTATAAGACCAAAATTAAGAGCAAAATATATGCTCTAAATTATAAGCAGAAGAAGACTAAGCAGTGTATGGGGGTGAGTCCGTTCCTCCTCGTGGTGACCCTGGAAAATGCCTGCTGCTGCAGGCGAAACTGAACGCGGACAAATACTGTTGTAATTTAAATGTTTTGTGACAGCAAGAACGGAAGGATGAAATCTTCAAACTTTTACAGATTACAACTACAGGAATGTGTGTCACAAATAAGAATATGATGAAGAAGATGAATAGGAAGAAGATGAAGAAGTTGAATATGATGAAGAATAATAGTTGAATAAGAAGAATATGAGTAATGTTAACAAAAAGATGAATAGCAAGAAGTTTAAGAAGAAGATAAATAAGGTGAAGATGAAGAACAATTTAATGAAAAAGATGATGCTGCTGAAGATCATGAAGGAGAAAGTGTGGCATAAGTAAAAAAGGTGAAGAGCATGGAAGTTGTGAAACATACATATGTGCCAAAATAGAAAAAACATTAACAACATAGTCAATTTCTTTGTCAATCCGAACGTCTTTAAAAAAAAAAGTATTCAAGCTATTCCATTTGATTGGGTTAAACATCTATGCCTTTAATGTCTCCTCCACCTCACCCAATACATTCTACATTACTCTTTGTTGTTTTGCTTCATGTACAATTAACCTACAAGGCAAGAATGGTTTTTTTTAATTCCGATATTTTTGTCCCATAGACTTGCATTGGATTTCCGGTATCGTATCGGGTATCGCCGATACTTTTTGGGTATCGGCGATACCCATTCCGATTCGATACTTATTGATATCGGAAAGTATCGCTCAACTCTAGTTGCTGGCCCCATAAGATGCTCCATAGATATATATGCCCCATATGCTGCTCCATAAAGGTTGATGGTCCCATAAGATTCTCCATAGAATGATATGCCCCATATGCTGTCCATAATGGTTGATGACCCCATAAGATGCTCCATATATATATATGCCCCATAAGATACTCCATAGAATAATATGCCCCATAAAATGCTGCATTAAGGATGATGGCCCCATAAGATGCTCCATAGATATATATGCCCCATATGCTGCTCCATAAAGGTTGCTGGCCCCATAAGATGCTCCATACATATATATGCCCCATATGCTGCTGCGATTAAAAAAAAATACATACTCAACTCTCGTCGCTGGGGGCCAGGTGCCGGTGTCCTGAGCAGGAGGGGACACCGGTGCTCTATGGGGGGCCAGGTGACGATGTCGCCGCTGGCTCAGGGCCCCAGGACCTGCGATATTCACCTGTCTCCGTTCCCTCGCCGCTCTCCGCTGTGTCTTCCATCTCTGCAGAATCTGTTCAGGCAGAGGGCGCACCCTAACCACTTCATCACTCCCTCTGACCTGAACATCACAGCCAGAGGACGCGGAAGACAGAGCGGGGGCGGCGTTGGAATGGGGACAGGTGAATATCGCAGGGCTCCCCCATCCACCCCTAATATTCAGCCCCTCCTGGCACGGTCTCTGCACTTTCTTGCTTCTAGGATGGTCTCCAGCAGCTCTTCCAGTGTTCAACGGTCATTAAAGCAATGAGAGTAGAGTGGCGTGCATATTCATTACTTTAATGAGAGGTACCACGTGACCGCTGAACACAGGCAGAGCTGCCTGCGCCGGAGACCATCTGAAAAGCAGGGAAGTGCAGAGACAGCACCAGGATGGGGAGAGTATGATGTGACAGCTGCTGGCTCCAGCGCTCCCCCTCCCCTGCCGACCCCCTGGGACAATGACTCGAGTATAAGCCAAGAGGGGCACTGTTAGCCTAAAAAAATGGGCTGAAAATCTCGGCTTACACTAGAGTATATACGGTAACTTGTCACTTGTTTACTACCCTCTTTACACAGGTTGTTGAAGAATGATGAGGACAGAACATTTTTGAAACTTTGTTTCTGTACAGTATCACTCTATTGGCAGTACATCTAATGTTTACATGTGGCGATGCGGTATGAAGAATGCATAAATGAATCATTCAAAGAATGAGCGTTTTTACATTTATTGAATTGATTGGGTAAGGGGCATGGTGGGGAAATGATGCTACAGCTCATCTAATTTCATGATGAGCTGTGGCGCTCCATACAACAGAAATATTACTCCAGTACCTAACTGGAGTGGGATTTATTATGTGGCGCATGCCACTTGTCAGATACTACAGACTCATGAAGAGGAGTGAACCATTTCATGAAACTGGAGCATCTGACTCCATCACGCCCCCTCATTAAGACCGGTGTGAACATCGCCAGTCTTGATGAATGGTGCCAATAGTGTAGAGGACAAACCATGCTCTCTCCTCTTCAGTTCATCCAAACTCAAGTAGGGTGTTGGACCTTTGGACATATGTCCATTATGTCACCAAGGGATGGACATACTATTGGTGTAGCCACACAGGAGCCCAATTGGTACAGGGGCCCACTTCAGCTTTAAAATAAGTGAAGTTGTACATTGTAAAGAGGTATTGGACTGGAAATGACCCATTTAATGTTCTTGTATAGGGGCCCTCCCTGTGTCTGCCCCTGATGTCAACAAAGATCCTTCTACACTTCTATCAATGGAAACTACAATAATAATGAAGCAGTTTCTTGCTTATAAAGACTAAGTGCCCTGTCGAAGATAGGGGCCCTTGGTAACTCCTAGTTTGCCTCATTCTCCTATAGTGCCGGCGAGCATGGCTCCTTCAGCTATTATATGCCCAATTATGTAGATTTGTTTTAGACATAATACATTTTTGTGTAAGCACTGACCACATTTTTCATTCCCTAGAGCAATGATTTCGTTGTGATACTTTTAAGGATAACAGGTTTTTAGTGTTAGACACTATATAAAGGAGGGCTTGCCTACATAGCTATTATTACAGATTTAAACCTTAATATCTTACTGCCTTTCCTTTAGCTTATGTTTCAATACAGTAGTTGGAATAGAAAACTAACATTGCAAAACTACTGAGGCATATCTTTATTTAGTGAAATGGACATTGCAACTTCTTCAAGCAGAAATGATCTTTATTGTTGCCCATCCAAACACCAAGCTTATGCTTGCCTCACATAATCCTTTCCTTAAAATTGTCCTATTATAGATCTGGTGTAAGATCTATAAGATGATAAACACATCTTGCAGTATCACAAAAGCTAAGAAAAGTACTTGAACTTAAGCTGGGACACAGTAGAGAAAGAAATGTGATTCTGTTCTGCAACCTGACCTGAAAGAAAAATTGATTGTGTTCAGTTACCTATGCATTTTAGTCTACTACTAAGTGAGCCCATACACATTAGAAAAAAATCTAGCGAAATGGTCACTTTTGGCCACAATGAATGATAATCGGCTGGTGAATCGATGTACAACAAAAGAATGTTCATAATCATTTAAAACACTGGGGATGTTGGATATTTTTGCCCTAGAAACAGCATTGGCTGGATCATCTGATCAAAAAATCTAATAATAGCTGATGAACTCTGTTATCTGTTTATACCATAGATGATTGACTATTTTCAGATAATCTGTATGTGGAACCTTAACTCCTTAACGTTCAATGAGGGGCATAGCCAGGCATGGCAGAATGTCAGTTCCCGCACTAGGATGTCAGTTCCCGCATGCAGTGACAGTTCAGTGCCTACAGCTTTCTATGAAAGCTGAAAGGCACAGGAAGAGGTACAGGGACCCATTCCGTCGGTCCCTGCACCCAGATCGCTGTGACCGGTCAGTCAATCAATCTGACTGACTGATCACATCATTACCGCGCAGGAGATGCTGAAATATTAGCACTTCCTGCCTGCTCAGGGCAGCAACCCAGCTCCGCCAGTGGCGGAGTGTCTGCACTAACAGCCTGGAGTGGTTTCAGTGCCACCCCTGGCTGTTAATCCCTTAAATTCTGCAATCAAGTGCAGCATTCAGGAGGGAGACAGAGGGATGGGAGCTCCCTTTGACTTCAGATCAGCATCCCCGCGACGTCATTGTGGGCCCGATCGTCACCATGGTGACCCGAGGTCATCATGACGACCTCTGGGTCACCAAGTTACTGAAATCTTCTAAGACCATGCTCACAGCATGGTGTCAGAAGCTTTCAGTATAGGTGTAATTAAGTGCAATGCTAGTGCATTGCAATGCATTATACCTGCAATCAAAGTAAAAAAAAGTGCAAGTCCCATAAAGGGCCTAGATAAAAAAGGATTTAAAAAAAATATGCAAAAAAAATTACAAAATAATAATAAAAAAATCCACTAATAAATACACATTTTTATGTAAAAAAAAAAAAATAAACAAAAACAATACACGTTTGGTATCGCCGTGTCAGGAAAAATCCGATGTAATATATTGTCATGCTAGTTAACCCCTTGAGTGAACGCCATAAAAAATCATACAAAAAAGTAGCAAATAATGCTTTATCATGATACCACTTGGAAAAAGTGGAATAAAACGCGATCAAAAAGACAATGTATATAAAAATAGTATCACTGAAAATAAAAAATTTTCCTGCAAAAAATAAGCTGCCATACAGCTCCATTGCGCAAAATTAAAAAAAAGTTATAGCTCTCAAAATATAGCAATGCAAAAATAATTATTTTTTCCATAAAAGTTTTTATTGTTGAAAAGTGCCAAAACATAAAAATAATATAATATATAAATGTGGCATCGCTGTAATCGTACTGACCCGAAGAATAAAACGGCCTTATTCATTTTACCACACGCAGAACGGAGAAAAAAAAAAAACAATTCCTGAATTGCTGTTTTTTGTTCATTCTGTCTCCACAAAAATCGGAATAGAAAGCGATCAAAAAATGTCATGAGCCCGAAAATGGTACCAATAAAAAAGTCAACTCATCCCACAAAAAGCAAGCCCTCGTATGACTTTGTGGGACGAAATATGGAACAATTATAGTTCTCAAAATATGATGCTGCAAAAAACTTCTCCTTGAAAAAAAGCATCTTATAGTGTGTGACAGCAGCCAAACATAAAAAACGGATATAAATCTTGTATCGCTGCAATCGCACCGACACGAAGAATAAAGTCAGCTAATCACTTATACCACTCGAGAAACAGCGTAAAAAATAAATAAAACCAATTCTTCACCTGCTGTGGATTTGTTCATTCTGCCTCCCAAAGATCGCAGTAAAGCTCATTGCACATTTATACTGCGCTCTACAATGACATGTGATCCGGCAGTGTCAGTCTTTTCAGGCGACTATAAAACGCAGTACACCATAGTTTTATACACCTCTGAAAGGAAGGACAACACTGAACAGAGGCCTGACATAGTCCAGAGTAACTCTACTGCCTCACTATAGTGATTGGATCCCTCGGGGGTTTCATCTGTCAAGTAGCTCGGAGATTTAGATGGACATCCCAAAGTATGTGCTCAGCGTAGAGCACCAGATAGATGCCATCCGAAATGTTCTGAAAAATGTATCCAATAAAAGCTTCAACTCAATCCACAAAAAAGCATGCCCCCACTCAGGTCCATCATCTGTTAGCGGAAATATAGGAGGCTTCCATGTTACTGGCAGCACAAAGGCTCTGGAAAAGCAAAATGGCTCATTGCCCTAAAAAAGAAATTCAGCGAATTCTGCACTCCCAAATCCAGATGCCCCCTCCCTTCTGAGCCCCAGTGTGCATAAACCACCTTTGGCATTCACATTTGGCAAGGGTATAATTTCCAAAATGGGATCACTTGAGGGGGGATTCTGCTCTCTAGCACTTAGGGGCTCTGTATATGAAGTCTGCAAACTGTTCTAGGAAAATCTGTGTTCCAAGAGGCAAACAGAGCTCCATCCCTACCAAGACTCTCCGTATGGCTAAGCAGTACTATACAGCTACTCATGAGGTATTTCTATATTCAGCAGAAATTGTGGGACAAATTCTGGTGCCAATTTTACCCACTTCTTGTGTGAAAATATAAAATCTGGGGCTAATATAAAATTTTTGTGGTAAAAATGTAATTATTTTTTCTTTACTGCCCAATGGTATAAAATTCTGTGACCCAACGATGATGACAAAATGATCACTGCACCCCTAGATTAATTCATCAAGAGGTGTATTTTGTAAAATGTGGTCACTTATGAGGAGTCCTTCTGTTCTGGCACCTCAGGGGCTCTCCCAGTGGGTCATGGAACCATCTAACCATAGTAAAATCTGCACTATAATATGGCACTCCTTCCCTTTTGAGCTTTGCACTGTGCCTCAAAAGTAGTTTTCACCCACACATGGTGTATTTGCACACTCAGGAGAAATTGCACAACCAATTTTGGGTTCCATTTCATCCTGTTACTCTTGATAAATTAAAAAATTTGGCGCTAAAATATAATTTTTGTGGAAAAAATGTGATTTTTAATTTTCACGGCTCTACGGTATTTACTTATATGTTGCACTTGGTGTTCAAGGTGTTCACCAAACATCTATATAAGTCCCTTGAGGGATCTAAATTCCAAAATGGCGTCACTTGTGGGGGTTTTCACTATTAAGGCAAATCAGGGGCTCTCCAAACGTGACATGGCATCTGCTCTCGATTCCAGCCAATTTTACACTTCCCTTCCAAGCCCTGTCGTGCGACCAAACAATGGTGTTCCTCCACAGACAGGGTATCAGCATACTCAGGAGAAATTGCAAAACAATTCTTGGGTTCCATTTTTTCCTGCTACCTTTTTTAAAATTGGTATTAAAAGATGGTTTTTGTGGAAAAAAATGTTATTTTTAATTTTCATGGCTCTATGTTATAAACTTCTGTGAACACTTGGGGGTTCAGGGTGCTCAACAAACATCTAGATATGTCCCTTGAGAGGTCTGGTTTCCAAAATATGGTCACTTGTGGGGGGTTCCACTTGTTAGACACATCAGAGGCTCTCCATACATGTCGATTCCAGCCAATTTTACATTCAAAACCTCAAATGGTGCTCCTTCCCTTCCGAGCCCTGCTGTGAACCTAAAGAGTGGTCTTCCTCCACACAAGGGGTTTTGCGTACTCAGGAGAAATTGCACAACAAATATTGTGGTTCATATTCTCCTGATACTCTTGAGAAATTTTAAAAAATTGTGTCCGAAGTAAAATTTCTGTGAAAAACAATTAAATGTTCATTTTTTCTCTCCACATTGCTTCAGTTCTTGTGAAGCACCTGAAGGGTTAATAAACTTCTTGAATGTGGTTTTGAACACCTTGAGGGGTGCAGTTTTTAGAATGTTGTCACTTTTGGGTATTTTCTTTCATATAGGCCCCCAAAGTCACTTCAAATGAGAGGTGGACCATAAAAAAATGGTTTTGTAAATTTTGTTGGAAAAATTATAAATCGCTGGTCAACTTTTAACTGTTATAACTTCCTAACAAAAAAAATTATGCTTAAAAAATTTGCTGACATGTAGGAAATGTTATTGATTAACTATTTTGTGTGACATAATGCTTTGATTTAGGGGCATAAAAATTAAAAATTTGAAAATTGTAAAATTTTTGCCAAATTTATATTTTTTTCACAAATAAACGCAAGTCATATCGAAGAAATTTTGCCACTATCATAAAGTACAATATGTCACGAAAAAACATTCTCAGAATCACCAAGATCTGTTGAAGCGTTCCACATAAAGTGACAATGGTCAGACTTCAAAATTAAGGCCTGGACATTAACCTACAAAGTGGCTTGGTCCTTAAGGGGTTAAAGCAGAGAACTAGGATGAATCAGCAGTTCCTGCCTGATGAGCCAATTAATTAATTTCAATGCCACAGTAGGTGATGCTATATCATTTCCATGTTCCTGGAGGACCAAACAATTGCAGTGTGCTGGCAGTGCTTTTGAACAATTTTAGATACTTAAATGTATTGTAATGGTTATTGTTTATATGTTTTTACTTTTGGTTAATCAGATCTGGTTTTACTTTTAAAAATTTCTTTCTACCTTTTGTATCAATAGGTTGAAAATGGAAAAAAAAATTAATTACCTGTTCCACAGAAAAAGTGTGGCCAATAATATTTAGACAAATGATAGCTACATGTTGCAGATGGGAAATCATCCATCCCTGTCATACATAGTCTATTAGTTCTAGTCAATTTATACCTTTATATTGTTGACATTACAGTATTTCTTTCAAGAACATTTTGTGTGTTTCTCTTTTGCTTTTTTAAGGTATAATGGAACACTGACTTTTTGGTGTTTTGTTTTGTTGTGCTCTTACTTTCTACAGAATTGTAAGGGAAAAATTATTATAATTTATGTTTTTTACATAGAAAAATAGACTCTAGAGTAAAAACAAAACAATTTGCTTCCTTCATTAGTTTTCTGCAGACATGAATGACTCACAATGTCACAGTTTTAATCTCAATAATAAAATAAGACTAGAAAAGCAACAATGGTGATATTTATTATTACTATAATTTTTATTAATATTATTCCTCACTCTTTGTATTACGTTATTAAAAATCATGACCTAATTTTGCATTATTTAATCTCTGTCAGCTTTAGGGTTGTAAAGAATTCTACTTAGAATTGTAATGTATGGCAATGTATTTGGGCAAGTTGGCATTAAGACCTAAAAGCTTTTGCTTTGCTTTTTTTCTGATTTCAATGACACCTTGGCTTTTATAAACAGGGAGTTAAGAATTCAAAGTCCCTTATCCAATGGAGGCTTAAAATGGGGAGCACATATCGCTGTAAGGAAATGCAGCTCTCAGACGTTATGAAGTCTTTATATGTGTCTTTGTGTTAAAATATAATGTCGTGTGTTTTTGTTTTTAAATCTTTTTTTTCTCTCTGCTAACATTAATGAATTGGACAAGTGGCTCAATGAAAATTTGTCAGAAAACATGACTCAGATAACGTGAGTCTATGCTCGTAATTAGGGAGTGCCGGCGATAATTGGAATTGGTTTGCCCTTCCTTTAGAATATTTTAATTAGCTTGTCTCAATGAATGACTCAGAAGGTTGTATCAGCAGTGGAGAAATTACTTTAATAGTGGTCATAGAATTCATCGAACAGATTACTTATTGGGAATATATTTGTAAGTACACTTTCAGGATTCCTTCTTTCTTTTAATAGCCAGTGTTTTCCCACAACATTATAATAATATACTATAATTACAATATTCATATAGGACAAATAGGATATGGTAAATTGCTTATATTTATTGATTGAAATTCCATAACTAATACATATTTACTGTATGATATATTAAAGCATTTTTATGTTATTGTAGAAGATATTTGTTTTTCTAAACACAATCCATTAGGAAATCATCTTAAAATCCTTAATTTAATATATACTGTGTTCTGCTGTAAACAAGAGAATATTTTAAGGAGTTGTTGAGGATTACAATAAACTTGGGCCCCGTTTATTCAAGACCGGCATCAGTCGCTCCTAATTCATTCAGAGGTGCACACCTCTTAATAAATCAGGAGCAACTAAAATGTGTCATAATTCTCCACATCCTGACTGGAGTAAGATTTCTGCTGCAAGGTACACCACAGCTTCTCAATGATCATGACTTAGATTATGCATGGCGTGACAATCGCGTTCTGCCCCAATTCCACCTCAGCTCCACCCATTTTGGAGAAGTTGGGTGAAACAAGCGTGAAAATGGCAAAGCTAAAAAAAGAAATTGTGTAACCTTGACTTTGTGTTAGGGTCTGCGGAACGCACCAAATATATGATGTGGAGAGGTGCGTTCGCAGCCCGGGGTCCACCGTGCAGGCGGAGCCTGCTGCTAGTAAAATGGCGCAAGAAGCGAACTCTGTTATCCCGCAGAGTCGCCAAAATAAACGACGTAATGCGCTGTGGTAATATGTGCGAACCCTGTTAATCCACAGAGCCGCTAGAAGGAGTGCTGCAGCGCTATATGGCGATGTGTGCGAACTCACTTAACACAACTGAGTCGCAAAATAAACACGCTAGGGCGCTGTCTAGCGTTGAAAGCGAACCCTGTTACGTCACAGAGCTGCTGAGACAAACTTCTGTGTCCTGTCAGGCACCCAGGTACACAGTTAACTGCTTAGCGAACATAGAACATGATCATGCGCTAATGTCCTCGCGGGAGTCACCCGCAATCTATGGCGTCTGAACGCCAGACCCTGAATATGGCAATCAAACTCCTCACCAGTTATTCCGGTAATCTAGGGCATCTAGGACACCGACCCTGACCAGCTAGCATACCAAACTCCTCACCGATTAAGTCGGTATTCTAGGGGCTTATTTCATCCAGGCCCTAACCACACACAAGCATGACCACACTGGCGCATAGCATATAAAGATTGATATTAGCGCATGGCGGCCCAGCCATGCTACCCATTTATAGTAACCGCTACAGGACCTGCCAGAAACAACGACCAATGAAACTTGTTCCAGAACACCAGTAGTCACAGGACCTTCCTGGCGGACCAATAGGAGCTGCTGCAGTACCTGAGCATGTGACCCCTGATCTCCAATGAGAGATCTCACTCTGGGCATGCTCAGAAGGGGAAAACAAGGACTTTGTCCTACAGAAGTCTGCTCGCTGCTAACCAGTACTGGCAGAGCCTGGAGGAGCAGCATTAATCCTGTGCACACTGCCAGACTGGGCGAGACGCTGGACCAACGTCTAAGCTGAGCAGGCTCTACTGCGGATGGAGATGAATGGGGGACCGCAGCAGGACTGGTTCGAGACTCCCCCTGTGCAGAAGCGGGAACTCGACCCCTAACATTGCCCCCATTCTCTGGGCCTCACTGTGCTCAAAGGCAGCGATGAGCTGTGGAGCGTGAACATGCTCGGCAGGCTCCCAAGACCTATCCTCAGGCCCATAGCCCCTCCAGTCCACCAAATAAAACTTTTTGCCCCGTACCACCTTACACCCTACGATGGCGTTCACCTCATGGTCGTCCGTAGACGAACCCGATGTCCCAGCAGATGATTCAGAAAACCGGGACATGAGCACAGGTTTCAGGAGGGATACGTGAAAGGTGTCGGAGATACCCAGGCGTGGTGGAAGAACCAAACGGTATACCACAGGGTTAACCTGCTCGAGGACCTTGGAAGGACCCAGGTAGCGGGGTACCAACTTAGTGGACTCAACTTGCAGCCTAATGTTACGGGTGGAGAGCCACACCAAGTCCCCAGGAGCAAATGTTGGAGCGGGGCGCCGATGTGCATCGGCGGAGGACCTCATCCTCTCCTTGGATGCCTGAATGGCATCCTGGTACGGTCCCAAATGTCCCGTGCCTCCTCAGCCCAGTCTGCCACCCTGGAGATCGGCGGAAGACAAGGGCATGGGCACCGAAACCTGCGGATGCTGACCGTAGTTTAGGAGGAATGGAGTCTGTCCGGTGGAGTCAGCCACAGCATTGTTTAGTGCAAACTCAGCCCATGGTAGCAAGGATGCCCAGTCATCCTGCCTGGCTGAGAAAAAATGTCGTAGATAGGTGACCAAGGTCTGGTTGGCCCTCTCTACCAACCCATTCGTCTCAGGATGGTACGCTGAAGAGAGATTTAACTCAATACTGAGAAGACGACAAAGCTCTCTCCAGAACCGAGACGCAAACTGGGGACCTCGGTCACTGACAATTTTGTCCGGCATGCCGTGTAGAGGGAAGATATGCCTAACGAACAACGCTGCCAGAGCCCGTGCAGAAGGTAACCGTGGTAGCGGCACCAGATGCACCATTTTGGAAAAATGGTCGGTGGATACCCAAATGATGGTGCAACCCCGAGACTTGGGCAAGCCCACCACAAAGTCCATCCCAACCATCTCCCAGGGCCTGTCTGCCACCGACAAAGGATAAAGTAACCCAGTCGGCCGTTGTCATGGAGACTTATTCTTGGCACAGGAGACACACGCCCGAACGTATTCCCCAACATCACTGACCATATGCGGCCACCAGTATGTCCTCGCCAGCAATTCAGATGTCCTCTTTGCCCCAAAGTGTCCACCCACACTGGACGAATGTGCCCAAGAGAGTACCTCCGGTCGCAAATTGGTAGGCACAAAAGTCTTGCCCGGGGCACAGACTCTAGCGAAACCGGGGCCACTGTTTTCAGGCTCTCTGTGGGGACAATAAGCCGAGGCTCCTCCACCTCCTCCTCAGAGGACACCACAGAGCGAGAGAGAGAGTCGGCACGGATGTTCTTCTCTCCCGAGAGGAAATGGAGTGTCAAATGAAACAGGGAGAAGAACAAGGACCATCTGGCCTGGCGAGAGTTTAGCCGCTGGGCTGCCTGAAGATACACCAAATTTTTGTGGTCGGTGAAGACTTGGAAAGGAAAGCGGGCCCCCTCCAACAGATGTCTCCACTCAGAGAAGGCCAACTTCATGGCTATCAACTCCCTATCCCCGATGGAATAATTCCTCTCTGCTGATGTGAAGATCTTAGAGAAGAAGAAGCAAGGATGCTTCCGACCTTGAGCATCCTTTTGGAAGAGGACTGCTCCAGCACCAACGGATGAGGCATCCACCTCCAATACAAATGGCTTATCAACATCGGGGCGATGTAGGATGGGAGCGCTAGCAAAATGAGACTTAATAGAAGTGAAAGCCTTGGAGACCTCCTCCGACCACAATTTGGGATTTGCTCCCTTCTTGGTGAGGGCTACCAAGGGAGCTACCAAGGTAGAGAAATGAGGAAGGAACTGGCGATAGTAATTAATGAACCCCATAAAGCGCTGCACCGCTTTAAGAGAGTGGGGTTCTTGCCAGTCCATCACAGCCTGTAATTTGGCCGGATCCATAGCCAATCCCTGGGTTGAGATGATATAACCAAGGAAAGGTAAAGACTCCAGCTCAAACATACATTTCTCTAACTTAGCATAAAGGGAATTTGCCCGTAAGAGGTCGAAGACTCTGCAGACATCTCTCCGGTGGGAGTCAATATCTGGAGAGACGATGAGTATATCATCCAGATAGACTACGACCGAGGTGGAGAGCATATCACGGAAGATGTCGTTGACAAAGTCTTGGAAAACGGCTGGGGCATTACAGAGCCCAAAGGGCATCACCAGATATTCGTAATGCCCATCCCTGGTATTAAAAGCCGTCTTCCATTCGTCCCCCTCACGGATGCGAATCAGGTTATAAGCACCGCGCAGATCTAGTTTAGTGAATACCCTTGCTCCCCGAAGCCTATCAAATAGCTCAGAAATCAGGAGCAACGGGTACTTGCTCTTAACGGTGATGGCGTTAAGACCCCTGTAATCAATACACGGACGTAATTCTCCATTCTTCTTCTGCACGAAGAAGAATCCCGCCCCTGCCGGTGACACCGACTCCCTAATGAACCCTCTTGCTAGGTTTTCCTGAATATATTGCGACATGGCCTCTGTCTCAGGAAAAGAGAGGGGATAGACCCTTCCCCGAGGAGGTTCTGCGCCAGGCAAGAGGTCGATAGGACAGTCATAGGGGCGATGAGGCGGAAGAGTCTCCGCAGCCTTCTTGGAGAACAAGTCTGCATATGACAAATAGCACTTGGGAAGTGGAGTAAGATCTGCCGGTAACTCAGTAGTGGTAACCTGAACGCAACTCCTGACACATCTGCCTCTACATGCATCACTCCAACCCAGTATCCTACCCGAAGTCCACTCTATATGTGGGGAGTGGAAACGGAGCCAAGGTATACCCAGTAGGATCTCGTCTATTCCCTCGGGAAGGACGAGTAGGGAAATAATGCTCCCGATGGGAAGGGGATACAGACAATGCAAGAGGAACAGTCTGGTGTGTTATTTGTGAGGGCAATGTCGACCCATTCACTACCCGGACAGTCACTGATTTGTCAAGCGCCACCAGAGGTATTGCGTGACGACGAGCAAAGTTAGAGGACATGAAGTTCCCCTCTGCTCCTGAGTCCACGCAAAGCTCGACTGTAAGTGTGGAAGAGTCTACAGTGACTGTCCCTTTAAATGTCATCTTGGAGGAAAATGCCGCAGTCTCTAGTGAACCTCCTCCCAGGGCCACTAGACGCGATCGCTTCCCCGATCGCTGTGGACATTTGTTGGCATAGTGTCCTGTCTGCTGACAAAGGTTACAGACCACGGATACTCGGACGGTCCGAGACTTAGGTCCTGCACGAGGAACCTCTGTGGCCTTTTGGGGTTCAGACGCCAGATCGGGGGATTCGAGAGGTTTGGCAAAGGTGGGAGCCAACCGAATCCTCTGCCTACACTGGGCCCGCTCCAACCTCCGCTCGTGAAAACGGAGGTCGATGCGGGTAGATATGGAGATAAGCTTCTCCAGTGTGGCGGGAATTTCCCTGGTAGCCAAAGCGTCTTTAACATGGTCAGCCAGTCCTCGCCAGTAGACTGGAATGAGAACTTTATCCGATCAGTCTAGCTCTGAGGCCAGAGTCCGAAACTGGACGGAAAACTGACTGACCAAAGACGAACCCTGTGCCAATGCCAGCAGTTGTAGCGCCGTATCGTGGGTGACCTGAGGTCCTAAAAAGACCTTTTTAAGAGCCTCCAGGAAACGAGGAGCACTCCGCACCACACGATCGTCGCGCTCCCACAGCGGTGTTGCCCACTCCAACGCTCTGCCCGAGAGTAGAGACAATACAAAACCCGCTTGTGCCCGATCCGTGGGGAAACGTGCAGCCAGAAGCTCGAGCTGTATAGAGCACTGACTCACGAATCCCCGACATTGCTTGCTGTCACCAGCAAACTTGTCAGGAAGCGGGAGGTGGGATAATGTAGGGGCAGAGGTGGTAGAGGACAAACTGGCTGCAGCCACGCTAGCAGCCTGAACAGCGACTGCGGTAACATCCACAGCTGAGATTGTGCGCTCAAGAGCAGCTAGCCTACCCTCCAGCTGCTGGATGTACTGCAGTAGACGCTGGTCATCCGTCATTTTACTAGCCAGACCCTGGCACTAATGTTATGTTAGGGTCTGCACCAAATATATGATGTGGAGAGGTGCGTTCGCAGCCCGGGTCCACCGTGCAGGTGGAGCCTGCTGCTAGTAAAATGGCGCAAGAAGCGAACTCTGTTATCCCGCAGAGTCGCCAAAATAAACGCCGTAATGCGCTGTGGTAATATGTGCGAACCCTGTTAATCCACAGAGCCGCTAGAAGGAGTGCCGCAGCGCTATATGGCGATGTGTGCGAACTCACTTAACACAACTGAGTCGCAAAATAAACACGCTAGGGCGCTGTCTAGCGTTGAAAGCGAACCCTGTTACGTCACAGAGCTGCTGAGACAAACTTCTGTGTCCTGTCAGGCACCCAGGTACACAGTTAACTGCTTAGCGAACATAGAACATGATCATGCGCTAATGTCCTCGCGGGAGTCACCCGCAATCTATGGCGTCTGAACGCCAGACCCTGAATATGGCAATCAAACTCCTCACCGGTTATGCCGGTAATCTAGGGCATCTAGGACACCGACCCTGACCAGCTAGCATACCAAACTCCTCACCGATTAAGTCGGTATTCTAGGGGCTTATTTCATCCGGGCCCTAACCACACACACGCATGACCACACTGGCACATAGCATATAAAGATTGATATTAGCGCATGGCGGCCCAGCCATGCTACCCTTTTATAGTAACAGCTACAGGACCAGCCAGAAACAAGGACCAATGAAACTTGTTCCAGAACACCAGTAGTCACAGGACCTTCCTGGCGGACCAATAGGAGCTGCTGCAGTACCTGAGCATGTGACCCCTGATCTCCAATGAGAGATCTCACTCTGGGCATGCTCAGAAGGGGAAAACAAGGACTTTGTCCTAAAGGCATCTGCTCACTGCTAACCAGTACTGGCCACAATAGCAGAGCCTGGAGGAGCAGCAGTAATCCTGTGCACTCTGCCAGACTGGGCGAGACGCTGGGACCGACGTCTAAGCTGAGCGCGCTCCACTGCGGATGGAGATGAATGGGGGACCGCAGCGGGACTGGTTCGAGACTCCCCCTGTGCAGAAGCGGGAACTCGACCCCTAACATTTTGCAACTTAAAAAAGAGTTTCAAAGCTCAACATTCTAAGCTCTGATAAACTGTGTTTGTTCTCTCATCAGATGATTGCTAACTTGCTTAGACTAGCTGATACTACTGTAGTCACAATGGTGACTGATAAGCAATTCTCACTTTGCGCTTATCAGTAGAAATGAGTGAACCCAAACCTAAAAGTTTGGGGTTCGTATCGGACAGTTGGTGTCCCATGTTAAACGTCAAACACTGACTTTTCCTGTGTTCAGAGTTCCGGGGGAAGTATGTAGCAGAGAGAGAGATTTTTTTCCAGTTCCAAAGTTCACTTGTCCATTTTTTTCAATCGGGTTCGGGTTATGTTCAAGCTCAGGCACAGTTCTGGTACCCGAACTATGGACTAAAGTAAGGATCAGGCACCAGAACCCAAACTTCCATGGGGCCGCTCATCCCTAATTATCAGCCCATCTACATAGGCTTTAAGACTACATATACAGTATGACTAAATACAGACACACCTACAATGTGTGTCCTTAAAGGGAATCTGTCACCCTAAATTGGCGGAATATTTAAATGATGGCAGTAGGGTCAGATGGGCGGTGTTTTGGGTACTTGCCTTAACATGTTGTTCGCCGCTGTCTCCATTATTTCTGGGAATTGTAGTCGTTGCCATCCATATAACGCGCCTGCGCATTGCAATCTGCGGGCAAAGCATACTGCGCGTGCGCAATTCAAGATTGCAATGCGCATGCGCGTTATGTGGAGGGCAACGACTACAATTCCCAGAAATAATGGAGACAGCGGCAAACAACATGTTAAGGCAAGTACCTAAAACACCGCCCATCTGACCTGACTGCCATCATTTAAATATCCTGCCAATTTAGGGTGACAGATTCCCTTTAACTATCAAGAAAGATTGAACTTTTTAGATGTTGGAGTTTTATCTTGTTTTTTTTGCCAATAATTTATTGTTGATTCTATCAGTTCACGGGTTTTGCCTGACAGCTTGGGATAAACTATGATCACATCTCTATGGCAGATTGTATAATATTACTATTTAGTTTATTATGAAAACCTTAAGTTATTATTCTTATAGTTTTATATACCACAGAAAGGTGATTTAATTCTACAAATGAATACTGCATTGAAAATACAAAATACAATTGACTCTATTATTAGAGATCTTGTTTTTATTATGATTTCTTACCTTGACAGCTACAAGCATCTTGTCTTTGGTTGGGCTGAGGTTGTAGCACTCAGCAAGGAACACTTTTCCAAAAGCTCCTTCACCAAGTTCCCTCTTCAGAACAATGTCCCTCCTTTTAATGTACTGCACATCTGTACGAGATAAACAAAAACACATTCTAAAGTCTTGGACAAGTGAACACGGACTATATTCAGACCACAATGCAAGATAAGGTTTTGAACTAATCTCTAGTAGATATATTGTGCATATTTAACTCAACATATGAGCACGTTATCTGACCATTTCATTTTGAAGTATACAGAGATGAGTTTTAATGATGTTCACTTTAGCTGATTGTAGTTAAGTCACAAGTAGAAAGTGAAGTGTGTGTTAGAAAGTAAATAATGGCATCCCAGACCTAGTAGAGTGCATTTTGTGTCATGGCCGGTTTAAACCATAAAGGGGACCTGTAAGCTAACTCATGCTGCTCAAACCACAGGCAGCATACATGAGAGCCTGGCTGTATGATTGCTTCCATGGATATTCTTCTCTGAAATGCTCCAGGTGATTGACAGGACTGTCATTATGGGAGAGAACTATCAATCACCTACAGCAATGCTGAGAAAATTATTTTAGAGGCGGAGCGATGGGAAAATCCTTCTAGAGGCAGAGCTGGACTAGTCCCCTCTACAGCAATAATCCCCAGTCTGATCTTGTAACAATATTACCTCTGAAACATCAGAGTATTTTAGTGTGAAATTTACACCTGGCTGCAATCATGAAGCTAGGATCTGAGCTATACTGACCGAGGTTTGGGCAGCATAAATGAATTGACAAGTTTGCTTTAATCTTTACACAAGTCTTTAAAAAAAAGGAAGAAGTTTTGCTAAATTTATAGCCAATGATCTGAAGTAAGATCAACAAGTCAACAAGGACATACCGGGATGCTCACCCTGAACTTTATATGAATATTTTTGAAAGGGTAGACAAATCACAGAAATTGATGACCTATCCATAGTATCAGATTGGTAGGATTCTGAAATCCTGCACACACCCTGATCAGTTGTTACTAGTTCTGGCGATCAATGAATGTAAACACATTAGAGTTGAGCGAAACTGGTTGTTCACTTTCAAGTCGCCGATTTTCGCCAAAGTCGGGTTTCATGAAACGAAACCCGACCGTGGAGTGAGTTTGGTCACGTGTTTTGCAACCATTTTGCTGGAGTCGGTTTTCCCCTACACTTTAAGCGCCTTTTCTCGGCCAATGAGCAAGGATGCAGGCTGTGGGCAACGGGATGACATAGCCAAGGCCAGCACCATCTTAGAGAAGGGCATTGCAGCGATTGGCTGGCTTTCAGTGGCGTCACGGTGCATATAAAATCCCTCAGCGCCGACCGCCATTTTACATCTGTTGAACTCAGTGTAGGGGAAGGTTGCTGGGCGCTGTGCGTCTGAGCAAGGAAAGCATTAGGCAGGGCCTAAAAAAAAATTACTATGTGCTACTAGCGATTAGCTGTACAGTGACTTTGCAGTGAGAGGGGAGGATTTTGCTGTGTGCAGCAATGCTGGTTCTTAGGCTGCCTGCCTGTGACGCTGTAAAAATTGCTTGTGTGCAGCATCAGATTTGATTAGTTGGCTGCCTGCCTGTGATAAGGGGCAATTAATTTGGTGGAGTAGCAGAGCTGCCTGCCAGTAACAGTGTACAAATTGCTTGTGTGGAGCATCACATCTGATTAGTAGGCTGCCTGACTGTGATAAGGGGGCAATTTATTCCATTGACCATTTCCGTTAGTTTGCCGACTTCGTTCGACTCGACTTTTTAGAAAGTCAGGTTTCACAAAACCCGACTCGACCCGAAAAAAGGCAAAGTCGCTCATCTCTAAAACACATGGATCGGAGCTACAAAGCCCAGCTCCAATCAATGTGTAGCCACCATTGCTTGATATTGCATAATATCTGCTATTCTTTTGAAAAAGTTCCATCCTTATACCAAGGAGTGGCACTATACATTGAATGAAGAGCGTTGAATCTTTACTTTATGTATTTACATCCGGTGGCAATAGGAGCAAATATCAGCTGATCAGACACAACCAGACTTTTAAGCATTCCAGAGTCTCACAATATAAATGAAATATATTATTGCAATATGCAAAGAAAGAAAACCCACTACAGATTGGGTTGCAACATAAGCACACTCATTGTATAAACATTTCTGACAGAGTATCACAAAGTTGTTTTTTTCATTTCAAAGCTAGTTCATCTGTATAATTCATCTTGGGATATGTAGAGCAAAGTGGAAGGATAAGACAGTCTGTACATGTATTGATCAACAAATAAAGTAGCACTCTGTAGCTTCATAGCAAGAAAACTTGAAATATATGAAATTTGAATTGCATTATTGCTCTAGAAAATAGGAAAAAACGAGAATGCTTAGTGCATAAATTGGCCAATCCATGTGTACCCAACTGCCATGATAAGGTGATTCTCTTTGCTGAGAAAGTATACTAATGTGAATACTCTCCTAGGTTGAAGCTAACATTAATATGGTAAGGTAGGATCCTGCTGTGATTAAAGCTGCCAGAGGCTGATGGGTGGAGCGTTCAGCCAGAGACCCTACATATACAAATAACAAAAGACTGACTGTCACTGGAAGTTTTAATCACAGCAGGATCCTCCCTATCCATATGAATGCAGGCTTCAGCCTAGGAGGGTATTCACATTAGGCAGGTTCCCAGCAAAGAGAATCACCTTTTCTCGGCTGCTGGGCACCCATGAAATGGCCAAATAAAGCTCTAAGTATTCTCATTTTTTTCCTATTTTTTAAAGCAGTAATGCAATTCAATTATCATGTTTCATCAGTGCTATAGTGCTACTGTTATGGGACGGTAGCAACAATTTTATTAAATAATAGGGAGCAACCGAAACCTGGGGTCCATGGTGCAGCTAGAGATGCTGCGACCGAACACCCCTCGGGTATGAGGGTGAAAACTGACAACAGGAAGATAAGATCTTGCCTGTGTTACTTCACACTAGGAAAGATATTGGAGTTGCACTAACTCCGTTAACGCCACGGAATATGTGCTGCAGGCTGGAATAGACGTAGCCCTGTTAACTGCACAGAAGCCACTTGCAGCCGTTTAGGAAGTGCATGTGACTCACGCCAGGCGTACGTGTGCGACCGGACTGAGCAACTCTCTGTTCAGCTGGAAGGCGATGCCCAGGATACACGCCCCGCAGTCTGCTCAGGGTGTACAGCTACCCTCTGTCGGAGCTAGACTGCGCCACATTGATTACCTGCCTAGCATCAACTAACCTGCCTGAAGGATCTGTGCTAATTAGCCTAGCTAACTCTGGCATCTGCAGGTCCCGGAGAGCAAAACTAGAGAGCACATGGAGCCCAGATTCTGACGCGTCCACACATGAGTGCGACCTATTTTGTATGATCTGCAGCCAGGCTATTTAAGGGCTAAGCCCTGTCCCCAGCCATCTAGTTAATCGCATCACTGATGATGTCACCTGTGACCAATCAGGTGGTGCCAGGTCACCGGATCAGCTGATACCAAATCACAAATCACGGTCCGCCACGTCAGGGGTATGCTCAGTGCAGGAAATCCTGGACTTATGCTGTGGCAGCCCTGTTTCTTTCTGCAACCTACACTTAAAACTACTAAAAACAAAGACCCTTGCAACAGCTTGTACTTTTCTTGTATTGGCTATTCGTTGGGACTGACAGCAAAGCTGAGCAGCATCTACTCTGGCTGGACTAGGATGGGAGACCACAGACTCCTCAGATCCAAGTTCTGATCCAGCCGTCACCCGATGCCTAACATTATCTCCCCTCTCTAACATCCCCCCCACCTGACGCTCATATTCCTCAATGAGCCAGGGGGTATGAATATGGTCCATGGATTCCCAAGTGCGGTCCTCAGAACCACGATCCTTCCAGTGTACCAGATAGAACTTTTTCCCCTGAGCCATCTTGGACCCCACAAACACCTGTACTTCGAAATTATTACCCCTGGTGACAGAAACCAGTTGGGGTTCCGAGAATTTCGTTAGGTGAACGGGTTTCAGGAGCGACACATGGAATGTGTCGTGAATCTTCATATGCTGGGGCAACTGTAAACGGTACAGTATGGGGTTTACTTGGGCCAAAATTTTGAAAGGACCAATAAAACGGGAGGCGAACTTAGCAGATTCCCCGCATCCTCTAGTATTGTGAGTCGCGAGCCAGACCTTGTCGCCCGGGGATAATACGGGTTCTGGACAGAGATAAGTGTCAGCCGACTGTCCTGTTGGGACGATTTCTCTCTCACACAAGAGATACATAATTGGACATATTTTTTAGCATCTTGAGGCAACCGAGGCCACCAATACGACCGTTGGAGAAACTTAGTGGTACGTTTGACTCCAAAATGACCTCCGGTTTTAGAGGCATGTGCCCAAGAGAGCACTTTATTTTGTAATTTAGGAGGAGCAAACGTTTTCCCAGGAGGAACCTGGTCTAATGTCATTGGTGCCACCGTCTGCATATCCCCAGGAGGAATGATATTTTTGGGCTCGTTACCGTCCTCAGTCATATCTACAGGCAGGGAATAAACCCTACCGCGAAGAGGCTCTGAGCCAGGGACCAAATCAATTAGACGGTCATATGGTTGGTGGGAAGGCAAAGTCTCAGCAGCCTTTTTGGAATGCTCAGTACGAGCGGCCAAGTCGATAGACGACTCTGAGACTATCCTCCGGGTCGAGGCAACCATATACTGAGAAACACCATTCTCACCCCCGAAATTAATTTCCCCCGTGTTCCAGTTAATGTGTGGATTGTGACAAAGTAGCCATGGAAGGCTCAATAGCACCTCATCTGATCCACTGGGAATAATGAGAAAAGAGATATCCTCCTACTGACCCTGAGGAAATGACATAATGAGGGGAATTGACTGGTGGGTGATTTGCGTGTCTAACATTAAACCGTTGACTACCTTAATGTTCATTGGTTTGGGCAGTAACTCCATAGGAATAGCATGTCTCTGGGCAAAGGTTAACGACAAGAAATTGCCATCTGCCCCAGAGTCCACCCATGCCTTGGCAGAAACCGCAGTTGCTTTGAAGAGCAACGTCACCTCATATATTAGTTTGGAGGTAGAGACCCCTGAATCTAACACACCTCCTCCAATGGTGGTTAGACACTCT
This sequence comes from Oophaga sylvatica, assembly GCA_033576555.1. Taxonomy (NCBI): domain Eukaryota; kingdom Metazoa; phylum Chordata; class Amphibia; order Anura; family Dendrobatidae; genus Oophaga; species Oophaga sylvatica. The sequence continues at coordinate 442,241,709 of JARQOD010000004.1, read as the reverse complement.
CGTTCCACTGCCCACTTGGAACCCTTATTATTGGGGTACTCCAAGCGATGTGTAGGATGGGAACGAGGGGACGATTTCCTAGCCAGGGAAATATCCATAGGCTCAGGTTCCGTGTCAGGAACCGCAGGTTTGGAAATAGGTCTAGAAAACGAAGGTGCCAATTGGAAATGAGGTTTAGAGACATCCAACTCCAACTTGCTTTCTGCATGACGTAAGTCTATTCAGTTGGCAAGAGTTATTAACTCTGCCAGAGAGGTTGGAATCTCCCTGGTGGCTAGAGCATCTTTTATATGTCCAGTCAGACCCCTCCAGAACACCGGGATTAGCGACGGTTCAGACCAATCCAGTTCTGCCGCTAATGTTCTGAACTGGACATCATAGTGACTTGCCATGGTCAAACGCTGTACTAATGTAAGAAGCTTAAGAGCTGTATCATGTGTAACCTGAGGAACGAGGAACACACTTTTTAGGGTTCTAAGAAAGAGACCCGCATTAGCCACTACCGGATCATTCCGTTCACACAGAGGAGTAGCCCACTCCAAGGCTTTGTGGGAAAGTAATGATATGACAAAATCCACTTTAGCCCTTTCGGAGGGGAACCGTGCCTCCATAATTTCTAGCTGATTAATAAACCCTCTGCAGGATCTCCTGTCTCCAGAATTTTTTTCCGGGAGGTCAAAACAGGGTAATGAAGCTCTAGCAGCTATCGCAGCACTGTTTATGAGACTTGCTGCTTGTGCGGCTGCCTGAGTAGCTACTGCAGTGAGATCAGCAACTGGAGCGGCATGCTCCAGAGACATAAGTCTGGCCTCTAGTTGCTGAACGTAGCGCTGTAGCTGCTGAATGTCAGCCATGTTCGGCTAGACCCTGGCGGTCAGATACTGTTAAGGGGATGGTTGCAACAACTTTATTAAATAATAGGGAGCAACCGAAACCTGGGGTCCGCAGTGCAGCTAGAGATGCTGCGGCCTAACACCCGTCAGGTATGAGGATGAAAACTGACAACAGAAAGATAAGATCTTGCCTGTGTTACTTCACACTAGGAAAGATATTGGATTTGCACTATCTCCGTTAACGCCACGGAAGATGTGCTGCAGGCTGGCTTAGACTTAGCCTTGTTAACTGCACAGAAGCCACTTGCCAGCCGTTTAGGAAGTGCATGCGACTCACACCAGGCGTACGTGCTGCCAGCCAGTGTGCGACTGGACTGAGCAACTCTCTGTTGAGCTGGTAGGCGATGCCCAGGTTACGCGCCCCGCAGTCTGCTCAGGGTGTACAGCTACCCTCTGCCAGCGCTAGACTGTGCCACATTGATTACCTGCCTAGCATCAACTAACCTGCCTGAAGGACCTGTGCTAATTAGCCGAGCTAACTCTGGCATCGGCAGGTCCTGGAGAGCAAAACTAGAGAGCACGTGGAGCCCAGATTCTGATGCGTCCACACTTGAGCACGACCTATTTAGTATGATCTGACTGCCCTGCCGCGCCTGCAGCCAGGCTATTTAAGGGCTAAGCACTGCCCCCAGCCATCTTGTTAATCACATCACTGATGACGTCACCCGTGACCAATCAGGCGGTGCCAGGTCACCGGATCAGCTGATACCAAATCACCAATCACGGTCCGCCACGTCACGGGCATGCTCAGTGCAGGAGATCCTGGACTTAGGCTGTGGCAGCCCTGTTCCTTTCTGCAACCTATGCTTAAAGCTACTAGGAACAAAAACCCTTGCAACAGCTTGTACTTCTCTTGTGTTGGTTAGGTGTTGGGACCGATGGCGAAGCTGAGCAGCATCAGCCCCAGCTGGACTAGGATGGGAGACCACAGACTCTTCAGATCCCGATGCCTAACAGCTACAGAGTACAACTTTAATTGTTGGTTATATATAGAGACGCCGGCTCTTAGTTTGCACCTGTACACCCTAATTTTCTGCTTTCTTGGAAGTGACAGTCATTCTTTTGTTATTTCTATACATGTATTATTGACATGCAATATGCAAGAATATAAATATATAGTTACAGCAGTTTTTTTGTTTTTATACAATATATGTACTATATGTAATTATATATATATATAGATATATATGTATATTTATACACACACACATCTTTACATAGAAATTTTGGCAATTGAAAAATAGAAAACTTGTTGTACAGCACAGCAAAATGTACTTGCAGTAGAAACACAACTTTCATTTATCTGAAAATATTAACATTCCTAGGCTTGAAGCTAACTACACAGCAGCAGATTTCTGAGCTAAAATAATGGAACAATACATCTGGGCAATTACTGCGCTGACATTTTGCTTATTTGTAACAGCTGCGTGATGTCAACTTGCCTGAAAGTTTCCTATTAACTTTTGTATATAATGTATTTACCGTACTTGCTACTTTTGTGTCTGTCCAATGTTTTCTTGTATCCAGTGAAGCATAATGATTTTAACATCATTTGAGGTGGGCATGGGATCAAACAATATCAAACAATTTTTATAATCTAATACATTCTCCTAAACATATATATGACCCCTGTTTTCCATCATAATGGAAATCTGCTGCTGCAGCTTTCAGAGATGGCTCTGAGTAAAAACAGGTACAGTAGACAGAATCTGGAATATGTAACATTGTTTGAGCATTATGGGGTCCCCAACAGTGCAATAGCAGAATAGCAACAAACTGCTTTGAGCCAATTAAAATATTTTTTCCAGGGCCCAAATTTCAACTTTTCAAAACAAGTTCATCTCCACTTTTAACTTGCTAAGATCTGGAACCCCTCCAACCCTGGCTAATCAATGTGAAATTTCAGCTCTGATCAGCAGATACCTTCAACCTTCAACCATTGGATTAAAGTACACACATAAAGCATCATTCAACCATCTTTTTCTCACAGACGTGTTTTATCAGTGTTTTTCAGGGACAGAACATGTACCCATTATAACCTATGGAGCTGTTCACATGTCCATGTTTTGTTGTGGATCATGTGACCCGCCCCAAAAAATGAAGGCATGTCCATTTTTGATCCATGCATCAGAAAAAATTATCCATAGAAGTCTCTAGTAATATATCAATACTGGACAGTACACACATGACATCTGTGAGCTATCCACATGCTATTCATGATTAACATTGCTATTTATAGAAGTTTTGTAATTTATTTTTTCAATAGTGAAAATTACTAATGAAATACTGATGGTTCACAGATGAAAACCAAATCTAAATCCCTGATGAAAACAGGTTCATGTTTTTACGTACAAGAGAAATATTGGACGTCTGAAAGAGGCTTAGCATTCAGGGTACAGTTATGCTGCACGGTTATCAGGAAAAAGTTTTCTAGGATCGATCATTTAAGGATAATTGTGTAAACAGGTTACCAAGTAACTGATCAATAAGGAAGAATGTTGCTTCAAAAAGTGAAATGATCTTTTAGTTTGTTTAAAAAAATCATAAAAAGTAGTTTAATCTAAGAAAAATCAATCACATAAAAGGACACATCCATATCAGTAAGGATCAGTACACTAAAAAAACAAACAAACAAACAAAAAATAAATGAAAATAACACAATTGGCAATTTTGTCATCCAACGTCACATAAAATAAAATAATAAAGCACCAAAAAGTCTTATGCATAATAATAAAATCTAGTTCAGCAGTTCATTAAAAAACAAGCCCTCACACAGATCAATAAACAGAAAATAATGAATGAATGAATAAATAAATTATATATATATATATATATATATACATACATTTTTTTTGTTTATTACATATATGTTCATATAAACATTTTTTTAAGTGATTTTCTTTTGCAAAGCAGCAAAATATTAGAATACCTATTAGTGTTGAGCGATACTTTCCGATATCCAAAAATATCGGATCGGAATGGTATCGCCGATATCACTAAAATATCGGCGATACCCGATACCGATACCGGAAGTCCCATGTAAGTCTATGGGAACAAAATATCGCAACTAAAAAAACCCTTTTTTTCGTTGTAAACACAAAATATACACACATAGAATACATATATATATATATATTATATATATATATATATATATATATATACATGTCATTGTGATATATATATATATACATATATAAACCACACAAAGAACCTTACAGTATACCGTGCCACTTTTAAACAACAATTTTTATTAGAGTCAAAAAAGACAATCACTTAGTAAAAAACATCACATAGATATTAAGTAGTACAGAATTCAACAGGCTACCGCCATCTAAAAATAGGGACTGCTAACCCTCACCAATACCTATACATCTCATGTATCTCAGTGCAAAATATATTGCTGAAAATACCCAATGATTATCATGCTGGACTGAAACCAGCTATATGATGTACCACCGGCGTAAGCCTTGCCATAAACTACACTTACATGAGAGGTGGGTCAGGTGTGGTGTCCCTCAAGCGCCTCAACGCGCGTTTCGTCTCTTCCTCCTGAGGAAGAGACGAAACGCGCGTTGAGGCGCTTGAGGGACACCACACCTGACCCACCTCTCATGTAAGTGTAGTTTATGGCAAGGCTTACGCCGGTGGTACATCATATAGCTGGTTTCAGTCCAGCATGATAATCATTGGGTATTTTCAGCAATATATTTTGCACTGAGATACATGAGATGTATAGGTATTGGTGAGGGTTAGCAGTCCCTATTTTTAGATGGCGGTAGCCTGTTGAATTCTGTACTACTTAATATCTATGTGATGTTACAGGTGAGGGGGCCCTCGACGGTCGGGTAGCTGTGCTGACACAGTACTACCAGGGGGTCGGCGGGGGAGGGGGAGCGCAGCTCTTCTATATACTCACCCCTCCTGGTGCAGTCTCTGCAGCCCCTGCTCTTCTCCCACGGTCTCCGACGCCTGTGTTCAGCGGTCAGGTGGTACCGCTCATTACAGTCATGAATACGCACATATTCATGACTTTAATGAGCTGTCCCGCGTGACCGCTGAACACTGGCGGCGGAGACCGTGGGAGAAGAGCAGGGGCTGCACAGACCGCGCCGGCGGAAGGGTGAGTATAAGGGATATTTACCTGTCCCGTTCCACCGTTGCTCGCGTCCTCTTGCTGCAATGTTCAGGTCAGAGGGCGTGATGACGTCGTTAGTGCGCGCCGCGCCCTCTGCCTGATCATTCACTGCTGGAGGACCCTGAAGACAGCGGCACTCAGCAGTAGAGAGAGGACAGGTAAATATCTCAGGTGCCGGGGCCCTGAGCGAGTGGTGACATCGGCACCTGGTGTCACCCCCTGCTCAGGACACTGGCACCTGGCCCCCAGCGACGAAAGGTGAGTATGTCTTTTTTTTTTTTTTTTGGTTGCAGCAGCTGCGGCAGCATAAGGGCCTATACTATGGAGCATCTATGGGGCACAATCTATGGGGGCATAATACATTTTTTTGTTTAATGTGTCCCCTCACTGTGCTGGCACTTTACATTTACAATGGCTCTGGGTTTTTTTTTTTTTGGGGGGGCCCATTCAGACTTTTGCTATGGGGCCCCATGATTTCTATGTACGCCCCTGCTGCTGAGGCATGGTATTTAAGGCTGTTTAGGAGCCAATATCCATGGACCTTGCCAGCAGCGTCGGACTGGAGTACCTTGGGCCCACCAGAGAAAAAATATTCTTGGGGCCCACCATCATACTTCCCAACCTTTGAAGAAGGGAAAGAGGGACAAAGGCTGTGGCACGCTGTGCCTGCTGCAGCAAATTTTAGGCCATGCCACGTTGCACCACAGACTATCCAGGAGTTGGTGGATGCTTTAGTCCTCAGGAGGAAGAGACGAAACGCGCGTTGAGGCGCTTGAGGGACACCACACCTGACCCACCTCTCATGTAAGTGTAGTTTATGGCAAGGCTTACGCCGGGGGTACATCATATAGCTGGTTTCAGTCCAGCATGATAATCATTGGGTATTTTCAGCAATATATTTTGCACTGAGATACATGAGATGTATAGGTATTGGTGAGGGTTAGCAGTCCCTATTTTTAGATGGCGGTAGCCTGTTGAATTCTGTACTACTTAATATCTATGTGATGTTTTTTACTAAGTGATTGTCTTTTTTGACTCTAATAAAAATTGTTGTTTAAAAGTGGCACGGTATACTGTAAGGTTCTTTGTGTGATTTAGTTACATTTCAGTTTATGTGCCTTTTGATATATACATGGTAGGGATAAGCTATTATAATATATACATATATGTATAGTTTATACACTTCTACATAGTAAAATAGCCTCTGATTCAATTGCCGGGTAAAGCCGGCTTCTGTGAAAAGACAGAAGCACCCGACATGAAATGACACTTGGTGTACATAGGGTTAACCATGTCTTTTCATGTCGTTTGGTATCTGATTTGCACAAACAATTACATCAGTCTATGTGTGCAAAATTTCACACCTGTAGGGTTAATTAAAGTTGTAAATTCGTTGTAAAAAAAAAGGACTTTTTTGCTGCGAATTTACACCTTTAATTAACCCCTACAGGTGTGAAATTTTGCACATATAGACTGATGTAATTGTTTGTGCAAATCAGATAGCAAAGGACATGGTTAACCCTATGTACACCAAGTGTCATTTCATGTCGGGTTCTGCATTTTCACAAAAGCCGGCAATTGAATTAGCGGCTATTATACTATGTAGAAGTGTATGAACTATAAATATAAATATATATATATATATATATATGTGTCACAAATTCAATGACATGTATATATATATATATGAGGTGTAAAATTATTTAAAAAAAATGCTTGGCTCCCCCCTATTTTCGCAACCAGACAGACAAAGCCAGCGAATGGGGGCAGATAATAATAGCCCAGAGAGGGACCATTATTTTTGGCCCCCCCCTGGCTACTAACATCTGCCCCCAGACACCCCAGAAAAGACAAATCTATAATTAGATTCGCCCTTTCTGGCACTTTGCCCGTCTATTCCCATTGCCCTGTAGCGGTGGCGAATGGGTTAATATGGGGTTAAAGCCACCTTGCACTTGAAAGGTGACCTTAAGCCAGGTTAATAATTGAGAGCTGTCAATTAGACAACTATCAATTATTAATCCTATTGCATGAAATAAAAACAAAACACACACACTTTAATTAAAAATCATTTTAATGAAATAAAGACACATGTTTTTGACCATCTTTTATTTGACTGCAAAAACCATTTCCTGTAATAAAAATAAAATAAAAAAGCAAAATTATTCTTACCTATCCCATGCACAGTCAGGTCCCACGGTGTAATCCTTCAGAAAGGGTTAATGTTTACTGCAGGGACCGCAGCTAATGCTGCAGCCTCACAGTAAACCCCCAAATGAATGAGTTCCTCTCCTGGCTGACAGGAGAGGAAGTGGAAAGCTTAATTGATTGCTTTCCACTTTCACTTCAGGTCAGCCAGGGACACAATCAGTGACGTCAGAGGGAACTGATTAACAAAAATAGGGGTTCCCTTCGAAAAAAAAATGGCGTCGGGTCCCCCCTATTTTTGTTAACCAGCCTGACGAAGCAGACTGCTGAGCAGTGGCGTACCGTGAATGAAGCAGACCAAGCAGCTGCTATGGGGCCTTGACAGGTGAGGGGGCCCTCGATGGTCGGGTAGCTGTGCTGACACAGTACTACCAGGGGGTCGGCGGGTGAGGGGGAGCGCAGCTCTTCTATATACTCACCCCTCCTGGTGCGGTCTCTGCAGCCCCTCTCTTCTCCCACGGTCTCCGACGCCTGTGTTCAGCGGTCAGGTGGTACCGCTCATTACAGTCATGAATACGCACATATTCATGACTTTAATGAGCTGTCCCGCGTGACCGCTGAACACTGGCGGCGGAGACCGTGGGAGAAGAGCAGGGGCTACACAGACCGCGCCGGCGGAAGGGTGAGTATAAGGGATATTTACCTGTCCCGTTCCACCGTTGCTCGCGTCCTCTTGCTGCAATGTTCAGGTCAGAGGGCGCGATGACGTCGTTAGTGAGCGCCGCGCCCTCTGCCTGATCATTCACTGCTGGAGGACCCTGAAGACAGCGGCACTCAGCAGTGGAGAGAGGACAGGTAAATATCTCAGGTGCCGGGGCCCTGAGCGAGTGGTGACATCGGCACCTGGTGTCACCCCCTGCTCAGGACACCGGCACCTGGCCCCCAGCGACGAAAGGTGAGTATATCTTTTTTTTTTTTTTTGGTTGCAGCAGCTGCGGCAGCATAAGGGCCTATACTATGGAGCATCTATGGGGGCACAATCTATGGGGGCATAATACATTTTTTTGTTTAATGTGTCCCCTCACTGTGCTGGCACTTTACATTTACAATGGCTCTGGGGTTTTTTTTTTTGGGGGGGGCCATTCAGACTTTTGCTATGGGGCCCCATGATTTCTATGTACGCCCCTGCTGCTGAGGCATGGTATTTAAGGCTGTTTAGGAGCCAATATCCATGGACCTTGCCAGCAGCGTCGGACTGGAGTACCTTGGGCCCACCAGAGAAAAAATATTCTTGGGGCCCACCATCATACTTCCCAACCTTTGAAGAAGGGAAAGAGGGACAAAGGCTGTGGCACGCTGTGCCTGCTGCAGCAAATTTTAGGCCATGCCACGTTGCACCACAGACTGTCCAGGAGTTGGTGGATGCTTTAGTCCAGGTGTGGGAGGAGATCCCTCAGGAGACCATCCGTCGCGCTCATCAGGAGCATGGCCAGAAGTTGTAGTGAGGTCATACAGCATACCTCCCAAATTTTGAAGACAGGAAAGAGGGTTAAAGGCCAAATTTTAGGCCACGCCCCGACCACACCCATTTAACAACTAATCACACCCATATCCTGGCCCCAAGCGTACCCATTTAGCACTGCTGATCACACTGACTGGTAATGAGGGCACAGTGGCTGGTACTGAGGAAAAGAAAGAAAGAGCAGCGAGAGAGAAAGAACAAACAGAGAAAGAAAGAGAGGAAAGAAAGAAAAGAGAGAGAGAAAGAAAGAACAGAGAGAAAAAAGAACAGAGAGCGAGAAAGAAAGAACAGAGAGCGAGAAAGACTAGAGAGAGAAAGAAAGACTAGAGAGAGAGCCATAGGCGTAGCTAGGGTTTTGGTTTAGTGGGGGCGAAACTTCTGAGTGGGCCCCTAATCAGAGAACCTCAGCAAATGACCGCGCTGTTGCCAAAAATAATCTATATATAAAAAGACCAATATTGATATTACCGCCATATGGTCTGTGGTAAATAATACCAGTCCTACAGAACATATAATAGATTACAGCACAGGTACAGATAATGACTTACCGCTGATGTTCTTTCTTATGGAATTGTTCACTTTTCATTTCTTTTCCATCTAGCCCAGACCGACATGACGACTTCTCCAGCCAGGACTCGACTGCAGAGATTACAACAAAGACACATTTCACTTCTCATATTTTTAGCACTGTCTTGGTCACCAATTGGACTATTCTCAACCTGCACAAACTCCTCATCCTGCTGATACCCCAATACTGAGCCGCTGCTGCCATATGTGTCCCTATTTCTGCACCTGATACCCCAATACTGAGCCGCTGCTGCCATATGTGTCCCTATTACGGCACCTGATACCCCAATACTGAGCCGCTGCTGCCGTATGTGTCCCTATTACTGCACCTGATACCCCAATACTGAGCCGCTGCTGCCGTATGTGTCCCTATTACTGCACGTGATACCCCAATACTGAGCTGCTGCTGCTGCTGCCGTATGTGTCCCTATTACTGCACCTGCTGTGTGGTTCTGTGTGACCTCTAAATTTTAAAGCACCCCTCTAGAATATAGTAATGCCGGGTGCAAGTGCCCTAGAAAACAGTGACCACATTTTGTCCCCTAGACTGTAATAATGCCCTGTGTGCCCCTTTGACAGTCACAGTAACCCGAGTTCCCCTATAACAATAAGTGTCCACTTTACATTTAATAATGTCCCAAGTCTCCCCCTGTACATCTCCCCTATACACAGAATAATGCCCCTCACTGGATATATACTGACCCCTTAATGTCCCCAAACTATTTAATGGGTCCAACACTGTATGATGGCCCCTAGATAGCATCCATACAGCATAATACACCAGATAGTCCTCAATATAGTATAATGCACCCCCATAGGCAGCCTCTATATTATAATAAACCCCCATAGGCAGAGTCTATAATATAATGCACCACCATAGGCAGCCGCTATATTATAATGCACCCCCATAGGCAGCCTCTGTAGTATAATGCATCCCCATAGGGAGTCTCTGTAGTATGATGCACCCCAATATGGAGCCTCTGTAGTATAATGCAGCCCCCATATACAGCCTCTGTAGTATAATGCAGCCCCCATATACAGCCTCTGTAGTATAATGCACCCCCCATATACAGCCTCTGTAGTATAATGCACCCCCATTAAAAAAAAAAAAACAATACTCACCTCCCGACTCCTGTGCTGCTCACTGTTCTCCCTCTCAGCGTCTGACAGCGGGCGCCGGCAGGTGATGTCATCACGCCCGCTGTCAGACGCTGAGAGGGGGATTATGGGAGAGAAGGAGCGCTCGCTCCTTCTCTCTCTATGCAGTCAGCTGTATCGCTGGATGCCGATACAGCTGACCCTCCGATGATGGGTGGGGGGCCCACTGCTGGCACCGGGCCCCCCCAATGCCTGTTCAGGCCCCATAGCTTCCGGGCGGCAGAGCAGGAAGATCGATTCTCCCTGCTCTGCCGCAGAATGTAACTGTATCGGCGTGCTGTGCACGCCGATACTGTTACTGTAGCGTAGCTCCGGGTGGGCCCCCTCAGAGCGAGGGGCCCGGGGCCACCGCCCCCTCTGCCCCGCGACCTATCCTTTCAAATCAGGGCCCACCACGCAGGAGCTGGGGCCCACCGGAGGTTTCTCCGGTGGCTCAGTCCGACCCTGCTTGCCAGCCTGATAATACCAGGCCACAGCAGTCTGCTTATCTTTGCTGGTTAACAAAAATAGGGGATCCCGTCGAAAAAATTTGGCGTGGGGTTCCCCCTATTTTTGTTAACCAGCCAGATGAAGCAGACTGCTGAGGCCTGGTTTTTCAGGCTGGTAAGGAGCCAAGATCCATGGACCTTGCCAGCCTGATAATACCAGGCCACAGCAGTCTGCATATCTTGGCTGGTTAACAAAAATAGGGGATCCCCTCGAAAAAAAATTGGCGTGGGGTCCCCCCTATTTTTGTTAACCAGCCAGATGAAGCAGACTGCTGAGGCCTGGTTTTTCAGGCTGGTAAGGAGCCAAGATCCATGGACCTTGCCAGCCTGATAATACCAGGCCACAGCAGTCTGCATATCTTGGCTGGTTAACAAAATAGGGGATCCCCTCGAAAAAAAATTGGCGTGGGGTCCCCCCTATTTTTGTTAACCAGCCAGATGAAGCAGACTGCTGAGGCCTGGTTTTTCAGGCTGGTAAGGATCCAATATCCATGGACCTTGCCAGCCTGATAATACCAGGCCACAGCAGTCTGCTTAGCTTGGCTGGTTAACAAAAATAGGGGATCCCCTCGAAAAAAAAAACGGCGTAGGGGTCCCCCTATTTTTGTTAACCAGCCAAGTAAAATGCAGACTGCTGCGGCCTGGTATTAAAAGACTGTCAAGGCCCATGGATTTTGGCCCTCAACAGCCTGATAATACCAGGCTACAGCAGCCCCACATTTGGCGCATCAAAAGATGTGCCAATTGTGGCACTTTACTCGGCTCTTCCCACTGCCCTGTAGCGGTGGCAAGTGGGGTAATAAGGGGTTAATGTCACCGTTGATTGCACGGTGACAATAAGCCCGGTTAATAATGGATAGGTGTCAATAAGACACCGATCCATTATTAATCCCAAAGTTTTCAAATGTATAAAAAAAGACAAAGCAAGAAAAAAGTCTTTTAATGAAATAAAAGAGACAACACAGTTTTCATTTCTTTTATTATACTCTCATTCCTGCGACGCCATCGATCTCCTGTAAAAAAAGGAAAAAAACAAACCAACAGTATACCACCTGTCCGACGCAGTCCATAGTAACGAGTGTCCCACGACGATCCAGCTCTGCTACATCGCAATGACAGGCAGAGCCTGTCATTGCGACGCGGTGACGTCATCGGACTGACTGCTTTACGGCCGGGATTACCCAGCAGTCACTGCAGTTATCGCGAGAAACTGCATGTGACCGCGGGGAAAGATGATGGCGGCCATCAAGCAGTCCAGGCCGTGACCGCCGGAGATCTTCTGCCAGGTAAGTGCCGCTGACTCCTGACAGACCCGACCGACGGACACAGACAGTGACAGTGACAATTCCGATTCCGGTATCCGATAAGACGACAATATCGGAACTCGGAATCGAAAGTCCGATACAGCTAATATCGGCCGATACCCGATATTTGCAGTATCGTATCGCTCAACACTAAAAACTATACATTGGGTATCACACTAATTACATCAACCTGAACCATAAAGCTTTATCGTTATTTATCCTGTATGGTGAATGCTACACAAAGAATTGAAGTTATTTGTTAATCCCTCCTATAAAAATGAAAAAGAATGACTAAAGAGTCGTACAGTATGAAGTTATACACCCAAAAATGGTACCAGTAAAAACTAAGGCTTGTGCCTGAGAAAATAATTCCCGATCCAATTCTGTCATTGAAAAAATAATTACGGTATGTGTTATTTATGGATTTCAGAAAATAGAGAGAAAAAAAATGAAGTGTTTTCATTTTTAATCAATTGTAGTAAAGCATAAAAAAACTAAATGAATTTGATATTGTCATTACTGTATTGAGCTGCAGAAAATAAAAAGCACGTTTAATGTGTTTAAAAAAAATTTATCTCGAAATATTACTTCGGAAAATTAAATCGACATACAAAAAAAACACCTTCCTATAGCTGAGTGGACAGATTCAATTTAACCCTTTATTTGTTTGATGAATCAAGGCCTATGATTCCAAATGTTGTGCTGCAACCATGAGAAGGTTGATAAACTGCAGCTATTTTACTCTCCTATGAAAGCTGCCGTGGGCTGATAGTAGCTCTTAAAGTTAGGGAGAATCATAAGTTAAATTTAACCACTACAATGATAGAGAAAGACTAGTAAAAAAACAAGAAACAAGTCCTATATGTGTTATCATTACTGGAGCACATTTCATTTGACAATTTCATTTCCCATTGTTTATCCCAGAAAAACATTCAGTGAATTTAGATCATTTCTTGTAGTGTGGATTCGGAATGTGGCACCAAAGGAATTCACCAATACATTTGCATACGTCTACCACTTATTATACATATGTCTCATCTTTATGGTTTCTAATATGGCCGCCTCCCTTTTTGTTCTTCCATCTCCCCCATGTTGAGTTTTACAAGTGACATGGTGTTCTTCAAAGACATTATCATCTCCCAAGACATTTTAAAAGAGTCTGTGACCAGGCTTTTGATACTCCATCTGACAGCTTTCTGTATACACTGAACATAATTAGAAAACTGCAAACCAGCGGTGGGGGTGAGGTTATACAGAGATTAAGAAAATATAGAAATAAAAATTCATCAGGTTTACTAGTCCTCTAGTGATAATCTCCTGCTATTAAAACAGTGATTTTATCAAAACTAAAGCAAGCAGAATACTAAGTGACACATCACTGAAATCACAGTCTCTGTCTCTGGATTATGCTGCTCTCAAAATATAAAAAACCGATAATAAGAATATGAACCTGAACAACTTATATTTAAAAAGGTATAAACTTTATTGACACATAGAAGAACCATACATAACATAAGTTAAAAAGTGGGAGACCCTAATGGGACACCACAATCCACATAAGTCTACAGAGGTTGCATAAAGACACAATGAACCAATAGTGACAGTACCCCTTTAAAACTAAGGTGCCTACATCTAGGACAAATGAAGTCCACTAAATACTTATACAAACAGTCACAATAGTCATATGAGATAAAAAGAGTCAGCACAGTCTTACCTCCAGTGGATTGTGGTGCCAGCCCCTACGCACGTTTCGGCTGTGAAGCCTTCTTTCGGGGGTGGCATCACACCAAATGGAGCAGGGTTATATATATTCAAATTGCCAATGGGGAGATAGATAGCATAAGTCTTATTTCTAACGAGTGCATACATTGGTCCCCATATCAATGTGTCCACCCATATATGGGAGTGTATAAATCCTAGATGGAAAAAACACGCCCATGGGCGGTTTAAATACATTCAAATACCAATCACATATCTCAAAATCATTAAGCCTGTGCCCCCCTATATTGCCATTCATTCGCTAAACATCAAAAATATAAGCGATCCTAAATCTGCCCCTAAATGTCTGAACGACTCGCCGCTATATTGGCGCACCCCAATCTAAACGAACTGCAAGATAACACTAGACGTCTTTTACATAAACGTATAAAAATTTGGTGGAATACTGCATTTTTAGAGAACTACCTTGGTAAACAAATGATTCCACGTGGGCTTAGAATACAAGTATTCCCCTCTTTCCCTGTGGACGATGAGGGGTTAATAGCTAAATGGGAAGAAATATGTAGTACCAGCTCATTTAAATTTATGGAATTATTGATTGCACGTAATCGACTGGTAATAGACAATATAGAAAAAGATTTGGATACGTCATATGCACGCCTTAAAGATTCTGCTCCAGGGGAGAAATTTACCGCATTTAACGAACAAATGGAGTCGTGTCTCGATTCATGGGAGAAACAAATTCAGGAGACTCAATCTAAGAAATTAATGAGGGATACTTCTGACTACACTCAAAAGAAAGTATACAGGTGGAGGAAGGTGCCCACTAATTTTAAGGTGAATAGATCTGCCTCTATGTCATCTGCATCTTCAACGAGTGGACAATCAGAGGCCTCTATGGTATCTGGTGTACCTTACAATACACGATTAGGGAAGAAAAGGTCAACACGACAGTGGGAGAGTCGACCCGGAGGTAGTAGGCCTAAACAGTCAAATAAAAAAGATCACGATAACCACAAGGTAATCAATCTGTCTGCACATGTATTTTCTGCCCTTGACCTGTCTCTTTTGTCTAGAGGCCTTCCCTTCTCACCTAGTTCTCGTTTTGACCTTTTCACAGTAATTAAAGATCTCCACATCTTTGGTCGATCACTGATTTTTAAAAAGTGGTTTTTCAATAAGGAATTACATCAGATGTTTCCAACTGATGAAGAACAACTAGCTCTACAGACGTTGGAGGAATTATCTAGAGAGCATGAAGGCATGGATGTAGGTAAGGTTCCAGCCTGTCTATATCAAAAATCACGTAAATTCCCACCCTTGTCTGCCTGCCCTAACGTGTACTTATTTGTCCAGTTAGTTTCTGAGGAGTTGAAACAAATTCCACTAGGTATATATAGGGACAATCTAACACCGGAGGAGCGTAGTAGCCTCAAAAGACTACAACAATTGAATGATGTAGTTTTCAAACCAGCAGACAAGGGTTGGAATGTGGTTGTATGGCCTTGCAAGCTATACGAAGCAGAGGGTCAACGTCAACTTAGGGATAGGAATTGTTATCAGAGATTATCCTATAATCCGCTGGTCACTTATTCGGGAGAATTAACTAACATTCTTGATTCAGCATATGAGTACGGGACAATTACCAAATCCCTGAGGGATGCTTTGACGGTTTCTGAACCGAGGGTTTCAACACTGTACCTTTTACCTAAAGTTCATAAAGACTGCAAGGTCCCCCCCGGTAGACCAATTGTTTCAGGAGTGGGAAATTTCCTTGAGAGAATTTGTAAATATATTGATACACTGCTGAAGCCCTTGGTTGAGACTTTACCGTCGTATACTCGGGATACTAGCGACTTCTCGAAAAAGATTGACTCTTTAAGTGTGGATGAGGGATCAATACTGGTGACCTGTGACGTTGAAGCTCTTTATACGAGTATTAGGCATGAAGATGGCCTTAATGCAGTGTCATATTATCTAAATTTGTCCAACTTTACCGTAGAAGAAACTCGCTTCATTATGGACTTATTGGAATTCGCCTTAAAACATATTTTTTTTTTTACTTTGGAAGGTCCCTCTACCTACAGCTCCAGGGTACAGCAATGGGAGCGGCTTTTGCGCCTTCATACGCTAACCTATTCCTGGGGCTGTGGGAGAGGGACCTTTTCATGTCAGATCGCCACACATCGATGGACTGTGTCCAATTTTGGGCACGGTACATCGATGATGTTTTCTTGTTCTGGCAGGGAACATCAGATCAGTTAAGAACTTTCTTTGAGGAGTTAAATAACAACAATCTTAATTTAAGATTAACTTATAAACACCATTATGAATTTATTGATTTTCTAGATGTCACGGTCAAACGTGACACCAATGGTTTCCTACAAACTGATTTGTTCCGTAAGACGACCTCCACTAATTCTTTATTGCATGCATGGTCAGCCCATCCGCCTCAGGTCATTAGGTCGATCCTGACAGGCCAATTTATGAGTGTCCGTCGTATTTGTTCTTCTGAGAGTGACTATAGGTTTAGAGCAGCAGATCTGAGAGATAGGTTTATTTCTCGGGGCTATAGTAAGAGACAGGTCAAAAGAAAGCTCAAAACAACACCAGACGTCTTAATAGACAAGATCTAATATATGGATCAAGAAATGGTCGTAGTGACCTTTTGAAAGAATCAAATAAGGTGAGAATGATAACTACGTATCATTCACAGTGGAACCTTATGCGAAAAGCAATGGCAAAATTCTGGCCTATTCTCTTGGCGGACTCTACCCTTAATAAATACTTACCCTCCACTCCAAGTATCACTGCGAGACGTAGCAAGAATCTGAGGGACATACTTGTACACAGCCACTATGATAAAAATGATCAGAGCAAATTGCCCTTTAGGTTTAGTAAGAAACCAAAATGGGGTTGTACCCCGTGTGGGAAATGCGTGGCGTGTCCAAATATTGAAAAAGCAACCTCCTTCTCTTCTTCAGACGGGAGTAAAACGTTCAAAATTACCCATTCAATTACGTGTCAAACCAAGGCCGTGATCTATTATGCATGCTGTTCATGCCCACTTATTTATGTTGGCATGACCACCAGGGCTCTTAAAACTAGAATAAGAGAGCATGTTAGAGACATTATTACAGCAAAAGACGAAACGTGTATTGAACATCTACGTACAATACCGAAACATTTCAAACTTCACCACCAGTACGATCCCAAATGTTTCAAAGCACGAGGGATCGACAGATTGATTTTGGATATTAGGGGTGGTGAAATCAGTCGTCCCCTTGCGCAATTAGAGACAAAGTGGATATGGTCTCTACGAACTATACATCCAGACGGGCTTAATGAGACCTGCAGTTTTGTGCCTTTTCTCTGACCATCTGTGCTTTTCGACATTTTTATCTCACCAATATTGTTTTTACTAATTGTATGTATTTTTGTCTATTCTGTCGAGCAGGTAATTATTTCAGCATTGTTGCCAGATTGAAATGGGGGTGTCTCTACATATATCAATATCTTCGCTATGGCAAATATGGATATTACTATTGAAGAAACAGTTGGATCACCTTCCATATGAATTTTAACATCATATGTCTAAATACGTTTCCTATTTCTTATTCTAGGACTTTATGGACTCCATTATGCATTTTTCTAGTGTTTTTGGTGTTATTATTTTTTAGACAGCCATTTGTTATGTATTTAATATCTATTTCATATGTGCAACGTGGTCCCCTATGTATATTATGTCTATCCCATATTTCATATCACTGTAGGTGTGTACAAAATTCCAATTTAGTAAGGTTTTTTTCTATACAATGTATATACTATACATCCCTACTATCCCCGATGTGATTCATTTATTTTGTAATATAGGCCAAATGTGACGTTAGACATGTCCTCTTTATTTGTGAAGGCTGTGCACGCTATCCTATGGAGTAATACTCATCTGCTCGTTCTATGTCTTAGACTGCCACTGTGCGCGCGCGCCCGCCTGGCGTGGTCTGGGACATCGGGAGGCATGCCTTTCTGGGCGCGGTGTTCTCGATGACGCGTCTCGGCCCCGTCCGCGTCAGACGTGGGCGGAGTCAGATTCGCGCTCGGGACCCGGCGCCTTGTCGCGCATCCCGATGTCTCGGGGCCGCGCCGGTCGGTGCGGGGTGCGCCAATATAGCGACGAGTCGTTCAGACATTTAGGGGCAGATTTAGGATCGCTTATATTTTTGATGTTTAGCGAATGAATGGCAATATAGGGGGGCGTAGGCTTAATGATTTTGAGATATGTGATTGGTATTTGGATGTATTTAAACCGCCCATGGGCGTGTTTTTTCCATCTGGGATTTATACACTCCCATATATGGGTGGACACATTGATATGGGGACCAATGTATGCACTCGTTAGAAATAAGACTTATGCTATCTATTTCCCCATTGGCAATTTGAATATATATAACCCTGCTCCATTTGGTGTGATGCCACCCCCGGAAGAAGGCTTCACAGCCGAAACGTGCATAGGGGCTGGCACCACAATCCACTGGAGGTAAGACTGTGCTGACTCTTTTTATCTCATATGACTATTGTGAATGTTTGTATAAGTATTTAGTGGACTTCATTTGTCCTAGATGTAGGCACCTTAGTTTTAAAGGGGTACTGTCACTATTGGTTCATTGTGTCTTTATGCAACCTCTGTAGACTTATGTGGATTGTGGTGTCCCATTAGGGTCTCCCACTTTTTAACTTATGTTATGTATGGTTCTTCTATGTGTCAATAAAGTTTATACCTTTTTAAATATAAGTTGTTCAGGTTCATATTCTTATTATCGGTTTTTCATTTATGCTAAATGAACCTAGGTATGGGTCCTTATTTGGCTGGCAGCTTTTGGATTATTAATATTTGACCTTCATAGTCGATATGCTGCTATTTGGGACTTTAACGTATCGGTCTATGCTCTCAAAATATGTAGAAAAAAAATCTTGTGACTGATTACCTTTAAAATCCACGTGGACACAAACCTATGTGTCTGAGTATTGAGACTTTAATTAATTCAGTTGCTGCTTGTTTGAGGTTTACCAACATTCATTGTCTCCTGTGGCCACCTCCTCAGTCTCATGTGATTTATACAATTAGCTTCCACTGCCTTTCCAGACCTATTGGTTAACCCATCATTTGCAGTAAGCATTATAAACTGATATTTAGAGACTATTCACTATGCTGCATTCATCTTTGCAAACTCTTGTGATTTTCCCAAACCTCAAACCTCCGCTTGCTTCCTGCAGGAAAACCCATCCATTACTGTAGGGGTCACAAACTGTTCACATTAAGCTATCTGCTGTGGATTCTGCTACTTACATCTTTGTGCTGCTTCAAACATGTCTTTTCCTTTTCATCTGCACTACTGGTTCTATGTCTTCCATTGTGTCCTGCCTAGTTATCTGTTGCCCTGCATAACCTATTGTTTGGGTCCTTACTATTCTACTTATTTTACAAGCTTCTGTGTCAATGCCATGGGTCAGTGTGTCCATCATGACCAGTGGCTTTGTGAGTTCAGTTCATCTAACCAGGTGCACCTAACACCATTTAGTTTTTACAGTATCAAGTAATGTTGAAAGTAGTGTGAGCAGTAAGACAGCCTCTAAAGTTGAAAAGGGAAATATTTATATATAAAAAATAGGAAGAAAATATGGTACTAACCCAACTGTATGAAAACTTATTTTATTTAGATAAAGTGCATATAAAATGGGAGAGAGTCACAGTGTCTATGACTGGGCGGTGACCATTTTGTGGTCAATCAAGCTTGCTCTAGCCCTTCAAGAATTAATTTGAGGGAAATTAGATGACTCTTCCATTGGGCTGGGAATTGTCCCCATGATAGTTAATGGCCAAGTTTGGTACACATGCATTCTTTCTTTTAAACTGTAAGATGCTGTCATCTTGAAGAGTGTGAATGAGTCTTGTAGGAAAATGTTTGGCCCCGACATTCCCCCTTTTATAGGGCAACAACCCTTCATGCCTGTTCTACTCCGACTCACCACCAATTCTCTGTCCCCTGGGTTCCTTGGCTCCAAAATCCCTGAGGTGACGAGGCAGAATAGATCTTCTAGCATCATATCAGTTGAGTATGGAAGATTTGGTAAATAAGCATGTATGCTAGAAGAAACTTCTGCTATACATGCCAAGCCACAGCAACCTGAATGATAACATCCAAACGTCTGCTGTTTTATTCCATAACCAAAAACAGCTTAATTTTTTAATGTATAGAAACTTTGTAAGTAGTATTTTTTTGCTCAAATAGCTTTGCTCTCCTCATCCCTGTACATTGTACATAGCGTGCTAATATTTGCAAACTGTATTGATGAAATAAACAATTTAAAGAAAGAAATTGCTTTAAAAGATTTCTTTCTACCACCCATGAACAGATTTTTCTCCTTAGGAAGAATTACAAAAGCCAGCCGCATAAAAGTAATATGTGGGTGTATGGAAAAAAATAAAGTCACTCTGTAAGGAATAATTTCAACCTTTACAGTGTTTGTGTGCCAGAACTGAGTACAAGAGTTAGCAAATGTCTGCTTTCTGCGATAAGCCGTGGCTGAACTGAACAGAGATAACGCAGTCCTGTAATAGAGAAATCAAATCTGCGGCAAGATTTAGCTATAAAAAGACAGCCTTGTGGACAAGTGGACAACCAAGTTTTTTGTTGGTCAGTGTTTTGATATACTGATACAGGGAAGAGGTTGAATTACATTAAATCTGGAGCACATTGTGAATTCTAATAAAAAATAGGGAGAATACAATGAATCCAATATAAATCTGTTGTAAAAGTAGGGACTCACCCTATTACTATTTTTTTATTATTCATATATATTAGGAAATTACATAAATGCTTTCTCATTAGATTTTTCCCTTTCGCTATTGGACAACCCCTAATGCCAATTTTGTCTCCAAAAAATTAATTCTTCTCCAGTGCTAGAATTTGGCTCAGGTATGTTTACTCCTTTGCAAAGCATTGTTGGACAGGCTAGCGTAAGAAAAATATAGAAAAATTAGAGAAAAAGTGCCAGTTCTTGGTTGTTATGGAAACTCTCATCAATGCTCAAAGAAACGTAGGGTTCTGCAAAATTTGGTTGGGAAAAACATCTGTAAATGGTCACTTGTACCTTCGTCATGTGTAACATATCCACAGAATGTGACATAGATTTGAGTCTGACCTCTGGGATAAATTTTGGGCTCTTTCTGGAGTCCCATATAAAAGTAAATTAGCTGGAATAAACATTTGTGTTCATCTTTGTATGCGCAGTAACCCAAAGATTACGTTCTGGCACCTCTATTCTAGATGTAAAAGAGTGGGAAAAAATTGCCAAACTTCACGGTTGCCATGTTGTTTGGTAATGGTGGAGCAGACTCAAAATCCTCTATTGGTGTTTTGGATATCTTTGACCTAGTAAACACTGTGTTAGGGTTCGAGTTCCCGCTGCTGCACAAGGGGAGTCTCGAACCAGCCCCGCTGCGGTCTCCCATTCATCTCCGGCCGCAGTGGAGCCTGCTCTGCAGAGACGTCGGTCCAAGCATCTTGCCCACTCCAGTACTGTGCAGTGACTTGCTGCTGCCTTTCCTGGATCTGCTATTATGGCCAGTGCTGGAGCAGACGTCTTTTGGACAAAGTCCTGCGTTTTCCCTTCTGAGCATGCCCAGAGTGAGATCTCTTATTGGAGATCAGGGGTCACATGCTCAGGTGCTGCGGCGGCTCCTATTGGTCCACCAGGAAGGCCCTGTTACTACTGGTGTTCTGGAGCAAGTTTCATTGGTCCTTGTTTCTGGCAGGTCCTGTAGCTGTTGCTATAAAAGGGTAGCATGGCTGGGCCGCCATGCGCTAATATCAACCATTGTATGCTATGCGCCAGTGTGGTCATGCGTGTGTGTGGTTAGGGACCCGGCTGAAATAAGCCACTAGAATACCGACTTAATCGGTGAGGAGTTTGGTATGGTAGCTGGTCAGGGTCGGTGTCCTAGATGCCCTAGATTACCGGCATAACCGGTGAGGAGTTTGATTGCCGTATTCAGGGTCTGGCGTTCAGACGCCATAGATTGCGGGTGACTCCCGCGAGGACATTAGCACATGATCATGCTTTATGTACGCTTAGCACTTAACTGTGTACCTGAGAGCCTGACAGGACACAGTGCTTTTCCTCAGCGGCCCTGTGACGTAACAGGGTTCGCTTTCAATGCTAGACAGCGCCCTAGCGTGTTTTCTTTGCGACTCAGTCGTGTCTAGTGAGTTCGCACACATCGCCATATAGCGCTGCGGCTCTCCTTCTAGCGGCTCTGTGGAATAACAGAGTTAGCACTTATTGCCACAGCGCATTACGGCGTTTATGTAGGCGACTCTGCGGGATAACAGAGTTTGCTTCTCGCGCCATTTTTACTAGCAGCAGGCTCCGCTTGCACAGTGGACCCCGGGCTGCGAACGCACCTCTCTACATTATATATTTGGTGCGTTCCGCAGACCCTTAACATAATATTAGCGCCAGGGTCTGGCTAGTAAAATGGCGGATGACCAGCGTCTAAGGCAGTACATCCAGCAGCTGGAGGGTAGGTTGGCGGCTCTTGAGCGCACAACCTCAGCTGTGGATGTTACCGCAGTCGCTGTTCAGGCTGCTAGCGTGGCTGCAGCCAGTTTGTCCTCTGCCACCTCTGCCCCTACGTTATCCCATCTCCCGCTTCCTGACATGTTTGCCGGTGACATCAAGCAATGTTGGGGATTCTTGAGTGAGTGCTCAATACAGCTCAAGCTTCTGGCTGCACGTTTCCCCACGGATCGGGCACAAGTGGGTTTTGTATTATCTCTACTCTCGGGCAGAGCGTTGGAATGGGCAACGCCGCTGTGGGAGCGAGACGATCGTGTGGTGCGGAGTGCTCCTCGGTTTTTAGAGGCTCTAAAAAAGGTCTTTTTAGGACCTCAGGTCACGCACGATACTGCGCTCCAACTGCTGGCAATGTCACAGGGCTTGTCCATGGTCAGCCAGTTCTCAGTCCAATTTCGGACTTTGGCCTCTGAATTAGAGTGGCCAGATAAAGTTCTTATTCCAGTGGTCTGGAGAGGACTGGCAGATCATGTAAAGGACGCTTTGGCTACCAGGGAGATTCCTGCCACACTGGAGAAACTCATTTCTATATCTACCCGCATCGACCTCCGTTTTCACGAGCGGAGGTTAGAGCGGACCCAGTGTAGGCAGAGGTTTCGGCTGGCACCCACCTTTGCCAAACCTCTTGAATTTCCCGTTCGGGCGTCCGACTCCCCAGAGACCGTGGAGACTTCTCGAGTGGAATCTAAGTCTCGGACCACTCGAGTATCCGTGGTCTGTAGAGTGTGCCAGCAGCCAGGACATTATGCCAATAGATGTCCCCAGTAGAGTTGAGCGATACTTTCCGATATCCTAAAATATCGGAATCGGAATGGTATTGCCAATACCATTAAAATATCGGCGATACCCGATACCGATAGCGGAAGTCCCATGTAAGTCTATGGGAACAAAATATCGCAACTAAAAAAACCTCTTTCTTTCCTTGTAAACACTAAATATACACACATAGAATACATATATATATATATACATGTCATTGTGACATATATATATATATACATATATGTATAGTTTATACACTTCTACATAGTAAAATATCCTCTGATTCAATTGCCGGGTAAAGCCGGCTTCAGTGAAAAGACAGAAGCACCCGACATGAAATGACACTTGGTGTACATAGGGTTAACCATGTCTTTTCATGTCGTTTGCTATCTGATTTGCACAAACAATTAATCAGTCTATGTGTGCAAAATTTCACACCTGTAGGGGTTAATTAAAGGTGTAAATTCGTTGTAAAAAAACAGACTTTTTTGCTACGAATTTACACCTTTAATTAACCCCTACAGGTGTGAAATTTTGCACACATAGACTGATGTAATTGTTTGTGCAAATCAGATAGCAAACAACATGAAAAGACATGGTTAACCCTATGTACACCAAGTGTCATTTCAAATGACACTTGGTGTACATAGGGTTAACCATGTCTTTTCATGTCATTTGCTATCTGATTTGCAAAACAATTAATCAGTCTATGTGTGCAAAATTTCACACCTGTAGGGGTTAATTAAAGGTGTAAATTCGTTGTAAAAAAAACTGACTTTTTTGCTACGAATTACACCTTTAATTAACCCCTACAGGTGTGAAATTTTGCACACTTACACTCATGTAATTGTTTGTGCAAATCAGATATCAAACTACATGAAAAGACATGGTTAACCCTATGTACACCAAGTGTCATTTCATGTCGGGTTCTGCATTTTCACAAAAGCCGGCAATTGAATTAGCGGCTATTATACTATGTAGAAGTGTATGAACTATAAATATAAATATATATATATATATATGTGTCACAAATTCAATGACATGTATATATATATATATGAGGTGTAAAATTGCTGAAAAAAAATGCGTGGGCTCCCGCCCTATTTTCGCAACCAGACAGACAAAGCCAGTGAGTGGGGGCAGATAATAATAGCCCAGAGAGGGACCATTTTTTTTGGCCCCCCCGGCTACTCAACATCTGCCCCCAGACACCCCAGAAAGGGCAAATCTCTAATTAGATTTGCCCTTTCTGGCACTTTGCCCGTCTATTCCCATTGCCCTGTAGCGGTGGCGAATGGGTTAATAAGGGGTTAAAATGATCTTGCAATTGAAAGGTCACTTTAAGCCAGGTTAATAATTGAGAGCTGTCAATTAGACAACTATCAATTATTAATCCTATTGTATGAAAGAAAAATCAAACACACACACTTTAATAAAAAAGAAGCTTAATGAAATAATCACACAGTTTTTGACCATATTTTATTTACCTGCTAAAACCATTTCCTGTAATAAAAATAAAATAATAAAGCAAAATTATTCTTACCAATCCGATGCACAGTCAGGTCCCACGGTGTAATCCTTCAGAAAGGGTTAATGTTTACTGCAGGGACCGCAGCTAATGCTGCAGCCTCACAGTAAACCCCCAAATGAATGAGTTCCTCTCCTGGCTGACAGGAGAGGAAGTGGAAAGCTTAATTGATTGCTTTCCACTTTCACTTCAGGTCAGCCAGGGACACCATCAGTGACGTCAGAGGGAACTGATTAACAAAAATAGGGGTTCCCTTCGAAAAAAAAATGGCTTGGGGTCCCCCCTATTTTTGTTAACCAGCCAGATGAAGCAGACCGCTGAGGCCTGGTTTTTCAGGCTGTTAAGGAGCCAAGATCCATGGACCTTGCCAGCCTGATAATACCAGGCCACAGCAGTCTGCATATCTTGGCTGATTAACAAAAATAGGGGATCCCTTCGAAAAAAATTGGCGTGGGGTCCCCCCTATTTTTGTTAACCAGCCAGATGAAGCAGACTGCTGAGGCCTGGTTTTTCAGGCTGTTAAGGAGCCAAGATCCATGGACCTTGCCAGCCTGATAATACCAGGCCACAGCAGTCTGCATATCTTGGCTGATTAACAAAAATAGGGGATCCCCTCGAAAAAATTGGCGTGGGGTCCCCCCTATTTTTGTTAACCAGCCAGATGAAGCAGACTGCTGAGGCCTGGTTTTTCAGGCTGGTAAGGATCCAATATCCATGGACCTTGCAAGCCTGATAATACCAGGCCACAGCAGTCTGCTTAGCTTGGCTGGTTAACAAAAATAGGGGATCCCCTCGAAAAAAAAACGGCGTAGGGGTCCCCCTATTTTTGTTAACCAGCCAAGTAAAATGCAGACTGCTGCGGCCTGGTATTAAAAGACTGTCAAGGCCCATGGATTTTGGCCCTCAACAGCCTGATAATACCAGGCTACAGCAGCCCCACATTTGGCGCATCAAAAGATGTGCCAATTGTGGCACTTTACCCGGCTCTTCCCACTGCCCTGTAGCAGTGGCAAGTGGGGTAATAAGGGGTTAATGTCACCGTTGATTGCACGGTGACAATATGCCCGGTTAATAATGGATAGGTGTCAATAAGACGTCGATCCATTATTAATCCCAAAGTTTTTAAATGTGTAAAAAAAAAGACACAGCAAGAAAAAGTCTTTTAATGAAATAAAAGAGACAACACAGTTTTCATTTTTTTTATTACTCTCTCATTCCTGCGACGCCATCGATCTCCTGTAAAAAAATAAAAAAAACAAACCAACAGTATACCACCTGTCCGACGCAGTCCATAACGACAGTCCCACGACGATCCAGCTCTGCTACATCGCAATGACAGGCAGAGCCTGTCATTGCAACGCAGCACAGCTGATTACCTGCTTCCCCGGCGGTGACGTCATCGGACTGACTGCTTTACGGCCGGGATTACCCAGCAGTCACTGCAGTTATCGCGAGAAACTGCATGTGACCGCCGGGGAGAAGAGGATGGCAGTCATGAAGCAGTCCAGGACGTGACCGCCGGAGATCTTCTGCCAGGTAAGTGCCGCTGACTCCTGACAGACCCGACAGACGGACACTGACAGTGACAGTGACATCCCGATTCCGGTATCCGATATGACGAAAATATCGGAACTCGGAATCGGAATTCCGATACAGCCAATATCGGCCGATACCCGATATTTGCAGTATCGGAATGCTCAACCCTAGTCCCCAGCGATCACGTACACGTTCGCGTCTAGTGACCATGGGAGGAGATTCACTAGAGTCAACAGCATTCGCCTCCAAGCTGTCCTTTAAAGGGACAATCTCTTTTGGTCAATCCACTCTAACAGTTGAGCTTTGTGTGGATTCTGGAGCAGAGGGGAACTTTATGTCCTCTGCTTTTGCTCTCCATCACACAATACCTCAGGTGATGCTCACCAAACCGGTGACTGTTCGAGTGGTGAATGGCTCCATACTGCCCTCACAGATCACACATCAGACAATCCCTCTCACATTAGCTATGTCTCCTTCCCATCAGGAGATTATTTCTTTCCTTGTCCTTCCTGAGGGTATAGATGAGGCTCTGCTGGGAGTAACCTGGCTTCGTCTTCACTCCCCACATATTGAGTGGTCCTCTGGGAAGATACGGGGTTGGAGTGAGTCTTGTAGAGGTAAATGTGTGAGGGAGTGTGTTCAGGTTGCTACTACAGGGATACCCGCAGATCTCTCTTCCCTGCCCAAGTGCTATTGGTCCTATGTAGACGTGTTCTCCAAAAAGGCTGCGGAGACTCTTCCGCCTCACCGCCCCTATGACTGTCCTATTGACCTCTTGCCTGGAGCAGAACCTCCCCGGGGAAGGGTCTATCCTCTCTCTCTCCCGGAGACGGAGGCTATGTTCCAATACATTCAGGAAAATCTGGCAAGAGGGTTCATCAGGAAGTCAGTGTCACCTGCTGGGGCAGGGTTCTTCTTTGTGCAAAAGAAGAACGGAGAATTACGTCCCTGCATAGATTACAGGGGTCTTAACGCCATTACTGTTAAGAATAAATACCCGCTGCCTTTAATTTCTGAGCTCTTTGATAGGCTTCGGGGAGCAAGGGTATTTACCAAATTAGACCTGCGGGGTGCTTACAACCTGATTCGCATCCGCGAGGGGGACGAGTGGAAGACGGCTTTTAACACCAGGGATGGGCACTATGAGTATCTGGTGATGCCCTTTGGGCTCTGTAATGCCCCAGCCGTTTTCCAAGACTTTGTTAATGACATCTTCCGGGATATGCTTTCCACCTCGGTCGTGGTCTATCTGGATGATATTCTCATCTTCTCTCCAGATATTGACTCCCACTGGAAAGATGTCTGCAGGGTCTTCGACCTCTTGCGGGCAAATTCCCTTTATGCAAAGTTGGAGAAATGCGTGTTTGAGCAGGAGTCTTTACCATTCTTGGGCTATATCATCTCCGCCCAGGGATTGGCTATGGATCCTGCCAAATTACAAGCTGTGATGGACTGGCAAGAACCTCATTCCCTTAAAGCGGTGCAGCGCTTTATGGGGTTCATTAATTATTATCGCCAGTTCATTCCCCATTTCTCAACTTTGGTAGCTCCCTTGGTAGCCCTCACCAAGAAGGGAGCAAATCCCAAATTGTGGTCTGAGGAAGTCTCCAAGGCTTTCATCTCAATTAAGTCTCAGTTTGCTAGCGCTCCCATTCTACGCCGCCCTGATGTTGATAAGCCATTCATATTGGAGGTGGATGCCTCATCCGTTGGTGCTGGAGCAGTCCTCTTTCAAAAGGATGTTCAAGGTCGGAAGCATCCTTGCTTCTTCTTCTCCAAGACCTTCACACCAGCGGAGAAGAATTATTCCATTGGGGACAGGGAGTTGTTAGCAATGAAATTGGCTTTCTCTGAGTGGAGACATCTGTTGGAGGGGGCTCGCTTTCCCTTCCAAGTCTTCACTGACCACAAAAATTTGGTATATCTTCAGACAGCCCAGCGGCTAAATTTTCGCCAGGCCAGATGGTCCTTGTTCTTCTCCCGGTTTCATTTCACACTGCATTTCCTCTCGGGAGAGAAGAATATTCGTGCCGACGCTCTCTCGCTCTGTGGTGTCATCTGAGGAGGAGGTGGAGGAGCCTCGGCTTATTGTCCCCACAGAGAGCCTGAGAACAGTGGCCCCGGTTTCGCTAGAATCTGTGCCCCCGGGCAAGACTTTTGTACCTACCAACTTGCGACCGGAGGTACTCTCTTGGGCACATTTGTCCAGGGTGGGTGGACACTTTGGGGCAAAGAGGACATCTGAATTGCTGGCGAGGACATACTGGTGGCCGCATATGGTCCGTGACGTTGGGGACTATGTTCGGGCGTATGTCTCCTGCGCCAAGAATAACTCTCCACGACAACGGCCAGCTGGGTTACTTTACCCTTTGCCGGTGGCAGACAGGCCCTGGGAGATGGTTGGAATGGACTTTGTGGTGGGCTTGCCCAAGTCTCGGGGTTGCACCATCATTTGGGTAATCACCGACCATTTTTCCAAAATTGTGCATTTGGTGCCGCTACCACGGTTACCTTCTGCACGGGCTCTGGCAGCGTTGTTCGTTAGGCACATCTTCCGTCTACACGGCATGCCGGACAAAATTGTCAGTGACCGAGGTCCCCAGTTTGCGTCTCGGTTCTGGAGAGAGCTTTGTCGTCTACTCAGTATTGAGTTAAATCTCTCTTCAGTGTACCATCCTGAGACGAATGGGTTGGTAGAGAGGGCCAACCAGACCTTGGTCACCTATCTACGACATTTCGTCTCGGCCAGGCAGGATGACTGGGCATCCTTGCTACCATGGGCTGAGTTTGCACTAAACAATGCTGTGGCTGATTCCACCAGACAGACTCGATTCCTCCTAAACTACGGTCAGCATCCGCGGTTTCCGGTGCCCATGCCTGTGTCTTCCGCCGACTCCAGGGTGGCAGACTGGGCTGTAGAGGCACGGGACATTTGGGACCGTACCCAGGATGCCATTCAGGCATCCAAGGAGAGGATGAGGTCCTCCGCCGACGCACATCGGCGCCCCGCTCCAACATTTGCTCCTGGGGACATGGTGTGGCTCTCCGCCCGTAACATCAGGCTGCGAGTTGAGTCCACTAAGTTGGCACCCCGCTACCTGGGTCCTTTCAAGGTCCTCGAGCAGGTTAACCCTGTGGTATACCGTTTGGCTCTTCCACCACGCCTGGGTATCTCCGACACCTTTCACGTATCCCTCCTGAAACCCGTGCTCATGTCCCGGTTTTCTGAGTCATCTGCCGGGACATCGGGTTCATCTTCGGATGACCATGAGGTGAACGCCATCGTAGGGTGTAAGGTGGTACGGGGCAAAAAGTTTTATTTGGTGGATTGGAGGGGCTATGGGCCTGAGGATAGGTCTTCGGAGCCTGCCGAGCATGTTCACGCTCTGCAGCTCATCGCTGCCTTTGAACGCAGCGAGGCCCAGAGAAGGGGGGCCCTAGGAGGGGGGGTAATGTTAGGGTTCGAGTTCCCGCTGCTGCACAAGGGGAGTCTCGAACCAGCCCCGCTGCGGTCTCCCATTCATCTCTATTATAGCCAGTGCTGGAGCAGACGTCTTTTGGACAAAGTCCTGCGTTTTCCCTTCTGAGCATGCCCAGAGTGAGATCTCTCATTGGAGATCAGGGGTCACAAGCTCAGGTGCTGCGGCGGCTCCTATTGGTCCACCAGGAAGGCCCTGTTACTACTGGTATTCTGGAGCAAGTTTCATTGGTCCTTGTTTCTGGCAGGTCCTGTAGCTGTTGCTATAAAAGGGTAGCATGGCTGGGCCGCCATGCGCTAATATCAACCATTGTATGCTATGCGCCAGTGTGGTCTTGCGTGTGTGTGGTTAGGGACCCGGCTAAATAAGCCACTAGAATACCGACTTAATCGGTGAGGAGTTTGGTATGGTAGCTGGTCAGGGTCGGTGTCCTAGATGCCCTAGATTACCGGCATAACCGGTGAGGAGTTTTGATTGCCGTATTCAGGGTCTGGCGTTCAGACGCCATAGATTGCGGGTGACTCCCGCGAGGACATTAGCACATGATCACGCTTTATGTACGCTTAGCACTTAACTGTGTACCTGAGAGCCTGACAGGACACAGTGCTTTTCCTCAGCGGCCTGTGACGTAACAGGGTTCGCTTTCAACGCTAGACAGCGCCCTAGCTTGTTTTCTTTGCGACTCAGTCGTGTCTAGTGAGTTCGCACACATCGCCATATAGCGCTGCGGCTCTCCTTCTAGCGGCTCTGTGGAATAACAGAGTTCGCACTTATTGCCACAGCGCATTACGGCGTTTATGTAGGCGACTCTGCGGGATAACAGAGTTTGCTTCTCGCGCCATTTTTACTAGCAGCAGGCTCCGCTTGCACGGTGGACCCCGGGCTGCGAACGCACCTCTCTTCATTATATATTTGGTGCGTTCCGCAGACCCTTAACACACTGATTCTGGTCATGTTGGTTAATGTTTAATTGTTATGTCATCCTTTTATTGCACTTAAAGCTAGAACATAACAGCAATATGGTGTGGCTCTCACTAAAACCACTTAAGCACATGATATTGAGGTTATATGCAGTGACCGCAGCACTATGTGATCTGCGGACAATGCTCACCTGAGTGCCATATGTATGGAGCAATTCTTCCTTAGTAACAATGAATTTGTGGACCAAATGCTCCACGTATGTAGTATGCTGTGAAACAAATCAACATTTATACAAATGTTTTTTAAACCAAATTTTTGAAATGCTCTGTATAATCATATACTATTGCACAACAGGTGAATTTACTTCAAGAGTTATGACAACAGAAAAAAATAAATAAATTTATATTTTTTTTCATTGGAAACAGTGCCACTGTTATATGTGGGCTATGTTTGAAAGTTCTGCTCAGTCAAATTCATTTGATTGATGCTAATGAACTGTCATCTGTCAGGCATCGTTCAGACTTTTTTTTTTGCACAGTAAAATAATCTACTACTTTTCATCATTATGCTGGATCCAATTTTCATCCATTTTTGGCCAATGTTTCCAATGTTCTTTTTCTTGGAAACAAAAAAATACAAGCTTTTCTTACATATCAAGCAGTAAAAAACAGGCAGTACTTGGATGGCACGTGGATGACATCTGTATGCAGTATTTTTTATTCATTGAGCCATTGACTTGAATAAGCTATTTTGATCTGTGATCTTAGATAAAGACTGATATGTTGCCAACTTTTTTCAGACACTTGGTTCATAAAAAAAACATAGAAATATGCATTGCCTAGACTATAATAGGTACATGTTCCATCCCTTAAAAACACAGATAAAATACACAGGTGAAAAATGGACGTCTGTATGAGGCTTTACAGTTAAAGCCTATAGACCACCGTTTCACAGTTTAAATAAAATATTAGAACCATTTTTTTTTGTTTTTAAACCCCTGTACTAATAATTAGAGATGAGTGAATATTTCAATGTTCTGTTCGGATTATGTTCGCAGAATTTGCAATATTCGCCAATTAATTTGTCGAATATTTGACGAACATTACAGCAATGGGAGGCAAAAACAAACGCATAAACAACACCTTAGAACAGCCCCAAATGATGCCAAAACATATCAAATGAGGGACAGATACCAGTAAAGTGGCCTAAATTTATCCACAGTACAGATTTTAGCATGGAACTGCAGCAATCAGCAAGGCATGAGGTATCGGGGTCTGGGATAGCATTTACAGCTTTAAGCTGAACCCCACAGTTAGATGAGGTGGGTGAGGGATCGGTGTAGGGCCCCTTTGCTGGGAGCCATGATACCACATACAACACTTCTACCTGCTTTCATGCTGAGCCACACTCAGGTGGCACAAATATCAGTTTTCTAGACTACCATTGTAAGAAAAATTTAAGGATAGAAACACGAGTAGTTGAGTCCAAGGAAGTGGAGGCCTGATGGTCTCGGAGGCCTACTGCTACAGATAACAGGCATGAAGGAGACCCAACCAGGAGTCTACACATTTACAAAAATTTGTGCCAGACACCAACAAAGTGTCATCAATTGCAATAAAGTAGAATTAGTTTCGCGGGGACTGACACCTTTTCACTACAGCCAACCCAGCAGATGGAGACAGTAACGGGCAAGGTGGTGGAATCACTGTTCATATCCCTCTGAAAGATTGGAAGGGGCATAACTAGGTGACCTACCAAATCCCTGCTCTAACAAGTGGCAGCAGACGAAAACTGCGATCCAAGGATGTACAAAGAGGTGGCACCAAATGCTACTCCATGCCTGACCTACAGAATGTGGCAGCTGACTCCTACAGCGGGTAAGCTACTACAGCACAAAGGAGCGATGAAAAATGCAGGCAAGCACTGTAGGGATTCTGGAACCACGGGTGCAGATGAGACCATCTGAGGAACAGAAAAGCACTGGTAGGTGCGGGCTGGATCGGGTGTTAGACAGATGGGCCCTGGCAGGTGCGATCTGGAACGGCTGATAGACAAAAGAGCACAGACAGGTAAGAGCAGACTGGTACAGGGTAGACCAGCAGACAGGCAGACCTGGGGAACATGACAACTAGCAAGCAAGCAAAGCAATATAACAATGTAGCTCAGGCACCTCTGTATTAGAGGAGAAGCCTTAAATAGAAGGTGTCGCCCAGCTACAGGTTGGGAAAACCTTAGGTTGATGCGGTCGGTCTCTTTAAGAGGGAGGGAGCGCACGAGTGCACCCTTTAAGCATAGTTCCTGGTCCTAAAACTGAACCTTGGTGGACACCGACATATAGGGGGCGAGATGAGGAGGTGGTGTGTGAGTGTGAGACACTGAATGTCCTGTCTGTTAGGTATGAGGAGAGTCAACAAAGGGTCAAGTCTGTAATGTCAACAGATCATAAAGTCTGTAGTAAGAGGGAATGGTCTACTGTGTCAAAGACAGATGCCAGTTCCAGGAGAAGGAAGAGGAAAAACTTGCATTGCTTTAATTTGGTGGTTAGTAGGTCAATGGTGACTTTAGTCAGGGCAGTTTCAGTGGAATGGTGCAGTGTGAAGTCAGATTGTAAGCGGTCAAAGGGGGAGCAAGAGGAGAAGTGGGTGGACAGTTCAAAATGGACATGTTGATCCAGTAGTTTAGTGGCATAGGGGAGAAATGATATGGGGCGATAGGTAGACACAGAGAATGGGTCAAGGGTGGGCTTTTTGAGGATGAGTGTGATCAAGGTATGTTTCAATCAGGACAGAAGACACCAGTTGTTAGTGACAGGTTGAAGAGGTGGGTTATGCTTGTGATGAAGACTGTGGTAAATTTTGAAA
Source organism: Oophaga sylvatica (assembly GCA_033576555.1). Taxonomy (NCBI): domain Eukaryota; kingdom Metazoa; phylum Chordata; class Amphibia; order Anura; family Dendrobatidae; genus Oophaga; species Oophaga sylvatica. Next base: position 442,208,048 of record JARQOD010000004.1, on the reverse strand, counting down.
TGAGGTGGGACGTTATTGTGTCAAGTTCAGAGGTGGTGATGCAAAGTATTCAGCTTAGATGAGAGGAGAGGGAGGGGGAATTGGTGGACGCAGGAAAGAATTGAAAGTAATAAATAGCTTTTTAGTAGTGATGAGCGATTATATTCGTTATTTGGGTTTCCCCGACCATGCTCAGGTGGTCTCCAAGTATTTTGCCATTCTCGGAGATTTAGTTTTCGGTGCCGCAGCTGCATGATTTGCGACTGCTAGACAGTCTGAATAGATGTAAGGGTTGCCTGTTTGTTACGGAATTCCCACATGGATTTAGCCAGTCTAGCAGCCACAAATCATGCAGCTGAGGAGACAAAAACTAAATCTCCGAGCACGGCAAAATTCTCAGAGACAACCTGAGCATGCTCGGGGAAACCCGAGTATCGAGTATACTCGCTGATCACTACTGTTTAGGGTTGTGAGACAGGTATGATATGAGGGATGAGAAGTTGGTTTGTTTTGCTGCAGTCAGAATTTGCACAATTCTCAATAAATAGAAAAATACTTTTATTGTTAAAGCATACAATATACCAAAAATATCATGATAATAGTAAGTCTGGTTGCCAACAGTTGTGGGACAATATTAAGGCTACAGGCTCCAAAAATACAAGGAGTGAAAATATATATATATAATGAAGCAGTGTGAAATCACCACTGCATGAAGGCTAAGTCAGACAAAGTATACAGAGCACAGTGAAACAGAAGAGGACGAAATGCGTGTCGTGGTGAGGGACTCAGCACAAGGCTCCACATATGTGAGTTGTTTATCTTTCATCATCGGCAGTCAATTAGTTACAGTTGAGCATTTTTATTTAGTATGGTTACCGCATGTTATTAGCCATGACTAGTGTCGGGCTTTCATAATGTTGTTTGCGTTGAGATATCATCAGATCTGTTTCACTGTGCTCTGTATACTTTGTCTGACTTAGCCTTCATGCAGTGGTGATTTCACACTGCTTCATTATATATAATGATTATATAGAATTTGAGCACCATTTTTGCAACTTCTGTTACTGGTCAGGCAAATCTGCTCCCTTTTTTTGCAGCTATACAACGGTATGCTTTGTAGATGAGGGCCAGAAAGAACATGTGCTCCAGCAGATGGCAAGAGCTGCATCACGTGGCCTCTACTCCTCTTCCTCCACCTTAACATAACACAAAGTACAGTCCTCAGTGGTGGCACCCGAATTAACCTTTTTTTCCCCCACATCACAACTCTCCAAGCGCCCAATTGACTGTTGGGAACCACAGATGTCTGTAGATCTCATCACACATTGTATGCCATGGGCATAGGAATTGTACTCTAAAGATTCACAAGAGGAGGAAATTATCTTTACTGATGGCCAAATTTTTTCTCACTTTTATCCATGGCTGGACAAAGTTTTGTCCAAGCATAAACCAAACAGATGTTAACCCCGTTGGGTGAAGGTGATCCCTTTGTGACAAGACTCAATTATTTGAGGCGCCCACGGACTGTACTGTGCTGTCAAGGCAGGAAGAGGAGGAGGGTGACTCTCAGGGTGAGGGGTGGGAGAACAGAGAGGATGACGATGAGATAGAAGATCACACTTGGTGTAAACCAAGAGCCATGCACCTGAGTAGCTCAGAAGAGGAGGATGTTACATAGACAAAGAGTTTTGCAACCACAACAATCATGCATCCTGAAGCCTAACTCTGGCAATGGACAGCAGTGTTCGAGGTTCTGCAGTTGGCTATCATGGTTTTTTTTTCAGACCTGCAAAAATCTAAAAAATCATGTTAGCTGTCAAATTAAAAAAAAAGACCTAGTAGAGTAAAAAAAATAATAATTTCAGTACTACATGCATGAACTGGCACATACGTGATCAACATTTGTTAATCTGGAAATGTCATTGTGCTAAAATGCAGACTAGAGGGTGTTAGGGTCTGCGGAACACACCAAATATATGAGGTAGAGAGATGCGTTCGCTGCCCGGGGTCCACCGTGCAGGCGGAACCTACTGCTAGTAAAATGGTGCAAGACGCGAACTCTGTTATCCCGCAGAGTCGCCAAAATAAACATCGCAATGCGCTGTGGCAATATGTGCGAACTCTGTTATTTCACAGAGCCGCTAGAAGGAGTGCCGCAGCGCAATATGGCGATGTGTGCGAACTCACTGAACACAACTGAGTCGCAAAATAAACACGCTAGGGCGCTGTCTAGCGTTGAAAGCGAACCCTGTTACGTCACAGAGCCGATGAGAAAAAGTTCTGTGTCCTGTCAGGCACCCAGGTACACAGTTAAGTGCTAAGCAAACATAGAACGTGATCATGCGCTAATGTCCTCGCAGGAGTTACCCGCAATCTATGGCGTCTGAACGCCAGACCCTGAATACGGCAATCAAACTCCTCACCGGTTATGCCGGTAGTCTAGGGCATCTAGGACCCTGACCCTGACCAGCTAGCATACCAAACTCCTCACCGATTAAGTCGGTATTCTAGGGTCTTATTTCAGCCGGGCCCTAACCACATACACGCATGACCACACTGGCGCAAAGCATATAATGGTTGATACTAGCGCATGGCGTCTCAGCACTGCCACCCTTTTATAATAACAGCTACAGGACCTGCCAGAAACAAGGACCAATGAAACTTGTTCCAGAACACCAGTAGTCACAGGACCTTCCTGGCAGACCAATAGGAGCTGCTGAAGTACCTGAGCATGTGACCCCTGATCTCCAATGAGAGATCTCACCCTGGGCATGCTCAGAAGGGAAAAACAAGGACTTTGTCCTAAAGACGTCTGCTCGCCGCTAACCAGCACTGGCCACAATAGCAGAGTCTGGAGGAGCAGCAGTAATCCTCTGCACACTGCCAGACTGGGCGAGACGCTGGGACCGACGTCTAAGCTGAGCAGAGTCCACTGCGGCCAGAGATGAATGGGAGACCGCAGCCGGACTGGCTCGAGATTCCCCCTGTGCAGAAGCGGGAACTCAACCCCCATCAGAGGGTCTTGACAACTACCGTTCACCTCAATGACCGCATCTTCTGATTCTTCCTCCTCACTCACTGAGGTAAGTGTTGTCACACAGGCCAAAAAACCTCCACTTAAACACCCCAACTGTGGGGGGTAAACGAGTGCTTGTCAGCTGATATGGAATTGGACATGAATGCTGCTTTTGACTGATCTTACATACCAAGCACGCCCCATCTTTCTCAATCCACTTTAACATCCCCGCCTGCACCTCTCTCAAAGTCCAGCAGCTTGTTGTGTTCACCCTACTCCACCCTGTGTCAGCTCAGCAGCAAACCCTCGTTTGTGCAGTTGTACTCACTTAAAAGATTCTTAACTCCTACACATGGCAAAGTTAACAGCTTGAATTTCACCATCTTCAATCTACTAATAATAACCTTTACTTATATATCACAAACACATTATGCATAGTCCATATAAAACAGTCATAAGTTAACAAGTTTAAGATAATCAAACAATTTAAGCAAAAATAATGATGACCCTGCCCTTCATAGCTTACAATCTACAATGAGGTGGGGGTGACACCAATTACAGGTGCTTATTTACAATGATGGTACAACCATCTTGAGGAAATAGGCGGTAGATAAAGGCTGCATGAGCCTTGTATTTACTGGTATAATGGGAACATGCATTTAACATTAGAGCAACAACTAAATGAGCCCGGTGTCAATGCTTGGGGTGGTATTTCAAGTTTTGTTGGTTTTGAACCATTTTTTTTTTTTATGGAACAGTCACAGGAGATAAGTATCTCGAAATTCTAATGAATCAAGTTGTTCCCCAGTTACAGCAACAGCCTAATTCAAATGACCTTTATTTCCAACAAGATGGGGCCCCTCCACATTATTCAAGAGTAGTCCGCGAGTATCTTGATGAAACAGTTCCTAATAAATGGATTGGCCGAAGATGCCCACTTGATTGGCCGGCACGTTCACCAGACTTGACCCCAATGGATTTTTTCTTTTGGGGAGTACTCAAGGACAAAGTTTATAGTCGAAAACCAAAAGGTGTCAGTGATTTGAAAAATTACATAAGAGATACATTTCAAGAAATTAATACCCAAAGAGACTTGTGCAAAAATGTTTGTCGAAGCATAAGAGGCAGACTTCAAAGCTGTGCAAATTGTGATGGAAAACAGTTTGAGCACCTGCGTTGATAAAATTTAAGGGCTTTTGTACTATTGTTCAGAAAAAAAATGAATTGTCAATGTTATGCTTGTGTTAGTAAATATAATTTTATGTATAAATCAAAATAAATGTTATTTTCTGTCCACTTACTTTTGGACCACCCTGTATATAAAAACGACTTTTATAAGGGAAAGTGATAGGCAGATGTGTTTTTAGGGAGCACCTAAAATGTCTAAGTTGTGATTATACTCCGAATTTCATGGGGGAAAAAGGGTAAGAGGTGAGTCATCTAGGTGGGAGATTGAACTGAGCCGGACAAAGTCCAGATCAGAGGTGTTACCGTCTTTGTGTGTTTCAGAGTTTTAAAGTTGTGAGAGGCCATGAGAATTGGCTAGACAGAGAAGCTGGGATGCTTTGGGGAGGTGGAGCTGTTGAAGTCTCACATGATAAGGGTTGTTAATCCTGACGACATGAAGTGTGGATGCAAAGCATAAAAGTGGTCAAGGAAGTGGGTTGGTAAGCCTGGGGGCCGGTGTATGACTTCAACTCTGAAGGTGTGAACCTCAAAAGAAGAATGGCATCCAATCGGCCTGCATTTATTTATTGGGTTAAAAACAGGATTGTTGTTGGCAGTGAGGAGAGTAAGGTTATCGGGGAGTTAAAAGTGATCATACAGTGGGATATACGAATATGCCATGTGTTGTGATCTGGATGTGGATAAGCCGTGCGCTCACTATTACTTTTCTGAGAATTAATTATTGTTAACATACTGCGGCCTCCTCGGATGATTCGTGGCCCAATCATATCATTGTCTGGATGATAGGCACCAGCTGAGTGCTATTCGCTACTATGATCACAGCGCTTGTTTCTGTATGACTCATGGCCTGTGATCTCTGTTATTATTGCATGGCCACTCCAATATTTTGGCCACAGAAATGCAGCCTTTCCGCCTTATGGATAGACAGTCTCCGAAAGCTGATGGGCAATGGCCATTGCAGTCCCCCATTACCAGTTGCACAGTCACTATTACTTCTCTAAGAAAGATGTGCCTGCGCTACAGCAACAAGTCGCAGACAAATTCACCCAAATTCTATGTCTGCCAGGATGCATTTCAACAATAACACCTGGATGAGCAAGCATGGACAGGGGAGTCACAGCTAGATGACTGGGCACTGGGTGACTCTGGTGGCTGTAGGGGCAGTCGGGTAAGGGGCTGATACACAAGTCTTGCAATCCCCAAGACTTGCACGGTGCTTGGGGATGGAGAAATAAACCACAACACACCATAAGAAGGATAACTGAACTAATAGACAACAGGGGTCGGAGAACTAAACTACTTAACAGCTAGGATTGTAGAACTAAACCATTACACACCATATGATGGATAATTAAACTAATAGACAACAGGGGTTGGAGAACTAAACTACAAAACAGCTTTGATTGCCGAACTAAACAAATTAACACCACAACATGGAGAACTAAACTATTAGACAACAGGGATTGGAGAACTAAACTACTAAACAGCTTGGGTTGGGAACTAAATTAGTACACCCCAGAGGAAGGAAAACTAAAGCAGTAGACACTAAGGTGTCACTAGACACCAAGTGTTTGAAATCACCAGGGTTGGGAACAAACCTCTGTATGTAACAGTTCCTGCAGTGCTTCTGCTTCCTCCACCTACTCTAGGGCCTCCACCTGCACCCTCAACCACTGCCTTAATTAAACACATGTTGCAACACTGCAAAGAGAATCTCTCCCCCATTTCAGTACTGCACAGGCAGGCCTCATCGTAATCAGGCAGTGTTTACAATAATATGCCTTGGAGATCGCAGTGATATAGATCAACAGTTGTGAACAGCTATAAATGCCAAGTTTGAGCAACGGCTGTCTACACTCAACCTGGAGCCAGGAAAGTCTGTGTGTGATAACGGTGCAAACCTGGTGGCAGCTCTACGCCGGGCCAACCTAACATAAGTGCCTTGCATGGTTTGCATCCTCAACCTGATGGTACAGCAATTCCTCCACCACTGTCCCAGCTTGGAAGTGCTGCTGCAGAAACCACTGTCATGCTGACTTCCACCATTCCACTTCTGTTGGAGATGAGACCTTTCAGACTACTGGTAAACTGGTTGCTATGCAAAATGACCAGACCATGGAATTAAACTATGCACATGTTGCAGTGACTGTCGCAGCAGTGCCGAGACCTGGTGCAGGATGACATTTTTTATAGCCTGGCACAACGCAGTATGAGTGTGGTGCAATTCACAGATGAAGGACCTCTGCACCCTTCTGTACGTTTTCTTAATGGCTACTAATATGATTAGCGGTCATTATGCCATCATCAGCATCCTTATTACTGTCATCTACATGCTGGAGTACACTTTAAATAGTGTGGGTGAGCAGGTGGTGGTGGTGGTCCTTGGAGAAGATGAGGCAGCAGAGGAGGATACCTTTAGGGTTAAAAGTATAAGTTCAGATCTGTCATCTCACAGACATTTGCCATGGGAGGAACAAATGGAGAAAGACCATGAAAAGAACGAGAAGTAAGAGGTGATGGACGTTCAACAGTTAGGAGATGAAGACGATAATGTTTCTCTCCATGTTATCCGTGGTTGTCAGGAGGAGATGGAGGAAGAAATCTTGAGTGTTATACCACCACAACACACTGGGGAGTTTGACCTCATGAGAGAGACCGACCCATGAGTGCCTTCTTGCAGCACTATCTGCTAAATAACATGATTGTTACTGGTACAGTTATAATTCCAAATAATGCTGACTACTGGGTTACCAGTGTGTTCTAGCCACAATACAAAAGTAAATTTTGCCTGTTGCTTTTCTCCTAGAAATTGACACGCCCATGCTGCAGTATCAAAACATGCTGGAAGACAATCTTGACAGTGGTTTTCCCCAACACCACAGTGAGACACATAGTTTGAATGACAGTGATAGCCTTCCAACCACAGAAACGTTCAGTTGTCAATGCAAAAACATTAGCAGTCTTGGAGCGCTGTAGTGCTGTATTACAACCCCACCAAGGGCAGCATCTGCAAAGAGTTTGTATGTTCTACCCCTGTTTGCAAGGGTTTACTCCCAGCAATTATTTTTCTACCCACACTACAAAAACATAAAGATAGTAAATTTAGATTGTGAATCCCAATGATGACAATGCAAGTAATGTCTGTAAAGCGAATATTGAATTATTGGCGCTATATAAGTTATTAAAACCCCCAAACAATTGAAAGTCATATTCACCACACTCAGGTGGCACGCATATCAGTTTCATAGATTAATATTGTCAGAAAAATATAAGGATAGTAACACAGGTAGTTGACTCAAAGACAATGGAGGACTACCGGTATCGGAGGCCTACTGCTACAGGCAACACACAAGTAGGAGACCCAATGCCAAATTTAAACATTTACAAATATTAGTGTCAGACATTAACAAAGTGGCTTCAATTTAACCACAGTAGAAATAGTATAATAGGGACTGACAGGTCTTCCACTACACCCAATCCAGCAGATAGACACGCAAGCAGGACTGTTCACATTTCCACAAATTATTGTTAACATCTCCAGCAGCAGCAGCAACAGCAGGCATATAAGCCCCACTAAAGATATCAGAAACTGCAATTACGCAAGAGCAATGCAGCACATTAAAAACTACAACATCCAGTAATATAAGTTGTCAGTTGTCTTTGGATAGGACCTAACGTTAGTGGGTCACTAGTGCTTACAGAAACATTAACATCTACCTCACATACATCTCGAACACCAAGCCTAATCCCCTTCCTCCTCGACCTCGCCTTTTCATAGTCATGTTGCTCTGATAGTGTGCTAGTAGCACACTATTAGCAACTAAAAATACATTTTTTTACTCTGCACAACCTCTGCATAAAGCTGAATTTCAGTGGCACAAAATTAGAAGGTGAAATATGGTGTGATTAATCACGATACAGCAGAAGGAATTGTTTCAGTGTTGATGAGGCCTGTATGACAATGAAGATCTGCTCCCAAAAATTTCAAAGTGAGATTTCCCCTACTGTATGACATTAGTAACAGTTTTTTTTGTCTGTTTTGGTGTGGATGAGGCCTATATAACATTGACTAGATGCTACAAAAAATTTCAAAGTGACATGTCCCCTACTGTATGACGTTAGTAACAGGAGAATATTTTTTGGGGCGGGAATCGGAACATACAACAGGATCAATAGGGCGGCTATGTGAAGTACAAGATCCAGGATCCAGCCTATAAATATAACTCATCTACCCAACACCAATTACCAGAGAGCGTTTCATGCTTGTCAGAAGATAAGTGTAACAGATACGTGTCTCAAGCTATGTATAAAAGATGCCTTTGAGAAATTGGATGTCAAAGATGCACATAATCTAGAAGAAAGCCTTCAAACAATTTAATAGTGACATGTCCCCTACTGTATGATGTTAGTAACAGAAGAATTTTTTGGGCCTGTCAATAAGGCCTGTTGTGAATGTGTTAGAGATGGTTTCTGAGCAGAGGCTCCCTCTGGTGGTTACAGACAGTACTGAACCTTTCAGCGAGGAGTGGCAATCTGGGTTCACTGACTGGTCTGATATAAGGGAGGTTCCCTCCCATGATGGTTGCCGGTGATCAATTGTTCTTGTCTCAATTGTGGTTTCTGGTTCATTTGGAAGGTTGCTGGAGTCTTGCCTGCATCTCCTGCTTTCAGATAAGATATTTTTTGCTTTTCTTTTTGTGCTTGCTTTTTGCATTGTTTTCTGCACTTTTGTGGAGGTCGGCCAGGTCCCCTCCTGGGGCCTGAGCTCCTCACAGTTTATCTGCAGCCACTGTTATTTGCTCATTTGCTCTTTCCTGTTTTTTTCAGCGGCTACGGCTTGGTTTTTGTTCACACTGAGACCTGATTTAGTGGGTGGCGAGATCGTGTGATCTCAGTATTTTTGTAATCAGAATTGTTGGATTTTTGTAGGGTTTTCTAGGTTGCAGAAAGTAATCTCTCCTGTCTTATCCTATTTAGTCAGCTTGTGGCCCCAGCGTTTACTCAGTCTATTTTCTGCCTATGTTTGTATTTTCATCTTGTCTAACCGCCATTATATTTTGGGGGCTTCCTATTTTCTTTGGGGATCTGCTCCAGGGCAGATAGCTTTCATCTTTCTTCCTTTAGGTGTAGTTATCTCTCAGGCTGTGACGAGGCATCTAAGACCAACGTAGGAAAGCTCCACGGCTACCTCTAGTTGTGTCGTTAGTTTAGGAATCTGCAACCCATCAGTTACCAACATCTCAGGTGTTCGGCTGCCCTGCTGTTGTTCCTGTCCTTCTCAGCTACCAAAACCTAACAGTATCACCGGCCATAACTAAAAATTATATGGTACTCACAGAAGGGAAAAATAGTGTGGAAAGAAAAAAGTTGTCAGAGTTGTCATTTATTTATTTATTTTTTTTCTGTCTGTTGCATTTTTTCCCTCTTTTTGTCTGGGTGCTGAGGAGGATTATTTTTTCTCTCAATGGAGTTTGCACAGTTGTCTGGCCGTGTGGATCAGCTTGCCACTGAGGTTTGGAGTATTGCTACCTATCTTGCTGGGTTGCCGGTTGTGGAACCTAGGATTCCCATGCCAGATTTGTTTTGGGGGATCGGGCTAAATTTCTGAATTTCAAAAAAAACTGTAAGTTGTTTTTTGCCTTAAAGCCTAAGTCCTCAGTTAACGCAGCACAGCAGGTTCAAATTTTCATCTCTCTCCTGCACGGCGATCCTCAGGATTGGGCTTTTTCCCTGACACCTGGGGATCCTGTTTTGAATGATATTGATGCATTTTTTTTCTGGCTCTGGGGTTATTGTACGATGAACCTAATATCACTGATCAAGCTGAAAAAACCTTGTTGGCATTAAATCAGGGTCTTGAAGACGCTGGGTTGTGCTGTCAGAAATTCTGAAAGTGGGCAGTCCTGACCAAATGGAATGATGATGCTTTGGCAGCCCTTTTTCGGAAGGGGCTGTCAGAGAATGTAAAGTATGTTATGGTGGGATTCCCTGCTCCCTCTTGTCTCAATGATTCTATGTCATTGGCTATTCAAATTGACAGACGTTTGCGTGAGCGCAGAGGTATGCGTGAGATGGTGTTGCCTTGTGAGCCAACTTCTGAGCCCATGCAGTGTGATAGAGTGACTTATGGGGCTCAGCGTCATGAGTTTCGAAAGCGCAATGGGTTATGTTTCTACTGTGGTGATGCCTCTCATGCTATTTCAGTCTGCCCTAAGCGGGAAGACGTTTTGCACGCTCAGTTGTCTTGGGTAGTGTTCAGACTAAATTTCTGTTGACTGTTACCCTGATTTGCTCCCTGTCCACATTTTCTGCTCAGGCTTTTGTTGATTCAGGAGCAGCTATTAACCTGATGGATTTTGACTTTGCCAAACGTTGTGGGTTTCCCATGATACCCCTGCGGAAGTCTATTCCCCTACTGGGCATTGATTCTACCCCTTTGGCGGGAATAAACCCAGTTTTCTACTCAGGTGATAATGAGGGTTGAACCAGATCATCAGGAGAGTTGCAAATTTCTGGTGCTGTATAATCTGCATGACATTATTTTACTAGGTTTCCCTTGGTTACAGTCTTATAATCCTGTTTTGGATTGGAAATCTGTGTCTGTGACCAGTTGGGGCTGCCAATGTGTTAATGCCAACACTCCTGTTTTTTCTGCCTCTCCCAAGTCTCAGCATGTTCCTGACCTTTTGACTGATTTTTTGGATGTATTTAGTGAAAGTAAATCTGCATCTTTGCCCCCTCACAGGAGCTACGATTGCGCTATTGAATTAGTTCCTGGTGGTAAATTTCCTAAAGGTCGCCTTTTTTACTTGTCTGTACCTGAAAACGATGCTATGCGATATTATATCAAGGAGTCATTGGAGAAGGGTCATATCAGACCATCCTCTTCACCCTTTGGTGCCGGTTTTTTCTTTGTGGCCAAAAAGGATGGTTCATTGAGGCCGTGTATTAATTATCGTCTCTTGAATAAGATCACTGTGAAGTATCAATATCCGTTACCTTTGATTTCTGACCTGTTTTCCAGGGTGAAAAGTGCTAGTTGGTTTACCAAGCTTGACCTCAGGGGGGCGTATAACCTTATTCGCATTAAGCACGGGGATGAATGGAAGACGGCGTTTAATACCCCAGAGGGGCATTTTGAGTACCTAGTGATGCCCTTTGGGCTCACTAATGCTCCTTCCGTCTTCCAATCCTTCATGAATGATATTTTCAGTGATTTTGTGGATAAATTTCTGATTGTTATTTGGATGATATCTTGATTTTTTCCAATGACTGGGACTCTCATGTGAAACATGTTCGGACTGTGTTCCAGATTTTGAGAGTTAATGCACTGTATGTGAAGGGATCAAAGTGTCTTTTTGGCGTACAGAAGGTCTCATTTCTGGGATTCATTTTGTCTCCGTCTGTTATTGAAATGGACCCGGTCAAGATTCAAGCCATCTGTGATTGGGTCCAACCTACTTCATTAAAGGCTCTACAGAGATTTTTGGGTTTTGCCAATTTTTATAGTAAATTTATTGGTAATTTCTCCAGTACTGTTAAACCATTGACTGATTTGACCAAAATGGGTTCTGATGTGATGAATTGGCCTCCTGAGGCAGTCTCTGCGTTTCAGGAACTTAAGCAGAGATTCACTTCTGCTCCTGTTCTACGGCAGCCTGATGTTTCTCTATTGTTTCAGGTGGAGGTTGATGCCTCTGAAATTGGGGCAGGTGCCGCTTTGTCCCAAAGAGATCCAGAGACCTCTAAGAGTAACCCTTGTGCCTTTTTCTCTTGAAAATTTTCTCCAACTGAACGTAATTATGATGTGGGTAATCGGGAGTTATTGGCCATGAAGTGGGCCTTTGAAGAGTGGAGACATTGGCTGGAAGGAGACAAACATCAGGTGATGGTCCTCACGGGCCATAAGAATCTGGTTTATCTCGAATCAGTCAAGCGACTTAATCCTAGACAGGCCAGGTGGGCCTTGTTTTTCACACGTTTTAATTTTGTGGTTTCTTTTCTTCCTGGCACTAAGAATGTTAAGGCGGATGCCCTATCGAGGAGTTTCTTTGCGGACTCTCCTGAGTTATCTGATCCTACTGTTATTTTGAAAGAGGGTGTAGTTCTCTCCACCATCTCGCCCAATTTGAGACTGGCCTTGGAAGGGTGTCAGGACGATAAACCTGAGCGCTGCCCTATTGGGAAATTGTTTGTCCCTGACCAGTGGAAGAAGAGTGTGATGTCTGAGATTCATTGTTCCGCGTTGGCCGGACATCCCGGGATTTTTGGTACCAGAGACTTGGTGAGTCGGTCCTTTTAGTGGCCTACTTTGTCTTGTGACATCAGGGAATTTGTGCAGTCCTGTGGGACTTGCTCTCGCTCCAAGCCTTGCTCTCGCTCTAGTGGTTTGTTAATGCCATTACCTGTGCCCAAGAGGCCATGGACCCATATCTCTATGGATTTTATTTCCGACCTCCCTGTTTCTCAGAGAATGACCGTTATCTGGGTAATCTGTAATAGGTTTTCCAAGATGATACATCTTGTGCCATTACCTAAGTTGCCTTCCTCCTCCGAATTGGTGCCTTTGTTCCTTCAGCACGTGGTTCGGTTACATGGCATTCCGGAGAACATTGTGTCTGACAGAGGAGTCCAGTTTGTTTCCAGATTTTGGAGGACATTTTGTTCTAAACTTGGTGTTCAATTATCTTTCTCCTCTGCTTTTCATCCTCAGACCAATGGACAAACCGAGAGAACAAACCAGACCTTGGAGACTTATTTGAGATGTTTTGTGTCTGCTGATCAAGATGACTGGGTCTCTTTTTTGCCTTTGGCTGAGTTTGCTCTTAATAATAGGGCTAGCTCTGCCACCTTGAAGTCTCCATTTTTCTGCAATTTTGGGGTTCACCCTCAATTTTCTTCGGGACAGGCGGAGGCTTCTGTCTGTCCGGGTGTTGACTCTGTTGTGGAGCGAATGCAGCAGATTTGGGACCAGGTAGAGGAGAGGCTGTCTCTCTCTCAGGAGAAGGCCCAACGGTTTGCCAACCGGCATAGGACTGATGGTCCTCGGTTTAAAGTGGGGGACTTGGTTTGGTTGTCCTCAAGAAATATTCCTATGAGGGTTGCATCTCCAAAGTTTAAGCCCAGGTTCATTGGACCTTATAAGATCATGGAGATTCTTAATCCTGTTTCCTTCCGTTTGCTTCTTCCAGGGACATTTAAGATCCATAACGTGTTCCACAAGTCCTTATTAAAGAGGTTTGTCGAGCCAGTTGTTCCTATGGCTGCGTCTCCTGACTCTGTTTTGGTTGAGGGCAATCTGGAGTATGTGGTTTAGAAAATATTGGATTCTCGTTTTTCTAGACAGAAACTCCAGTATTTGGTTAAGTGGAAAGGTTATGGTCAGGAGGACAATTCTTGGGTGTTTGCTTCGGACATCCATGCTAGGAGACTGATCCTTGCCTATCACCGAGCTCATCCTGATCGGCCTGGTTGCACAAGTGAGGGTTCGGTGACCCCTCCTCAAGGGGGGGGTACTGTTGTGAATGTGTTAGAGATGGTTTCTGAGCAGAGGCTCCCTCTGGTGGTTACAGACAGTACTGAAATCTGGGTTCACTGACTGGTCTGATATAAGGGAGGTTCCCTCCCATGATGGTTGCCGGTGATCAATTGTTCTTGTCTCAATTGTGGTTTCTGGTTCATTTGGAAGTTTGCTAGAGTCTTGCCAGCATCTCCTGCTTTCAGATAAGATATTTTTTGCTTTTCTTTTTGTGCTTGCTTTTTACATTGTTTTCTGCACTTTTGTGGAGGTCGGCCAGGTCCCCTCCTGGGGCCTGAGCTCCTCACAGTTTATCTGCAGCCACTGTTATTTGCTCATTTGCTCTTTCCTGTTTTTTCAGCGGTTGCGGCTTGGTTTTTGTTCACACTGAGACCTGATTTAGTGGGTGGCGAGATCGTGTGATCTCAGTATTTTTGTAATCAGAATTGTTGGATTTTTGTAGGGTTTTCTGGGTTGCAGAAAGTAATCTCTCCTGTCTTATCCTATTTAGTCAGCTTCTGGACCCAGCGTTTGCTCAGTCTATTTTCTGCCTATATTTGTATTTTCATCTTGTCTAACCGCCATTATATGTTTGGGGGCTTCCTATTTTCTTTGGGGATCTGCTTCGGGGCAGATAGCTTTCATCTTTCTGCCTTTAGGTGTAGTTATCTCTCAGGCTGTGACGAGGCGTCTAGGACCAACGTAGGAACGCTCCACGGCTACCTCTAGTTGTGTCGTTAATTTAGGAATCTGCAACCCATCAGTTACCAACATCTCAGGTGTTCGGCTGCCCTGCTGTTGTTCCTGTCCTTCTCAGCTACCGAAACATAACAAAGGCCTGTATAAAATTGAGTGGATGCTCGAAACAGATTAAAAGTGACATGTACCCTACTGCATGATGTTAATAACAGAAGAATTTTTTGGGGCGTTAATCGGAACGTACAGCAGGATCAATAACAGGGCAGCTCTGGGAAATACAAAATCCATGATCCAGCCTACAAGTATTACTCATCTACCCAATACCAATTACCAGAGAGAGTTTGATGCTTGTCAGAAGATAGGTGTAAAAGCTGCATGTCTCAAGGTAGGTATAAAAGATGCCTGTGAGAAATTAGATGCCAAAGATGCACATAATCTAGAATATAGGCTCTAAAAAATTTCAAAGTGAGATGTCCCCTACTGTATGACGTTATTAACAGAAGACTTTTTGAGGCCTGTCGATAAGGCCTGTATAAGATTGAGTGGATGCTCAAAATAGTTTAACCCCTTCACCCCAAGGGTGGTTTGCACGTTAATGACCGGGCCAATTTTTACAATTCTGACCACTGTCTCTTTATGAGGTTATTACTCTGGAACGCTTCAACGGATCTTCGCGATTCTGAGATTGTTTTCTCGTGACATATTGTACTTCACGTTAGAAGTAAAATTTCTTCGATATAACTTGCGTTTATTTTTGAAAAAAACGCAAATATGGCGAAAATTTTTAAAATTTTGCAATTTTCAAACTTTGAATTTTTATTCCCTTAAAACAGAGAAATATGTCACATAAAATAGTTAAGAAATAACATTTCCCACATGTCTACTTTACATCAGCACAATTTTGGAACCAAAATTTTTTTTTTGTTAGGAAGTTATAAGGGTTAAAAGTTGACCAGCGATTTCTCATTTTTACAACAAAATTTACAAAGCCATTTTTTTTAGGGACCACCTCTCATTTGAAGTCACTTTGAGGGGTCTATATGGCAGAAAATACCCAAAAGTGACACCATTCTAAAAACTGCACCCCTCAAGGTACTCAAAACCACATTCAAGAAGATTATTAACCCTTCAGGTGCTTCACAGGAACTAAAGCAACGTGGAAGGAAAAAATGAATATTTAACTTTTTAGCCACAAAAATTATCTTTTGCAAACTTTTTTTTTATTTTCACAAGGGTAAAAGGAGAAAATGGACAGATAAGGTTGTTATGCAATCTTTCCTGAGTGCGCCAATACCCAATATGTGGGGGAAAACCACTGTTTGGGCACACGGCAGAGCTCGTAAGGGAAGGAGCGCCGTTTGACTTTTTCAAACTAAAATTGGCTGGAATTGAGATTGGACGCCATGTCGTGTTTGGAGAGCCCCTGATGCGCCTAAACAGTGGAAACCCCCACAAGTGACACCATTTTGGAAACTAGCCCCCCTAAGGTACTTATCTAGATCTGTTGTGAGCACTTTAAACCCCCAAATGTTTCACAAAAGCTTATAATGCCTGGGTGTGAAAAAAAAAAAAACAATTTTCCACAAAAATGATTTTTTAGTCCCAAATTTTTGAATTTTCCCAAGGAAATTGGACCCCAAAAGTTGTTGTCCAATTTGTCCTGAGTACGCTGATACCCCATATGTGGGGGGGGAAACTGTTTGGGTGCACGGCAGGGCTTGGAAAGGAAGTAGTAACGTTTTGGAATGCAGACATTGATGGGGGTCATGTTCCGTTTGCAGTGCCCCAGATGAGCCTAAATAGTGGAAACCCCCCACAAGTGACCCCATTTTGGAAACTAGACCCCCTAAGGAACTTATCTAGATCTTTGGTGAGCACTTTGAACCCCCAAGTGCTTCACACAAGTTTATAATGCCCGGGCATGAAAATAAAAAATCCTATTTTTTTCCCACAAAAATTATCTTTTAGTCACTAATTTTTTATTTTCCCAAGGGTAACAGGAGAAATTGGACCACACAAGTTGTTGTCCAATTTGTCCTGAGTACGCTGATACCCCATATGTGGGGGGGAACCACTGTTTGGGCTCACGGCAGAGCTCGGAATGGAAGGAGCACCATTTGACTTTTTCCAACCAAAATTGGCTGGAATTGAGATTGGATGCCATGTTGCATTTGGAGAGCCCCTGATGTGTCTAAACAGTGGAAACCCCCACAAATGACCCCATTTGGGAAACTAGACCCCCTAAGGAACTTTTCTAGATCTTTGGTGAGCAATTTGAACCCCCAAGTGCTTCACACAAGTTTATAATGTAGAGCCGTAAAATTTAAAAATCATATTTTTTCCACAAAAATGATCTTTTCACCCCAATTTTTATTTTTCCAAGGGTAACAAGACTCCAAAAGTTATTGTGCAATTTGTCCTGAGTGCGCTGATACCCCATATGTGGGGGTAAACCACTGTTTGGGTGCATGGCAGAGTTTGGAAGGGAAGGAGCGCCGTCTGACTTTTTCAACGCAGAATTGGCTGGACGCCATGTCGTGTTTGGAGAGCTCCTGATCTGCCTAAACAGTGGAAACCCCCATAAATGACACCATTTTGGAAACTAGACCCCTCAAGGAACTTATCTAGATGTGTGGTGAGAACTTTTAACCCCCAGGTGTTTCACTAAAGTTTATAACGTACAGCCGTAAAATAAAAAATCCTTTTTTTTTTTACAAAAATGATTTTTTCGCCCCTAATATTTTATTTTCACAAGGGTAACAGAAGAAATTGGAACCCAAAAGTTGTTGTCCAATTTGTCCTGAGTACGCTGATACCCAATATGTGGGAGAAAACTACTGTATGGGCGCACGTCAGGGCTCGGAAGGGAAGTAGTGACGTTTTGGATTGCAGACTTTGATGGAATGGTCTGGGGGCGTCATGTCACATTTGGAGAGCCCCTGATGCACCTATACAGTGGAAACCCCCCACAAGTGACCCCATTTTGGCAAATAGACCCCACAAGGAACTTATCTAGATGTGTGGTGAGCACTTTGAACCCCGAAGTGCTTCACAGAAGTTTATAACGTACAGCCGTAAAATAAAAAATCTTTTTTTTTTTAGAAAAATGATTTTTTCGCCCCCAATATTTTATTTTCACAAGGGTAACAGGAGAAATTGGACCCCAAAAGTTGTTGTCCAATTTGTCCTGAGTACGCTGATACCCAATATGTGGGAGAAAACTACTGTATGGGCGCACGTCAGGGCTCGGAAGGGAAGTAGTGACGTTTTGGATTGCAGACTTTGATGGAATGGTCTGGGGGCGTCATGTCGCATTGGGAGAGCCCCTGATGCGCCTAAACAGTGGAAACCCCCCACAAGTGACCCCATTTTGGAAAATAGACCCCACAAGGAACTTATCTAGATGTGTGGTGAGCGATATGAAGCCCCAAGTGCTTCACAGAAGTTTATAATGTACAGCCGTAAAAACAAAAAAATAATTTTTTTTGTACAAAAATTATATTTTCGCCCCCAGTTTTTTATTTTCCCAAGGGTAACAGAAGAAATAGGACAAATTGCACAATAACTCTTGGGGTCCAGAGTACGCTGATACCCCATATGTGGGGATAAACTACTGATTGGACGCATGGCAGAGCTGAGAAGTGAAGGAGCACCGTTTGACTTTTTCAACGCAGAATTGGCTGGAATTGAGATCAGACGCCATGTCACATTTGGAGAGCCCCTGATGTGCCTAAACAGCGGAAACCCCCCAATTCTAACTCCAACCCTAACCCCAACACACCCCTAACCCTAGTCCCAACACTAACCACAAACCTAACCCTAATACACCCCTAATCCCAACCCTAACCCTAATAATAACTTTAGCGCCAACCCTAACCCTAACTTTAGCCGCAACCCTAACCCTAACCCTAATGGGAAAATGGAAATAAATACTTTTTTTAATTTTATTATTTTTCCCTTACTAAGGGGGTGATAAAGGGGGGTTCGATTTACTATTTATAGCGGGTTTTTATGATTGGCAGCTGTCACGCTAAAAGACGCTTTTTATTGGAAAAATAGTTTTTGCATCATCACATTTTGAGAGCTATAATTTTTGCATATTTTGGCCCACAGAGTCATGTGAGGTCTTATTTTTTGCGGGACGAGTTGACGTTTTTATTGGTACCATTTTTGAGCACGTGACATTTTTTGATCGCTTTTTATTTAGATTTTTGGGAGGTTAGAATGAACAAAAATCAGCAATTCATGAATTTCTTTTGGGGGAGGCGTTTATACCGTTCCGCGTGTGGTAAAATTGATAAAGCAGTTTTATTCTTCTGGTCAGTATGATTATGGCGATACCTCATTTATATCATTTTTTTATGTTTTGGCGCTTTTATAGAATAAAAACAATTTTATATAAAAAATAATTATTTTTGCATCGCTTTATTCTGCGAGCTATAACTTTTTATTTTTTCGCTGATGATGCTGTATGATGGCTCGTTTTTTGCGGGACAAGATGCCGTTTTCAGCGGTACCATGTTTTTTTATATCGGTCTTTTTGATCGCGTGTTATTCCACTTTTTGTTCGGCGGTATGATGATAAAGCATTGATTTTTTACTTCGTTTTTTTTTTTTTTTTTTTAAGGGGTTCACTAAAGGGGTTAACTAGTGGGACAATTTTATAGGGGGGTCGTTACGGACGCGACGATACCAAATATGTGTACTTTTATTGCTTTGTTTTTTTTATTTACAGGAAGAAGTGAATTTATTGGGAATATTTTTTTTTTTATTTTGGATTTTTTTTTAAAACATGTTTATTTTTATTTTTTTTACTTTTTTACTTTGTCTCAGGGTGGGACATCACTGTATTTTGTCAGATCGCTGGTGTGACAGTGTGCACAGCACTCTGTCACACCAGCGATCGCTCAGGCAGTGCAGCAGGCTTCTCAGTGCCTGCTCTCAGCAGGCACTGAGGAAGCCGCCTCCCTCCAGGACCCCGGCGCCATCTTGGATCCGGGTCCTGGGAGGGAGGAAGCCCTCAGAACAGCGCGATCACATCGCGCTGCTCTGAGGGTCTCAGGGGGGCGCGCAGGGAGCCCCCACCCTGAGCGATCCTCCCCTGTGCCCCCAGTACACCGCGATCATGTTTGATCGCAGTGTGCAAGGGGTTAATGTGCCGGGAGCGGTCCGTGACTGCTCCTGACACACAGTCATGGGTGTCAGCTGTGATAATCAGCTGACACCCGGCCGCGATCGGCTGCGCTCCCCCAGGGAGCGCGTCCGATCGCACGAGACGTACTATCCCGCCCATGGTCATACGGGCCCAGGTACCATGGACGGGATAGTACGTCCGATGGCAGTAAGGGGTTAAAGATGGCATGTCCCCTACTGTATGATGTTAGTAACAGAAGAATATTTTTGGCCGGGAATGGGAACGTACAACAGGATCAATAACAGGGCGGCTATGGGAAGTACAAGATCCAGGATCCAGCCTACAACTATTACTCATCTACCCAACACAACAATTGCCAGAGAGTGTTTGTTGCTCGTCAGAAGATAGGTGTAACAGATGCGCTTTTCAAGCTAGGTATAAAAGGTGCCTGTGAGAAATTGGATGCCAAAGAAGCACATAATCTAGAAGATAGGCTCAAAACAATTTCAAACTCAGATCTTGGCTGCTGTATCAGTTTGTAAATTAAAAAAAAAAAATTAATTTTAATGTTCAACAGCTCTGCCGAAAGAACAATTTCAACGCCACTAAATGAAAAGTTTGGATATAGCGGGCTGTATCACGTTTATCAACGGAAAAAAATAAATATTTTAATTTGTTTGAGGTCTGCAGACCGCTTCATACCAACGCCACAAAATGACAATGTGGGATATGGCGGGCTGTATCACATTCGGCAACAGAAAAAATTAGAACTATTTTTTAATGCGTGTTAGGTCTGCAGACAGGTTCATAACACCACCACAACATTTCAATGTGGGATACGGTAGGCTGTATCTCATTCTGCAAAAGAAAATATTCTAATTTTTTTTCCATGTGCATTAGTTCTGCAGACAGGTTCATATCAACGCCACAGGATGACAATGTGGGATATGGCAGGCTGTTTTACATTTAGCAACAGAAAAAATTAAAATTATTTTTTTAATGTGCCTTAGGTCTGCAGACAGTTTCATATCACTATAGCACTAAATGACAAGGTGGGATACAGCAGTCTGTTTCACATTTAGCAACAGAATAAAACAGATTTTTTTTAATGCATGTTAGGTCTGCAGACAGGTTCATATCAACGCCACAGGATGACAATGTGGGATATGGCAGGCTGTTTTACATTTAGCAACAGAAAAAATTATAATTATTTTTTTAATGTGCCTTAGGTCTGCAGACAGTTTCATATCACTATAGCACTAAATGACAAGGTGGGATACAGCAGTCTGTTTCACATTTAGCAACAGAATAAAACAGATTTTTTTTTAATGCATGTTAGGTCTGCAGACAGATTCATATCACCGCCACAACATGACAAGGTGGGAAATGGCAGGCTGTTTCACATTAAGCAACAGAAAAAATTATAATTTTTTTAATGTGCCTTAGTTCTGCAGTCAGTTTCATATCACTACAGCAATAAATGACAATTTGGGATACAGCAGGCTCTTTCACATTTAGCAACAGAAAAAAATATATATTTTTTTAATGTGCCTTAGGTCTGCAGACAGTTTCATATCACTACAGCAATAAATGACAATTTGGGATACAGCAGCCTTTTTCACATTTAGCTATTGGAAAAATATTGTTTAGAATACTATACTCATGCATGGAGCACTATAGAAGCAGTGCACAAAACACTTGTAGGACATGTGCCCTGTTGGCTTTGACTGTGGACCTCAGCAATGGCCCAAAAAAAAAATTCCGGAAGGTAAATTTTGCAGCCAAACTGGACACTATCTAGCTACGCTATCTGGCTGATATACAACCGCCTAACTAACTAGCTAAAATTTTGCTGTTAACAGTGGCAGCATCAGGAGCAGCCTCTCTGCGCTGCTATAATGTCAAAATGGCACTAAAACATGATGTGCTCTATTTATATGGAGAGGGACATGTGATTTCAGCAGCCAATGACACAAGCCGAAGTGTCAGGACATTGTGGGTGTTTCCTGTGCCCTGATTGGCTAGCCGCAATATGCACATATAAAGTTAGGAAAAAAAAAATGACTGCTGTGCTTGCAAGAAAGCCGCACCTCTGAGCTCTGCAAACCCCCTTCCCTCATTAAACACGTGCCAATGACTCATGATACACCACCATTATCGTTGCTAAAGTGCTGAAAATATTTTTGCGGCAACGCAAAAATTTTCCCACACTTTTTGTTACCGATTTTTACCGATTTTATTAAATTTAGCTCGCGTTTCTGATCACGAATCTGAATGTGCCATATTTGTGCCGAATTAATGTTTGGCGTCATGTTCCAAACGAATTCGCTCATCACTAAATAAAGGCAGCTATCTGGAGCATATCATTAACCATGGTTGACAGAGTCAAATTATGATCTGCAAAGTACAAAACTATTAATATTTAACTTTATCAAGAAACTTTAGGCTAATGACAAAAGGTTTCTGCTTGGTGAGGTTAGTGTTTTAAAAAAAGAACGGAATTAATTGTTTTATTATTGTGATGTATCACTGCACACAAATGTACTACAGCAATCCACTGAACTATGATATTGATGTCAAGGAACATAAAAGATGGCTGACTATGAACAATGTACTTCCAGAAGAAAATATAATTCACACTAAATAACGTACACTGAATGTAAGTGAGAATAAATCTATTATTTTTCACTGTACACCCTTTTCAATAATAAAGGCCAATTGTGCATGAAAATTGTCCATGTTTTCAAACACAACATTCATTTATCACCACGTCGGCTAGATTTCTAAATATGTCCTACACCATTGAAGCTCCGAAGCAGAAGAAAAGTAATAGAAAATGAAACATGGCAGGTTTTTATGTATTTTTGGGGATAGAGCCAAACCCTCTTTTTTATTTTGCCAAATTATTGGGAAATTATCAAACTGAATTAAATAAAAGGGTTTTTATGTCAACAGATTTAGAGAAATTCTCCAGCTCTAATTCTTATAAATTACATTCTGTTGTTTAATGCTGGTCAAACCTCCAATATCCCCCACACATCAGGTCATTAAAAAGCTCAATAAGCATAGGTCCCAGACATCATGTACATTGTCTCATCTACCCTAAGAAGCAAACAATGCCTTTTAATTAAAGCACTCAAACCCAGTATACATACTGTATTACATCTTCTGACATGGACATGAAAGAAGTCATACACACACTCACAATACGACCCTCGGTACGAGCAAGGGACAGGATCGCATTCAATCAAGTGAGAAAATATATCAGCTCACAAAAAAGGCCAGAGAAAAGTATTCAGTTTTCTCAAGATAATGTCCTGTTACACCATTAATTCTTCATGAAATACACAAAAACATGGAGTACACGTCCAAAAATCCATATAAAAGTAAATATTTTTATCATAAAAGAAAAAGGCACATAAAATTTAAGTAAGTATATCACAAAAAATCAACAAGGGATTCAATGAAAAAACAAGGGGGACAGATAAACACACAAGTATGTAATCTGGGTCTTAATGTAACATCCAGAGGTGGGGGAGCAATCAATATGTCAAATATATCCTTCCTATCATTAAGTGCATGTGCCTCAGTGCAAGCCAGGGATATTAATATCTTCTAAATTAGCCACAAAAATATAAGGTCTCTCCAAATACTCACAGACAATTGCCTACACCACTAACGGCTATTTCTAAACACGAAAAACATGTTGTAATATTAGTAATTGCTCTTACCCATAGTTCCTCCTTAAGACACCCAGAACATGAAGCCCCAACGTGCGCTTCTCGTTGGCTTCTTCGGGGGGATGTTTTGAAAATGTATTCTGTTCATATTTTTTTGTATGCTACATCATTAATTCTTCATAATTATTTTGCCATCATTTTCCTCATAAGGTTAAATTTCCAAAATATGTCATCCATATACAATAATACATTTCTATTGCTCTTTTGATATTGATTTAGATTGGAGTACTTCAGTAGCTATCTGGAATGCCATTGCCATTTAGATTTCCCAAATTCTTAAATAAAAGTTATGTGTGACGCTGGCTACCATCAATTCTCATGGACAAGCCATGGGGCAGGGTAGTCAAGAAGTCCAGGATCAAATACCAAGAGTGCATGTCAAAGACAGAGGAGCAAGACAAAAGAGAAAACAGGTCGCAGTCCGAGGTCAGAAGTCCAAACCGGTAGAGGATAGAGACCAAGGGGCTAGCCAAACGAATAGTCAAAAGGCAAGGTCTGAGATCAGGCAGCAAAAGATCAGAACAGCAGAACACGAAAGCATGAGAAACGCACTTCACCAAGCAAAGCTATGACTAGCAATGATTTGACCTTTGCTGGTCAGATAAATAGTTATGCAATTACCCAGAAAGGTGACACTTGAAATAAGCCCAGCTAACCCGACCTGATTGGGCTGCTGGGCACTCCTAAATTAGCATGTGGATAACCAGTATGCCCCAGTCCCTGATTGGGCGGCTGGGGTATCCAATACACAATACTGACAACACATTACGCCCCTGTTAGCTATTGGGCAACAGAGCTGTCACTTACTGAATCCCTTGGACTCTGTGAACAGCGGATTCTTAACGTTATGCAAGTTACTAAAATGTTTCTTTTTAGCAAGTTTGTAACTAAATGTACTTTTTTTAGCTCAAATAGAGGCAGACATACCTCTGGTGTAACCTGTGCAGACCACCTCCAGGTCAGAAAAGAGTTTCTGTCAGAGACACAAGTATCACTATAGTAGCATAGGTATGTGTAACCACTATCATATCTTGACACGGGAATGTGTGTATTTACCTGGACATGAGATTACAACTCCATTGCACATAACCGCTAATTTGCTCACTTAATACATAATAATCTTGTAACTTTTCAGTTTTTATGTTAGAACACTAGTTCTTAAGTGAGTGACAAGGAACACTTCATAATAGATGATTGATTGTCATTCTCTAAAGTTTTTGCACAGTTGCACCCTGTATTCGGTATATTTTTAGAATTATGCTCTAACTCAAACACAGTAACTTAGATTATATGTACAGTAGATAATTACATCAACCCAAAGGGATTGAATAGACTATAGAAAATCTCTTTGCTCATAGGAAACTTTAGGTATAAAGTTCTATAATTGGTGGAACTTTTAGTTCTTCTTAAAATGAAAGCAACTTTTTAGAATTGGATACTGCTTTTGGTGGACTTAAATGGTCATTTATCTAAATGAATGCGGTGTACTTGCCCTTATAGTGGCCACTGTAATGGTATTGTTAGGTTGGCCAGGGTTCGCCTCATAAAATTTTAAAGAGTTTATCCACTATTTTTCGATTTATGACCTATCCTTAGAATAATGTATGTCATAAATGTTCAAATCGGTCGAGGTCTGAAACCCAGCACCCCTGCCAACGACACCATTCAGAAGTACTCATTTGCTGAGCTGGCCGTCTTATGGTAGTGGCTGTGGCTTGGTAGTGCACATCCTCCTCTTATTCAAATTAATAGGAGTTGGATGTGTAGTACCCTGTGGCGGCCACTATCAGAAAATGGAGCAGCTCCGCAAGTGAGAATTTATGGCCTGCGACCACCGCTACCGACACCTATAACAGCTGGCAGGCGGGAGTCCATGGTGTCGGTTCCCAATCGATCAGACATTGATGACCTATCCTGAGGATAGGTCATTAATGAAAAAGTAGTGGACAACTCTTCAACCATTTCAAGAAGTAGCAAAACCTTTTTCAAAAAATAATCCTCCAAGCCTTAACTTTTTAATACACAGTACTCATCCCCCAATTGTTCTACTTCAGCCATCCACAAGACAAACTTCAAAGAAATCTGGCCAGAGACATTCTTTACTACCCCTTCTGAACCAGAGAAACATCTTTTTAAATTCTTCCATGGCTTAAAGCTCAAGAAAAATCCAAAATTCTACTTACTAATTAACTTGGAAAAACTAACTAGAGATGTCATTTTAACCCTCGGAAGTTGGCGTCATGCTGAAGCATTCACATAGGCTCTCCAGATTTGTACGAATTCAAGGAAACTATTTTCAGATACTCACCAGGTGGTATAGAACACCATAATTCCTTCATAAAATAAATCTCATGGACAATTACCTTTTCTGGAAATACAATAATGCAACAGGAAGTCTCCAAAACCTTTGGTGGGAATGTCAGTCTATCAGAAGCTTCTGGTCTCAGGACAAAAATCTAAATAACTTCTTGTGTTCAAACAATATCAACTAACTCATCATTTAATTTTACTTTGTGCCCATTCCATATTTAACAAGCTCACCAAATACAAATTAAGCACAATCCTAGGTCTAAAAGCAAAAGAAGGGAAGATTCACATCAGCTCACTGTTCAGTATAGTTGTTCCAGGAATGGTATGGTGCTTGGAAATTCCTGATTCCGGTTCCCAGGTGAAGTAAGAAAATGTATGAATGGATCCAGCTACCACCAAAGGATTATATTATTTGTTAAACAATATAGTTTATTGATATGCTCTATAAATGGTAATTAAAACCAAAGAAATACCAGGCCTACGCAATTCAAGCAAAAAGCTCTTAGTCATAGGTTAGTCATATATTCTTGTATATATACAATCCCCATTGTGGCTGCATAGTTGCTAAGCTTATGGCAATTGAGAGATCCACTGACCCACCACACACTTCATACAAATGTGAATAGATACGACCAATTGCACAGACTTGAAGAACTTCCAAGAAGGGAGGGTAGAAGACATGTTTTCTTCAATATTTGGTCAGCCTGGATCAACAACAGGAACATGTTCCCAACAATCGTAATGTTAGCCCTAAACCATCGGTCTCTGCTTAATAATATGTGTATATTCCTAAATAGATTTAAAAAAAATCAATCTCCAGGATTTCTACAACGAACTTGACAGTGTTTTTGCTGTAGATTGCCAGCAGCATAAATTTTATAGTATGAGTGCCCATGGGGATATACTCCTATGGCCAGTCATTCACATTTCACATCCTGCCCGCACAAACATATAACACCTTCAGCTTATACGCCAGGATATATTGTTATAGAATATTTTTGACATACTTATATCATACACAAATGTTCTTTTTGCTTAACTACTTTACAATATGATAAGTATTGCAAAGTCCAATTTCTAACACATTAGTATGCACTGTGTACTTTCCAAGAAAAGCAAATAACAGATGTATGTAACGGTATGATTTTGCAGTGCTCATCAAGTCTTAAAGAGGGTGACCAAAACTTACTTTTTGATGGCCTATCTTTCAAATGAATAGGGGCTGGATCTGCAGTATCCGGCTGAAGACACAATAGAAATGGCGGAGTTGCTTTTTTCTTTTTTCCGGCAGCATCAGAGAACTTCAGGCTGCTTACTGGCGCCGGTAACCACTAGTCAATGGGGGTACCAAGTGTCGTACCCCCCTCAAAGTGAACAGATATTAACCCCTTAATGTCCACTGACGTGCAGAGTCCGTCATGGCAAGGTGCCAGTTCCGGCACCAGGACGGACTCTGCACGTCATGCCTTTGATCTACCACTGCGTGTAAACACGCAGTGGTAGATCAGTGCCGACAGCTGTCACAGACAGCTGACAGGCACGGCAAGCGGTGCGGGGACCTTTGCCGTCGGTCCCCGCACTCACAGCGCTGTGATTGGTCAGTCAATCTGACTGACCAAACACAGCAGCGATCGCGCAGGAGAAGCTGAAATTTCAGCTTCCCCAGCGCGATCAGTGCAGGAGCCGGCGCTGCAGTGGCCAGGCTTCCTGCACTGACAGCCAGGAGCGGAGCCCCCACCGCCCCTGGCTGTTAACCCCCTGACTGCTGCGATCCAGCGCGATCGCAGAGCTCAGGGGGGAGGCAGAGGGTCGGGAGCTCCCTCTGCCTCAGATCGGCACCCTGCACTGTATTTGCAGGGGCCGATGTCTGCCTTGATGACCCGGGGGTTGTCATGACAACCTCCGGGTCATTTAGCTACGGGAAGCTGCTGTGATCATGTCACAGCAGCTTCCACTATAGTTGCAATGCATTGCAATGCCAGAGCATTGCAATGCATTGTAACTGCAATCAAAAGTAAAAAAAGTGAAAGTCCCATAAAGGGACAAGTTGAAAAAAATCATTTTTTTAAAAAAATTGTAAAAAAAATATTAAAAAATAATTAAAAAAAAATCCCCCAAAAAATACACATTTTTATGTAATAAAAAAAATAAAAAACAAAAAAAATACACATGTTAGGTATCGCCATGTCCGTAAAAATCCCATCTATAAAAGCATAACCCTAGTTAACCCCTTCAGTGAAAGCCGTAAAAAAAAAACACAAAAAAGTAGTAAATTATACTTTTTCCAAGCGGTATCATTATACCGCTTGGAAAAAGTGCAATAACACGCGATCAAAAAGTCAGATATAAATAATCATGGTACCGCTTAAAACGTCATCTTGTCCCGCAAAAAACAAGCCGCTACATAGCTTCATCAGCGAAAAAATAAAAAAGTTATAGCTCGCGGAATAAACTGATTCAAAAATAATTATTTTTTCTATAAAATTCTTTATTGTGTAAAAAACGCCAAAACATAAAAAAATATATAAATGAGGTATCGCTGTAATCGTAGTGACCCGAAGAATAAAGCTGCTTTATCAATTTTACCACACGCGGAACGGGGGAAAAAAAATTAAAAAAAAAACAATTCCTGAATTGCTGGTTTTTGTTCATTCTGCTTCCACAAAAATCGGAATAGGAAGCGATCATAAAACGTTATGTGCCCGAATATGGTACCAATAAATACGTCAGCTCGTCCCGCAAAAAATAAGCCCACAGATAACTCTGTCGGCCGAAATACGGAAAAATTATAGCTCTCAAAATACGGCGATGCAAAAAATTCTTACAAAAAATTATTCCAAAAAAAAGCATCTTTTAGTGTGTGACAGAAGCTAAACATGAAAAAAGGGTGTAAATCTGGTATCGCTGTAATCGCACCGATCCGAGGAATAAAGTCGCCTAATCACTAATATCGCACGAGGAACGGCGTAAAAAAGAAAACCAATTCTTCACCTTTGGTAGATTTGTTCATTGTGCCTCCCAAAGATCGCAGTAAGGCGATCACAGTGGTTCCCCCCCGCATATGGGGTATCAGCGTACTCAGGACAAAATGCACAATAGCTTTTGGGGTCCTATTTCTCCTGTTACCCTTATAAAAATAAAAATTTTGGGGCAAAAAGGTCATTTTTGTGGAAAAAAATGATTTTTTTTTATTTTCACGGCTCTACGTTATAAACTTCTGTGAAGCCCTTGGGGGTTCAAAGTGCTGACCACACATCTATATAAGTTCCTTGGGGGGTCTAGTTTGCAAACTGGGGTCATTTGTGGGGGGTTTCTACTGTTTAGGCACATCAGGGGCTCTCCAAGCGCGACATGACACCCGCAGACCATTCCATCAAAGTCTGCATTTAAAAACGGTGCT
Source organism: Oophaga sylvatica (assembly GCA_033576555.1). Taxonomy (NCBI): domain Eukaryota; kingdom Metazoa; phylum Chordata; class Amphibia; order Anura; family Dendrobatidae; genus Oophaga; species Oophaga sylvatica. The sequence continues at coordinate 442,179,065 of JARQOD010000004.1, read as the reverse complement.
CCTTCCCTTCCGATCTCTGCCATGCGTCAAAATAGTGGTTCCCCCCCACATATGGGATATCAGCGTACTCAGGACAAATTGCACAATAGCTTTTGGGGTCCTATTTCTCCTGTTACCATTACAAAAATAAAAATTTGGGGCAAAAAGTTTATTTTTGTGGAAAAAAATATGATTTTTTTATTTTCACGGCTCTACGTTATAAACTTCTGTGAAGCACTTGGGGGTTCAAAGTGCTCACCACACATCTAGAAAAGTTCCTTGGGGGGTCTAGTTTCCAAAATGGAGTCACTTGTGGGGGGTTTCTACTGTTTAGGCACATCAGGGGCTATCCAAACGTGACATGACACCCACAGACCATTCCATCAAAGTCTGCATTTGAAAAAGGCGCTACTTCCCTTTCGAGCTCTGCCATGCGTCAAAATAGTGGTTCCCCCCCACATATGGGATATCAGCGTACTCAGGACAAATTGCACAATAGCTTTTGGGGTCCTATTTCTCCTGTTACCATTATAAAAAAAAAATTTGGGGCAAAAATATTATTTTTGTGGAAAAAAATATGATTTTTTTATTTTCACGGCTCTACGTTATAAACTTCTGTGAAGCACTTGGGGGTTCAAAGTGCTCACCACACATCTAGAAAAGTTCCTTGGGGGGTCTAGTTTCCAAAATGGAGTCACTTGTGGGGGGTTTCTACTGTTTAGGCACATCAGGGGCTATCCAAACGTGACATGAGACCCACAGACCATTCCATCAAAGTCTGCATTTGAAAAAGGCGCTACTTCCCTTTCGAGCTCTGCCATGCGTCAAAATAGTGGTTTCCCCCCACATATGGGGTATCAGCGTACTCAGGACAAATTGCACAATAACTTTTGGGGTCCTGTTACCCTTTGGAAAATAACAATTGGGGGTGGAAAGATAATTTTTGTGGAAAAGATATGATTTTTTAATTTTACTGCTCTACGTTATAACCTTCTGTGAAGCCCTTGGGGGTTCAAAGCTCTCAACACACATCTAGATAAGTTCCTTGGGGGGTCTAGTTTCCAAAATGGGGTCACTTGTGGGGGGTTTCCACTGTTTAGGCACACAGGGACTCTCCAAATACGACATGGCATCCAATCTCAATTCCAGCCAAAAAAGTCAGATGGCGCTGCTTCCCTTCCGAGCTCTGCCATGCGCCCAAATAGTGGTTTACTCCCACCTATGGGGTATCAGCGTACTCAGGACTAATTGCCCAATAACTTTTGGGGTCCTTTTATCCTTTGGAAAATAATAATTGGGATGAAAAGATCATTTTTGTGGAAAAAAATATGATTTTTTAATTTTACGGCTCTACGTTATAACCTTCTGTGAAGCCCTTGGGGGTTAAAAGCTCTCACAACACATTTAGATGAGTTCCTTGAGGGGTCCAGTTTCCAAAATGGGGTCACTTGTGGGGGGTTTCCACTGTTTAGGCACACAGGGACTCTCCAAATGCGACATGGCGTCCAATCTCAATTCCAGCCAAAAAAGTCAAATGGCGCTGCTTCCATTCCGAGCTCTGCCATGCGCCCAAATAGTGGTTTACCCCCACACATGGTATATCGGTGTACTCTGGAGAAATTGTACAACAAATATTGTGGTTCATTTTCTCCTGATACCCTTGACAAAATTTAAAAAAATTGTGTCGAAAGAAAAATTTTGGGAAAAAAAGTTAAATGTTCATTTTTTCCTTCCACATTGCTTCAATTCTTGTGAAGTACCTAAAGGGTTAATAAACTTCTTGAATGTGGCTTTGAACACGTTGAGGGGTGAAGTTTTTAGAATGGTGTCACTTTTGGGTATTTTCTGTCATATTGACCCCTCAAATTCACTTCAAATGTGAGGTGGTCCCTAAAAAAATGGTTTTGTAAATTTTGTTGGAAAAATGAGAAATTGCTGGTCAACTTTTAACACTTATAACTTCGTAACAAAAAAAAATTTTGGTTCCAAAATTGTGCTGATGTAAAATAGACATGTGGGAAATGTTATTTATTAACTAATTTTTGTGACATATCTCTCTGATTTAATGGCATAAAAATTAAAAGTTTGAAAATTGCAAAATTTTCAAAATTTTTGCCATATTTCCATCTTTTTCATAAAAAAACGCAAGTTATATTGAAGAAATTTTACCACTATCATGAAGTACAATATGTCACGAGAAAACATTCTCAGAATCGCCAAGATCCGTAGAAGCGTTCCAGAGTTATAACCTCATAAAGAGACAGTGGTCAGAATTGTAAAAATTGGCCTGGTCTTTAACCTACAAAATGGCTTGGTCATTAAGGGGTTAATTGGCTATCCAAAGGATAGGCCTTCAATAAAAAACTAGTGGTCAAACCTTTCAATTGACTAATTATTGAGGGTAATTTGAGGGGTCCCATGTAAATGTACATGTGTATATTCTCAATGTCAGATGAAGTTAGTGTACCTAATAAAATAAAATAACACTATAAAAAATATAAAAATCTACTATTGCATCAAAGCAAAACTCTTACAGCTCTTCTCTTGAGGGCTACTGTGAAAACTGTTTGAGACGTCATCATACAGCAAAGGTATATTATTCCATCACCTCCCTCTTCGATGTCTTATTATAAACACAGTTGGAATACAAGTGGGTTCAATTATTCTTTATTCTCCTGGTTTCACTTTATTGAATGACTTCAAAAATCTATGCATAATGATCACAAATACAAATTTGAAAATGTGCCATGGATTACTTTTTAACATGTTTGAAATACCATTTGATGTGAGAAAAAGCAATTTACCTTTTCACGATTTTTGGCTGTGCGGGACAAGAGAGAAAGTCAGCAGGAAATCCCTCAGATCCATTTAAATTGGATTTACAAGTGTTGGCAAATGTAAAATTAGGAATAGGCATTTAAAAGTGGCACAACTTTGAAACAAAAAGTAGTGAAGAATGACAACTTTCTTTTATCATTCCTTAGGGCCATTTCACACAGCGATTTTGTCAATGTATGTTGGTCCCCCAGGGCTTGAGTCCAAACCCCATACTGCAAAACAGGATTCAGGCATATATGCACCGACGAAACCATAAACTATAATGGACTCTAGCGTGCATCATATTCTGGCGTATATGCTTACTGGAGGCGAACACCCAAAAGTAGTCTACTACGTGTGGGTGTCCGCCTCCAGTAGGCATATACACACAAAAAATATGCATGACAGAGAGAACGTTGACGCTGTCAGCACCATTATAGCATATGGCCCCACTGGTGCATACACGTTTTGCAGGGGAAATTGGATGCAAGCCCGAACGGGACCAACGAACGTGGACAAAAACGATGTGTGAAAGAGCCCTTACTAGCAGGTGAAAGGAATGAAAGTAGTTTTCTATCAGTATTTTTTTGCACCTGCACTCTATTTCTACATACTCAAATATTAGTTTAATTTTATGTATTACCAGTAATTTATGAAATAGTGGCAAGCTACAAGCATGGATAGTACTCTATGCTGGATATTATGTTTCCTGCCCATGGCAAAGCTATGTGCGAAGGCTGTACAATAGTATAGGAAATCCCTGAGATTAAAGGACTCCATGTTCTTGTATGTGCTGCTCTCTTCGCAGACTAACATAATAAATGTAGCTCCACAATACAGCATACAATGAAGTACAGTTAGGTCCATAAATATTTGGACAGAGACAACATTTATCTAATTTTGGTTCTAGACATTACCACAATGAATTTGAAACAAAACAATTCAGATGCAGTTGAAGTTCAGACTTTCAGCTTTCATTTGAGGGTATCCACATTAAAATTGGATGAAGGTTTAGGAGTTTCAGCTCCTTAACATGTGCCACCCTGTTTTTAAAGGGACCAAAAGTAATTGGACAAATGACTCCAAGGCTATTTCATGGACAGGTGTGGGCAATCCCTTTGTTATGTCATTCTCAATTAAGCAGATGAAAGGGCCAGAGTTGATTTGAGGTGTGGTGTTTGCATTTGGAAGGTTTTGCTGTGAAGGAAACATGCGGTCACAGGAGCTCTCCATGCAGGTGAAACAAGCCATCCTTAAGCTGCAAGAACAGAAAAAAACCCATCCAAGAAATTGCTACAACATTAGAAGTGGCAAAATCTACAATTTGGTACATCCTGAGAAAGAAAGAAAGCACTGGTGAACTCATCAATCCAAAAAGACCTGGGAGCCCACGGAAGACAACAGTGGTGGATGATCGCCGCATACTTTCTTTGGTGAAGAAGAACCCGTTCACAACATCAACTGAAGTCCAGAACACTCTCAGTGAAGTAGGTTTATCTGTCTCTAAGTCAACAGTAAAGAGAAGACTCCATGAAAGTAAATACAAAGGGTTCACATCTAGATGCAAACCATTCATCAATTCCAAAAATAGACAGGCCAGAGTTAAATTTGCTGAAAAACACCTCCAGAAGCCAGCTCAGTTCTGGAAAAGTATTCTATGGACAGATGAGACAAAGATCAACCTGTACCAGAATGATGGGAAGCCAAAAGTTTGGAGAAGAAAGGGAACGGCACATGATCCAAGGCACACCACATCCTCTGTAAAACATGGTGGAGGCAACGTGATGGCATGGCCATGCATGGCTTTCAATGGCACTGGGTCACTTGTGTTTATTGATGACATAACAGCAGACAAGAGTAGCCGGATGAATTCTGAAGTGTACCGGGATATACTTTCAGCCCAGATTCAGCCAAATGCTGCAAACTTGATTGGACGGCGCTTCATAGTACAGATGGATAATGACCCCAAGCATACAGCCAAAGCTACACAGGAGTTCATGAGTGCAAAAAAGTGGAACATTCTTCAATGGCCAAGTCAATCACCAGATCTTAACCCAATTGAGCATGCATTTCACTTGCTCAAATCCAGACTTAAGAGGGAAAGACCCACAAACAAGCAAGACCTGAAGGCTGCGGCTGTAAAGGCCTGGCAAAGCATTAAGAAGGAGGAAACCCAGCGTTTGGTGATATCCATGGGTTTCCAGACTTAAGGCAGTGATTGCCTCCAAAGGATTCGCCACAAAATATTGAAAATAAAAATATTTTGTTTGGGTTATGTTTATTTGTCCAATTACTTTTGACCTCCTAAAATGTGGAGTGTTTGTAAAGAAATGTGTACAATTCCTACATTTTCTAACACATATTTTTGTTCAACCCTTCAAATTAAACGTTACAATCTGCACTTGAATTCTGTTGTAGAGGTTCATTCATCCAATGGTGCATGCAGACAATCCAAATTGTGTCATGTCAATATTCTGCTGACTGTTTATTTTGTTTGATCTTTAATCACTAAACAGAAGGTGGGAACATTGCAAGTCTTCTTGCAATTGTTACAAAACCTGAAAATGTTGCTACAATGTGTGGATTTAATACAATGAATGCAAAATTGAAAAAATATAAGTGATAATAGTTTACTTTTAGTAATTACTAAGATGCACATTTAATAAATCAGAATCACAGAGAAACCTAAGTATTTGTCGTGAACATCCTTTGTCTTCAAAATAAATTCTTTGAGGTATACTTGCAGAGATTTTGTAGGATTATGGTTAGGGGTATGAGTTACCAATTATATCATAGAGGGGATGATTATAAATTTTCTTATATAGATTGAAACACAATCATTATTTAGTTCTTAAAGACATTGTCTGCATGTTTGGGGTCATTGCCTGTTGCAGAATAAATTTGTAGCCAATCAGACGCCTCTTTGATAGTATTACATGATGGATAATTATCTACTTGCATTTCTCAGTATTGAGTGCACCATTAATCAAGATCAAATACCCAACTTAATTTGCTCATGTGCAGTCCTAAACTTGCAAGGAGCCTCCACCATGCTTTACTGTTGCTTACAGACATTCATTATTACTGCTCTCCACTCTTTCAGAAAACAAACTGTCTTTTGTTATAGACAAAGCTTGCAAAATTTGATCCATCTGCTGTTAGGGTCTGCGGAACGCACCAAATATATGAGGTAGAGAGGTGCGTTCGCAGCCCGGGTCCACCGTGCAGGCGGAACCTGCTGCTAGTAAAATGGCGAAAGTAGCGAACTCTGTTATCCCGCAGAGTCGCTAAAATAAACGCCATAGCGCGTTGTGGCAGTAAGTGCGAACTCTGTTAATACCCAGAGCCGCTAACGGAAATGCCACAGCGCTATATGGCGATAGGTGCGAACTCACTTAGCTTCAGTGAGCCGCAAAGTAAAACGCTAGGGCGCTGTCTAGCGTCGAAAGCAAACCCTGTTACGTCACAGGGCCGCTGAGGAAAAGTGCTGTGTCCTGTCAGGCTCTCAGGTACACAGTTAAGTGCTAAGAGTACATAACGCGTGATCATGTGCTAATGTCCTCGCGGGAGTCACCCGCAATCTATGGCGTCTGAACGCCAGACCCTGAATACGGCAATCAAAACTCCTCACCGGTTACGCTGGTAATCTAGGGCATCTAGGACACCGACCCTGGCCAGCTACCATACCAAACTCCTCACCGATTAAGTCGGTATTCTAGTGGCTTATTTCAGCCGGGTCCCTAACCACACATACACATGATCACACTGGCGCATAGCATACAATGGTTGATATTAGCGCATGGCGGCCCAGCCATGCTACCCTTTTATAGCAACAGCTACAGGACCTTCCAGGAACAAGGACCAATGAGAAGCTGTTACAAACACACGTAGCTACATGACCTTCCTGGCGGACCAATAGGAGCCGCTGCAGCACCTGAACATGTGACCCCTGATCTCCTATGAGAGATCTCACTCTGGGCATGCTCAGATGGGAAAACGCAGGACTTTGTCTCAAAGACGGCTGCTCCAGCACTGGCTATAATAGCAGATCCAGGAAAGGCAGCAGCAAGTCACTGCACAGTAGAGGAGTAGGCAAGACGCCTGGACCGACGTCTCTGCTGAGCAGGCTCCACTGCGGCAAGAGATGAATGGGAGACAGCAGCGGGACGGGTTCGAGACTCCCCTTGTGCAGCAGCGGGAACTCGAACCCTAACATCTGCCCATCTCACCTTCTGCCCTATTTCTTGAGCCCAATTTAAATGTTTTCTTGCATAGAAAAATTGCTTTGCCTTGTTTTCATGTCAAAGATATGACTTTTGGACACAATTTTTCCATTAAAGGGAACCTGTCACCTCGTTTTGCCGATATAAGACCTGTTTCACAAATCAGTTTTTTTCAATCAGGCGAGTTCAGGCATGTTTTCTGAAAACTGGATCCAGTAAAAAATTAAACCGGATCCGGATTTTTACCATAGACTAACATTAGTGCCGTTTTTCTGGTCTCAATCCGGCGTCTGGAAAAAACGTCTCATGTAACGTTTTTTGTCTCTGGCGAAAACCGGATCCGGCGCTTCCGGCTTTTTTTTGCAATGAAAGTCTATGAGCGCCGCAATGCGCCGGATCCGGTTTTTGATGGATCCGGCGTCCGGATCCGTTTTTTTTTTTTGTCTGGTTTTGGTTTTGTAGCCCGGCCCACAGTGTATATATAGGTATATGCAGGAACAGTGTATATACAGGTTTTCAGTAGCCAATCATATTTCGAACCTCGAAAAGGGCGTTTTTAAATACCGGATCCGGCGTAATCTGTCAAAAAATGGATAAAAAAACGGATACACCCGATGAGACGGATCCGGTTTTCCGCCTGATCCGTTACAAAAATCCTGCCAAAAACCGGATCCGTTGTATTCGGTTTTACATTTCAAAAACCGGATCCGGCGATCAGGCGAGACGCCGCATCGCGCCTGACACCGAAAAACTGATGTGTGAAAGAGGCCTAAGATGCGGCCACTGCCTTTCAGGGCTTATTTACAGTATTCTATAAGGCTGTAGATAAGCCCCCGGTCCAACATGAAAGATAAGAAAAAGAGGTTTTATTATACTAACCCGGGGGGCCGTCCGATGCGATCCGTTCCGATGGGTGTCACAGGTTCGGGTCTGGCGACTCCCATCTTCATGCAATGTCATCCTGCTTGCTTTGTGTCGCGCTCCTGCGCAGGTGTACTGATCTGCCTTGTTGAGGGCAGAGCAAAGTACTGCAGTGCGCAGGCACTGGGCCTCTCTGACCTTTCCCGGCCCACATTGTTATGCTATTTTAGAATTTTGGATAACTGGAGGAGGAAGACCTGTGAAGACTCAGACTTCAAGGTTAGATTTCAGAAAGGCAGATTTTAAGGGACTCAGAAAGAGAATCGGAGGGATCCAATGGCTGGATATCCTTAAGGACAAAATGTCCAGGAAGGATGGGAAATCTTGAAAAATGAGATTCTCAAAGCACAATCATTAACAATTCCCAAAAAGAGGGAAGCATAAGAAGCATTTAAGGAAACCAAGATGGATGAACACAGAACTTAAGCACATGCTAAAAAGAAAGAATGAAATGTTTATCAAATGGAAAGAGGGAGGCATATATATAGAACAATGTAATGCTGTCTGCAGAAACTGCAGGGCACAAATCAGATTATCTAAAGCTGACAATGAATTAAGGCTTGCAAAAGATGTCAAAAGCAATAAAAAAGGGATTTTTGGGATATGTCAAAAGTAAAAGAAATAGAACGACTCATAAGAGAATGTGAATAAACCAAAAAAGATCATATAATAAAAATAAATAATTTTTATTAATTAACAATATTAAAACAATAAATTAGCAGGGAAACACAAAAGAGACAATGTCAAAAATATCATAGTACAAAGGAGGACATTAATAGGAGAACTGACTAAAAATCATGATTTTAGATCAAAACAAATCCTTTCCAGAAATGTACAGAGAAAACTTGATGGACAAAAAATAGTCCAAATATGAAGTGCATAAAGGAACAAAGGGGAAAGGATTTAATAAATAAATACCAGTAGTCAGTAACCCGTGGCTCCTATGACTCCAACGCACATTTCACCCATTTGGCTTTCTTAAGGAGTAAATAGGAGCCATGGGTTACTGACTACAGGTATTTATTTATTTATTATCCCTTTCCCCTTTGTTCCTTTATGCACTTCATTTTTGGACTATTTTTTTGTCCATCAACTTTTCTCTGTATACTTCTAAGGACTTTCTGGAAGAAATTTGTTTTGATATAAAATCATGATTTTTAGTCAGTTCTCCTATTAATGTCCTACTTTGTACTATGATATTTTTGATATTGTCTCTTTTGTGTTTCCCTGTTTATGCTTTTATTATTTAAATATTGTTAATTAATAAAAATTATATATTTTTATTATATGATCTTTTTTGGTTTAATCACATTCTCTTTTCATAATCTATACTGTTGTGTTTTTGTGAAAACCTTATAATAATTTAGTTTTATTTTTTAGTGAGTTTTTCTCACATTAATGGTTGTTTTGTTTAAAAGTAAAAAGATGCTATAGGATTTTTACAGGATGAAAATCATGAAATGATAAAAAAGGAAGTTGAGAAGGCCGAAATTTTAAAATTCCTATTTTGCATCCTTTCCTGAGAGAGAGAAAATAGATGCAAAATATTCACTGTACTATTAAAAAAATAGGAGAATCCACACTATCCATAAACAGAGAGAAGGTGAGGAAACACTTAGCTAACATAAATGAATTCAAGTCTCCAGGTCCAGATGAATTACACTCCAGAGTACTGAAGGAGATAGCAGCAGAAATTTTTGAACCACTCTCCATAATCTTTGAAAATTCTTGGAGAACAGGACAAGTCCCAGAAGACTGGAGAAGAGCAAATGTTGTTCCTATCTTCAAAAAGCGGAAGAAGGTGGACCCAGTTAACTATAGGCTGGTGAGACTGACTTCTATATCAGGAAAGATCTTTGAGTAAATTATTAAACAACAAGTATGTAAGTACCTGGATAAGAATGAAGTGATTAACCAGAGTCAGCATGGGTTTGTAACTATTAAGTCATGTCAGATTAAGTTAATTTCCTTCTATGACAGAATCACTGACTGGGTCGATCTAGGAAATGCTGTAGATATAGTATATCTTGACTTGAGCAAAGCATTTGATAAAGTATCTCACACAATCCTTATTGAAAAAATGACTAAGTATAGAATGGACAAAGCAACTGTGAGGTGGATTCATAATTGGCTTAGTGATTGGACCCAAAGAGTGGTCGTAAATGGCTGCACATCTAGTTGGAAGAATGTCTCAAGTGGGGTACCACAGGGCTCTGTCCTTGGCCCTGTATTGTTCAACATCTTTATCAATGATTTAGATGAAGGAATTGAGGGTAAACTGATTAAATTTGCTGATGACACAAATCTAGGAAGGATAGCTAATACTAGAGGAGAGAGAGAGGATTCAAAAAGATATAAATAAACTGGAGCAGTGGGCAGCAACTAACAGAATGTTTTTTAACAGGGGAAAATGCAAATTACTACATCTGGGCAATAAAAAATTAAAAAAGCATATACATAATGGGTGGAATAGGGTTAAGCAACAGCACATGTGAAAAAAATGTGTATACTAATAGATCACAGAATGAACATGAGTCAACAGTGTGATGCAGCAGCAAAAATGGTAAATACAATTCTGGGATGTATTAACAGAAGCATATAGTCTAGATCACGTGAAGTCATTATTGCCCTCTACTCCTCTTTAATCAGACCTCATCTGGAATACTGTGCCCAGATTTGGCACCACATTATAAAAAAGACATCAACAAACTGGAGCAAGTTCAGAGAAGAGTGACCAGAATGGTGACCGGTCTGCAAACCATGTCCTATGAGGAAAGGTTACAGGATTTGGGAATGTTTAAGCTTGCAAAAAAGAAGACTGAGAGGAGACTTAATAGCTTTCTACAAATATATTAAGGGCTTTCACATTGCAGAAGGATCATCTTTATTCTCATTTGCATAAGGAATGACTAGAAGCAATGGGATGAAATTGAATGGGAGGAGACACAGATTAGTTATTAGAAAAATCTTTTTGTCAGTTAGGGTGATCAATGAGTGGAACAGGCTGCCACGAGAGCTGGTGAGTTCTCCTTTAATGGAAGTCTTCAAACAGAGTCTGGACAGACATCTGTCTTGGATGATTTAGTGAATCCTGCTTTGAGCAGGGGTTGGACCACCAGATGACCCAGGAAGTCCCTTCCAACTCTACCATTCTATGATTTATACATTTACAAAGCCCCTTCAACATCATGACATTTTTGAATAAAGTATATCATGACATTAAATGGGGCCTGGTGACTAGAACTCATGCTGTCATGATGTTGTAGGGTCTAGTAATTGCAGGAAGTGCAGAGCATGCTGGATGGAGAAGTGAAGACCTGCTACTGTGGAGGACAGGACTGGGCATCACAAATTAAATTGCTCTTCTATCTTCTGCTCAGAGCTGGATCAGCTAGTGCCCTTCAATTCCATTCATTACATTACATTGTTGTAAAACTAATTAAATTGAAATATTTAATTTACATTTTTTTACAGCTTGTAATGAATTGATCTGGTTATGAAATGCAAATATTATGAAATGCATAATGGAAGACAAATAACTGAACTCTTATACAGTATATCCAAATCTTGAAATTCAGATTTATGGAAAGAATTTATGAGCCTACTGCAGTACTTTACAGATATGTATCACTGCTGTAGGTGGGTCTATTAGCCTACTGTGATGGGCTAAATTTGCTTGTGCAATGGACGTCAAGACTGCTGTTTATTTGTTTCACATCAACCTGTAGCGTTTTCTCAGCTAAACACTTGTCACTTGTGTGGATGTAGCAATCAGCCTTTAAAGGAAATCTCGGCCCGCTGTGTATTCATTAAAGACATTTTAGAGTCTTAAAAAGAAGCTACTTGAATGGCAAATTACAGATAGTAAGTCACCATGAATTCTGCTTCCCGTCAAACCTCATTAAGTAGAATTGTTGTGTTGCTCAACTGTGGTAATGCAAAGTGAAAGTCAAAATAGGACGAGGTTGAATGTGTTGAAAAACTAAATTCAAATGTCTGTTTTTCTATAATGGTGCATGGCAAAGGTGCTAATTGTCATTGTCTTCTTAGCTGGCGTCTTGAAAGTCTGTGATTTTCTGAGCACCTTGCACAACAATTTATAGCTTTTGCTTCTTGCCGTGTGTCTATTGCACAGAATACTCCTATCTAGCAAAAAGGATGAAGTAAGGGTGTCTGACAGCTCACAAAAAACCCTTATTAAAAATTAACCTTTATTAAGTATACATTAAAAGAAAAACCTTAAGAAGGTGAAAAAGATGAAAAAGTGCCAAATCCTATATAAGAAACAGTCTTATACACACCTTCCTGACTGCGGAGTTGGCACCCAATGGACCAATGTGTCATTATTTTACCAGCCACATCTATCTGGTAATTTCTGGTATCTCCCCAATACTGATATATTTTTGAGATTGTTATATACCATCGCCTACTAGACATATATACTTACCACACAACTATATTGTGCTTTATCTTCTATTATCTACCAGCCCATTCCTGGGACTTTTATTTACCTCTCCCTTTGACACATTGGTCCATTCTGTACTTTTTATTTATGCGTCTTTATTCATGGGTACATAGGGGAGGCAAGGGTCAGTCGGCACACAAGCGGGGGCGCCATTTCTCGTAATTTTAGGGCGCCAACCTCCACAAGCAGGAAGGTATGCATTAGGTTTCAGTACTATGGACAGAGCACCCTCTCCCTACACCGGCCTTGGTATGCTCTGCACTTTCCTGCACTGTCTTCAGATTTTCAGTACATGCTCTCAGTTTAGGCCAATGTATATCCAGTGTAGATTTGAGGTGTCCTGCATCTCATCTTCATTGTATACGGAGGTTCCATTTTAGTTACTTTATTTGTGGGAATCCCTTCAGTGTGCCTCTGGTAAACTTTGTTGAATTTGCTGTACTCTCCCTTACTTATCTTTTTCTCTGCAGCTGAGGTGCACAGTATCAGAGTTATAGTCGATTTTCATCTATCCCTAATTCAGGGCTATCAGGGTTAGTTTAGGGACAGTCGACGAGTGGGCGGGGGTGCCAATTCTCATTATTTTTTCATAGGGTGCCAACCTCCGCAGTCAGGAAAGTGTGTATAAGACCTAGTTGTTAGAAACAGATCACCTCTCTGACTTTTTCTTACATAGCACTTAACACTTTTGTACCTTTTTCACCATCTTAGCGTTTTTCTTTTAATTCATACCTAATAATGGTTACTTTTTAATAATGGAATAATCCTAGCAGAGTATTTATCTGCGTACTGACATTAATATTCACCCGATAAAATAATACTTGTATGTTATCAGTATAGCTTCTTACAGCATGATATTGGCAGGCTTGTGTATTTTTATGTGAGTGTGTGACACTGGGAAGTTAGGTTGCGACCCTCACTGAATTCAGTAACTCATGTTAGTACTTACAATACAGTTAAAGTGAAGCTGACAGCAGATCAACATCTATAATCTACAGTAATTATATGGCTGCACTATTAAAGTTGATTATCCCATTGTATAAGATGGGTCTACAATAAATAGTGATACTCACATTACAAAGCTTCTTTTGGCGCATATGCAGATGACCAGACTAGTTGGAAAGGCGCACACTCCAAGCTGACCGGTCCTGCCCCATCTGACGGTAGCATGTCCACTGAGATGTGACTAAGATCCCTGAGCAGTCCTTACATTATAATCTGAAAACTTTGAATCCTGAGGTTGCTAGTGAATTCTGTGAATTTGGACATCCACAGTGGACCACAAACTTCTGGCATGTAAGTAGAGATCCACTGCGCATGTCTGAAGTCTCGATATACACAAGAAGCTGCAGAATTCAAAGTTCAGGATAGAGAATGTAAGGACGGCTCAGGGATCTCAGTCACTATCAGTGGGCATGCTACCCGCAGATGGGGCAGGCCTGGTGAGATTGGAGTGTGCGCCCTTACAATTAGTCTAGTCATTGGAATATGTGCAGAAAGAAACTTGATAAGGCAAGTATCTCTATGTATTGTACCGTAATCTTGTCTACCTAATAGGGTTGTCTGTAAAAGACAAATGCAGCAATGTAAGTAAATTATAGGCGTCGATCCTACTGCCAGGTTCACTTTTATTGATAATGAAGTGAACATAGAGATGTTGAAGTAATATAATGAACAGAAAAAAATAAAATAAATACTTGTAAAAAGATTAACGGCATAACAATGAATATAAAGATTGATAAAACTTCTGGAGCAATGTCAGATTAAATGACTGTGTATGCATTTACATGTGCATCCTATAGTAGGAACAAGTGAGAAAAGAAGGAATGAGGGAAGAATACACAGGATGATGGAGTTAAGGAAGTCAGAAAGTAGCGATAACACTGGAAGGCATGACAAAAGATGGGAATAAAGGAAAGAAGGGTTGGAGGCTGAGAGGGAGGAGGGTGATGGAGGCTGGCAGAGAAGGAGGGAAGGAGGGGAGTGAGGTGTGATGGAGGCTGGGAGAGAGTCATGGAGGGGAGTTGGGTGTGGTGGAGGCAAGGAGGGGAGTAGGGTGTGACAGGAAGGAAGGGATGGGAGTTAGGTGTTATGGAGGCTTGGGAGAGAAGGAGGCAGGAAGAAAGGGATAAAGAAGAAAAGATGAGGAGAAAGGTATTATAAGATGTAGATATAGAAGAGGCAAATGGGTATTAAGGATGGAAGGACTAAAGAAAATAAAGGAACAAAAAAAAGGAAGAAGAGAAGGAGGGATGGATACCTGTAGACTGGGAATGAACTATAAAATATAGGTATGGAAGAAAAAAGGAGAAGATGAGGATGAAGAGAAAGAAGAATGGTGGGTAGAAATTATGGTGGGTACAAAGGATATTTATAAGAAGGAATTTAAGGAATAGAGAATAGGATATAATAGGATGGAAATAATAGAGTAAGATAATAAGTGATGCGATATGTATATGTACATGTATATACATTAATGGCTCTGTTAATTTGATTAAGTAATACTTTAGTGCATATACAGTCATAAAATAAATGAAACAAATCGTTTGATATAGCCTTTAACGGTACTTAGTGGCTGTGGTGCATAGCATATCAGGAATGTAATAAATTGTATGTTTGTCATCACAGCACAGGATAAGATGCAGCTTTAGTGACTCTATGGTAAAGATGGCAGCGTCATTTTATTCACTTCCCAGTCAATGAATGGAATCAGGTGAAATGCACTTTACAAAATTTTAAATCACAAGACCAAAGTCATCATCCAGCAAAAATGTTTGTATATGCGATAAATGAAATGACACGCAGCAAAGAATTCTAATAATTCCATTGCTCTACACTATATGCTGTGGCTAGACGGCGCATCTCCATCTGGTGGCCACAAATGTTGTTACAGTATCTTTATAATAGGTTTTCGAACTGTCAATAAAAATATGTTTCATGAGTCATAGTCACATTAGTATTATATATTATAAGTGTTTATTAATTAACTTTTAAGGTATAATGGACAATGATGTCACATACTGGGTCTGGTTCCAGTATCTCTATACTTTTCAGTATTTCCAAGCCCTGTATCAATATTTTTGAGTCCCCCATAAACATACTGTTTACATGTAAACATGACAGCAAATCTTTAATAATATTACAGTCCTGATTACCTATCATTTCCAAAAATCCATTGCCCTATCAAATCATTCTATTAGGCTCTAGGCAGAACCGTTAAAATACATTAAATGTGTGATAGATGGTTGAGCTGCATTGTACACAGATCCCTAGGAATATGCACGCTCTGTAAGCTCTTTTCCGTTTTGGTGCATATCATTTACTTCATAGGGGGATGAATATTGATGACCTATGAATATTTCTGGCAAACACACATTATGCAGCTGGCTTTTCAGAACATCTGCCAAGAGATTTTCCTTAGTGTCTGCTTGACAGAGCTGCCTTTGATCACCTCAAATGCTAAACCAAGACGTTAAGAAGGCATCACATGGTCCAATGGATGGAAAAAGTAACCCAGAGGAGCATGGGAAAAACATATAAGCCTAGGATATTATTATCGACCATGGTACAATAGATTAAATTCCTCATCGCATACAGGTTTTACATTAATAACCTGTTGTGTGCAAGCGTGTCCAGAAATCCAATGTATGGTTGTCACAGAAGCTGGCAATCGCTTTCACTTCATTTTAAATGATAGCAAAGCTGTTTTCCATTGCTGACAGAATCGTTTCACTTAAATGAATCAAAAAAAAACAAATAAGGAGCAGCTGCAATGTGTAATAAGATGGGGCCGCTGAGAGAAAGCGGAGTGAAGTTTTGTTGGTTGCTTCACACTGGATCTAGAGGCAGAGACATACTGTAATATCTAATATAAGTACCGTTCACTATCAGAATGACCTGACCTTTCCGGGTATTGTTTTCTACAATATTTAGCTGAAAACTGTTGGCAACTAAATTGGCCTCTAGGCACATTGCATGGTAGTAAGCACTTTCTGTTATAGGAGCATTGTGTGTTGCAGTATGAATGAAGAAAGTGTACTGAAGGCAGAAAATATGGAAAAACTGATTTACAGATGTAGCCAAGCTGAATTCATCATTTAATCCTAAAGCTGTATTAACAGAGAACCATGACAATACATTGAATTACCATGATGCAGCAGGTTCACCAGTAGTGGTAATGTTGATGTTGATACTCCTGGGTACCAATGCAAATCTGTGTAGGCCAGTGGCTGACCATGATCTATTTATCATACAAGCCACGTTTCTTGTAGAGGATCTTCTGAGCCACCTCTTCATGCTGCATGGCCGGATTGCAGGTGCTGCTTCTGAATCCCTTTAACTGATACATATTGTGTATGAAAAAAAATGTTCTAGAACTTCTCTTTAACCTAATGTTGGTTTACCGAAATAGAGATGTTAGATTACTTAATTTACTTTCAGGCAAATTGATGTAATTTGATAGATAATGTGATAAACTGGCAATTCCACTCCCCTCAACCCCCCAAAAAAAAACACAAGTGCAAGCCACTACATGCTTGTTCTCAAGTGTAGTGGCTTAGCTGAAGAAATGCTGTAACAAATTACTAGAAGTGAAGGAATATCTTTGTTTCTCTGCTCTGATCTCCTGTCTGTAAAATTATGTATATAAATAAAGGGCAATATGATGGAGGGAAGGTTTTCATAGGCACTTGAAGAATTTCCTTACAGATGATGGTTAGACATTTACCCATTGAGGATGCTGTTTTCTTGTGTCCACAGAACTCATTTTCAAATCTATACTGGATTCTAGTTCAGTAATAAATAAAGATAGGGTCTCTGTTACTTTGCTCCTGCTCTCATGTCTGTCAAACTGTGTATAACAGAAAGACGAGATTTAAATTCAAAGCAGGCATGCGTTTGGACAATGGCAGGAGCAAAGTACACTGGGTAATTGAAGAAAAAGACATTCCTGCATCTA
>JARQOD010000004.1:442133200-442161603 GCA_033576555.1 Oophaga sylvatica | reverse complement strand
CCACAGAAGTGAATTGCCCCCATTGCAACAGAAAAGGTGAATGGCGCTTCCCCTGGTGAAACAAACCCCTTTCCGCAGCATCCCTCAATTTTTTCCTTAATTGATACCTCAGAAATGAATCTGAGCTGCATATTTCCCTATTATGGTTTCCTTTTTCTGGAGGATTCCGAAAATGACCCCGGGAATCCCACAACCTGATGCCACCCCCTTGCCAGCGGAGGAACCACCTTTTCCCCTTTTTTGGGGGGGTGGGGAGGGGGAGTTTCCACTGTTTGGGCTTCTTTTGACTGGACAAAGTGGTGTCCCATTTTCTCATTGTAACAAATCTCTGCAAAAAAAGTTGAATTCGCTTAAAAAATTAAAATTTTCCGCAGAGCAAGTTCTCTCGATTTTTGTTCTCTAATGTCAAAAGTCGGGAAAAACCCCTCTGCGAAACTTTATGCATGTTCAGAGCTTTTTTAGGAATGGCCAACCCTCCTCTGATATGCCCACACATTGTGCAATGTGCCGCGTTTGCACGTCGTCCCCCTTTACAATGTCTTGCCTTTTTTGAAAATTTATCTTGCAGGGGGTTGGAGGACCCACTGCGACTGCATTTTCAATTGATGTCTGCCCCCGCTTGAAATCCCCCTTTTTTTTCCCATTGTAAAAAGGAGCATTGCCCTAATGCCCCCAGTGTCCTTTGAATTTCCAAAGGGGTGTCGTTCTTTTTTAAAAAGGTATTGAATGACTGCTCGCTTTGTCAATTTTCCATTTCCATATTTCAGCCTTGCCACAAAACTTTAAATGCTGTCAGGGAAAAAAAAAAGAATCAAAAAATCCAGTTTTTCTCTGAACCATTCAACTAAGTAAATAACATATTGTTTGCAAAAAAGACCTGCAAAAAAAATTTCAGGGTTTGGGGCCTAAAAATTTTCAGGCCCCCCCATAAAATCATCCGTCACTGTGTTCCCCATTTTCCACCCCCCCTTTTTGTCCTTTTTTCAATTACATGCACATTTGTTTCCCCAGATCCCTGCTTTTCTGGTGAACGGGAAAATCATTTTTGCATGTAAAATTAACCTCAGGACCGATACCTGGTTATATTAAAAAAGCAAATTCCTGTTCTGCATAGGGCCCTGTGATCCTCAAGTCTGAACCGTCACGTGATAGGGAAGAGAACCAGTGCGCGGGGGAAACCGGGAACTTTCAAACCCCTAGAGTTCACGACTTTACACCAGTTTAAACTTAAATTATTGGGGGTTTCCCTTTGGGGTTTGGGATTTTTTTGGGGAATTGAGGGCTTTAGGGGGGTTTTCTCTTTTGCAAGAAAAAATTTCCCCAACCCCCTAACCTTTCTCTTTGGGCTTATTTCCCGCCGGTCAAAAACCCGGGATCTTCTCTAAAATTTCTCCAGTTTGCCATGTCTTTTTTAAAATGTGGTGTCCAAAACTGGACATTTAAAAAAAAAAGCTTTTTTAAGTTTTTTGGGAAAAAATTAAAAAAAGCTTTTTTCATTTAGGTAAAAACATCATTGGGTTTTACGTGTGTCTTGGACCTCAAGCATGGCGACAAGGTTTTTTAACTGATCTAATACCCCGCTTGCCATTCTTTTTTTGAGAAAGGGGAAAAGTGTCAATCCAATTTCAAGCATGCAAGGAAAATGAAAAGAACAGCGTTTTCAGCCTTACTTTTTTAGGATGGTGAAATCAATGGTCAGGCTTCCCGGTTTGAAATTCCCAAAATGGTAAAATTTTTTTCCCCAGTCAGGGGGGTCTTGGCCCTCCCCAGTTCAGGCACAGTGGTCTACAGTAACTGGGGTTGAAAACGCCTATAATACTAATTAAAACTAATTTTGGGCTTTAAAAGTAATCGTGACCTTCATAAGGATATATTGAATAGAGTACACAAAATCAAGCAAATAAAAAAAATGTCGCACGAAAACGTAATAAACAAAAGTACACAAGTTTCAAACTCCACAAATAGCACCCTTTTTAAAAACTAAATTATTAGACTTAAAATAGGAAAAAAAACTTAATTGAAAAACATTGGGGGCACGGAATATATTCACTCATTTCAGATGTTAAAAGGTTCCGGAAGAAACCATTGGCAGAGAGAAAGCAAGGTGGCAGATCAATTATCAATTATAAATATCAGAGATAATTTTAGCGTTCGGAGCAATGTATTTTGGGGCCATTTCAAGAAAACCCTTTTTATTGTAAGAAAACC
Source organism: Oophaga sylvatica (assembly GCA_033576555.1). NCBI lineage: Eukaryota > Metazoa > Chordata > Amphibia > Anura > Dendrobatidae > Oophaga > Oophaga sylvatica. The sequence goes on along the minus strand of JARQOD010000004.1, from coordinate 442,159,395 downwards.
CACTGTTTTAGAAAATATGAAATTTTTGGTTTTTTTTCAAAAACAGCAAAAAAAACCATTTGATGAAAAAAAAAACCGAAAGTAAAGTGAAAGTTCTTCTTGACCTGAGAACCTTGAGTCACCCCTGCTCCTGAAGGACGGCAGTAAAACGATGGGGGTTTAAGACCCAAAAAATTTGAAAGTACGGGGGGGGGGGATCCCCTATTGCCGGGGAAGGGGGGGGAAAAACAAAATGTGAAGCTGTGACTGTCCCCTTTTGGTCGATCAGGGTTAATCTAGCTGGGGTTCCGTTCCAAAAAAAATTTTAAAATTTTTTCCCCGTTATGTACTAAATTCCCCATAACACTGACTTTTTCCCCGCCAGTTAAAAAAATTTTTTTTTTTTTTTTTTTTTTTTTTGTTTAATCTTTTTTCTCCTTACGGACGTATTTGTCAGCTGACAAACAGTACAGCGTCTTGCCAAGTAATCAACTGCAAGGATAACATTTTGGTGTTTCCCCCCTATAACTGCTAGGTCGTGTTATGCCAATCCTTAGTTTAACCTCCATATGTTTTTATGAATAGTGTAGCAAACAGAAGATACAGAAGGAGGGCACCCGCAGTCCATCGGTACCCCACAGCCAAAGGGCTTTTTCCAGTTGCCTCGCTACGTTTAAAGATCCTGCGGAACATTTTCAAACTTCTTGGGGGGCAAAGAATTTGCAAAAAAAAATTTTTTTGGAAAAAAAAAATTTTTCACCATCTCCAAAAACCCGTTTCCATGCAAAAATTGTTTAATGGAAAGAAAATAAATGTCCTCTAAAATGGCACATATTTGATATTGCCATGTCTATCACAATGCAGACTATAAAATATGCAAAATAAATAAACAAGAATATCAGAACTGATGCTTGTTCAAGCAGGCACAAAAAAACTAAATAAAAAATAATCAAAAGTTAGCGCCAAAACTCATACCAATAAAAGCTACTGCTTGTTATGCAAAAATCCAACCCTCAGAAAGCACTGTAAATAAAGTGAAAACGTTATAGTTCTCAGAATATCATGCAAAATTAATAAAATACTTTCATTAACCCCTCTCTGACATCAGACGTACTATCCCATCTAAGTGCCCTGGACCAGTCTGACCAAGAACAGGTAAGTACGTCTCAGCAATCGGCCGCGCACACGGGTGTGATCGCGGCCGGGTGTCAGCTGATTCTCACAGCTTACACCTGGCACTAAGTGCCAGGAGTGGTCACAGACCGTTCCTGGCACTTTAACCCCCGAAATGCTGCAATCAAACACGATCCCAGCATTCCGGGAGCAGGCAGAGGGCTGACAGTCCCTCTACGTTTGGATCGGCGACCCCGCAGCATGACACGGGGTCCCAATCGCTGCCATGGTGACCCGATGTCGTCATGACGACATCCGGGTCACCAAAGCTGAGAAACTTTCCGGTCATGCGCAGTGCATGATCAAGAAGTTTCTCAGTGCAGTAAGTGCAGTGCTGACAGCGATCAGCCTGCAAAAAATGATTGTCCCAAAGTAAGAAAAAGTGTAAAAGATAGGACAAAGTAAAAAAAATAATAATATTTGTAAAAATATAAAAGAAAATAGAATAAATATAGATTTTTTTATTATTATCACTAAACAAAATTTGAATGAAAAAAATCTAAACAATAATGAACTGTCCCACTAATTAACCCCTTCAGTGAACACCATAAAAAAAACAAAGCAAAAAACAATGCTTTATCATCATACTACCAAACAAAAAGTGGACTAACATGCGATCAAAAAGAGGGATATAAATAAACATGGTACCACTGAAAACATCATCTTGTCCCGCAAAAAACAAGCCCCAATACAGCTCCTCCTGAGTCTTTCCGCATGGCTAAGTGGCACTGTACAACCGCATATGGGGTATTACATTCAGTAGAAATTGTGGGACAAATTTTGTAGCCATTTTTACCCACTTCTTGTGTGAAAATGTAAAATCTTTGACTGAAACAAAATTTTGGTGGTAAAAATGTAGTTATTTTTTCCTCACTATCCAATGGTATAAAATTCTGTGACACACCCATTGTTAGGGTTTGCGGATCGCACCAAATATAAATTATGATAAGGTGCGATCGCAACCTGGGGTCCACCGTGCGGTGATGAAGGAACCGCAGCTAGTCAACAATTTCGGAGCAAAGCTATGAGCAAGCACCGCAAACACACCAAATTAAATGTCAGTTGGTGTGAAGAGAGTGCAAAGTGCCTGACTCTGTTACCTTACAGAGCAGAACCAAACTGAGAGCACTCTAAGCTGTTCCCTGTTAGGCGTCACAGGTTCACAGTAGTAATGACGCTAGTTGGAGTCCCTGTAACTCACCCCCATTAGGCTGGTGATTGAGCCTGCCCTATCACACGGTTTGTGAAACACTCACATGTGATGAAGTAGCCCGGTGCTGGTGCTAAGCTCAAGTGGGAGTTCCCACCCTACATTAACTGACAAGAGCCAAACTCGCAGTGCTAGAAGCAGCACATGTGCATACAGAGTGGTAACTGTCCCACCTACAAACACACAGCAATAAAGTGTAAATGATTCTAGCGTGCCAACAGGTGCCCCAAAGATCCTTTTATAGACTGTGCCTAAGTACAGTCAGATAGGACCTTGCTCTTGGAGCAATCCAGAGCCAGCGCAGGACCTGAGCAGCTGACGACCAACCACCAATGAGAGGTTGCAACCTCACGAGCATGCTCAGTAGAGCGAATCCTGGACTTAGCCTCAGGAATAACTGCATGCCGCTGTCTGTTAGTTAACATAGCTGAACCTGAAGAGGCAGCGGTAACAACACAAACAGCCCGAGTATGAGCAAGACGCTGAGACCAACGTCTTTACTGAGCAGCATCTACTGCAGTTGAGACTGAATGGGAGACAGCAGGAGAAGACAATGCTTGGGATCCACCCTATGCAGAGAGAGAATACGGACGCCTAACACCCATGGTGTCTATATGATCACTGCACCTCTAGATTAATTCATTGAGAGGGGTAGTTCATAAAATGGGGTCACTTATGGGGTTTTCTGTTGCGAACGCTCTGGATCTGACTTCTGAGTTTGGGCTCCCCTGGTGGTTACTGATAGTAATGAAGCTGCTTTGGCTAACAGAGGTCTATCAGCTGGGGCGAAGATTGGCAATCAGGTGTCACTGACTGGGGAGATATAAGTGAGCAACCTTACCATGATCCTTGCGGGTGATTTGTTTCTTCCTGGTCCCTTTGGAAGTCAGCTTGCTTCCTGATTTGTCCTGCAACTTTCAGATAAGTCATTCGCTGTTTATTTCTGTGGCATTTGTTTTTGTCTATCTCAGTTTTCTGCCCTTCTGGAGTTGTACAGCCAGGTTCCACTGCGGGGGCCTGCACTGGACTCTGTTTCTCATTTGCCACTGTTTATGTATTTTCAGTTCCCTGTTATTTCAGTATCTGCTGATTTGCTACCAGTTCACACCAGAGACAGTTTATGTATTTTCAGTTCCCTGTTATTTCAGTATCTGGTGATTTGCTACCAGTTCACACCAGAATTCTGATCTAATGGGGGAGAGATCGTGTAGTCTCAGTATTTTTTCATATCAGACGGGTTAGAGTTTTTCTTAGAGTTTTTGCTGGATTGCAGACAGTATTCCTTCCTGTCCTGTTCTATCTAGACAGTTTGGGCCCCAGCATTTACTTGATCTATTTTCTGCCTGTGTTTGTATTTCATCCTGTCTCACCGCCAATATATGTTTGGGGGCTATCTATTCCTTTGGTGGCTCAACTCTGGGGCAGTTAGCTTTCCCCTTTCTCTCTTTATGCTTAGTTATCTCTCTGGCTGTGTCAAGGCATCTAGGGCACCATAGGCACGTCCCACGGCTGCTTCTAGTTGTGCTGTCGGCTGAGGGGTCTGCAATCCGCTAGTTACCAACCTCTCTGGGTGTCTGGTTGCCTAGGCTATTTGGCTACTGTCCTCCTCGGCTGCCAAATCATAACAGTTTTCTGCTGTTTTGGCACCTCATGGGCTCTCCCAGTGGGTCATGGCACCTGCAAACCAAAACAGCAAAATCTGGCTCTCCTTTCCTTCCGAGCTCTGCCATGTGCCCAAACAGTGGTTTACCCCCACATATGGGATATCAGCATACTCAGGTCAAATTGCACAACAACGTTTGGGGTCCAATTTCTCCTGTTTCCCTTGGGAAAATAAAAAATTGGGGGCAGAAAATCATTTTTGTGAAAAAAATATATTTTTTATTTTTACGGCTCTACATTATAAACTTCTGTGAAACACTTGGAGGCTCAGAGTGCTCATCATACATCTAGATAAGTTACTTAGGGGGTCTAGTTTTTAAAATGGTGCCACTTGTGGGGGGTTTTCACTGTTTAGGCACATCAGGTGCTCTCCAAACGCGACATGGCGTCCGATCTTAATTACAGCCAATTTTGCGTTGAAAAAGTAAAGGGCGTTCCTTCCCTTCCGAGCTCTGCCATGCACCAAAACAGTGGTTTACCCCCACATGTGGGGTATCAGCATACTCAGGACAAATTGCACAACCACTTTTGGGGTCCAATTTCTCATGTTACCCTTAATAAAATTAAACATTTAGATCTGAAGTCATTTTTTTGTTAAAAAAAGTCAAATGTTCATTTTTTGAAACATTACAAAAATTCCTGTGAAGCACCTGAAGGGTTAATAAACATCTTAAATGTGGTTTTGAGTACCTTGAGAGGTGCTGTTTTTAGAATGGTGTCACTTTTGGGTATTTTCTATCATATAGGTCCCTCAAAGTGACAAGAAATGTGATGTGGTCCCTAAAAGAAAATGATGTTGCAACAATTGTAAACCACTGTTTAACTTTTAACCCTTATAACTTCCTAACAAAAAACATTTGGTTCCAAAATTGTTCTTATGTGGACATGTGGGAAATGTTAATTATTAAGTATTTTGTGTGACATATCTCTGTGATTAAATTCAAAGTTGGAAAATTGCGAAGTTTTCAAACTTTTCCGAAAATTTACATTTTTTTCACAAATAAACGTAAGTCATATTAAAAATTTTTTACAATATCATGAAGTACAATATGTGACAGCAAAAATAATCTCAGAATCACCGGTATCCATGGAAGCGTTCCAGAGTTATTACTTCATAAATGGACAGTGGTCAGAATTGTAAAAATTGGCCCGGTCAATAACGTGCAAACCACCCTCGGGGGTAAAGGGGTTAAAAAGTGATTGCTTATGCAAAAATAGAAAAAGTTAAGACAATATAATGTAAATTGAGTATCACTATATTGTATGGACTAAAATTATAAGCATAAACCAATATTTATGCCATGTATTGATTGCTATAGAGAAAAACTAAAAAAAAAATACCAAAGTTGATAGTTTTTGCTCATCCAGTCTCATAAAACATTATATAAAAAGTGATTAAAAAGTATTGTATAACTAAGCATGATATCTTTTGATGGCCTTTTACAGTAAAGCAAAATGACAGACAACTGCAATCATTTGTCTGAATCTGCGTGGAAGAGAATTACAAAAAAAAATCATCATTTTGGCCATTGAAGATTTCTGTAATAATCAAGTAAAATTTAATTCATCTCCAATATATTCACTTACAGCTCTTGCAAAAGCTAAGAGACCACCACATCAAATCCCTGTCATGGGCAGCCCATTCTCCAGACCTGAACCCCATTGAAAACCTCTACTGTAGAATGTGATCTAGAGCATGATGAATAGTCACAAGCCATCAAACAAAGAACTGCTTTAATTTTTGAGCCTGAAGCAGTGTGAAAGACTGGTGGAAAGCATGTCAAGACACATGAAAGCTGTTTTTAAAAATCATGGTTATTCCACAAAATATTGATTTCAAAACTCTTCCTGAGTTAAAACATTAGTATTGCTGTTTCTAAATGATTATGAACTTGTTTTATTTGCATTATCTGAGACCTGAAAGGACTGTTTGTTTTTTTTTAATTTTGACCATTTTTCTTTGTCAGAAAAAATTTGGTGACATGTTGTCTGAAGTTTATAGACTAAAAGAACAATTTGCTCAAAAATATACCTCTAAAGAGAAAAATCAGATAAACTGAACATTTGAAAGTGGTCTCTTAATTTTTCCCAGAGCTGTATGTCTATTGCCAACAAAAATATTGGATGATTTGCAAGTTTCTTTGGCTGTGCCTGATTCCTTTCTTCTTTTTGTGTCTGTTCAGGTTCCCTACATCTAATAACACACTTTTTTCAAAAATCAATGTCGGAAATATAGCAAATACCACTTTACAGTATTTTTCAGTATTCTTGTCTAATTTAAGTGAATTATTTCCTGCTTGAGAGAAGAAACTCTCTCATTATATCCAATTGTAGTTTAAACATATGGCACTTCATGTTACTAGCTATGCAAAAGCGTGCAAACCTGAGGCAGTAAATTGTCAGCATTAAAGGGGATCTCCACTCACTGAACAGCGCCTTGTACTCCCCTTTGATGCCAGTGCAGTTCTAGCGGTGTCGGCACTGACTCTCCAGCATTCATGTTACATTATTACATCACATTCCCTGCAGCCAATCAGCAGCCACTTCACTCTCCCTATTTTTGGTCAAATCATATAACTGCTGCACTCTCGCTTACTTCATATGTATGTGATACTTTGGAAGAAGGGAGAGTGAAGCCAGCGCTGATTGGCAGCAGGGATCTCATGACATAACAATGTCACGCGAATACTGGGATAGCCTATCCGACACCACTGGAGGTGAGTATAAGTGTTTTTATTTTACTGTGGGCAAACATACAGATTGAGAATGAGTTGTGTGAGTAATGCACAACCTCTTTTAATGGGTGATGATAAAACTGATTGATTTACTGCCATGTACAGAGGAGTCCTTGTAAAGCTCCTGCAGCGTATACCGAAAAGTGTTCATCTTAGTTATGATTGTAGCAGACTACATGGAGTAGACTTGAATTAACATTTCAGACATGACAAAGGATTTAATCATTCTGCCTGTTCGTACATTGTAAAACTGGTGAGCAGCTATTAGAATATGATGGCAGAATAATAGTAGATTTCAACTTTCATAGAAAAATGCTGGATCACTGATATATTGTACAATAATTTGGAAATATGTGCTTACTTGGAGACATTGTGTCTTAATGAAAAAAAAAATTACATATGCTTTTGTCGGCAATTCTGTTCTCTTTTCTTTGCCTAATTTTCTTAAGGAAATGAAGCCATTTACTCTCTGTGAACCCATAGTAACAAGGGTTATGTCCTTCTTCTGTTTTCATTGTGTTCTTTTGCATAAAGTAATAAACGAGTGCAATATATTGCCTTATTTTTCTATAGCTAAACTATAGTTTAGTTTTTAATTAGGAGTATTTTGCAGTTCATTATAAGGTTCAATTAGAGAAAAGTGGCATCCACAGGGCATGGAAGTTCATGGGCAGCAAGGAAATTACTTAATTAACTTTTATTTATCTACATATTCATTGTTGGACTTGGTTTTAAACACTTATTTCAAATAGAAACACTGAATTCAAAGGTGGTTCATCAGTTACATGTTAATATGGTCCTCATGTCTTCCAAAGATTTAATTAAAAGCAATCATGAGTTCCGTATCTAATTTACATAAAGTAGCACGCACATCTATATATTTTAGGCAGTAAATGTGTGTATATGCGCATGTAATGTAGTGTGAGTATATTAAAATACCCACCTACCACCGCTCTGTTTAATGTCCATAGGCGTTCTGCTCTTCTTCTCAGTGACATCACCACCCTGCAGACTCTTTAGGGTCAGCTGCGCTCTGTGTGACTCGTATGTGACTTTTACAATGAAGCCTATAGAGTGTCATAATGAGACTCCATAGGCTTTCAATGTAAAATAGACTTCCTACTCATGTATAGCTCATAGAGAGGGCTGTTGTGAATAGGCTGGAAATGAGTTCTGAGCAGAAGCTCCCTCTGGTGGTTACAAACGGTACTAGACTGTCCAGTGAAGATTGTGAGGATTGGGAATCAGGTGTTACTGACTGGTCTTATATAAGGGAGTCACCTTCCCATCAGGGTTGCCGGTGATCAATTGTTCTGGTCTCAATCCTTGATTCCTGTTTCCTTGGTAGCCTGCTGTGTCGTGTCTGAATCTCCTGCTAACAGATAAGACATTTTCTTCTTTTTTTTTGTGCTTGATTTTTGCATTTTGTCCTGCACTTCTGTGGGGGCCTTCAGGGTCCCCTCTGGGGGCTTTTGCCTCTCAGTTCTGTTCAGCCACTTATGTTTGTACATTTGCTTTTTCCAGTTTTCTCAGTGGCTGCTGTTTTGTTTTTGGTTACACCAGAGAACTAATTTAGGTGGTAGAGGTCGTGTGATCTCAGGTGTTTTTTAAATTAGTAGAGTTGGTGCTTTTCAGGGTTTTTTGGGATTGCAGTAAGTGCCCTTCCTATCCTTTTCTACTTTAGTAAGTTTGGGCCCCAACGTTTGCTCATACTATTTTCTGTCTGTGTCAGTATTTCTTCTTGTCTAACCGCCATTACATGTTTGGGGGCTTTCTATATTCTTTGGGGATCTGCTCCGGGGCAGATAGCTTTCCTCTTTCTATCTTCAGGTGTAGTTAGTTTCTCAGGCTGTGACGAGGCGTCTAGGACCAACGTAGGAACGCTCCACGGCTGCCTCTAGTTGTGGTGGTTAGTCAGGGTACTGCAATCTCATAGTTTCCAACTGCTCTGGTGTATTTCCTTTTTGCCTGCTCTCCTCAGCTACCAAATCATAACAGTATCACCGGCCTAAACTGAAAATTATATGGTACCACAGAAGGGAAAAATATTGTGAAAGAAAAAAGTTGTCAGAGTTGTCAGAGATTTTTTTTTTCTGTCTGTTGCATTTTTTTTTCCTCTGTATCTCTGGGTGCTGAGGAGGATATTTTTTTTTTCTCTCAATGGAGTTTGCACAGTTGTCTGGCCGTGCGGATCAGCTTGCCACTGAAGTTCGGAGTATTGCTACCTATCTTGCTAGGTTGCCTGTTATGGAACCTAGGATTCCCATGCCAGATTTGTTTTTAGGGGATCGAGCTAAGTTTCTGAATTTCAAAAATAACTGTAAATTGTTTTTTGCCTTAAAATCTAAGTCCTCAGGGAACGCAGCGCAGCAGGTTCAAATTGTCATCTCTCTCCTGCGCGGCGACCCTCAGGATTGGGCTTTTTCCCTGACACCTGGGGATCCTGTTTTGAGTGATGTTGATGCGTTTTTTCAGGCTTTGGGGTTATTGTATGATGAGCCTAATGTCACTGATCAAGCTGAAAAAACTTTGTTGGCATTAAGTCAGGGGCTTGAGGACGCTGAGTTATACTGTCAGAGATTCCGTAGGTGGGCAGTCCTGACCAAATGGAATGACGACGCTTTGGCAGCTCTTTTTCGGAAGGGACTGTCAGATAATGTAAAGGATGTTATGGTGTGATTCCTGTTCCCTCTGGTCTCAATGATTCTATGTCATTAGCGATTCAAATTGACAGACGTTTGCGTGAGCGGAAAGGTATGCGTGGAATAATGTTGCCTTGTGAACCTGCTTCTGAATCCATGCAGTGTGATAGAGTGGTTTCTGGGGCACAGCGTCATGAATTTCGAAAGCGCAATTGGTTATGTTTCTACTGTGGTGATGCCTCTCATGCTATTTCTGTCTGCCCTAAGCGGGGAAGACGTTTTGCTCGCTCAGTTGTCTTGGGTAGTGTTCAGACTAAGTTTTTATTAACTGTTACTTTGATATGCTCTCTGTCCTCATTTTCTGCTCAGGCTTTTGTTGATTCTGGTGCAGCTATTAACCTGATGGATTTTGATTTTGCTAAACGTTGTGGGTTTCCCTTGATACCCCTACGGAAGTCTATTCCCTACTGGGGATCGATTCTACCCCTTTGGCTGAGAATAAACCTCAGTTCTCTACTCAGGTGATAATGAGGTAGAACCTGATCATCAGGAGAGTTGCAAATTTTTGGTTCTGTATAATCTGCATGACATTATCGTACTGGGTTTCCCTTGGTTACAGTCTCATAGTCCTGTTTTGGATTGGAAATCTGTGTCTGTTACCAGTTGGGGCTGTCAATGTGTTAATACCAACACTCCTGTTTTTTCTGCCTCCCTCCAGGCTCAGGATGTTCCTGACTTTTTGATTGATTTTTCTGATGTGTTTAGCGAAAGTAAATCTGCATCCTTACCTCCCCATAGGAGATATGACTGCGCTATTGAATTAGTGCCTGGTAGTAAATTCCCTAAAGGTCGCCTTTTTAACTTGTCTGTACCTGAACATGACGCTATGCGGTCTTATATCAAGGAGTCATTGGAGAAGGGTCATATCAGATCATCCTCTTCACCCTTAGGTGCGGTTTTTTCTTTGTGGCCAAAAAGGATGGTTCATTAAGGCCGTGTATTGATTATCGTCTCTTGAACAATATTACTGTGAAATATCAATATCCGTTACCCTTGATCTCTGATCTGTTTTCCAGGGTGAAAAACGCTACTTGGTTTACCAAGCTTGACCTCAGGGGGGCATATAACCTTATTCGCATTAAGCACGGGGATGAATGGAAGACGGCATTTAATACCCTGAAGGGCATTTTGAGTACCTTGTGATGCCCTTTGGGCTCACTAATGCTCCTTCTGTCTTCCAGTCCTTCAGGAATGACATTTTCAGGGATTTTGTGGATAAATTTCTGATTGTTTATTTGGATGATATCTTGATTTTTTTCAGTGACTGGGACTCTCATGTAAAACATGTTCGGACTGTGTTCCAGATTTTGAGAGAGAATGCTCTGTATGTGAAGGGATCAAAGTGTCTTTTTGGCGTTCAGAGGATCTCATTTCTGGGTTTCATTTTGTCCCCATCTGTTATTGAAATGGACCCGGTCAAAGTTCAGGCTATCTGTGATTGGGTCCAACCTACTTCTTTAAAGGCTCTTCAAAGATTCTTGGGTTTTGCCAATTTTTATCGTAAATTTATTGGTAATTTCTCTGTTATTGTTAAACCATTAACTGATTTGACCAAGAAGGGTTCTGATGTGGTGAATTGGCCTCCTGAGGCAGTCTCTGCATTTCAGGAACTTAAGCAGAGATTCACTCCTGCTCCTGTTCTATGGCAGCCTGATGTTTCTCTACCATTTCAGGTGGAGGTTGATGCCTCTGAAATTGGGGCAGGTGCCGTTTTGTCCCAAAGACATCCAGAGACCTCTAAAAGTAACCCTTGTGCCTTTTTCTCTCGAAAATTTTCTCCCACTGAACGTAATTATGACGTGGGTAATCGGGAGTTATTAGCCATGAAGTGGGCTTTTGAAGAGTGGAGACATTGGCTGGAGGGAGCCAAACTTCAGGTGGTGGTCCTTACTGACCATAAGAATCTAGTTTATCTGGAATCTGCCAAGCGACTTAATCCTAGACAGGCCAGGTGGGTCTTGTTTTTCACACGTTTTAATTTTGTGGTTTCATTTCTTCCTGGCACTAAAAATGTTAAGGCGGATGCCCTCTCGAGGAGTTTCCTGGCGGACTGTCCTGAGTTATCTGATCCTTCTGTTATTTTGAAAGACGGTGTAGTTCTTTCGCCATCTCGCCCAATTTGAGACTGGCTCTGGAGGGGTGTCAGGAAGATAAGCTCGAGCGCTGCCCTGTTGGGAAATTGTTTGTCCCGGACCAGTGGAAAAAGAGTGTAATGTCTGAGATTCATTGTTCCGCGTTGGCCGGTCATCCCGGAATTTTTGGTACCAGGGACTTGGTTGGTCGGTCCTTTTGGTGGCCTACCTTGTCTCGTGATGTCAGGGAGTTTGTGCAGTCCTGCGGGACTTGCTCTCGCTCCAAGCCTTGCTCTCGTTCTAGTGGTTTGTTGATGCCATTACCGGTGCCCAAGAGACCATGGACCCATATCTCTATGGATTTCATTTCAGACCTCCCTGTTTCTCAGAGAATGACCGTCATCTGGGTGATTTGCGATAGGTTTTCCAAGATGATAAATCTTGTGCCATTACCTAAGTTGCCTTCCTCCTCTGAATTGGTGCCTTTGTTCCTTCAGCACGTGTTTCGTTCACACGGTATTCCTGAGAACATTGTGTCTGACAGAGGAGTTTGTTTCCAGATTTTGGAGGACCTTTTGTTCTAAAATTGGTGTTCAATTGTCTTTCTCCTCGGCGTTTCATCCTCAGACCAATGGTCAAACTGAGAGAACAAACCAGACATTGGAGACTTATCTAAGATGCTTTGTGTCTGCTGATCAGGATGACTGGGTCTCTTTTTTGCCTTTGGCTGAGTTTGCTCTTAATAATAGGGCTAGCTCTGCCACTTTGATGTCTCCATTTTTCTGTAATTCTGGGTTTCACCCTCGATTTTCTTCTGGACAGACGGAGGCTTCTGTCTGCCCGGGTTTGACTCTGTTGTGGAGCGTATGCAACAGATTTGGGACCAGGTAGTGGAGAGGTTGTCCCTCTCTCAGGAGAGGGCCCAGCGGTTTGCTAACCGGCATAGGACTGATGGTCCTCGGTTTAAAGTGGGGGACTTGGTCTGGTTGTCCTCAAGAAATATTCCTATGAGAGTGGCATCTCCTAAATTTAAGCCTAGGTTCATTGGACCTTATAAGATCATTGAGATTCTTAACCCTGTTTCTTTTCGTTTGCTTCTTCCAGGGACATTTAAGATCCATAACGTGTTCCACAAGTCCTTGTTGAAGAGGTTTGTTGAGCCAGTGGTTTCTACTACTGTGCCTCCTGACCCTGTTTTGGTTGAGGGCAATCTGGAGTATGTGGTTGAGAAAATATTGAATTCTCGTTTTTCTAGACGGAAACTCCAGTATTTGGTAAATGGAGAGGTTATGGTCAGGAAGACAATTCTTGGGTGTTTGCTTCGGACATCCATGCTAGGAGATTCATCCGTGCTTATCATAGAACTCATCCTGACCGACCTGGTTCCTCAAATGAGGGTTCGGTGACCCCTCCTCAAGGGGGGGTACTGTTGTGAATAGGCTGGAAATGAGTTCTGAGCAGAAGCTCCCTCTGGTGGTTACAAATGGTACTGGACTGTCCAGTGAAGATTGTGAGGATTGGGAATCAGGTGTTACTGACTGGTCTTATATAAGGGAGTCACCTTCCCATCAGGGTTGCCGGTGATCAATTGTTCTGGTCTCAATCCTTGATTCCTGTTTCCTTGGAAGCCTGCTGTGTTGTGTCTGAATCTCCTGCTAACAGATAAGACATTTTATTCTTTTTGTTTTTGTGCTTGATTTTTGCATTTTGTCCTGCACTTCTGTGGGGGCCTTCAGGGTCCCCTCTGGGGCTTTTGCCTCTCAGTTCTGTTCAGCACCCTTATGTTTGTACATTTGCTTTTTCCAGTTTTCTCGGTGGCTGCTGTTTTGTTTTTGGTTACACCAGAGAACTAATTTAGGTGGTAGAGGTCGTGTGATCTCAGGTGTTTTTTTAAATTAGTAGAGTTGGTGCTTTTCAGGGTTTTTTGGGATTGCAGTAAGTGCCCTTCCTATCCTTTTCTATTTAGTAAGTTTGGGCCCCAACGTTTGCTCATACTATTTTCTGTCTGTGTCAGTATTTCTTCTTGTCTAACCGCCATTACATGTTTGGGGGCTTTCTATATTCTTTGGGGATCTGCTCCGGGCAGATAGCTTTCCTCTTTCTATCTTAAGGTGTAGTTAGTTTCTCAGGCTGTGACGAGGCGTCTAGGACCAACGTAGGAACGCTCCACGGCTGCCTCTAGTTGTGGTGGTTAGTCAGGGTACTGCAATCTCATAGTTTCCAACTGCTCTGGTGTATTTCCTTTTTGCCTTCTCTCCTCAGCTACCAAATCATAACAGAGGACCAGTTCGTCACAATTGCAATGATGTCGCTGAGAAGAGGAGCAGAACAGCGCTGGACAGTTGAGAAAGCAGTGGTAGGTGAGTATATTAATATATTAACACTACATTACATGCACATATCGACACACACATTTAATAAAAAATATAGATGGGAGTGCTTCTTTAAAGTGCATCTTTCAACTTAATATATCGCCCTTTGTAAGGAGAGTTTAACATAACTACAGGTTCGTGGTTTTAGTGTCTGAAAAACTGTAAAAAGATATTGTGTCTAAGACTGCTGAAAGAATATACAAGGATAGTTTAGTCCCACATATTTGAGAACTTCACCAATATCTTTGTTCCTTCTCTGCCTCTTTTTGGGTGATGTCTGACAATGTGTATATACAGTATATATATATATATATATATATATATATGTTAGGGTTCGAGTTCCCACTCCTGCACAAGGGGAATCTCGAGCTGTTCCCGCTGCGGTCCCCCATCCGTCTCCGGCCGCAGGGGTTCCCGCTCAGCAGAGACGTCGGTTCCCGTGTCTTGCCCGGCGCAGTACTGTGCAGAGACCTGCTGCTGCAACCAGTGTTGGAGCAGGCAGATTTGGGACTAAGTCCTTTGTTGCTTCATCTGAGCATGCCCAGGGCAAGATCTCCCATTGGAGATCAGGGGTCACATGCTCAGATACAGCTGCCACTCCTATTGGTCCTTCAGGAAGGTCCTTTAGCTGTTGATGTTCTGAAGCAGCTTCCCATTGGTCCTTCCTGGAAGGTCTTTTTCTCATGGCTGCTATAAAAGGCTGTTCTTACGGCACGGCCGTGCGCTAGTATCAACTGTTATATGCTTTGCGCCAGTATTGTCATACGTGTGTGTGGTTAGGGCGGCTGAAATATGTCATTATAATACCGACCTAATCGGTAAGGAGCTTGGTATGCTAGCTGGTTAGGGTCAATGTCTTAGATGCCTTAGATTACTGGCATTACCGGTGAGCAGTTTGATTGCCGTATTCAGGGCCTGGCTTTCAGACGCCATAGATTGCGGGTGAGTCCCGCGAGGACATTAGCGCATGATCACTTTCTATGTTCGTTTAGCAGTCAACTGTGTACCTGGGTGCCTAACAGGACACAGAAATTTGTCTCAGCGGCTCTGTGACGCAACAGGGTTCGCTTTCAACGCTAGACAGCGCCCTAGCGTGTTTACTTTGTGACTCAATGGTGTTAAATGAGTTCGCACACATCGCCATATAGCGCTGCGGCACTCCTTCTAGCGGCTCTGTGGAATAACAGAGTTCGCACATATTGCCACAGTGCGTTACGGCATTTATTTTGGCGACTCTGCGGGATAGCAGAGTTCGCTTCTTGCGCCATCTTACTAGCAGCAGGCTCTGCCTGCACGGTGGACCCCAGGCTGCGAACGCACCTCTCTACATCTTATACATTGCGTGTTCTGCAGACCCTAACATATATATATATATATATATATATATATATATAATATATATATAGAACAGGCTAAAAGTTTGGACACACCTCATTTAAAGATTTTTGTGTATTTTCATGACTATGAAAATTGCAAATTCACACTGAAGGCATCAAAACTATGAATTAACACATGTGGAATTATATACTTGACAAAAAAGAGTGTAACAACTGAAATTATGTGTTATATTCTAGGTTCTTCAAAGTAGTCACCTTTTGCTTTGATGAGTGCTTTGCACACTATTGGCATTCTCTTAATGAGCTTCAAGGGGTAGTCAACGGAAATGGTCTTCTCAACGATCTTGAAGGAGTTCCCAGAGATGCTTAGTACTTGTTGGCCCTTTTGCCTTCACTCTGCGGTCCAGCTCACCCCAAACCATCTCGATTGGGTTCAGGTCTGGTGACTGTGGAGGCCAGGTCATCTGGCGTAGCACCCCATCACTCTCTCTCTTGGTCAAATAGCCCTTACACAGCTTGGAGGTGTGTTTGGGGTTATTGTCCTGTTGAAAAATAAATGATGGTCCAACTAAATGCAAACCGGATGGAATAGCATGCCGCTGCAAGAAGCTGTGGTAGCCATGCTGGTTCAGTATGCCTTCAATTTTGAATAAATCCCCAACAGTGTCACCAGCAAAGCACCCCCACACCATCACACCTCCTCCTCCATGCTTCACAGTGGGAACCAGACATGTAGAGTCCATCCGTTCACCTTTTCTGCTTCGCACAAAGACACGCTGGTTGGAACCAAAGATCTCAAATTTGGACTCATCAGACCAAAGCACAGATTTCCACTGGTCTGATGTCCATTCCTTGTGTTCTTTAGCCCAAACAATTCTCTTCTGCTTGTTGCCTGTCCTTTCAAGTGGTTTCCTAGCAGCTATTTTACCATGAAGGCCTGCTGAACAAAGTCTCCTCTTAACAGTTGTTGTAGAGATGTGTCTGCTGCTAGAACTGTGTGTGGCATTGACCTAGTCTCTAATCTGAGCTGCTGTAAACCTGCGATTTCTGAGGCTGGTGACTCAGATAAACTTATCCTCAAAAGCAGAGGTGACTCTTGGTCTTCCTTTCCTGGGGCGGTCCTCATGTGAGCCAGTTTCTTTGCAGCGCTTAATGGTTTTTTCAACTGCACTTGGCGACACTTTCAAAGTTTTCCCAATTTTTCAGACTGACTGACCTTCATTTCTTAAAGTAATGATGGCCCCTCGTTTTTCTTAGCTGCTTTTTTCTTGCCATAATACAAATTCTAACAGTCTAGTCAGTAGAACTATCAGCTGTGTATCCACCAGACTTCTGCACACAGCGTCGGACTGGAGCACCTTGGGCCCACCAGAGAAAATCATTCTTGGGGCCCGCTATGTAGCTGCATAGAAATAAATACAAGACCATCAACTGTGCGATTTAACACTTTAATATCAGGGCATAACATAAGGTAGTACACGTCTTAATGATATAGCAGAGGTTGGTGCCCACATTTTGGTTCAAACTGAATGATAAATGTTCCCTGGTGTTTATTAACCACTAGGCCAATGTGTTACAGCACCAGTGTAGTGGAGGGGATTTTGTGACATCTCATCTACATGATGAGAAAATCCACGGTGGTTAGTGACCGATGAAGATTTAACATATTGACCACCGATTTCATCCTAGGCAATACAAAGAATCAGGTCAGTGATAAAGGTGCGACATTACATATTAGTAAACTCAGCAATATCTGCACAATGTCTGCACAATGTCTGTGTGGATATTTTCGCTGTTAATTGGCTGTTTGATTTCTGCAGCAAATACATTATGTGAATGCCCCCTCTTCTAGTGGTGGGGGTCCTAGATCACTTATGTATGACATTTGAGTAATATCGAAAGAGTTTTCCCTCACATCCCCCCATACACTTATTACAGAAATCTCTCTGCCACCTATAACACCATAACGTTTTATAAAGGGCCTCATTTTGTTAGTAGTAGGGAAAGAAAAGTTTTAGTCAGGGGTGATAAAGGGGGAGAGGGGCTCAATCAGGGTGATAAAGGGGGAGGTGGCGCAGTCAGGGTGATAAAGGGGGAGAGGGGCTCAATCAGGGTGATACGGGGGAGGTGGCACAGTCAGGGTGATAAAGGGGGAGAGGGGCTCAATCAGGGTGATAAAGGGGGAGGTGGCGCAGTCAGGGTGATAAAGGGGAGAGGGCTCAATCAGGGTGATACAGGGGGAGGTGGCACAGTCAGGGTGATAAAGGGGGAGAGGGGCTCAATCAGGGTGATAAAGGGGGAGGTGGCGCAGTCAGGGTGATAAAGGGGGAGAGGGGCTCAATCAGAGTGTGTAAGGTTCTTTGTCTCTGTTGACATGTTCCTTGAAACTCAGTTTTCCGTCGGCCATTTTGCTTTCTGTCTTTCTGCAGCTCTTGCCCTCAGTTAATATGGAGTTTCCAGTTTTCATGTTCCCGCCCTGATTCTCCCTCTTGCTTCTTAAGCAGCCTCAGCTGAACAATCAGTGCTCCTGAATCAAGCCTCAGTCAGTCTGTGACCTGACTCCTGGAAGCCTTGGACTTGTACTCCAGCTATTCCCTACTGAGGAACCTTGGAACACTTTTGGACTCTGGAAACCTGCTGTTTGGTGAATCCATGTTTGCAGAGGAATTACGGTACAGAGAAGAGATCCTGAACCTGCTTTGGAGATTTATTGTAGTGCTTGAAGTTACTCTGGTCTGCTGTGTCTCCTGTCGCTGTTCCTGCAAACTGTGTGAACTTTTCAGCATGCTTGTATGAAGTAATACAAGTCATTTCATTTCAACCTATGTCTCCTGTGTTTTCTTCGCACCCAAGCACAAGACGCTATAGGAACTGTACACTATACATGACAAGATTCAGGAGCCAATGTTTAGTGTCTGCTGGGTCTGGGAAAGCCGTGTCTGCTGTGACTGTGGATATCAGATGTCCGTTTAATACCTTATGTGATGACAGTGGTTGTGACTTCTCACAACCATTCCAGGTGAGCGCATTCCCTTAAAATTTTACTCTGGAGTGTTACCACAGGTAAACACTATTGTTTTTTTTTTTTTCCTTTCCTCTTCCAGCACTTCTGCCTTAAAAGATCTGGAAGATGGAGGCCCGCATAAAGGAACTTTGCGGAGTGACTGATACAATCCTTTCAGATGTACATACTTTAAAAACCCGTTTTGCAAGCCTACAGGACCTCACTAATCATAATTTGCAAGTGTTTGGACAGACTACCCAGGAATTGCGAGCCAGGATTGAGGCTCTAGAGGAACGAGCCCAGGCTCCTGCCATAACCCCGAGTTCTGGGATCCCCAAATTACCTCCTTTTCGTTTTGGCGGTGAACGTGAGAAATTCAGGGGATTTATTAATCAATGCAATTTATTTTTCTCTGCACATGCTTCACAATTTTCCCACTGAACGATCCAAAGTGCTTACTATAATCATGTTGCTTACCAATAAGGCTTTGATGTGGGCAAACCCTCTGATTGAGACTGAGGATGATTGTTTGAATCACCTTGATGCTTTTATTTCAGCCATGGGGCAGGTGTTTGATGACCCCAATCGAGGTGCAACAGCTGAAGCAGCCATGTTAACTTTGCGCCAAGGTAAGCGTTCAGTAGCCGAATATGCCCTGGATTTCAGGAGATGGGCTCTTGATACCACTTGGGACACTTCCGCTAAAAAATCTATTTTTCGGAAAGGGTTGTCGCCACTGATTAAGGATGAACTTGCTCGTGCCGACCCTCCCACTGCGTTAGGTGACTTTATTAACTATTGTATCCGTATTGATGCTCGTCTGACTGAACGCAGACAAGAGAGATGGTTCGAAAATAATCGCACTAACCTTTTACTACCTCCCTCCTCAGCTAAGGAACCTTTGAGTAGGATCACAAGGGAACCAGAACCTAAACCCATGCAGGTGGACTCTTTACAAAGACGGGTTAGTGATGCACGCAAAGAACATCGTATAAAGGAAAATCTATGTTTCTACTGTGGTAAGTCAGGGCACTTCATTATAAACTGCCCCAGCCGTTCTCGTAAGACTACTGCAGCAGTCATTCACTGTGAGTGTTGCGAGAGGAGCTCTGTCATGTCCGAGCCTCAGGCTCCAGAGAGATCTGCTGCAAGAGATCTTGATTTCTCGGACTTAAACTCTGTTAGTTCTGGGGACGATGACGGTATAAACGCTGCAATTTTTCAAGTTTCCTCAGCGGTGTCCCAGCTGAGTTGTAAAAGAAACAATTCTCATTGCTTCCTTTCCATCAAACTCTGGGTTGACTCAGTCTGGGTGTCTAGCTCTGCTATGATCGACTCAGGAGCAAGTGGAAATTTCATGGATATCTCCTTTGCTCTGAAACAGGGGATACGTTCAGTGAAGAAGGCTACTCCTGTACAGATGGAGACTGTGGATGGCTCTCTACTGACTTCTGGACCAGTGGATCAAGAAACAGAGCCTTTGAGGGTCCTTATGGGTAAAGATCATCAGGAGAAAATGTATTTTTTGCTTATCTCTTCTCCCCACTTTCCCATTATTCTAGGGCTACCATGGCTGCAGGCGCAGAATCCTACGATTAACTGGGAGACCAAGGAATTACACTTTCCGGAGAAACAGATGAGTCAAGGAGTTTCAGCTTGCTCTGTTCCTAAAGGAACCATGTCAGTCCCTGAACTACCAGCTGTATACCAGGACTATGTGGATTTATGTGACAAGAAGAACGCTGATCAGCTTCCTCCTCACCGTCCATATGATTGTCCAATTGAATTATTGCCTGGAGCCGAGATACCTTTTGGTAAGATCTACCCCCTAGCGGGGCCCAAGCTAAAAGCTTTGAAGGATTATATAGACGAAAATTTAGCCAAGGGCTTCATACGCCCCTCTTCATCTCCCGCAGGTGCACCCATCTTCTTTGTGAAGAAGAAAGATGGATCTCTGAGACCCTGCATAGACTATAGGGAACTCAATAAGGTTACTATTAGAAACCATTATCCATTGCCTTTAATCCCTGAGTTGTTGGAGAGAGTGCGGCATGCCAAAATTTTCTCTAAATTGGATCTCCGTGGGGCCTATAACTTGGTCCGTATTAGACCTGGGGATGAATGGAAGACTGCTTTCAGGTCACGCTATGGACACTTTGAATATCTAGTTATGCCTTTTGGTCTGAGTACCGCCCCAGCCACTTTCCAACACTTCGTGAATGATATCTTCAGGGATCTCCTAGATACATTTGTGATGATTTATCTGGATGATATTCTAATTTTTTCTAACTCCACAGAGGAACATCATGGACATGTGAGAATGGTCTTAGAACGCCTAAGACAAAACCATCTCTACATCAAACTTGAAAAATGTGAATTCCATAGGACCGAAATTCAATTTCTGGGGTATGTACTATCTACGCAAGGGATTAGTATGGATGGAAGCAAGACCCAAGCCATCAAGGATTGGCCAATTCCTAGAAATGTGAAGGAGGTGCAGCGTTTCATCGGGTTTGCCAACTTCTATAGACATTTCATTAAGAATTTTTCTGAGGTAGTGTCACCTATCACCCAACTTACCCGGAAACAGTCTAGGTTCTCCTGGACTCCGCAAGTTCAGGAAGCATTTTCCTGTTTAAAGGATAAATTTACCACCGCACCTATCTTAGTACATCCCAACCCCGAGCTTGCCTTCATAATAGAGGTGGATGCTTCAGACTGTGCCGTTGGAGCTATACTCTCTCAGAGAACAGGTGAGAAGAATGTCTTGCATCCCTGTGCCTTCTTTTCCCAGCAGTTGTCTTCGGCTGAGAGGAACTACGATGTGGGCAATAGAGAATTGTTGGCCATTATTGCCGCCTTCAAGGAATGGAGACACCTTCTTCAGGTGCTGCACAGCAAATAGTCGTCCTGACAGACCATCGTAACATTTAATTTATCAGGTCGGCTAAGTGCCTGACTCCTCGCCAGGCTCGCTGGAATCTTTTCCTAAACCAATTTAATTTTGTCATTTCTTATAGACCAGGATAGCGCAATGGAAAGGCTGATGCACTCTCTAGGATTCATTCAGCAGAGACACGTCCACTTACTCCTCCTAAGACTATTCTTCCTGACTCTAGATTCCTGGGAGTGATTCATAATCAAGACCTACTTAAGGACATCAAGGAAGCATACCATGCGGATTCTTTGTTGGCTCAACCCCCAAGGGACGTAAGTCTTGTCTTTAAGAATGGTGTGTGGATTCAGGGACAACGTCTGTATATACCTGAAACAGTCAGATTGAGAGTATTGCAACTCATCCACGATTCCAAGATAGCCGGGCATAGGGGAATTCTAAAGACACAAGAATTTCTTTCTCGTTTCTTTTGGTGGCCCACTTACAGGAAAGATGTCTTAAACTATGTCATTTCATGTGAAGTCTTTGCAAGATGCAAAACACCTCGCTCCTCACCAACTGGTCTGTAGCAACCTCTTCCCACCCCGTCCCGCCCGTGGGGATCCATTTCTATGGACTTCATTGTGGAGTTACCAACCTCTCAAGGGAAGAACACCATTCTAGTGGTGGTTGACTGTCTAACAAAGGCAGCTCATTTTATCCCTTGTGTCGGCTTACCCACTGCAAAACAGACATCAGACTTGATGATTAAGAATGTGTTTCGCTTACATGGAGTACCGGATGAGGTCATTTCGGATCGAGGGGTGCAATTCACTTCAAGGTTTTGGCAAAATTTCTGTGCAGCATTGGACATTAAAGTAAACCTTTCTTCTGCTTTTCATCCCCAGACTAATGGACAGACAGAACGAACCAATCAGACCCTGGAGCAGTATCTCCGCTGTTTTATCTGCCACCTACAGGATGATTGGGTGGATCTACTTCCACTGGCTGAGTTCTCTTATAACAACTCTCAGAGCGCCTCCACTAAGCAGTCTCCTTTTTACTCCAATCTATGTTATCATCCTAACATTCTTCCTCGATTTCCCATAGATACGCCCTTGCCGGCAGTGGCTGAAAGAATCACTTCTTTACAAAAGAATATGGATCTTCTAAAGGAAAATCTAGAATTGGCTCAGGAAAGGTACAAGAAAGCAGCAGATAAATTTCGTAAACCTGCACCAGCTTTCAAGGTAGGAGATTTGGTCTGGCTGTCAACCAGAAATCTTAAATTAAAGATTCCATCGTCTAAATTGGGACATAAGTACATTGGACCTTATAAGATCAATAAGATTATAAGTGCTGTTGCTTGTCGTCTTCAACTGCCCAGAACTATGAGAATCCACCCTGTCTTTCATGTATCCCTACTAAAGGCTGCAACACCCAATACGTTTCCTGGACGTTCTTCTCCTTGCCCTGATCCAGTGCTGGTCGATGGTCAGGAAGAATTTATGGTGGAAAGGATTCTAGATTCCAGGTTGTACAGAAATCAGTTGCAATATTTGATTAAATGGCAGGGCTACCCAGTGGAGGACAACTCATGGGAACCAGTCAATAATGTAAATGCTCCTCGCCTGCTCCGCCAGTTTCATCAGAGGTACCCTGACAAGCCTGGTCTGAGGTCATCCGGAGGTTGTCCCTAAGGGGGGAGTAATGTAAGGTTCTTTGTCTCTGTTGACATGTTCCTTGAAACTCAGTTTTTCGTCGGCCATTTTGCTTTCTGTCTTTCTGCAGCTCTTGCCCTCAGTTAATATGGAGTTTCCAGTTTTCATGTTCCCGCCCTGATTCTCCCTCTTGCTTCTTAAGCAGCCTCAGCTGAACAATCAGTGCTCCTGAATCAAGCCTCAGTCAGTCTGTGACCTGACTCCTGGAAGCCTTGGACTTGTACTCCAGCTATTCCCTACTGAGGAACCTTGGAACACTTTTGGACTCTGGAAACCTGCTGTTTGGTGAATCCATGTTTGCAGAGGAATTACGGTACAGAGAAGAGATCCTGAACCTGCTTTGGAGATTTATTGTAGTGCTTGAAGTTACTCTGGTCTGCTGTGTCTCCTGTCGCTGTTCCTGCAAACTGTGTGAACTTTTCAGCATGCTTGTATGAAGTAATACAAGTCATTTCATTTCAACCTATGTCTCCTGTGTTTTCCTCGCACCCAAGCACAAGACGCTATAGGAACTGTACACTATACATGACAGAGTGATACAGGGGGAGGTGACGCAATCAGTTGTAATACAAGGGTAGAGGAGCTCAGTCAGGGTGATTCTGGGGTGAAGGGGTTCAGCAGGGGTGACACGGGGAGTGGGTGCAGTCAGGGATGATGCAAGGGAGGGGGCTCAGTCAGGGGTCATATAGATGGAGGTGATGCAGTCAGGGGTCATATAGAGGGAGGTGGCGCTGTCAGTGGTAATACAGGGGCTCAGTCAGGGTGATACCAGGGCGATTGGATTCAGCAGGGGTGATACGGGGGAGGGGGTGCAGTCAAGGTGATACAGGGGTCGAGGGGCTCAGTCAGGGGTGATATAGAGGGAGGGGGTGCAGACAGACAGGAGTAAATGGAGAGATGAGGTAATGGGGCCCTAATTTATCCCTAAGTAACTTAACCCCTACCACTCTATCACCCCAGACTAAAGGCCCCCCATTTACACTTACTTTCAGGCTGGCAGGGGGGCCCTTGTCCAACCTTTGCAGCTGCAGCAGGGAGCCGTCTATCTCCCTCTGCTGCTTACACTGTGGGAAAGGGAGCGCGTTATGGATGACAGCAGCTCATTACCTGAGCTCTGCTGTACAGCCAGGGAGATGAGGACACAAAGCTAACACTGATTGGCTGTACTGCGGCCAATCAGTGTTAGCCTTATTAAGAGCTGCTCCACTCTCCCTGCTTGCTCATAGCAGGGAAGAGCAGTGGCACAAAAAGTCATCAGGCCACAAGAGCGCTGTGTTACATACAAATAGTGCTCCGCAGTCTGCAACAGCCGACCATGTCAGCTGAGCTGTTCAGTGACACCCACACTGCTCTCTGACTAGTTCTGAGCGCTGGAGCTGAGAGTAGTGACATCACGCTGGGAGGACGTCCTGCTCTCGGCTCCTCCCACAGAGCAGTGAATATTAATTTCTCCTTGGCAGCGGGGACAGCAGCAGCCGGCTTCTGCTTCCTGTCACACGCTGCTGCTCCACTGGCACCGAGGGCCCCCATAGCATCTGCCAATTGGCTGGGGGCCCCTGGAGCAGTGGGGGGCCAAAGGCAGCTGCTGGCCAGTATGCCAGCAGGTGTCAGTGCCTGGGCCCACCGGAGAATCCTCCGGTTCTCCGGTGGGCAAGTCCGACCCTCTCTGCACAACACAACTGATGGTCCCAACCCCATTTATAACACCAGAAATCACACTTATTAAACCTGACAGGGCACACCTGTGAAGTGAAAACCATTTCCGTGACTATCCCTTGAAGCTCATCAAGAGAATGCCAAGAGTATGTAAAGAATTCATCAAAGCAAAAGGCGTCTACTTTGAAGAACCTAGAATATAAGACATAATTTCAGTTGTTTCACACTTTTTGTTAAGTATATAATTCCAAATGTGTTAATTCATAGTTTCTATGCATTCAGTGTGAATGTACAATTTTCATAGTCATGAAAATACAGAAAAATCTTTAAATGAGAAGGTGTGTCCAAACTTTTGGTCTGTACTGTATATATATATATATATATATATAATATATATATATTATATAATATTATATTATATATATATACACATATTATATGTATATATTATATATATATATATATATATGTATATATATATATATATAATATATATATATAAACAAAGAAAAACCGATCAGCACCTCCTAGTGTGAACACATGCAAAAAATTCAATGCAGCACATGTGCATGAATATAGGCCATGTGAAAACACAGAAAAACATCAAAACCCTCGATTAAACCAAAAAATTTTGACCATTTTTCTTTGTCAGAAAAAAAATACAAAATGTATTGCTTGGAAATTCGGAGACATGTCAGAAGTTCATAGACTAAAACAATTTACAATTTACTCAAAAATATACCTATAAAGAGAAAAATCAGACAAACTGAACATTTGAAAGTGGTCTCTTAATTTTTGCCAAAGCTGTATATACTGTCAATCATTGAAGGGGGTGAAGACAGGCAAGGAGAGACAGGGGAGTACTCTCCTTTATAATAATATTGATAATTGATGTGTCCAATGTATTCTTTTAATGTTTTAATAGCCCAAACACATTGTTTTTCTGCCATTTTGGCAACTAAAGCCCCATACACATTATAGTACTGCTGGCCAAAACCATTGATATTGATGAGTTGCTCTACAATCTAATGTGTATGAGGGCCTGGACAGTTGGTTGTCAAAGAAGTTATAGATACAGCACATCCAATTTCAGACAGACAAATCTTTTTTCTCAAAGAGATAAGGCGTTGTCAGACTTGTATGGCGGTGGCTCTCTCATAGAAAACACAGCAGCGCTTGGCTGAACAAGTGCTGTTATACGTATATGGGAGAGTCAGCTAAGAAAGCTGCCAGCTGATGATCCAACTAACCATTGTTCAGCTGACAGCCATCTAATGTGTATGGCAGCCTTAAGACTACAGATGTATCAATTGTATTCAATTATATACTCATGATTTAGTGACAAACTGTGCAAAGGGACAGCCACCATGTTTACCATTGAAAAATGTCCCATTTTCGCATAGCATTTGCTTTGTTTTCCAGGAAGATATTGGTATGTCTTGTGTCATGTTATTCCTCTCTCCTTTTGAAATATACATGCACTCTTAGCTGATCCATGCACGCCTGGAAGTATCACACTCTTCTGATTTCCCACAGAAAAATTCTGAAAGCCGTTAGTCCTTGCAATATGCAGAGGTGTTTGTCCTGGAAAGGTCTCATCAATAGGGATGAGCTTTCCGATATTGCAATATCGGAAATCGGCCCGATATTTGCTATATCTGAATTCCGATTTCCGATTCCGATATTTTTTTCACATT
>JARQOD010000004.1:442044963-442133100 GCA_033576555.1 Oophaga sylvatica | reverse complement strand
AAAATAAAAACACTTATACTCACCTCCAGTGGTGTCGGATAGGCTATCCCAGTATTCGCGTGACATTGTTATGTCATGAGATCCCTGCTGCCAATCAGCGCTGGCTTCACTCTCCCTTCTTCCAAAGTATCACATACATATGAAGTAAGCGAGAGTGCAGCAGTTATATGATTTGACCAAAAATAGGGAGAGTGAAGTGGCTGCTGATTGGCTGCAGGGAATGTGATGTAATAATGTAACATGAATGCTGGAGAGTCAGTGCCGACACCGCTAGAACTGCACTGGCATCAAAGGGGAGTACAAGGCGCTGTTCAGTGAGTGGAGATCCCCTTTAATGCTGACAATTTACTGCCTCAGGTTTGCACGCTTTTGCATAGCTAGTAACATGAAGTGCCATATGTTTAAACTACAATTGGATATAATGAGAGAGTTTCTTCTCTCAAGCAGGAAATAATTCACTTAAATTAGACAAGAATACTGAAAAATACTGTAAAGTGGTATTTGCTATATTTCCGACATTGATTTTTGAAAAAAGTGTGTTATTAGATGTAGGGAACCTGAACAGACACAAAAAGAAGAAAGGAATCAGGCACAGCCAAAGAAACTTGCAAATCATCCAATATTTTTGTTGGCAATAGACATACAGCTCTGGGAAAAATTAAGAGACCACTTTCAAATGTTCAGTTTATCTGATTTTTCTCTTTAGAGGTATATTTTTGAGCAAATTGTTCTTTTAGTCTATAAACTTCAGACAACATGTCACCAAATTTTTTCTGACAAAGAAAAATGGTCAAAATTAAAAAAAAACAAACAGTCCTTTCAGGTCTCAGATAATGCAAATAAAACAAGTTCATAATCATTTAGAAACAGCAATACTAATGTTTTAACTCAGGAAGAGTTTTGAAATCAATATTTTGTGGAATAACCATGATTTTTAAAAACAGCTTTCATGTGTCTTGACATGCTTTCCACCAGTCTTTCACACTGCTTCAGGCTCAAAAATTAAAGCAGTTCTTTGTTTGATGGCTTGTGACTATTCATCATGCTCTAGATCACATTCTACAGTAGAGGTTTTCAATGGGGTTCAGGTCTGGAGAATGGGCTGCCCATGACAGGGATTTGATGTGGTGGTCTCTTAGCTTTTGCAAGAGCTGTAAGTGAATATATTGGAGATGAATTAAATTTTACTTGATTATTACAGAAATCTTCAATGGCCAAAATGATGATTTTTTTTTGTAATTCTCTTCCACGCAGATTCAGACAAATGATTGCAGTTGTCTGTCATTTTGCTTTACTGTAAAAGGCCATCAAAAGATATCATGCTTAGTTATACAATACTTTTTAATCACTTTTTATATAATCGTTTTATGAGACTGGATGAGCAAAAACTATCAACTTTGGTATTTTTTTTTTAGTTTTTCTCTATAGCAATCAATACATGGCATAAATATTGGTTTATGCTTATAATTTTAGTCCATACAATTATAGTGATACTCAATTTACATTATATTGTCTTAACTTTTTCTATTTTTGCATAAGCAATCACTTTTTAACCCCTTTACCCCCGAGGGTGGTTTGCACGTTATTGACCGGGCCAATTTTTACAATTCTGACCACTGTCCATTTATGAAGTAATAACTCTGGAACGCTTCCATGGATACCGGTGATTCTGAGATTATTTTTGCTGTCACATATTGTACTTCATAATATTGTAAAAAATTTTAATATGACTTACGTTTATTTGTGAAAAAAATGTAAATTTTCGGAAAAGTTTGAAAACTTCGCAATTTTCCAACTTTGAATTTAATCACAGAGATATGTCACACAAAATACTTAATAATTAACATTTCCCACATGTCCACATAAGAACAATTTTGGAACCAAATGTTTTTTGTTAGGAAGTTATAAGGGTTAAAAGTTAAACAGTGGTTTACAATTGTTGCAACATCATTTTCTTTTAGGGACCACATCACATTTCTTGTCACTTTGAGGGACCTATATGATAGAAAATACCCAAAAGTGACACCATTCTAAAAACAGCACCTCTCAAGGTACTCAAAACCACATTTAAGATGTTTATTAACCCTTCAGGTGCTTCACAGGAATTTTTGTAATGTTTCAAAAAATGAACATTTGACTTTTTTTAACAAAAAATGACTTCAGATCTAAATGTTTAATTTTATTAAGGGTAACATGAGAAATTGGACCCCAAAAGTGGTTGTGCAATTTGTCCTGAGTATGCTGATACCCCACATGTGGGGGTAAACCACTGTTTTGGTGCATGGCAGAGCTCGGAAGGGAAGGAACGCCCTTTACTTTTTCAACGCAAAATTGGCTGTAATTAAGATCGGACGCCATGTCGCGTTTGGAGAGCACCTGATGTGCCTAAACAGTGAAAACCCCCCACAAGTGGCACCATTTTAAAAACTAGACCCCCTAAGTAACTTATCTAGATGTATGATGAGCACTCTGAGCCTCCAAGTGTTTCACAGAAGTTTATAATGTAGAGCCGTAAAAATAAAAAATATATTTTTTTCACAAAAATGATTTTCTGCCCCCAATTTTTTATTTTCCCAAGGGAAACAGGAGAAATTGGACCCCAAACGTTGTTGTGCAATTTGACCTGAGTATGCTGATATCCCATATGTGGGGGTAAACCACTGTTTGGGCACATGGCAGAGCTCGGAAGGAAAGGAGAGCCAGATTTTGCTGTTTTGGTTTGCAGGTGCCATGACCCACTGGGAGAGCCCATGAGGTGCCAAAACAGCAGAAAACTGTTATGATTTGGCAGCCGAGGAGGACAGTAGCCAAATAGCCTAGGCAACCAGACACCCAGAGAGGTTGGTAACTAGCGGATTGCAGACCCCTCAGCCGACAGCACAACTAGAAGCAGCCGTGGGACGTGCCTATGGTGCCCTAGATGCCTTGACACAGCCGAGAGATAACTAAGCATAAAGAGAGAAAGGGGAAAGCTAACTGCCCCAGAGTTGAGCCACCAAAGGAATAGATAGCCCCCAAACATATATTGGCGGTGAGACAGGATGAAATACAAACACAGGCAGAAAATAGATCAAGTAAATGCTGGGGCCCAAACTGTCTAGATAGAACAGGACAGGAAGGAATACTGTCTGCAATCCAGCAAAAACTCTAAGAAAAACTCTAACCCGTCTGATATGAAAAAATACTGAGACTACACGATCTCTCCCCCATTAGATCAGAATTCTGGTGTGAACTGGTAGCAAATCACCAGATACTGAAATAACAGGGAACTGAAAATACATAAACTGTCTCTGGTGTGAACTGGTAGCAAATCAGCAGATACTGAAATAACAGGGAACTGAAAATACATAAACAGTGGCAAATGAGAAACAGAGTCCAGTGCAGGCCCCCGCAGTGGAACCTGGCTGTACAACTCCAGAAGGGCAGAAAACTGAGATAGACAAAAACAAATGCCACAGAAATAAACAGCGAATGACTTATCTGAAAGTTGCAGGACAAATCAGGAAGCAAGCTGACTTCCAAAAGGGACCAGGAAGAAACAAATCACCCGCAAGGATCATGGTAAGGTTGCTCACTTATATCTCCCCAGTCAGTGACACCTGATTGCCAATCTTCGCCCCCAGCTGATAGACCTCTGTTAGTCAAAGCAGCTTCATTACTATCAGTAACCACCAGGGGGGGCCCAAACTCAGAAGTCAGATCCAGAGCGTTCGCAACAGAAAACCCCATAAGTGACCCCATTTTATGAACTACCCCTCTCAATGAATTAATCTAGAGGTGCAGTGATCATATAGACACCATGGGTGTTAGGCGTCCGTATTCTCCCTCTGCATAGGGTGGATCCCAAGCATTGTCTTCTCCTGCTGTCTCCCATTCAGTCTCAACTGCAGTAGATGCTGCTCAGTAAAGACGTTGGTCTCAGCGTCTTGCTCATACTCGGGCTGTTTGTGTTGTTACCGCTGCCTCTTCAGGTTCAGCTATGTTAACTAACAGACAGCGGCATGCAGTTATTCCTGAGGCTAAGTCCAGGATTCGCTCTACTGAGCATGCTCGTGAGGTTGCAACCTCTCATTGGTGGTTGGTCGTCAGCTGCTCAGGTCCTGCGCTGGCTCTGGATTGCTCCAAGAGCAAGGTCCTATCTGACTGTACTTAGGCACAGTCTATAAAAGGATCTTTGGGGCACCTGTTGGCACGCTAGAATCATTTACACTTTATTGCTGTGTGTTTGTAGGTGGGACAGTTACCACTCTGTATGCACATGTGCTGCTTCTAGCACTGCGAGTTTGGCTCTTGTCAGTTAATGTAGGGTGGGAACTCCCACTTGAGCTTAGCACCAGCACCGGGCTACTTCATCACATGTGAGTGTTTCACAAACCGTGTGATAGGGCAGGCTCAATCACCAGCCTAATGGGGTGAGTTACAGGGACTCCAACTAGCGTCATTACTACTGTGAACCTGTGACGCCTAACAGGGAACAGCTTAGAGTGCTCTCAGTTTGGTTCTGCTCTGTAAGGTAACAGAGTCAGGCACTTTGCACTCTCTTCACACCAACTGACATTTAATTTGGTGTGTTTGCGGTGCTTGCTCATAGCTTTGCTCCGAAATTGTTGACTAGCTGCGGTTTCTTCATCACCGCACGGTGGACACCAGGTTGCGATCGCACCTTATCATAATTTATATTTGGTGCGATCCGCAAACCCTAACAATGGGTGTGTCACAGAATTTTATACCATTGGATAGTGAGGAAAAAATAACTACATTTTTACCACCAAAATTTTGTTTCAGTCAAAGATTTTACATTTTCACACAAGAAGTGGGTAAAAATGGCTACAAAAATTTGTCCCACAATTTCTACTGAATGTAATACCCCATATGCGGTTGTACAGTGCCACTTAGCCATGCGGAAAGACTCAGGAGGAGCTGTATTGGGGCTTGTTTTTTGCGGGACAAGATGATGTTTTCAGTGGTACCATGTTTATTTATATCCCTCTTTTTGATCGCATGTTATTCCACTTTTTGTTTGGTAGTATGATGATAAAGCATTGTTTTTTGCTTTGTTTTTTTTATGGGTTCACTGAAGGGGTTAATTAGTGGGACAGTTCATTATTGTTTAGATTTTTTTCATTCAAATATTTGTTTAGTGATAATAATAAAAAAATCTATATTTATTCTATTTTCTTTTATATTTTTACAAATATTATTATTTTTTTTACTTTGTCCTATCTTTTACACTTTTTCTTACTTTGGGACAATCATTTTTTGCAGGCTGATCGCTGTCAGCACTGCACTTACTGCACTGAGAAACTTCTTGATCATGCACTGCGCATGACCGGAAAGTTTCTCAGCTTTGGTGACCCGGATGTCGTCATGACGACATCGGGTCACCATGGCAGCGATTGGGACCCCGTGTCATGCTGCGGGGTCGCCGATCCAAACGTAGAGGGACTGTCAGCCCTCTGCCTGCTCCCAGAATGCTGGGATCGTGTTTGATTGCAGCATTTCGGGGGTTAAAGTGCCGGGAACGGTCTGTGACCACTCCTGGCACTTAGTGCCAGGTGTAAGCTGTGAGAATCAGCTGACACCCGGCCGCGATCACACCCGTGTGCGCGGCCGATTGCTGAGACGTACTTACTTGTTCTTGGTCAGACTGGTCCAGGGCACTTAGATGGGATAGTACGTCTGATGTCAGAGAGGGGTTAATGAAAGTATTTTATTAATTTTGCATGATATTCTGAGAACTATAACGTTTTCACTTTATTTACAGTGCTTTCTGAGGGTTGGATTTTTGCATAACAAGCAGTAGCTTTTATTGGTATGAGTTTTGGCGCTAACTTTTGATTATTTTTTATTTAGTTTTTTTGTGCCTGCTTGAACAAAGCATCAGTTCTGATATTCTTGTTTATTTATTTTGCATATTTTATAGTCTGCATTGTGATAGACATGGCAATATCAAATATGTGCCATTTTTAGAGGACATTTATTTTCTTTCCATTAAACAATTTTTGCATGGGAAACTAGGATTTGGAGATAGGTGCTTTAATTTTTTTTATCACTTAAAAATTATTTTTTGCAATATTCATTAGCCCCCCAAGTAAGCTTGAAAATGTTTCTTGCAGGATCTGATAAACTGTAGCGATGTACAACTGGAAATCATGTACCTTCTTGCTGTGGGGGTACCGATGGACTGACAGAGGAAGTGCTCTCCTTCTGTCATACGTCTCATGTCTTGCTATCACTATTCATAGCAACATATGTGAGGTTAAACTGATAGGATTGGCGATAACACTGATCCTAGCAGTTATAGCGGGAAACTAGCCATGCTTATCCATTGCAGTTGATTACATTGGCACAGACGCTGTACTGTTTGATCAGCTTGACAAATACGTCCGTCAAGGAGCACAAAATGACTTACGTATATTCACAAAGGATATGCATTGTTGAACTGGCATGGCAAAAAGTCAGTGTTATAGGAATTATAGTACATAACAGGAAACAACTGTGTAAAATTATTGTTGGTAACGGGAGCACAGCTAGTATTAACCCTGCATCAGACCAATAGGCCTGACAGTCACAGCTTGCACATTTTTGTTTCCCCCTCCTCTCCAAGGCAATAGGGGATCCCGCCCCTCCCAGTACTTTCAAAGCTTTAGGTGCTGCTTGAAACCCCACCACTCAGTTTTACTGCCGTCCTTGCAGAGAGCAGGTGTGACATCAATGGTCTCTCAGGCTCAATGAACCTGAAGCTTCTCACTTGTACTTTCTGGTTTTTTTTTTCATCAGAATGGTTTATTTTGCTCGTTTTATGAATGAATAATCCAAAGTTACGATATTTTCTAGAAACAAGTAGGGTTTTCTTACAAATAAGAAGGTTTTCTTAGAAATGGCCTCTAAAGTACATTGCGTCCGAACGCGTAATAATTATCTCTGATATTATATAATATGATAATATGATCTGCCAACCTTGCTTTTCTCTCTGCCAATGTGTTTCTTCTGCTGAACCTTTAACATCTGAATATGAGTGAATATAATTCCAGTAGCATCCAAGTGCCTTACAATTAAGTTTTTTTTCCTGATTTTAATGTCTAATAATAGTTATGTCTTCAAAACAGGAGTGCTATTTGATGGTAGTTGTGAAACTTGTGTACTTTTTGTTTTATTACGTTTATCGTGCGTACATTTTTTTTATTTGCATCTGATTTTGTGTACTCTATTCTAATATATCCTTATGAAGGTCACTGATTACTTTTAAAGCCCAGAAATTGAGATAATTAGATATTATAGGCAGTTTTCTAACCAGTTACTGTCAGACGCACTGTGCCTGAACTCAGGAGGGCCAGAGATGCCCCTGACTCAGGGTTAAAAAAAATTAGCCATTTTGGGAATTTCAAACCTGGGAAGCCTGACACATTGATTTCACCATCTCTATAGACAAGTAAGGCTGAAAACAGCTGTTCATATTTCATGTTCCTTGCATGCGTTGCAACATTGGATTGACCACTATTCTCTTGACTCAAACAAAGAATGGCTAGCAGGCTATTAGATCAGGTTAGGAAATCCTATGTCAGTCCATGCATTGAGGTCCGAAGACACACTGTAAAACACGAATGATTGCTTTCAGCCTAAATGATAAAAGCTTTTTAATTTATCGCAAATCTTGAACTTGCAAATTTTTTTTAAATGTCCAGTTCTGGACACCACATTTTAAAAAAGACATGGTCAAACTGGAGCAAGTTCAGAGAAGAGCTACCAGGATTATGACCGGTCTGCAAATAACGTCCTA
Source organism: Oophaga sylvatica (assembly GCA_033576555.1). Classification (NCBI taxonomy): domain Eukaryota; kingdom Metazoa; phylum Chordata; class Amphibia; order Anura; family Dendrobatidae; genus Oophaga; species Oophaga sylvatica. Next base: position 442,125,320 of record JARQOD010000004.1, on the reverse strand, counting down.
TGAGAAATGGTTAGAGGATTTGGGAATGTTTAGCTTGCAAAAGAGAAGACCCTATAAAGTCCCTCAATATACCACAAAAGTCACCCGAACTCAAGGAAGCACTCCTAATAATTTAAGTAGTTAAACTGGTGTAAATGTCTGTGCACTCTAGTGTGTTTGACATAGTTCCCTGGCTTTCCACGCCGCACTGGTTCTCTTCCCTATCACGTGACAGCTGTTCAGACTTGATGGATCACACGGGCCCTATGCATGAACAGGAATTTGCTCTTTAATATAATCCTAGGTAGTCTTGTCCTGAGGCTTAATTGTCTTACACTGCATAAGTGACTTCCAGTTCACACAGAGAATGCAGTGTGATCTGGGGAAACAGAATAGTCGCATGTAATTGAGAAAAGGACAAGAGCGGTGCTGGAAACTGGGGAACACAGTGACGGATGAGTATATGAGGGGGGCCTGAAAAGTTTGAGGCCCAACCATGAAATTTTTTTTGCATGGTCTTGTTTTGCAATGCAATATGTTATTTACTTAGTTGAATGGTCTCATGAGCAATCTGGATTTATTTTGATTCTTTTTGTTTCCGTGACAGCATTTTAAAGTTTTGTGGCAAGGCTGAAATATGGAAATGGAGAAATTGACAAAGCGAGCAGTCATTCAATACCTTTTGAAAAAAGAACTGACACCATTGGAAATTCACAAGGACATGCTGGAGACATTAGGGGACAATGCTCCTTCTTATACAATGGTGAAAAAGTGGGTTGCAGATTTCAAGCGGAGACAGACATCAATTGAAGATGCAGCTCGCAGTGGTCGTCCTCCAACCGAATGCACAGATGAAAATTTTCAAAAAAGTGCAAGACATTGTAACGGCAGATCGACGTGTCAAACAGCGGCACATTGCACAATGTGTGGGCATATCAGTAGAGAGGGTTGGCCATATCCTAACACAGCTGCTGAACATGCATAAAGTTTCGGCATGATGGGTTCCCAGACTTTTGACATTAGAGAACAAACATCTGAGAGAACTTCGCTCTGCGGAAAATGTGCAACTATTTGAAGCTGATATTCAACTTTTTATGCAGAGATTTGTTACAATGGATGAAACTTGGGTACACCACTTTTGTCCGGAGTCAAAAGAAGCCTCAAAACAGTGGAAACATCCCACCTCCCCACGCCCCAAAAAGGCAAAGGTGGTTCCATCCGCTGGCAAGGTGATGGCATCAGTGTTGTGGATTCCAAGGGTGTCATTCTTCTGGAATTCCTCCAGAAAGGTCAAACCATCAATAGGGAATATTATGCAGCTCAGATTCATCTTCTGAGGTCATCAATTAAGGAAAAACATTGAGGGATGCTGCGGAAAGGGGTGTTGTTTCACCAGGACAATGCGCCAGTTCACACATCAGCTGTTGCAATGGCTGCAATTCACTTCTGTGGTTTCCGACTGCTTCAGCACCCACCCTATTCCCCTGATTTGGCTCCCTTGGACTATCACCTATTTCCACAGATGAAAAAGCACCTTTGTGGAAGTCGTTTTCCTTCTGATGAAGCTGTCATGGATGCCGTAAAGGACTTTTTGGAGGAGCAAGATGGAACATTCTACCACAGTGGATTAATGAAACTCCAAGAGCGATGGCACACCTGTGTGACCCTCAAGGGAGACTATGTCAAGAACTGACTGAAAAATTTTGACCCACGATACTACTTCTGGGTCGGGCCTCCAACTTTTCAAGAGCCCCTCATATTAACATACTACATTACACATACTTTTACACAGAATTAGATTCTTAAAAAATGATTGGAAGTTCTCTTTTAATATAATTAAGGCATTTTTTAAATTATAAAATAACACTAAATCTGCACCTGTTTTCCATATAGGAGCAAGTTTCCATTATACCCATGGAAATACTCTTGGAAATAGAGATTCATATTTGCGCTTGAGAATAAAATGTCTTAACTTTTGAAATTGAGCTCTAACTAGACCAATCTCCCTGTAATTGATGTCCCAAGCTTTTATGATTTACAGCATGGGAGAACGTTATTGATACAATTAATGTATACTATTTGGCAAGATTTATTAGGAAAGCACAGAGGACTGCAGTAGTCTGCCTGTGCCAGTAAGGTTAAGTTAAATGATCTGTGACATATTCACTTAATAATAAAGCTTTCAAAAAGATGAAGATATATTTTTTTTTAAATATAATTCATTGGTTTTACGGATGCAAACGCGGTACAGAAAGTACAAGGGGAATAAGGGAGAAATAGTACAATTTACAGCATTTTTTGATTAAATAATTTATTATTTTTTAGCTTGTGCTCCATTGCATTGTAAAATGTAGTGTTACTGTTCATGTTGGCTTCATATCACTAGATATACCAAGGAGGAATATGATTTGTCAATAGATATTTGCAGAAGTGCTTACTAGGACATTTTTTCAGGAGGGTAACCCCACCAAGTTTTTCAAGAAGAAATCACACCAGCAATTTTTTTTATCCTGTAGCATCTCTTTTAATGTTTTTTTTGTCATTTGCTCAGTGTTTTTTTTTTCGTCATTTTTGACTGCTGGTGAATTTTGAGTGTTTTTCCTGCATGTTTTCTCCTTTTTACATTTTGTGAATTTTTTTTTACGCCATTAAAAAATTAAGAAACCGCTAGTGGTTTTTCAAGCAAACATGCCAGCAAACCGTTCAAAGGTACGCCCAGGCATCTCTTAAGCGTCTTTTGACCTTCCCATTGACTTGTATTGTAAACTATAGCGCGTCTTCTGAGTAGTAAACTCCTGAGGAATGGTCAGCAAACTTCTTTTAACTTCCTGGTGTCTTTGAAGCAGTTAAAAAAACACTGAAAAGACTGATGATGTGTACAACAAGGCGGTTTTTACATAGAAATGCATATGTTCTTTCTTTCGAGACAGGATTTGGTTCCCCATGAAAATGACATTGTGTGCACATACTGTTACAGCCCTTCAAGTTCAGCAATAACATTGTTTGATAGACAGTCATTTATTTAGTGCTCCCTTTCAACAACAATTTCCAGAATTTTGATTTATACAAGTAAACATTACTTAGTAAAAAATATAATGACAAAATATTGATTTATCCAAAAATTGCATCTTTCCTCAATGATTTCATAGACGTACCTACTCCTATTCCTGTTAATGGTGACTACTATTTCTGAACACACATGTGAAGTGAGATTTATCCAAAGCATCAAAAAGAAAAATTGTCTTTGCTGCCCATATAAACCAAAGCACAGCTGTCTCCCATTGGTTGCTATGGGCAACAAAGACTTTTTTTTAGACATTATTGGTAAATGAGGCCCATGAAGTTTCCTAATACCTGCAATACTTACCATAAACATCATCAAATAAATCCTGCCTAAGACATCCCTTATCAAAATGACACTAACAATGCTACAAAATTCTGAAAACATTAGTATCAACTAATTTAGGATTTAACTTTTCAACCTGTGTGTAGCAGAGGTGATCAGACAACTGCAGCTTCTAGGCCCCCATGATACTATGAGACTATTGAAGCATGCAAAAAGTTAAAAAAATGTTTTTAAAAATATAAAATAAATAAAAAAATATAAAAGTTCAAATCACCCCCCATTCACACCATTCAAAATAAAACAATAAAAAAATAAAAAATGCACATATTTGGTATCGCCTCAATCAGAATCGACCAATCAAGCTATAAAAAAATTAATCCAATTGGTAAATGGCGTACCAAAAAAAAAGGCAAAATGCCAGAATTCCTTTTTTTGATTGCTGCAACATTGCATTAAAATACAATAACGGGTGACAAAAATATCATATTCACACCAAAATGGTATCCTTAAAAACGTCATCTTGGCACGCAAAAAATGAGCCCCCAACCTACCCTAGATCACAAAAAATGGAGACGCTATGGGTCTCGGAAAATGAAGCAAATTTTTTAACAAACTTTGAATTCTTTTTCAATATTTAAATAAATAAACCTATACATGTTTGGTATCTTCAAACTGGAAATGACCTGGAGAATCATAAAGACTGGTCAGATTTAGCATTTAATGAACATGGTAAGAAAAAAATCCAAAAAAAAATAGTAAAATTGCATTTTTTGGAATTTCACCGCAATTGGGATTTTTTTTTCACGTTTTCGAGTACATGATATGGTGAAACCAATGGTATCGTTCAAAAGTACAACTCGTCCCACAAAAATCAAGCCCTCACATGGCCATATTGATGGAAAAATTAAAAAGTTATCTCTCTGGGAAAATGGGGAGCGAAAAACAGAAACCCAGAAATGATAAAGGGCTGCTGCGATCCATGAGACTTAGATGTAAATCAAAAACCTTCCAACTTGCTTCTGTTTTGCATCCATGTCTCTCGGTACTGTTGCTTCGAGATAAATTATTTGAATAAAGACAAGCGACTTTCTAGATGTCCTTTTATTGGCTTGGAAGCAAGCACACCTTTTTAGTGAAAAAAATGGAAACTACTAGGATGCAACTAGGATAACACCAGAGAAAAGAACAATGGCTTGCTTCCATCAGATGGTAACACTGACATTGATGTGTGAATAGAGTCTAAGGGATTGAGAACAAATGCCAAGTGTAAAGCCACAATCTAATACATATACGAATGGATGCTGCCTGACTAGGAGAACTGCCTGGACAAAACATTAACACAAAAGTTTGTGGTGTGTGAGTATTTTATGACACCATTCAGCCTGTGATAGTGTTGATCAGCCCTAATTATTTTTTTTTGCTTTAACACATTGACTGCTGACTTCATTATTTCCCTCAATCCGTGACTATCTGCTGAAGACATTACTGAGACGCTAAGAGAAAGTCCCTAGGACGCTAATATTGTTCATATAATATAATATAATTTTGATTCATTGAGGTACGTAAAAGTCAGTATACAGCGCTGAAAGAACAAACTCCGCTCCTGATATATAAGTGGGCAGCAGCCAATGTGTTAATAATATTTGTTTTTCCATATAGGCCAAAGGGACATTTGGGGACACCTGTGTTCCTAGTCCTGGCTGCAACTACAAACCCTGCATTTACTATAGTTGCATCCATGAAATGTAATTGTAATATGTCCTTTCAGAAGATATTATTACTAGTGTTGAGCGATACTGCTCGATATCTAAAAATATCGTATCGAAATGGTATCGCCGATATCACTAAATATCGTCGATATCCGATTTCGAAACCGGAAGTCCAATGTAAGTCTATGGGAACAAAATATCGCAACTAAAAAAAACCTTTATTTCCTTGTAAACACTAAATATACACACATAGAATACATATATATATATATATATATATATATATATATATATATATATATACATGTAATTGTGACATATATATATACATATATGTATAGTTTATACACTTCTACATAGTAAAATATCCTCTGATTCAATTGCCGGGTAAAGCCGGCTTCTGTGAAAAGACAGAAGCACCGACATGAAATGACACTTGGTGTACATAGGGTTAACCATGTCTTTCATGACGTTTGCTATCTGATTTGCACAAACAATTACATCAGTCTATGTGTGCAAAATTTCACACCTGTAGGGGTTAATTAAAGGTGTAAATTCAAAAACGGACTTTTTTGCTACGAATTTACACCTTTAATTAACCCCTACAGGTGTGAAATTTTGCACACTTACACTCATGTAATTGTTTGTGCAAATCAGATATCAAACTACATGAAAAGACATGGTTAACTCTATGTAAACCAAGTGTCATTTCATGTCGGGTTCTGCATTTTCACAAAAGCCGGCAATTGAATTAGCGGCTATTATACTATGTAGAAGTGTATGAACTATAAATATAAATATATATATATGTGTCACAAATTCAATGACATGTATATATATATATATATATGAGGTGTAAAATTGCTGAAAAAAAATGCGTGGGCTCCCTCCCTATTTTCGCAACCAGACAGACAAAGCCAGTGAGTGGGGGCAGATAATAATAGCCCAGAGAGGGACCATTATTTTTGGCCCCCCCGGCTACTAACATCTGCCCCCAGACACCCCAGAAAGGGCAAATCTCTAATTAGATTTGCCCTTTCTGGCACTTTGCCCGTCTATTCCCATTGCCCTGTAGCGGTGGCGAATGGGTTAATAAGGGGTTAAAATGACCTTGCAATTGAAAGGTCACTTTAAGCCAGGTTAATAATTGAGAGCTGTCAATCAGACAACTATCAATTATTAATCCTATTGTATGAAAGAAAAATCAAACACACACACTTTAATAAAAAAGAAGTTTAATGAAATAATCACACAGTTTTTGACCATATTTTATTTACCTGCTAAAACCATTTCCTGTAATAAAAATAAAATAATAAAGCAAAATTATTCTTACCAATCCGATGTACAGTCAGGTCCCACGGTGTAATCCATCAGAAACGGTTAATGTTTACTGCAGGGACCGCAGCTAATGCTGCAGCCTCACAGTAAACCCCCAAATGAATGAGTTCCTCTCCTGGCTGACAGGAGAGGAAGTGGAAAGCTTAATTGATTGCTTTCCACTTTCACTTCAGGTCAGCCAGGGACACAACAGTGACGTCAGAGGGAACTGGTTAACAAAAATAGGGGATCCCCTCGAAAAAAATTGGCGTGGGGTCCCCCTATTTTTGTTAACCAGCCAGATGAAGCAGACCGCTGAGGCCTGGATTTTCAGGCTGTTAAGGAGCCAAGATCCATGGACCTTGCCAGCCTGATAATACCAGGCCACAGCAGTCTGCATATCTTGGCTGATTAACAAAAATAGGGGATCCCCTCGAAAAAAATTGGCGTGGGGTCCCCCCTATTTTTGTTAACCAGCCAGATGAAGCAGACCGCTGAGGCCTGGTTTTTCAGGCTGGTAAGGATCCAATATCCATGGACCTTGCAAGCCTGATAATACCAGGCCACAGCAGTCTGCTTAGCTTGGCTGGTTAACAAAAATAGGGGATCCCCTCGAAAAAAAAAACGGCGTAGGGGTCCCCCTATTATTGTTAACCAGCCAAGTAAAATGCAGACTGCTGCGGCCTGGTATTAAAAGACTGTCAAGGCCCATGGATTTTGGCCCTCAACAGCCTGATAATACCAGGCTACAGCAGCCCCACATTTGGCGCATCAAAAGATGTGCCAATTGTGGCACTTTACCCGGCTCTTCCTACTGCCCTGTAGCGGTGGCAAGTGGGGTAATAAGGGGTTAATGTCACCGTTGATTGCACGGTGACAATAAGCCCGTTAATAATGGAGAGGTGTCAATAAGACACCGATCCATTATTAATCCCAAAGTTATTAAATGCATAAAAAAAAGACAAAGCAAGAAAAAAGTCTTTTAATGAAATAAAAGAGACAACACAGTTTTCATTTCTTTTATTGTACTCTCATTCCTGCGACGCCATCGATCTCCTGTAAAAAAAGAAAAAAAAAAACCAACAGTATACCACCTGTCCGACGCAGTCCATAGTAACGACAGTCCCACGACGATCCAGCTCTGCTACATCGCAATGACAGGCAGAGCCTGTCATCGCGACGCAGCACAGCTGATTACCTGCTTCCCCGGCGGTGACGTCATCGGACTGACTGCTTTATGGCCGGGATTACCCAGCAGTCACTGCAGTTATCACGAGAAACTGCATGTGACCGCCGGGGAGAAGAGGATGGCGGCCATGAAGCAGTCCAGGATGTGACCGCCGGAGATCTTCTGCCAGGTAAGTGCCGCTGACTCCTGACAGACCCGACCGACGGACACTGACAGTGACAGACCCGACCGACGGACACAGACAGTGACAGTGACAAATCCGATTCCGGTATTCGATATGACGAAAATATCGGTATTCGGAATCGAAAGGCCGATACAGCTAATATCGGCCGATATCCGATATTTGCAGTATCGTATCGCTCAACACTAATTATTACATGTTTTGTGTTTTATGCTTTGTGAGAAAAGAAAGGAAGAAGCTAGAGGAGCACGCAGAATGGACAATAAACCAGAAAATAATAATTGTGGCCCCGGATAGAAACAATTTATTGCTGTAAATGATCATTCAGCTTTATAAAACCTTATGATCGAAACAGACAAGAAGAGGAAGTTTCAGCTGTTAAGAGTAATCCGTAAGCATTTTTTTGCTATATAATCTGAGAGCAGCATACGTTAGGGCAAGAAAGCCTGATTCCAGGGATGTATCACTTACTGTGCTGCTTGATGTAGCTTTCATAGAATACCTGTTTTATCTGATATAGATGTAGCAGAGCTAAGTCTTCCGGTCTGTGTAAATCCCACCCACACCCATGACTTCCTGTGTTCACTGTGCTTTGTCAGCAAGCTGCTACTCAATGCTAGGGATGGGGTTACACAGATGAGCCTGACTAATGGTCACCTGAGCTGTAGTCCTGCAGTCTTAATCTACAACTGATAAAACACTGTATTGAAACTATGACAGCCTAATAAGTGACACATCCCTGGAATCAGGGTCTTGCCCCTTATATTATGCCTCTCTCAGTATAAATAACAAAAACCTGCTGACAGATTCCCTTTAACAATGCTGGAGAGAGTGAAATGTGTCAGAAAGCTCTTTTACCTATACAAATAGCTTATGTGCTACAAAATTTCCATACGGATTTGGTGGCTGAAAAATCTGCAACATATTACAGTATAGCAAAGTGGATGAGATTTCAACTAATCTTATGCACACACACTGAGAAAAAGTTCCACAAAGAAATGCCCCATTTTGCTTCAGTAGTTACACAGTGCATCTAGAATGCGTAAAGCGAGCCCATCATCAAATTCCTCCTGCCCAAACTGTCGGCAGCAGGAGTCAAACACTGGCTGCGCAATTGTAGTGTTGTATGTTTTACTATGAAACGCTGAAGTTTTAAGAGAATATATATTTTGAAAAGCAGGGTGGTAACTGTGTGTCTTGAGTAACTGGTCCCCAACTTATCCCCAACCTGCTACAGTTGATTTACGGTCGCTTGGTATATGTGTGAAAAGGGAGAGATCTGTGAATCATTGACTAGTCATCTAAGGCTGTGTTCACATGTCCAGTAATCATCCGTTAAAACGGATCCAGCAGCAAACACAACTTTTTTGTTTGTCTTAAAAAGACTGATTTCAGTTGAATCCATTTTTTTTACTTTGAAGTGTATGGAAAAAGGATCCGTTATTTAGCCATCTGTTTTTCTTTCATTTGAAAAAGATCTGTTTTTTGCTTATTGGATTAGTTTCAAATGAAAGAAAATGGATGGCTATTTAACAGATCCGTTTTCCATACACTTCAAATAAAAAAAAATGATCCAGCTGTAATCAGTTCTTTTTTAGAACGGACAAAAAAGTTGTGTCTGCACAACTTTCTTTGCCAACAGATTGCTGCTGGATCCTTTCTAACAGATGGCAACTGCACATGTGAACATAGCCTAAAGGCAGTGTCACACTTAGCGATCGCACTAGCGATCACGACAACGACACGACCTGGTAAGATCGCTAGTGCGATCGCTATGTGGTCGCTAGTTATCTTCCAAACACAAAGAACTCATCAGAGATCTGTATAACGACCTCTGCGGTTGTTGGGAAAACCTAGTCCCACCTGCGACGCTGGTGAAGTCGCTCATAAAGGGTGTCACACTCAGCGATTCAGGCTCACCAGCGGGACACCAACGACCAAAAAACGGCTCAGAACGTTCATAAGCGATCAGCGACATCTCAGCAGGGGCCACATCGCTGCTACATGTCACACACAGCTGCGTCACTAACGAGATCGCTACTGCGTCATAAAATCGGTGACTATTTAGCGATAGCAATCTCGCTTAGTGTGACAATACCTTAAGACACATAGTCCTACTTTGGCTTTTCAAAGTATGTTTACCGAAAAGACCACAGTGTTTCCAAGTGTTAAATATACCTTCCTGCAACCATGCTGCCAGCAGTCCAGGCAGCATGAATCTGATGACAGATTGAACTGGACACATCATGTATAGTAGATGTGCAAAAAAAACATTTTTTTTCCACTTTGCTTTAACCTCTGTGATGGAGAGGCGAAAATAATCAGAGTATTTTGCATCTAATCAGTTAGTCACAGAACCACTCCAGCGATTTTGTTTTTTTCATCTGTGGAATGGTGTTCCTGCCCATGGTCTCATAAATTGTAAGCATGAGAGCAGAGTTCTAACTCCTCTTGTAACTGTTGAAATGTATTACATTGTATTGTTTGTATTGTCTGTACAAGTCCCCGCTTCATTGTAAACTGCTACGGAATATGTTGGCACTATATGAGTAAAAATTCTTCTTATTATTTTTCTACACACTCTCCTTTTTTCGGCGTCACTCTGGACCCATTCCGCCATCTTGTGACTGCAAATTCTGACTGTCCGGAAGTCAGAAGTTGCGTCATAAGCTATCAATGCAAGTGTATTACCACCAGAACAAGGCTCTCATTGACTTGCAGTGAAGCATGACCTCCGGCTTGCTCCTCGAAACACTGGAGCAATGCTGGAGACTGATGGGAGTGACAAAAAAGAGAAAGAATTGAGGCACTAAACACGTTGAATTAAATCTCAAAGTCCTTGTATTTCACCTGCATGGTAAAGGCATTGCACAGAATATGCAGACTATGGAGGCATGGGGGGAGTGAAGGAGTGGACGACGTTGAGGCGATCATACGCAAAACGGCCGTCATCCACTCCTTCACTCCCCGCATGCCTCCTTAGTCTGCATATCCTGCTCAATGCGTTTACTGTACAGGTGAGACAAGGACTTTGATATTTATTTCAACGAGGTGAGTGCCACAATTCTTTCTCTTTTATGTGAATCATGGAATTGATTTTTCATTGCTGAGCACCGAAAACCTGTTGAATAAGCTGTTATACCTCAGTTAAGATAAGGATTGTTCATCGATAAATGAGTGAGGAAAATACCCCACTGGTGCAGTTCACTGTGTCTCTTCCAAGACTGATGGGAGTGGCGATGCTAAAAGGTGAAGACAGCACAGGGGAGAATAAGAGTGGGGTCAGGACCTTAGATTAGTGCTGTAAGTCCAGGTGGAAGTTTTTATTGTGGGCTTGCACTTCTTCCTGTATGAGTTGTTATCTGATTCCTTGAACTTGACTTTACAAAAGTTAAGCTATCATGTGCCAATACTTTGACTGCTAACATCTCTGCAACAGAGAGCTGAAGTTTTATTCAGCTACTATTACATTGTGTGTTCAGCTAAACATGAAACATTTGGTGAAAAAAAACACATTTCTGTCTCAGCTGTCCACATCTGTCCATGCATCATGTCTACTGCTACAGCTCAGCTCTATTGACCTGAAAAATACTGAGCTGCAACACACTACCTATGGACATGTTGAGGAAAGTAGCTGTAGTCTTCTAATATTGGACAGCTCCTCTTATTATAAATGTCACTAATTTTAGTATAATCAGCTCTGGCAAAAATTAAGAGACCACTTTCAAATGTTCAGTTTGTTTGATTTTTCTCTTTATAGGTATATTTTTGAGTAAAATGTAAATTGTTCTTTTAGTCTATAAACTTCTCACGTCACCGAATTTTCCAAGCAATAAATTTTGCATTTTATTTTTGACAAAGAGAAATGGTCAAATGTTAAAACAAAAAACAGTGCTTTCAGACCTCAAATAATGCAAAGAAAACAAGTTCATAATCAATTAGAAACAATAGTACTAATGTTTTAACTCAGGGAGAGTTCTGAAATCAATATTTGGTGGAATAACCATGATTTTCAATCTCAGCTTTCATGCGTCTTGGCATGCTTTCCAGCAGTCTTTCACACTGCTTCTGGCACAAAAATGTAAGCAGTTCTTCTTTGTTTGATGGCTTGTGACTATCCATCATCCTCTTGATTATATTCCAGAGGTTTTCAATGGGTTCAGGTCTGGAGAATGGGCTGCCCATGACAGGGTTTTGATGTGGTGGTCTCTTAATTGTTGCCAGAGCTGTATATATATATATATAGGACTTGTAACTTATGACATATAAATATATGCAATTAATGACACTTTGTATACTGTTTTTAACTCTATTAGTGATCGTGATCACTCTTTCTGTATTTTTATTTTTCACAGTCTTTGGCACTGTATAGCATGATAAAAGCAGCAGATATAAAAGAAAATAACTAAAGATGACAACCTCAGACTATAAAAAGCTGTGCTAGTCATTGCAAAATGTTCAGCAAATTAGTCATTTTGGTAATCCCACTCGGCATTTTCATTTGAGTCACAGATTCCCAAAAGAAGCACATTTACTGGTAATTATATATGAATAATCCTCTATGCTTTAATTTTTATTTGTGATTCTGTGATTCCATTTTCTAAAGAATTATTCTTCACTTATGAACAAACTTTGCGCAGTTCAGCGTCCATGATTCTGGACAAGTTTATGTATGGCAAACATTTGAGATGGCACATCAACTGTCCCTGACGAGTGGCTTCATCATGTACCATATTTGGCTCTCAGGGCCCTTACATGGATTCCTCACATCATGAGTAATATACAGATAGAATAGTGATCTAGAAACATATATGAAGGGTTTTGCTTTTTTACTGCTGGAATCAACAGGTAAAGTAATGTCACTTACTATTGTATTGTATTGTTTCAGCAAAGTAATAAGCAGCATATAGTCCAGGGCAGCTCTATGATGAAATGCCATAACCTTATAGTCTCAGTGTATATGTATATAGTATTAGTTTTTTCACAAGAAGCCTGTTACGAATTTAGGACTATCATTCCAGCTTGCATGCAATGCCATACCATTGATACATATCAAGAAATATTGATATTTACGTAAATGGTTTACGATGATTTAATTATTTTTACTATGGGCATAAGAACTTACAGGTAGTTAGGTGCCAACTACCTACCTATTGAGCCACAGACCGCTCCTACTGTCAACAGAGCAGCTGTTTCTCTTCCACTCTGCTCTGTTGATGGGGCATGACTGCCAATGCTAATTGACAGGCGGCTCCTCGCTACCTAACTGCAGGTAGTCGGCCATCAATAAACATGAAGTCAGCAATTACCTGCCTGTTAGGTTTTAGGCCTATAGTAACATAAATAAAATAGTCTTGGATAGGATAACCCCTTTAAAAAATGGACAAATTAAACTAGTTTGATCTCAGCTCTTATAAATAAATTAATAAAAAAGTAAATTCCTGATTGTTTCTACCACCTAACATTCCATTTATGTGGCCCAGTACGAGAAATAGTTTCAACAGGCAATATCACATTTACATTAGTTAGTCATGTGTTGGGTACTTCATTACCTATCTATCCTGAATTCAATTTCCATATCTTATATGCAGAAAGCAATGTCAATCATATTAATGATGAAAGTATTGTTTTAAAATTCAGAAATGTAACTTCTTTGCTCCTCAAAGCGTCACTTAGCTTTCCAATTACATCATGTTAATTAAAAAAAATCAAATAAAAATCAACATTTCATTATTGTCACGTAGGTAATTTGAGGATGAGGTTCTTCAAAGCATTTTTGTGTCATTTTTTTTTTCTTAGAACCATGTGCTATGCTGTTATTCTTTAAGAATATGTGCATACATTGACAGCTGAATGTCATCTTTATACTTATAAAAGAATGTCCCTAGATAGTGTGACGCTGTCACGACCGATTGGGCAGTGCATACAGTGTATGGACAGCATTACTGACCAGTGACCACTCTACTGAATTTCTTAAAACATTTCCAGAAAGAATTAGAGAAGACGGAGTTGAAGAAAAGTTGTAAAAATGATGTTTCAGAATTGTTAATATTTATAAAATACAAGTATTTGCAAAGATAGATGTCACTGGAACTGAAATATGTGTACTATATAATTTTTCAACTGATTCACACATGGTAGTTTCTCTCAAAGTTAAAAAATAAATAAAAAATAAACCATAAAAACAAATCACATTTTTTTTTAATTAACAATTTGCTTTTTTGCTTAATCCCACTTGGAATCATATCTATTTCTCTAAAGGAAAAATTAAAAAAAAAAAAATTTCTTTTTATTTCATCAATTATCTTCTTAGTTGCTGCATTTCTTAATTACACCCGTCGAGCATGGAAGAAGCCTCAAGTTACATAAATACATCCTGAGTTACAATTGCCACCAAGAATAACAACCGCAAGGAGTTTGTATGTTCTCCCCATGTTTGTGTTGGTTTCCTCGCACATACTGATAGGAATTTACACCATGTTCCAAATTATTATGCAAATTGGTTTTAAGTGTCATAGCGTTTTTTGTTTCTGTACATGAAACCCATTGATGGTATTGTGTCTCAGGGTTCTTTTGCTCACTGAAATCAATCTCAGATACCTGTGATAATTATTTTGCCATGTGAGCCCAATAAAAGGAAAACTGGATGCTCCACACTATTAAGCAGGACAGAGTTTTCAAGTTACATTGGAAAGAAAAAGGATCTCTCTGCTGCTGAAAAGCATCAAATATTGCAATGCCTTGGTCAAGGGATGAAAACATTAGATAGTTCCTGAAAATTTAAGCGTGATCATCGTACTGTTAAGAGATTTGTGGCTGATTTGAACACAGACGTGTTCGTGCTGATAAAGGCAGAATGAGGAAGGTTTCTGCCACACAAGTTCATTGGATTAAGAGAGCAGCTGCTAAAATGCCATTACAAACCAGCAAACAGATATTTGAAGCTGCTGGTGCCTCTGGAGTCCCTCGAACCTCAAGGTGTAGGATCCTTCAAAGGCTTGCTGTGTTGCATAATCCTACTATTCGGCCACCCCTAAACAGTGTTCACAAGCAGATACAATTGCAGTGGGCCCAGATATACATGAAGACTAATTTTTAAACAGTCTTGTTTACTGATGAGTGTCGAGCAACCCTGGATGGTCCAGATGGATGGAGTAGTGGATGGTTGGTGGATGGCCACCATGTCCCAACAAGGTTGTGACATCAGCAAGGAGGTGGAGGAGTCATGTTTTGGGCCGGAATCAAGGGGAAACAGCAGGTAGGGCCCTTTAAGGTTCATGAAGGTGTAAAAATGACCTTTGCAAAGTATATAGAGTTTCTGACTAACAACTTTCTTCCATGGTAAAAAAAGCAGAAACGTGCCTTCAGGAGCAAAATCATCTTCATGCATGACAATGCACCATCTCATGCTGCAAAGAATACCTCTGAGTCATTGGCTGCTATGGGCATAAAAGGAGATAAACTCATGGTGTGGCCACCATCTTCCCCTGACCTCAACCCTATAGAGAACCTTTGGAGTATCATCAAGCAAAAGATCTATGAGGGTGGGAGGCAGTTCACATCAAAACAGCAGCATTGAGAGGCTATTCTGACTTCATGCAAAGAAATACAAGCAGAAACTCTCCAAAAACTCACAAGTTCAATGGATGCAAGAATTGTGAAGGTGATATCAAAGAAGGGTTCCTATGTTAACATGTAACGTGGCCTGTTAGGATTTTTTGGAGTTAAATAGCTTTTTTGTGACCTCCTAATGCTGCAAATTCCACAAATGAGCATTTTTCTTTAAAACATATCAAATGTTTAGAAATTCTACTGTGCATAATAATTAGGAACACTGCATTTTGAGTTTTTTTCCATTTTGGAGATTATACTGTTATCATTGGGAAGTTTCTTCAATAAAATCCGATGTATTCTCTAACGGGTGATGACTTTTATTAGACTGACTGCCATTTTCCCACTTAGGAAAATCAGAGAAAAATATCATTTGCATAATAATTTGGAGCATGGTGTATATTGTGTATCTCAATGGGTAGTGAGGTGCTGATGACTGTAATACGCTATGGAATATGATGACCCTATGTAAATAAATAAATAAGCAGGGTTTTGGTTGTAAATTTTAACATGCCTGTTCCTTTCTGCTCTTTCGACCAGGGAATAGTAGGGACTAGTGTTGAGCGATACTGCTCGTATCTAAAAATATCGGATCGGAATGGTATCGCCGATATCACTAAATATCGTCGATATCCGATTCCGATACCGGAAGTCCCATGTAAGTCTATGGGAACAAAATATCGCAACTAAAAAAACACTTTCTTTCATTGTAAACACAAAATATACACACATAGAATACATAAATATATATATATATATATATATATATATACATGTCATTGTGACATATATATATACATATATTTATAGTTTATACACTTCTACATAGTAAAATAGACTCTGATTCAATTGCCGGGTAAAGCCGTGACATACCCCATAGAAGTCGACGGGCTCGGTGCCGAGTACCCCCAAAACCTCTGGCTCTGTGCGACTCAACTTGGGCGTCACAAACAGGATTCTGTAGCTCGCTATAAGCGAGTCCTGTGTGCCTGAATTGAACTGGTTTTGTGCTTGAGAATTGCTAAAATCATCAGAGAATGTATTTGCCATTTTTCCGCCATATCTGCGTCACGACGAGGCACTGGTGAAGAAGAAGGGCGTGCTCTTCGTGGGTGTACACTCACTCAGTGGCGCGAAAACGATGGCCGACCACTCTAAATGGTACTGCAATGTAAGATCGTGCCCCACAGCTCTTGAGTTCCGCCTCCTCATCCTCCTCAGTGTGCGGAAACTAACACGAAGGTCCCGCCTCACTACAAAAGAGGGGCCCTCTCCAGATGCTAATGACACATGTGACTTGGCAGAGATGGCTAATGGACACGAGCAGAAGTGTGAAGGGATGGAGCAATCAGAGCTCTCCCCCCACGGAAGCGACCCGATCGCCACGGAACCACCGTTGGGCACCCGGCCTGGAAACCCTCCTACGCTGCAAGAAGCGGAGAATACCCTAAGAGGCCTGGCCCGGCACCGGGAGGAGGTCGCCAGGATGGAAGCCAGCTGGCGTGCCCTAAAACTAAACTTGGAGCGGCGCCAATCCCTCTTACCTGAAGTGTCTGTACCGGAAGGTGAGGCACCCATTCTAGTAGAGGAGTCCGTGCGGGCATCCCAGCCCTTGCAATGTGATCCGGTTGATGTCGCAGTGGAGGCACCCGTTCCTGCAAAAAACGCTGCACCTGGCAGCACCCCAGATCCCGCTGTCTGCCCCCGTCGCTGAGACAGAAGAAGCGACACCCGTCCTCATGGAGGAGGCCGCGCAGGCACCAGAATTCTACCTGTCTGTACCGGAGCCCCGACTGTCATCTGTTCCAGAGCCGGCTGCTTCCTCCGCAGGTGAGCGCCGCCAGGACTGGGGGGCGCCAGGAGAGCTGCCGCAAACCGGACATCATAAGCTGCAGTTTGATGATGGAGAGTGGAGATGCTGGAGGAGAATTACAACCGGCGTCAGGAGGAAGAGTGTAGACGTCGGGAGAGAGAAGCCGAGCGACAAAGGGAGCAGCGCGAATCCCAGAAGCTTCGCCAACGTCACATCGAGAAGGACCGGGCAGATAAGGACCGGATGAGAAAAGATAAAGGAACCCTGAGGGAGCCGCGGCGTAAGGGTGCAGTACGGAGCTTTAAATTGAAAGCTGGTTGGGGCTTCATCCAGGAGCCTGGACTTTATTCAGAAGTGTTTGTGACCCGGCGGGACGTGGAGACTCACCTCCCAGAAGGACACCCGGGGAGGGACCTGTTGCCAGGAGACTTGGTAACTTACACCCGACACTGGGGTTACAATGGATGGTATGCCCTAAATGTCACCAGGTGCGACCCCTGGTCCCCAGAGTGTCAGGAACCTGTGAGACCCTCGGAGCCTTCAGCCTCCCACATCCAGGCCTCTGCACAAGTGCCCACCCCACGCCGTAAATCTCCCCAGCCTCCCTCAGTGGTCTCCTCAGCAGCCCCAGCTATGTACATGATAATGATAGCTGGCCCGTACCCGGCGCCTGTTAGGCCCCCTTGGGTTCGTTCAGTCCGGGACATAGGGCTCCAGACCCGGAGGGAGATGAAAGAGGTGGCCACACAGACACAGATAGCGGGTCACGACTTGACTGTACAGGCCACACGACGTCATCAGGTCCTGGTGGTCCTTGGTGTCTCGGATGTTTGGCAATGGCAAGCATCAGAAGAGTACCAGGTGGTACCTGGAACACCCCTGCCAAAGAATTATAAATAACCCGGACAGGGTCCCTGTATGTAAATAGTTAAATTGTTGATGTACCCGGAGGGTGAATGTTCATAAAAAAGTTTTTTAATTTAATAAAAAAAACAACACAGTTTTCATTACTTTTATTACAGTCTCATCCTGCGACGCCATCGATCTCCTGTAAAAAAATGAAAAAAAAACCAGCAGTATACCACCTTTCCGACGCAGTCCATAGTAACGAGTGTCCCACGACGATCCAGCTCTGCTACATCAGAATGACATCAGAGGCAGGCAGGCAGGCAGAGTCTGTCATCCCGGCGCAGCACAGCTGATTACCTGCTTCCCCGGCGGTGACGTCATCGGACTGGTTTACGGCCAGGATTACCCTGCAGTCACTGCAGTTATCGCGAAAAACTGCATGTGACCGCCAGGGAGAAGATAATGGCGGCCATCAAGCAGTCCAGGACGTGACCGCCGGAGATCTTCTGCCAGGTAAGTGCCGCTGACTCCTGACAGACCCGACCGACGGACACTCACAGTGACAGTGACAAATCCGATTCCGGTATCCGATATGACGAAAATATCGGTACTCGGAATCGAAAGCCCGATACAGCTAATGTCGGCCGATACCCGATATTTGCAGTATCGTATCGCTCAACACTAGTAGGGACACTGTTATACTCATTCAATGGTTAGAATTTATTGCTGAATTTGATGAATGTGGACAAAATTAATTAAATTTGAAATGCCCTCTTTTGACTTAAAAATTAAAGATCTACACTTACTTCACATAGAAAGCAAATTCAATGGGTTATCCAGGACTTTTTATTTTTTAACTGTGTCTAAGAATTTACACTCAGGTAGTTGGTAACTACCTGCCTTTTGTGCTCAGCGCCGATCTCTGCCAGCTCTCAATCAGCATGATGTTAGCAGTCACGTCCCATCGACAAAGCAGCGCAGAAGAAGAAGAGCTGCTATGTTGATGTGGAGCAGCTGAATCGCTGCCAGGAGCAGTCCATGGCTGTTCTGAACAGGCACCAGGTAGACTAGGCAGATGTTCGCCTCTGTTAGCAATTACCTCCATTTTAGTTTTTAAGGCTATAGTAAAGAAGTAAGTCCTAGGCAACTCATTTAAGTGGCTCATCAATGGGTCCATATGGTACAACACACAGGACTGTCTAATTATAGAACTCCATATAACATGTATTATGAGCTGAAATGCACAAAGAGCCTAGGACCACACAGTGAAATTATGGGAACATTGAAATGAAGATGTTTACTTAGGTGGAAATTAAGATGACATTGATGGCATTGGTTTAGCATTAGACATAACATTCTGTAAAAAAATAATTTTGAAGGATAATTTATAATTCTCACATATTTCTCATCCATAGGTGATCATTTTATAAGCCTCAAAATAAGTCATGTTTTATCAGAAGAAAACAAAAACATTAAAGGGGTTTTCCAGAATTGGAAAAACATGGATGATTTCTTCCAGAACCAGAGCCAGCACTTTTCTGTTATGTCCGATAAAGCTGCTCAGCTCCATTAAAGCAGATGACGGAGCAGTTTTTAAAAGGAAACAGGTATATTATTCCATATTTTTCTAATTCTGTGCAACGCCTTTAATTAATCACATGGTTGAAATACAGGGAAATAATAGTGTTCGTTCAGTCCTGATGCATTTTTAGATATCATTCTCTATACATTTCCAACCCTGTAAAACAACAAAGTGGTATAACAATCCAAAATGTCTACATTTCTCCGATAACTAATCATTTCATATGCTAGTTCTTAGTTTCATTCATGGGCATGGCACATACAAATTGACAACGTAAAATAACACAGATGCATGTCATAGAAAATAAAGTGTTTATTAAGAAACTGTATGTACTGAATATTTTTCGAATGCACAAGATTTGTGTGACCAGTTTCTATATTATGGCACAATATTCATTGTATGAAAATTACATTTTTCTTTTCAATAGGCTGAATGTGAGGTAATAATATTAATTAAAATATCAGCCTTATATTCCAATTCAAAAGTAATTAGATAACTGGTTCATTAAAATGGCAAAAAAAAGTAAGATATAGTTTCCCTGCAGTTGATCAACATGGCACAATACAATTGTTTTGGTGGTCACTAAATTTTAAAACAGAATGGACATGTTAAAAGTGAAGGTCCACCTTTGATTACATTGGCTTTCTAGTTTATGAAATGCATAAATGGGTCCATAGTTAGTAAATGTATAATGCCAGATTCACGAATCCATGTCGAGTGGCGTAACTACAGTATAGTCAGATGGGCCCTGGTGCAAAATTTGGACCTAAGCCTCCTGCATATTGGCCAGATGTATGAGACCTTATAGCGTTCCAAATCCTAAATGGCATGCCCTCCCCCATTATGTAGTAATGTCTCCTATCTTGGGCTCATTCTTGGTATATTTGTCCCCATCCTGTGCCCATGCTAGTATACATATATATAGCTATATATAGCTATATATACAGTATATATGCATCTTCCATCCTGGTATATATGTCCCTTATCCTGGGCTCTAATTTGGCATATTTGTCCCTTATTTTGGGTCCATATTGTTACATATATCCCCCATACTGATATTTATGCCTCTTATCCAGGTATAAATCCCCATCCAGGTATGTATGCTACTAGTGATGATTGAGTATGTTCGTTACTCAAGCTTTCCGAGCATTCTCGGATGTTCTCCGAGTATCTTGGGAGTGTTATTTAGTTTGTGTTGCTGCAGCTGCATGATTGGCGACTGCTAGACAGCCTGAATACATGTGGGTATTTTCTTACAAGCAGGCAATCCCCACATGTATTCAGGCTGTCTAGCAGTTACAAATCATGAGGCTGCAGCGACACAAACTAAATCTCTGAGCATGTCCAAGATTCTCGGAGAACGCTCAAACATGCTACCCATCTTGGTATATATGTCACTGCCATGTGCCCCCATTCATATGTCGTGCATGCAGTCGTCAGCTGCTGGCCTTTGATTGTCTGACAGCATGAATTGCAACGTGCAGACTCGGTGGGTCTCTGCACTGCAATACACTTAAATTGAATGTGCATCTGAGGACGCACATCCAGTTGAAGTTTGTGCTGGCATCAGTAGGCCCTCAACCACACAGGTTCTGTCTCGACCTCTGAGATCGTGATCATTACGCCCAAGTCCATGTCTATTTTTACTTTCATGTAAAATAGACTTTTTCTCTCATGAGTCATCAGTTTACATCTGTGTTTCATCTATTTTCTCACACCATTTTTAAGAAAGAACTTAGATAATTTACACTTTTAAAATAGAACAGTGAAAAACAGATGAAACAATGACGTAAAAGGTAAGTCTTCTGTTTTTTAAATGTGTTTAACAGATCACCATATATTTAATGGCTGAGTTTGACCCAAAAAGTGGATGAGAATAAGACATGCTCTGAGTTTCACGAATAGGACATACAGATCTGTTTTTGAAATGGCTGTATATATGGATCAATGCAACTCTATGAGCCAATGTGCTGTTCATTTCAGAAATGGACAGCACGTGAACAAGGGTGTGTGAATGCAGCCTAAGATACATTATTATTAATCTTCATGATGATATATTGCTCTTTGTTTAGCAGTTTTCACTTTTTGCAATTTGTTACTGTGTAATAGGATTCAAAATAGCTATACACAGTGGCTACCAATTATTTTTAAAAAGGATCTTAAACTGGCAATATAATGGAATAGTGGCTGCAGAAATTAGCTATTGTTTTTCAATTTTTCATCTCTGATGCTGAAATATTAGCTTATAAAGTTTAGATCTACTTTCCCTTCCAACCAATGGTCCATTAGAAGAGATTTGTCTCTGGAAGTTTGTATTTTTCCTCTGCATGAGGTTTCCTGATTGGGCAACAATTGGGGAAAAAAGAACATACCCAAGAGAAGATTACAACCAAGTTTCTCCTGTAAGGCATGTAAAGACACACATCTCTGTTCTCCTCACTGCTTTGCAGAGGACAGAGCTATGAGTTATTACAAGCACTCTTGTATATAATGGGTATATATTCTATCCATGAAAAATGGAGATCTGAATGAGCACTAATGAATAGTTATCTAAAAGATTGGCTATGAAAAAAAGTCTCTACTGAAATTACAAGTAGCAGCAAAAGTTTTTTTTTCTATGTTTAAAAAATGAACAAAGTGCAAACTGCAAAATAAATGTAATGGGAATGTATTATGTAATGGGAATATATTGTGTAATGGGAATGTATTATGTAATGGGAATATATTGTGTAATGGGAATGTATTATGTAATGGGAATGTATTGTGTAATGGGAATTTATTATGAATAGAGTTGAGCGAATTTGTTCAGGTTCCCTCTCATTCTGAGAGCTATAGCGCTTGCCGAATAATCTACAGCGGGAATCCGGCTTCCTGGATCGCGGCTGCTGAACAGCTGATCGGCACCGCAGCTGCGTGTGTCGCGGCTGTGTGACAGTCACAGCACGTGAATGGAGAGCCTGTGTGTTGGGCTCTCCCTGTATATGCTGTCACACAGCCGCGACACATGCAGCTGCGGCACCGATCAGCTATTCAGCCGCCGCGATCCAGGAAGCTGGATTCCCGCTGTAGCTTATTCGGCAATCGCTATAGCTTGCCGAATAAGCGGGGAACTGGAGATATTTGCTGAACTCTAATTATGAATATGGTAGAATTTTAATTTATAGATTACATTTGGCAAAAAAGGGGAAAAAAAAGGATTAACTTGTTTAGTATATTCAAATGCATTACTCTGATTCTCATAGGTCAAATCGAGAATAAATTAACCTGTGGGATAACAAGCTTTATTGACACCTAATAAACACCTCTCATCATCTAATCAACTAAGTCAGCTTGGACGCATCCAATATTATACTGATTTTAACTTCAATCCAATGAATATGCTTCAGGGAGATCATTTTAATCCCCTTGATGAGCAAGGGTTGTTAATACTATCACCTAAGTGTGTTGAGTTGAAGAGAATTAAAAAAATCATTTTATTGGATGTGTATTAGCAACCATTGATGCTAAATAGTCTGAAAACGCTCAATATTGCTCCTTTTTTCCCACAAGGTGAGTTATTCTCGATTTCAGAGTCTAGTTACGTATAGAGATTCTTCTTGAATCTTTTTCCTTTTTTGGGCTTGGTTTTGAACAAATAATATGGATATTCAGACCTTCTTACAAGTTTTAATTGCAAGACTGGTTTCATTTAGTCTACTTCACTTTTTCTTTAACTCCTTTATTGCCCAATAAATCTAGGGAACAATGTTTTATTTGTTTCTTTTTTATGATGGGGATCATCTAAGTATGAATGGTTTGATGCTTGAGTTTCTAGAGCCTGATTGCTTTAGTTTTTGGTAAATTTAGCCAATGTTAGACAAAGATGGATCTTAACATTATTAAACATAGCCAAATACACCAGCTATTATACTGTTATGATATATTCTCTATTAAAGCCAAGCTGTCATCGGTCTCTTACTATACCTTATATTCTTTGTATATAGTGCATTATGTCTAGAATACAATACAAAAAAAATTGAAATTACGGTATTCAAATCCCTTTTCACCAGCAAGTGGGCTACTTACAGAAATGTACTTACAAAAATTCCCCAATCCCTCTGTAACTTTGAGCCTTTTTTTAGTATGGTATTTAAAGTATAATGTCCTGTATACGAGGCAAATATTTTATAGGACCTTCTGTCAATTGCCCTCAAATTGATATAAATTAATCATGATGTTTACCTCTGTTAAATAATATAAGTGCACTATAAACTATAACAAGATGGAAATGGACACAATTTAAATTTTTTTGCAGAATATCTTGATTTTTTTTATAAATATACCTAGATTTGAAGCAAAAATTTGATGTGTAATGTGAGCAAAATAATCCTCCACTATGCATTTTTTTAGATTATCTGGAATAATTGTATTTGGGTTATATCATCATACAAAACATAGCTTTCGTCTGATATGTAGTTATATTTCTAAATGTACATACAGACACATTTTCAGGCACAACGGTTCAAGAGAACGCAGGCTTGGATTTTTGCACTCTTACTTTTATATTATTTGGGTATTTTCGGGCTGATGGACTTAGTGGGCCGTTAGTCTGATCCTGCTTGATGCTATATATTTTAGCTCACTATGACATGGGGAAGACGCAGTTTGGCAGATATTTCATGATCATTTCTACAAATAAAAGTCTATGGATATGTTGACACAAATGATAATTTTATCTAGCTGCAGAGTTTTTGATGATATGTTTAAAGCAGATGCAATGTATTTTACACAAAGTGTAGAACAGGACATTACAAATGAAGTGCATGCAGCACTAATTTTTATGTCGGTGGCCTAGATGACATGATGGTTTAAGACCTTATGCATATAACCACATCTAGGCTCTGTACAAACGCAAAGTTTGGATGATACCATACCTCCATATGCTTCCTACTTAGGCATGCCATATAAAAGTGATATACTCCTCTAGAAGCATTGCCTCTAGGGGAGGATATGCTATAATATGACGCCATATGGAGGCACCAAACAGTGGCAGAAGGATTGGCTACGGCTCTTTGAACAGAACCATATAATCTCCGTGGGCCACTACACAGGCTTGGTGTTGACAGCAGAGCGGTATGCATGATGCTTTGGGATCTCTATATGATAAATGCTTTTTCATCTCTTTGTATACATGGATATACTCTACTATGTTCACCCTGCTTCTCCATGAATTGTCAAAGATGTAATCAATGGAAACTAATTTATAACTAAGTTTTTGCTTTGCTGTTAAAGGAACTCGTATATTCCTCTCAACATTTTATAAATATGGCAATTTCTACATGATAGGGCAAATTTATGAAACTTTCTAAAAAAATTCTGTTTATTGTCCCATTCACACTGACTGCTTTCATGGCGGTAACGGGCACCAATCTACTATATTCAAGTTCTATGATGCCCATTCATCAGCCTGTTTGCACTGACAAGCAATGATGGAGACAGAAATATAGATAACTAAATTTATTCAAGTGGAATTAAGTTCTTTA
Organism: Oophaga sylvatica; assembly: GCA_033576555.1. NCBI lineage: Eukaryota > Metazoa > Chordata > Amphibia > Anura > Dendrobatidae > Oophaga > Oophaga sylvatica. Next base: position 442,100,222 of record JARQOD010000004.1, on the reverse strand, counting down.
ATTTTATAAAAATTTGTATTCTTGTGAATTCTCATAAATTCAGATAAGCAGCAGCAAGTTGTGGCAGTCAGTTTGCTGAACTGTATAGGACAAGGCAAAAAGGCAAAAAAATAATAATAATACTCAGCTCACTACATACCTGTCCCGCAGCCCCCACTGTATCCTACTGTCCGATCCTCTGCTTCTCTTCTTTTCTCCTTCCCTGTCGTGCACATCCTCCTTTGACCTCTTCATGCCAGACACTGGCTTGTGGTTCAACTTGACCGTGGACGTCACTGCTCACTATGCCACCGTGGCACATGTCATTGGCGTCTTGCTACTATGCACGTCGCCTGAGTGGCAAATAGTAACATCAGAAGCATGGACAAGCCTAAATCCAAGGCCTGGAGTGAAGAGGCTAAAGGAGGATGTGCATGATGGAGATAGGAATAAGAAGAAACATCTAGAACCCAACGGCAGGATACGGAGCGTCAGGTGAGCAATAAGCTAAATATTATTTCTAATGAACATCCATTTTGCATTGAATAACGTCGATGCAAGTCAAAGTATTCTGTAAAATCTGTGTTATTTGATGAATATGATGTTAGATTTGATATTCTCTAGACATAAAGGCTGATGAAATCGTTCTGTCTCCACACATTATCCGGTTATCAGAAGCACATCCCTTATTTACATAGATCGATGTGCTGCTGATAATGATGATATTTATACAGCAATATAAATCAAATCACTCAATGAAAGAACATTTTCATTGTTAGTCAGGTGATTGCGGTCATATCTACAGAGGCAGTTAAGGGAACTTGTCACCAGAAAAAATGCTATTAGCCTGCAGATGTGAGGTTAATCTGCAGGTTAATAGTGCTAGTAACCTGCCAGGTGTCTGCACTTAGCTGAGCGCTGTGGGTATTAGATGAACTTTATTCTCCCTGGCAGCGTTCACGCTTCAGTCACAGGAACAGCACTGGCGCAAGTTAAGTCAGCGCTCTGAGTATTGAGAGTGGTGGCGGTAACCACGCCCCTAGTCCTGATTGACACTCACTCTGCATTGGGGCTGGATGTCAGTCAGTGCCAGGGGTGTGGATACAGTGGCTGCTCTGTATACTCAGACCATTGACTGAAGCTCGAACGCTGCCGGGGTGAATAAAGTTAATTTTCTCCGCGCAGCATTCGGCTAAGTGAAAGTGCCGGGCAGGATAGTAATGCTGTTATGGGGTTAAATTGCAGGTTGATAGCATTTTTTCTGGTGAGAGTTCCCTTTAATCAGTCACACGAATGCTCACTTGCCAGTTATCAGCTCATGTAAAAGGGACTTAAAGAGTAACTGTCTTTTAATTTCTATTTAATAAATCAATAGTACACGTGAAAATAAGCCACTTCTTAATATATCTTATCAGAAAAATTTACTTCTTTCTCTCTATGCCACAATTATCAAAATTCTCAATTCTGAGTTTTTTATTTCCATGTGTACTATTTATTCATTAAATAAAAATTAAAACAACGATAACTCTTTACATTGCCATCAGCAACCAATCACTGTGCAGCTTTCATTTTTCAACAGCAAAATATGGAATAAAAACTAAGCTCTGATTGGTTGCCCTGGGGCAATGAAGACAGTTTTTCTTTCAGTTTCATGTTGGTTTTCTAAAGGTTATCAATCATTCTTCATTATACAGGGTGACTACAACAAAGTACAATCCCATGTATCTGTCCTTACAAAAGACCAATTTAAGCAAAGCAAATATTGCTTTCGATGATCATTGTGTCCTCACGTGTTGCTCCCTCCCCTCCCCATATAGCTTATCCTAGAAAAGAAAATAATACAAATAATAAAAATTCTGACGCACAAAAGATTTGTAAAACATTTCATTGAAAAATAATTACAATTTCTCCTGTTAAAAAAGTAAGATTTCATTTCTCATATATCATTTGTACAGTTCCAGAAACCTACGATGCCCTTTTCTTACCAGTCTTCATTATTTAGAGACTTCAATGACATAAAAGGCCCTGCTTTATGAGATCTCTTTAGGTTGCCATTTCAAAGGGTGATGACATCATTAATAAGGTGATGTGAAGTCACAGGATCACAGAAAACTCAAACACAGATTCCAAACAGGAAAAACACGACTAAGGATTTTTTTTTTAAACAAATACAACTAGTGTTTATTATAAAGATGGCTCCTTTCGAGTCTGTCTCCCTTGATTTATTATAAGTTGCTGCTCCTGCTCCTGCTGCTGTTGCTGTGGCATGTCTGGATAATTTTGAAAGCAGTAGCTACTGTAGTTAAAGCAACATTTATCTTTTGACAGAAATATGTTTCCGTCGTATTTAAAAGTTTACAACAGAGGACTAGTGCAGTCTTGTGAAACCTTGATCCAAAAGTTTTCTGTGCCTCCCTTCACATTTTGAGAGAACAGCCTAAACTTGACAACATAAACAAGAAACTTTAGCGGCTTAAAAGACGTGGCGTCCTTTGCTGAAATAAACACCGACGTCGTGAACATAAATGCCTTGGTTAAGAGGTTTGGGGTGTCCGGGAAGGCTTATTGTGTTCAACATATATTCTCTGAAACCTAAAAAAAAAAAGAAAAAACAAAGGCAAAATAAAGGAAGGAAAAACAAAAATAGGAAGGTACTTTAAGGAAAAAAATAAGCAAATAAATATTACGTAATTTATTTTAGTTTTTTTTTAAAGGGAACAGATTATGAAATAAATTAGTTCAGTAAGAATTAAAGTGACATAAAAAAGTCAAAGGGACGTTTCATCTGTAATTCATTTTACACAATTTGATATTATTAGAAAAGGGCCATCATTTTTAATTACACTTTAAAATATTTTGTTTAAAATTAGGAAATAAGAGACAGACAGTAGGTCAACTATGATGGCAAGAAAAAACACAAAAAACAAGCAAAAATTAAAATATATCATCATCCACATGACATATGTGCCAGAGCAGCTCGTTTCTATCATGGTACTGCAATTTTAAAACATTTTCCTATATAGAAAACACCAGTTAAACCTTGAAAAAAAAACATCTTAAAAGCCGATTTCATGATAGTAGATAAGAAATATGAAATGAGAATATCAATTTGGCATTGAATAAAAAAATGTATTTGGAGCCAGATCATGGGCAAAACAACCTGCCAAAATTAACCAATGGAAATGGATTGCAAAACTGATGTAATGATCACATTGATGGGAAGGATGATGATGCAGATGATAATTATGGTAAAACATGAAGACAGATACTCAGTTATGAAATATTCAATGGATCCAAGTGGTCCACAAAAAAGTAGATTTAGATGTTATAATAATGCTACAAATGGCCATATTCTTGTCATTAAGAATACTAGGAAACTTTCCCAAACCCCTCACTAAATGTGAATGGAGCGTCATACACGCATTTGCAGTGTCTGCACCCCGGTGGTTTGGATATGTATCTACTTGCTCTGGTGAATTATAGCATATTGCAAAATCATCTGTGTGACTGCTTCAGATGTAAAACGGTCATGTATCTGTGAAGACATGTGATGAGATCACTATGAACATGTAGGGGAATGTATAGATATCCATACATTTGTTAATACCTGACCAGTCATCTTTAAAGGGTTTGTACCAAGTTTGGAAATTATCACATATCAAAAAGATAGGTGATAGCATGCATGTCACTGGGAATCCCTCTGATCTACAAAATGGGGGCTGCAGTGTCCATTCTAAATGGAACAGCATTTGAGCATGCACACCACTACGTCATTCACTCTCTTGGGACTGCCAGATATAGCAGAATACAGCACTACTCTATTCAAATGGGGCATTACAAAGCTCCATTATCGGGATCAGTGTTGGTGATCTGAACCCTTCACCTATCTTGTGGCTAGCTGAAAACTTCCTAACAAAGTACAAACTGTTAAAGGGTTGTTCCTTTTTAGTGAATTTTAATTTGTGGGTGTAAGTTAATCTAGAGAAACTAACTATGTACTATACTAGATATAGATATGCGCTATACTTATCTTCTTTGGGTCCACCAGTAAGTCTCACCGCTGAGCTCAGGTGCTGATAACGTGTTGACAGTGTGGCAGCCAATCAGTGAGCTCAGCAGCTCTGAGTGGCGTGTTCCATTTACATGGGAATGACCTGGTCAGAACTGCTTAGCTTACCAAATGACTGCTGCGTTTTTGTCGTTACATCAAAACTGCAGCCAAAGTCAGACACTGGGACCAGCAACAAGACTCGAGTTGAACTCAAGGAAGGTGAACACAGTATTGTTTGCTTTTTCATAATAATCTGCACCCAGGGATTAAGAATAGCTGAAAGGGAGACAAGTAGTGTTGAGCGATACGATACCGCAAGTATCGGGTATCGGCCGATATTAGCTCTATCGGCCTTTCGATACTTAGTTCCGATATTTTCGTCTTATCGGATACCGGAATCGGGATTGTCACTGTCACTGTCAGTGTCCGTCGGTCGGGTCTGTCAGGAGTCAGCGGCACTTACCTGGCAGAAGATCTCCGGCGGTCACGGGCTGGACTGCTTCATGGCCGCCATCATCTTTCCCCGGCGGTCACATGAAGTTTCTCGCGATAACTGCAGTGACTGCTGGGTAATCCCGGCCGTAAAGCAGTCAGTCCGATGACGTCACCACCGGGGAAGCAGGTAATCAGCTGTGCTGCGTCGCGATGACAGGCTCTGCCTGTCATTGCGATGTAGCAGAGCTGGATGTCATGGGACACTCGTTACTATGGACTGCGTCGGACAGGTGGTATACTGTTGGTTTGTTTTTTTTCTTTTTTTACAGGAGATCGATGGCGTCGCAGGAATGAGAGTATAATAAAAGAAATGAAAACTGTGTTGTCTCTTTTATTTCATTAAAAGACTTTTTTCTTGCTGTGTCTTTTTTTTACACATTTAAAAACTTTGGGATTAATAATGGATCGGTGTCTTATTGACACCTCTCCATTATTAACCGGGCTTATTGTCACCGTGCAATCAACGGTGACATTAACCCCTTATTACCCTGCTTGCCACCGCTACAGGGCAAGTGGGAAGAGCCGGGTAAAGTGCCACAATTGGCACATCTTTTGATGCGCCAAATGTGGGGCTGCTGTAGCCTGGTATTATCAGGCTGTTGAGGGCCAAAATCCATGGGCCTTGACAGTCTTTTAATACCAGGCCGCAGCAGTCTGCATTTTACTTGGCTGGTTAACAAAAATAGGGGGACCCCTACGCCGTTTTTTTTTTCAAGGGGATCCCCTATTTTTGTTAACCAGCCAAGCTAAGCAGACTGCTGTGGCCTGGTATTATCAGGCTTGCAAGGTCCATGGATATTGGATCCTTACCAGCCTGAAAAACCAGGCCTCAGCGGTCTGCTTCATCTGGCTGGTTAACAAAAATAGGGGGGACCCCACGCCAATTTTTTTCGAGGGGATCCCCTATTTTTGTTAATCAGCCAAGATATGTAGACTGCTGTGGCCTGGTATTATCAGTCTGGCAAGGTCCATGGATCTTGGCTCCTTAACAGCCTGAAAATCCAGGCCTCAGCGGTCTGCTTCATCTGGCTGGTTAACAAAAATAGGGGGGACCCCACGCTATTTTTTTTTCGAAGGGAACCCCTATTTTTGTTAATCAGTTCCCTCTGACGTCACTGATTGTGTCCCTGGCTGACCTGAAGTGAAAGTGGAAAGCAATCAATTAAGCTTTCCACTTCCTCTCCTGTCAGCCAGGAGAGGAGCTCATTCATTTGGGGGTTTACTGTGAGGCTGCAGCATTAGCTGCGGTCCCTGCAGTAAACATTAACCCTTTCTGAAGGATTACACCGTGGGACCTGAGTGTGCATCGGATTGGTAAGAATAATTTTGCTTTATTATTTTATTTTTATTACAGGAAATGGTTTTAGCAGGTAAATAAAATATGGTCAAAAACTGTGTGATTATTTCATTAAACTTTTTTATTAAAGTGTGTGTGTTTGATTTTTCTTTCATACAATAGGATTAATAATTGATAGTTGTCTAATTGACAGCTCTCAATTATTAACCTGGCTTAAAGTGACCTTTCAATTGCAAGGTCATTTTAACCCCTTATTAACCCATTCGCCACCGCTACAGGGCAATGGGAATAGACGGGCAAAGTGCCAGAAAGGGCAAATCTAATTAGAGATTTGCCCTTTCTGGGGTGTCTGGGGGCAGATGTTAAGTAGCCGGGGGGGGCAAAAAAAATGGTCCCTCTCTGGGCTATTATTATCTGCCCCCACTCACTGGATTTGTCTGTCTGGTTGCGAAAATAGGGCGGGAGCCCACGCATTTTTTTTCAGCAATTTTACACCTCATATATATATATACATGTCATTGAATTTCTGACACATATATATATATATATTTATAGTTCATACACTTCTACATAGTATAATAGCCGCTAATTCAATTGCCGGCTTTTGTGAAAATGCAGAACCCGACATGAAATGACACTTGGTGTACATAGGGTTAACCATGTCTTTTCATGTAGTTTGATATCTGATTTGCACAAACAATTACATGAGTGTAAGTGTGCAAAATTTCACACCTGTAGGGGTTAATTAAAGGTGTAAATTCGTAGCAAAAAAGTCCGTTTTTTTACAACGAATTTACACCTTTAATTAACCCCTACAGGTGTGAAATTTTGCACACATAGACTGATGTAATTGTTTGTGCAAATCAGATAGCAAAGGACATGAAAAGACATGGTTAACCCTATGTACACCAAGTGTCATTTCATGTCGGGTGCTTCTGTCTTTTCACAGATGCCGGCTTTACCCGGCAATTGAATCACAGGATATTTTACTATGTAGAAGTGTATAAACTATACATATATGTATATATACATGTCACAATGACATGTATATATATATATATATGTATTCTATGTGTGTATATTTAGTGTTTACAAGGAAAGAAAGAGGTTTTTTTAGTTGCAATATTTTGTTCCCATAGACTTACATGGGACTTCCGGTATCGGTATCGGGTATCGCCGATATTTTAGTGATATCGGCGATACCATTCCGATTCCGATACTTTTGGATATCGGAAAGTATCGCTCAACTCTAGTCACAATGACATGTATATATATATATATGTATTCTATGTGTGTATATTTAGTGTTTACAAGGAAATAAAGGTTTTTTTTAGTTGCGATATTTTGTTCCCATAGACTTACATGGGACTTCTGGTATCGGAATGGATATCGACGATATTTAGTGATATCGGCGATACCATTCCGATCCGATATTTTTAGATATCGAGCAGTATCGCTCAACACTAGAGTTGAGCGATACTTTCCGATATCCTAAAGTATCGGAATCGGAATGGTATCGCCGATATCACTAAAATATCGGCGATACCCGATACCGATACCGGAAGTCCTATGTAAGTCTATGGGAACAAAATATCGCAACTAAAAAAACCCCATTCTTTCCTTGTAAACACTAAATATACACACATAGAATACATATATATATATATATACATGTCATTGTGACATATATATATACATATATGTATAGTTTATACACTTCTACATAGTAAAATATTCTCTGATTCAATTGCCGGGTAAAGCCGGCTTCAGTGAAAAGACAGAAGCACCCGACATGAAATGACACTTGGTGTACATAGGGTTAACCATGTCTTTTCATGTCGTTTGCTATCTGATTTGCACAAACAATTAAATCAGACTATGTGTGCAAAATTTCACACCTGTAGGGGTTAATTAAAAGTGTAAATTCGTTGTAAAAAAAACGGACTTTTTTGCTACGAATTTACACCTTTAATTAACTCCTACAGGTGTGAAATTTTGCACACATAGTCTGATTTAATTGTTTGTGCAAATTAGATAGCAAAGGACATGAAAAGACATGGTTAACCCTATGTACACCAAGTGTCATTTCATGTCGGGTTCTGCATTTTCACAAAAGCCGGCAATTGAATTAGCGGCTATTATACTATGTAGAAGTGTATGAACTACAAATATAAATATATATATATATGTGTCACAAATTCAATGACATGTATATATATATATATGAGGTGTAAAATTGCTGAAAAAAAATGCGTGGGCTCCCGCCCTATTTTCGCAACCAGACAGACAAAGCCAGTGAGTGGGGGCAGATAATAGCCCAGAGAGGGACCATTATTTTTGCCCCCCCCCCGGCTACTAACATCTGCCCCCAGACACCCCAGGAAAGACAAATCTATAATTAGATTCGCCCTTTCTGGCACTTTGCCCGTCTATTCCCATTGCCCTGTAGCGGTGGCGAATGGGTTAATATGGGGTTAAAGCCACCTTGCTATTGAAAGGTGACCTTAAGCCAGGTTAATAATTGAGAGCTGTCAATTAGACAACTATCAATTATTAATCCTATTGCATGAAATAAAAATAAAACACACACACTTTAATTAAAAATCATTTTAATGAAATAAAGACACATGTTTTTGACCATCTTTTATTTTACTGCAAAAACCATTTCCTGTAATAAAAATAAAATAAAAAAGCAAAATTATTCTTACCTATCCCATCCACAGTCAGGTCCCACGGTGTAATCCTTCAGAAAGGGTTAATGTTTACTGCAGGGACCGCAGCTAATGCTGCAGCCTCACAGTAAACCCCAAATGAATGAGTTCCTCTCCTGCCTGACAGGAGAGTAAAGGCTGGGTGTCACATAACGATACACCAGCGATCCCGACAACGATATGCACTTGTCAGGATCGCTGGTGTATCGCTACATGATCGCTGCTGAGCTGCCAAACAGGCAGCTCAGGCAGCGATCTGGGACAGCGACACTGCGGGTAACATCGCTTAAGGGCCCGTCTCACATAGCGATATCGCTACCGAGATCGCTGCTGAGTCACTAGTTTTGTGACGCAGCAGCGAGCTCACCAGCGATATCGCTGTGTGTGACATTCAGCGACGATCAGCCCCCCTGCCGGGTATCGCTGATCGTCGCAGAAATGTCAGGACCTTTTTTTGATCGCTGGTTTCCCTCTGACAGGCACGCATCGCTGCGTGTGACAGGCGGGAGACCAGCGATCCGCTGGTAACCAAGGTACACAGCGGGTTTCCAGGCACCGCGCAGCGCTTGGAAACCCGCTGTGTACCTTGGTTACCAGCGGATCGCTGGTCTCCCGCCTGTCACACGCAGCGATGTGTGCCTGTCAGCGGGAAACCAGCGATCAAAAAAAGGTCCTGACATTTCAGCGACGATCAGCGATACCCGGCAGGGGGGCTGATCGTCGCTGAATGTCACACACAGCGATATCGCTGGTGAGCTCGCTGCTGCGTCACAAAACTAGTGACTCAGCAGCGATCTCGGTAGCGATATCGCTATGTGAGACGGGCCCTTAAGTGGAAAGCTTAATTGATTGCTTTCCACTTTCACTTCAGGTCAGCCAGGGACACAATCAGTGACGTCAGAGGGAACTGATTAACAAAAATAGGGGTTCCCTTCGAAAAAAAAATGGCGTGGGGTCCCCCCTATTTTTGTTAACCAGCCAGATGAAGCAGACCGCTGAGGCCTGGATTTTCAGGCTGTTAAGGAGCCAAGATCCATGGACCTTGCCAGCCTGATAATACTAGGCCACAGCAGTCTGCATATCTTGGCTGATTAACAAAAATAGGGGATCCCCTCGAAAAAAATTGGCGTGGGGTCCCCCTAATTTTGTTAACCAGCCAGATGAAGCAGACCGCTGAGGCCTGGATTTTCAGGCTGGTAAGGAGCCAAGATCCATGGACCTTGCCAGCCTGATAATACCAGGCCACAGCAGTCTGCATATCTTGGCTGATTAACAAAAATAGGGGATCCCCTCGAAAAAAATTGGCGTGGGGTCCCCCCTATTTTTGTTAACCAGCCAGATGAAGCAGACCGCTGAGGCCTGGTTTTTCAGGCTGGTAAGGATCCAATATCCATGGACTTTGCCAGCCTGATAATACCAGGCCACAGCAGTCTGCTTAGCTTGGCTGGTTAACAAAAATAGGGGATCCCCTCGAAAAAAAAAATGGCGTGGGGATCCCCCCTATTTTTGTTAACCAGCCAAGTAAAATGCAGACTGCTGCGGCCTGGTATTAAAAGACTGTCAAGGCCCATGGATTTTGGTCCTCAACAGCCTGATAATACCAGGCTACAGCAGCCCCACATTTGGCGCATCAAAAGATGTGCCAATTGTGGCACTTTACCCGGCTCTTCCCACTTGCCCTGTAGCGGTGGCAAGCGGGGTAATAAGGGGTTAATGTCACCGTTGATTGCACGGTGACAATAAGCCCGGTTAATAATGGAGAGGTGTCAATAAGACACCGATCCATTATTAATCCCAAAGTTATTAAATGTGTAAAAAAAAAACACAGCAAGAAAAAAGTATTTTAATGAAATAAAAGAGACAACACAGTTTTCATTAATTTTATTGTACTCTCATTCCTGCGACGCCATCGATCTCCTGTAAAAAAAGAAAAAAAACAAACCAACAGTATACCACCTGTCCGACGCAGTCCATAACGACAGTCCCACGACGATCCAACTCTGCTACATCGTAATGACAGGCAGAGCCTGTCATCGCGACGCAGCACAGCTGATTACCTGCTTCCCCGGCGGTGACGTCATCGGACTGACTGCTTTACGGCCGGGATTACCCAGCAGTCACTGCAGTTATCGCGAGAAAGTGCATGTGACCGCCGGGGAAAGAAGATTGCGGCCATGAAGCAGTCCGGGATGTGACCGCCGGAGATCTTCTGCCAGGTAAGTGCCGCTGACTCCTGACAGACCCGACCGACGGACACTGACAGTGACAGTGACATCCCGATTCCGGTATCCGATAAGACGAAAATATCGGAACTCGGAATCGGAATTCCGATACAGCCAATATCGGCCGATACCCGATATTTGCAGTATCGGAATGCTCAACCCTACTCAACACTAGAGACAAGTCTTTGAGCAATAAATATTCATGCTTTATGCATCTCATTAAAGAACAAAGTTACAAAACTGGAAATGATACAGTCAACGGATGTTTTTTAGGTGTCTCCATATTTTTAAGGTGGTGTCATGTAAACTCTGTGTTATATATCTAAGGACCCCTACACTACATGAGGCCCATGTGCAGAATCACATGAATTGTTGGAAAAGTATTTTTTCCTGCTAGCTTTGTTTCTAGTGAGTTGTGCAATGATTCAAGGAGTTGTTAGAACCTGTGCTGCTATACAGGCTATATACAAACAGAACTGCCATGTACATGAGGCCTAAAATATAGAAAGTGCCATTATACATTTTGGGAAATGGAGTAAATATACTAATTAATCATTCATTAACATTTTGGGAAATTGAGATAAATTAATTAACATTTTGGGAAATAAAAATAACTTATTAATTAATATTTTGGGAAATTTAGTTAATTGATCAATTAATTATTATATATAAGATTTTGGCAAACAGAGATAATTTATCTTCAGCCCATTCTGCTTCAGTAGCACAACTTCCATTAGGAATAGCTTGTATATGGTGGCAGTGAAGCCCGCGCCATGCTGCAAATCACAGAAGATATAGAAGCAGCCGAATGCAAGAGCTCAGCTGTTTAGTTATCTTCCGGCGATCGAGCAGCTCATAGAATAAAACAAGTTTATACACATGCAGTTGTGGAGGAGTGGAGAGCAGTTTTGTTGTTTCAAATCTTCTAACGTAACTAAGAAATATAATGAAGGCATAACACAACTGAGAAGAACAGAGACACTGAAGGAAGATTAAGAGGAAGAAGCAAAGCAAGGATGAAATAATCACCGTCAAGATCTTGTAGTTATGTGATTATAATCTATTATTATATTGTTAACGATTACCATATTTATTTTTTGGTCTGCCACTAAACATTGGTAAAATTCCAGTAAAGATGAACCTACTCTGTAATCTGAAAGCCAGAGTGGAGATTTGAGTCAATCATTTCCCTCAAATCTGAATGAAAACTATCGATATTAATTTGATTTGCTACTTGTAGTATTAATTTTTTCTTAAAGGGAAACTGTTACGAGAACAAACGCTATTAATCTGCAGTAATGGGGTTAATCTGCAGGTTTATAGCATTCTAAACCAATCTGGCACCTGCACTTACACCTTGCTGCCAGGAGGAAATTAACTGTCTTCGTCCCGGTAGTGTTTGGGCTTACAGACATGGGGGTAGCATTGGCGCATTTTCAGTCACTGCTCTGTGCATTGTGATCGGCAGCTGTAACGACGTCTCTGGCACTGGCTGACAAAGGTCAGCATTAGGGCTGGTTGTCAGTCAGAGCCTGGGGTGCAGCTACAGCCACCGCTCTATACACTTGAAATTAGAAATTTACATACACTATGTAGTTTACTTACACTATATAAAAAGCAGGGCTGGACTGGCCACCTGACAATTCTGGCAAATGCCAAAGGGCCTGTCTGGCGTGAGCTGTCTTATCTGCTACATTGTTAACAGAATCAGTTTTTTCAAGACACCCATACTGTTAAGAATTGTAAGCACAAAGTCGCTGACTCCATAATTTACCCCAGAAGGTCACGGGTATCATTCGAAATATTGGTCTTGTAGTATATCTTCATTTCCACCAACCAGGGTACTATTAGTAATACATCTCCATCTGGTGCTTGGGGACAGGGACTGCATGGGCCTGTGGGATTTCAAATGCCAGGGCTGAATTTCAGTCCCAGTCCGTACCTGATAAAAAGATACATATGTGGTGACTGAACCCGAGACAATGCCAACTTGAGAAAGGAACCTGAATGTTACCAAGAGGAATAAAGTTAATTTCCTCCCAACAGCAGGTGTCTTATCGCTGGCTCCAGGCAGGTTCAAAAAACTATCAACCTGCAGATTAACCCAATGTCTGCAGATTAGCATTCTTTCACGTGACAGGTTCCTTTGCTACACAAATGCAAATGGAATCTCTGAATATAAATCTGAAAGTAAAAAACTGTATTAAACTAGTATAGCTCATAGAAAATAATTACTAAAATATTTTCCATAACTACCTAAAAGGTTCACACATATCAATTAGTTGGTTCAAGTGGTAATCACATACATCAGTTTTTGTCAAAAATTATATGGAGTCAACACTCCCTTACATACTGTACATACATATACATGCTCACCAATTTGGGACATGGAAAAGTTACAGCAAATACCCAAATCAGATGAGCCTAGAGGCCTAGAGGAGCCATTTTGCATAAGCATTATCATGGGGAACATTGCAGTGACAAATGAACTGGGGCAGCATATTATGAGGGCCAGCAGTTGGCAGCTTTCAGTACCAGCTATCTCTGTTTCTCTGTAATTAAATGTCGAAGTCAAATAAAGTACATTTTTTTAATTATGATGAAGCTACTTGTTCTGCCAGCTCACTTCACCTTTCCTTACTTATATTCTTTTCACAGCTACATTGATATGTGCTTGGTCCAATATAATTTTTTTGTATTCTGATAGTGAGGATTGAAGAAACAGCTTAAAGCTGTGTGAAATGGCTGCAGGAATACAATTCTGTACAGGAATGGTAATTAAACTGACTGAATGTGATGAACATCACCAAGGAGGTGGCAAAGTGAGATCTGAACTTCAATTGCTAACTTCCCACACATATCGTAATTGAACGGCAGGGATGTTCTACCCACCCTGAACCAATGTGAACACAGAGTACTAGATGAAAGAATGAAAAACATTAAGGCTGCATACACTCGTCCACAAGAGAAGATTACATCAATACTAGCCTGAACATACAGTAACATGCAGTATAGCTAAAATTTCAATAGAAAGATCACATTGTCAATGCCACTTTAATATACTGTGGTCTACCCAAAAAATATGCTAGTTTCATTAATAAATAAATCAATTTTGAGCAAATACATTATTAGGAAATAACATCATTATAAATTAAATTCCTAATATTAACAAAAAATGATTGTATTTTATATACTTATGATTCTGATTCAATCTCCCTCGGCAGTAAACTGGGTGACTAGCTACTCTTTGCTTGGAATGCTGCATGACAAAATTACATCACGGCACTGTGAATGAAACATGATGTTTCATACCAGTGATGACATCACGATGAATGTGATTTTATCAACCAGCTTTTTAAATAAAGAGAACTAGAGTCTTAAGAGAACAACTATAGGGAAACTGAGCAGAATTGTAAAGATCTAATACAAAGTAGATATGATCGGATGCCAAAGTTTTACCCAAATTTTGATCTACAAAGAAAAACTTCACGCGAATGTCAATACTAAAGATATTTTAATAGCTCAGAAAATACACATGGGAGAAGAGAGAGAGGACCCCGCTGACCACACTTTACAAGCGAGAGCGAGAACTCCACTTATCATAAGAGTTTACACTTCACAGGGGAGAGAAAAAGAGAGGACCCTACTGACCATACGAGCTGACACTCTACAGGAAAGAAAGAGAGGACTGCTCTGACCATAAGAGCTTGCACACTACAAGTGAGAGAGGACCTTGCTGACCATAAGATCTTAGTCTAAAGGAGACAGAGAGGACACCATTGACCATAAGACATTACACCCTACATAAGAGAGATAGAGAGAGGATCCTGCTTACACACTGCAGGAAAGAGTCTTACTCAGTGACTCTGGAGTCAGAAAATCACTCTGCTGTGCAAACTGTGCTTAACTGGGAACCTCTGATTCTGATGGCCAAGACACTGGCCACCATTGTACAAGGTATGATAATCAGCTTGATGTCATAGCTGCAGGGCATTATGGGGAAGGCAAGGCAACACCAAATGACTTAAGCCTGCTTTCTCATGCTAAAGCAATGTAGGAAACGTGCCAGACAAGTTTTTTTGGGAGGCAAACCACGAATCGAAACTCGCAATGTTCAAATTTACATGACACCATGATTTTCAGAAGATATTACTCAAACTCTATTCTCCACAGAACTATCCATGCAACTCTAATTACATGGTTTACTATTTTTTTTATATTTTATGTTCATACATCATTGAAAAATATTGAAAATCACCTTCAAGAGTTTTTGTCCAGAGATTAAGAGAAATGTATTTACTTAGTACTTAGTGTTTATTATGCATCATGCATACAACTGAACTGTGCCAAAAAGGTAACATAGTAACATAGTTATTAAGGTTGAATGAAGACTTTAAGTCCATCTAGTTCAACCCATATCCTATCCTAACCTGCCCTAACATGTTGATCCAGAGGAAGGCAAAAAAAACCCAAGTGGCAAACAGTAAGCTTCACATTGGGGAAAAAAATTCCTTCCCGACTCCACATACGGCAATCAGACTAGCTCCCTGGATCAACGCTGTATCTAGGAAACTAGTGAATATAGCCTGTAATATTATACTTTTCAAGAAAGGCATCCAGTCCCTTCTTAAATTTTAGTAAGGAATCACTCATTACAACATTAGACGGCAGAGAGTTCCATAGTCTCACTGCTCTTACAGTAAAGAATCTGCGTCTGTGATTATGGCTAAACCTTCTTTCCTCCAGACGTAGAGGATGCCCCCTTGTCCCCGTCACAGGTCTAAGAGTAAAAAGATCATTAGAAAGGTCTTTGTACTGTCCCCTCATATATTTATACATTGTAATAAGATCACCCCTAAGCCTTCGTTTTTCCAAACTAAATAACCCCAAGTGTAATAACCTGTCTTGGTATTGCAGACCCCCCAGTTCTCTAATAACCTTGGTCGCTCTTCTCTGCACCCGCTCCAGTTCAGCTATGTCTTTCTTATACACCGGAGACCAGAACTGCACACAGTATTCTAAGTGTGGTCGCACCAGTGACTTGTATAGAGGTAAAATTATGTTCTCCTCATGAGCATCTATGCCTCTTTTAATGCATCCCATTATTTTATTTGCCTTGGCAGCAGCTGCCTGACATTGGCCACTAAATGTGAGTTTGTGGTCCACCCATACACCCAGGTCTTTTTCAGTGACAGTTTTGCCCAGTGTTTTACAATTAAGCACATAATTATACATCTTAGTTTGTTCTACCCAAGTGCATGACCTTACATTTATCCCCATTAAAGCTCATTTGCCATTTATCAGCCCAAGCTTCTAGTTTACATAAATCCTCCTGTAATATAAAATTATCCTCCTCTGTATTTATTACCCTGCAGAGTTTAGTGTCATCTGCAAATATTGAAATACTACTCTGTATGCCCCCTACAAGGTCATTAATAAATATGTTAAAGAGAAGCGGCCCCAATACTGACCCCTGTGGTACCCCACTGCTAACCGTGACCCAGTCCGAGTGTGCTCCATTAATAACCACCCTTTGTTTTCTATCCATGAGCCAGTTCTTAACCCACTTACACATATTTTCCCCTATCCCCATTGTTCTCATTTTATGTATCAACCTTTTGTGTGGCACTGTATCAAAAGCCTTTGAGAAGTCCATGAACACCACGTCCACTGCATTCCCTTGGTCCAGTCCTGAACTTACCCCTTCATAAAAGCTTATCAGATTAGTCTGACAAGAACGGTCCCTCGTAAACCCATGCTGATACTGTGTCATGAGGTTATTCAGCTTCAGATACTCCAATATAGTATCCCTTAAAAAACCCTCCAGGATTTTACCCACAGTAGATGTTAAGCTCAATGGCTAGTGTTGAGCGATACGATACTGCAAATATCGGATATCGGCCGATATTAGCTGTATCGGCCTTTCGATTCCGAATACCGATATTTTCGTCATATCGAATACCGGAATCGGGATTGTCACTGTCATTGTCAGTGTCCGTCGGTCGGGTCTGTCTGTCAGGCTGCGGTCCAGTGGCACTTACCTGGCAGAAGATCTCCGGCGGTCACGGCCTGGACTGCTTCATGGCCGCCATCCTCTTCTCCCCGGCGGTCACATGCAATTTCTCGCGATAACTGCAGTGACTGCTGGGTAATCCCGGCCGTAAAGCAGTCAGTCCGATGAAGTCACCGCCGGGGAAGCAGGTAATCAGCTGTGCTGCGACGGGATGACAGGCTCTGCCTGTCATTCTGATGTAGCAGAGCTGGATCGTCGTGGGACACTCGTTACTATGGACTGCGTCGGACAGGTGGTATACTGCTGTTTTTTTTTTTCATTTTTTTACAGGAGATCGATGGCGTCGCAAGATGAGACTGTAATAAAAGTAATGAAAACTGTGTTGTGTTTTTTATTAAATTAAAAAAATTTTTTTATGAACATTCACCCGTCCGGGTACATCAACAATTTAACTATTTACATATTTAACTATTTACATACAGGGACCCTGTCCGGGTTATTTATAATTCTTTGGCAGGGGTGTTCCAGGTACCACCTGGTACTCTTCTGATGCTTGCCAAACATCCGAGACACCAAGGACCACCAGGACCTGATGACGTCGTGTGGCCTGTACAGTCAAGTCGTGACCCGCTATCTGGGTCTGTGTGGCCACCTCTTTCATCTCCCTCCGGGTCTGGACCCTATGTCCCGGACTGAACGAACCCCAGGGGGCCTAACAGGCGCCGGGTAGGGCCAGCTATAGTTATGTCCATAGCTGGGGCTGCTGAGGAGACCACTGAGGGAGGCTGGGGAGATTTACGGCGTGGGGTGGGCACTTGTGCAGAGGCCTGGTTGGGGGAGGCTGAAGGCTCGGAGGGTCTGTCAGTTTCCTGACACTCTGGGGAGTAGGGGTCGCACCTGGTAACATTTAGGGCGTACCATCCATTGTAACCCCAGTGTCGGGTGTAAGTCACCAAGTCTCCTGGCAACAGGTCCTCCCCGGGTGTCCTTCTGGGAGGTGAGTCTCCACGTCCCGCGGGTCACAAAGACTTCTTAAATAAAGTCCAGGCTCCTGGATGAAGCCCCAACCACCTTTCAATTTAAAGCTCCGTACTGCACCCTTACGCCGCGGCTCCCTCAGGGTTCCTTTATCTTTTCTCATCCGGTCCTTATCTGCCCGGTCCTTCTCGATGTGATGTTGGTGAAGTTTCTGGGATTCGCGCTGCTCCCTTTGTCGCTCTGCTTCCTTCTCCCAACGTCTCCACTCTTCCTCCTGACGCCGGTTGTAATTCTCCTCCAGCATCTCCACGTCTCCACCATCAAACTGCAGCTTATGATGTCCGGTTTGCGGCAGCTCTCCTGGCGCCCCCCAGTCCTGGCGGCGCTCACCTGCGGAGGAAGCAGCCGGCTCTGGAACAGATGACAGTCGGGGCTCCGGTACAGACTGGTAGACCTCTGGTGCCTGCGCGGCCTCCTCCATGAGGACGGGTGTCGCTTCTTCTGTCTCAGCGACGGGGGCAGACAGCGGGATCTGGGGTGCTGCTGGTGCAGAGGTTTTTGCAGGAACGGGTGCCTCCACTGCGACAACGTCAACCGGATCACATTGCAAGGGCTGGGATGCCCGCACGGACTCCTCTACTAGAACGGGTGCCTCACCTTCCGGTACAGACACTTCAGGTAAGAGGGATTGGCGCCGCTCCAAGTTTAGTTTTAGGGCACGCCAGCTGGCTTCCATCCTGGCGACCTCCTCCCGGTGCCGGGCCAGGTCTCTCAGGGTATCCTCCGCTTCTTGCAGCGTAGGAGGGTTTCCAGGCCGGGTGCCCAACGGTGGTTCCGTGGCGATCGGGTCGCTTCCGTGGGGGGAGAGCTCTGACTGCTCCATCCCTTCACACTTCTGCTCGTGTCCATTAGCCATCTCTGCCAAGTCACATGTGTCATTAGCATCTGGAGAGGGCCCCTCTTTTGTAGTGAGGCGGGACCTTCGTTTAGTTTCCGCACACTGAGGAGGATGAGGAGGCGGAACTCAAGAGCTGTGGGGCACGATCTTACATTGCAGTACCATTTAGAGTGGTCGGCCACTGAGTGAGTGTACACCCACGAAGAGCACGCCCTTCTTCTTCACCAGTGCCTCGTCGTGACGCAGATATGGCGGAAAAATGGCAAATACATTCTCTGATGATTTTAGCAATTCTCAAGCACAAAACCAGTTCAATTCAGGCACACAGGACTCGCTTATAGCGAGCTACAGAATCCTGTTCGTGACGCCCAAGTTGAGTCGCACAGAGCAAGAGGTTTTGGGGGTACTCGGCACCGAGCCCGTCGACTTCTATGGGGTATGTCACGGCTTTACCCGGCAATTGAATCAGAGTCTATTTTACTATGTAGAAGTGTATAAACTATAAATATATGTATATTATATATGTCACAATGACATGTATATATATATATTTTATATATATATATATGTATTCTATGTGTGTATATTTTGTGTTTACAACGAAAGAAAGGTTTTTTTTGGTTGCGATTTTTTGTTCCCATAGACTTACATTGGACTTCCGGTATCGGAATCGGATATCGACGATATTTAGTGATATCGGCGATACCATTTCGATACGATATTTTTAGATATCGAGCAGTATCGCTCAACACTATCAATGGCCTATAATTTCCAGGTTCAGTTTTTGCCACCTTTTTGAATATTGGCACCACATTTGCTATACGCCAGTCCTGTGGTACAGACCCAGTTATTATGGAATCTTTAAAGATTAAAAATAATGGTCTATCTATAACTGTACTTAATTCCTGCAGTACTCGGGGGTGTATCCCATCCGGGGCCGGGGATTTGTCAACTTTAGTGATTTTTAGACGCCGCCGTACTTCCTGCTGGGTTAAGCAGGTGACATTTAATGGAGAATTTTTTTTATCTCTGATCATGTTATCTGTCATGGGATTTTCTTGTGTAAATACAGTTGAAAAAAAGTCATTTAGCATATTGGCTTTTTCCTCGTCCTCATCCACCATTTCACCCAGACTATTTTTAAGGGGACCAACACTATCATTTTTTAGTTTCTTGCTATTTATGTAGTTAAAGAATATTTTGGGATTATTTTTACTTTCTCTGGCAATGAGTCTCTCTGCCTCAATCTTTGCTGTCTTGATTTGCATTTTACAGAATTTATTCAGTCTTCTGTATTTATTTAATGCCTCTTCACTACCTACTTGCTTTAATTCCCTAAACGCTTTCTTTTTGTCCCTTATTGCGCCCCTTACAGCTCTATTTAGCCATAGTGGTTTCCTCCTAATTCTAGCATGTTTATTCCATAGGGTATATACTGTGCACAGGTCCTATTCAGGATACTAATAAACGTCTCCCATTTTCTTTGTGTATTTTTATGTCTCAGGATATCGTCCCAGTTTATTGCACCAAGATCATCTCTCATCCGTTGGAAATTTGCCTTCCTGAAGTTTAGTGTCCTTGTAACCCTCGACTACACATCTTATTAAAGGATACATGAAAGCTTATTATTTTGTGATCACTATTACCCAAGTGACCCCAACCCTTATATTTGATATGCGGTCTGGCCTGTTGGATAATATTAGGTCTAGCAGTGCCCCCCCTCTTGTTGGGTCCTGAACTAGTTGTGAAAGGTAATTGTCTTTCATAGTTGTCAAAAACCTATTACCTTTGCTAGAACTGCAGGTTTCTGTTCCCCAATGTATTTCAGGGTAGTTGAAGTCCCCCATAATAATGACTTCTCCTTGAGTTGCTGCTTCATCTATTTGCTTTACGAGGATATTCTCTGTTGCTTCCATTATTTTAGGAGACATAACAAACCCCTATCAGTAATTTATTATTTTTCCCCTCTCCCCTAATCTCTACCCACAGAGACTCTACATCTTCATTAGATTCACAGATATCACGCAGGATGGGTTTTAAGGATGATTTTACATATAAACACACACCCCCACCTCGCTTATTTTTACGGTCATTTCTAAACAGACTATAGCCCTGTAAATTAACTGCCCAGTCGTGGCTCTCATCCAGCCAAGTCTCAGATATCCCTACCATGTCATAATTATGTTCCAACAAAATTAATTCTAATTCCGCCATTTTGTTGGTGAGGCTTCTGGCATTAGTATACATGCACTTTATGTATCTCTCTGAACCTCTATTCTTTCTTAAATTATTAACTGTTCTAACCCCACCCCCCATGCCACCCCACCCCCAATTTCATTATTTGTGCCCAGGTCTCTATCTGCACTGCCTTCCCCTCCTATAAAATGAATACCCTCCCCCAGTCCCTAGTTTAAAGACTCCTCCAACCTTCTAGCCATTTTCTCCCCCAGCACAGCTGCACCCTCCCCATTGAGGTGCAGCCCGTCCCTAGCATAGAACTGTAGCCAAATGAGAAGTCGGCCCAGTTCTCCAGGAACCCAAACCCCTCCTTCCTACACCAATTCTTGAGCCACTTATTAACCTCCCTAATCTCCCGTTGCCTCTCTGGTGTGGCACGTGGTACCGGCAGTATTTCAGAAAATACCACGTTGGAGGTCCTTGCTTTAAGCTTGCAGCCTAATTCCCTGAAATCATCTTTAAGGACCTTCCACCTACCTCTAACTTTGTCATTTGTGCCAATGTGCACCATGACCGCTGGGTCCTCACCAGCCCCTCCAGTAATCTGTCAACCCGATCAGCGATGTGTCGGACTCGAGCGCCAGGTAGGCAGCACACTGTTCGACGATCCCTGTCTTTGTGACAGATTGCCCTATCTGTTCCCCTAATAATTGAGTCCCCCACTACCAGCACCTGTCTGGCCTGCCCTGCTCTCCTAATTAATGACAGCTTTGTAGGCAACTAGCATCCTACAAAGGCAAAGACATTTCTTTTGTGGCAATATAGAGTTTCTATACAATTTTTGCAGTGGTACTCTTCCCTAGAAGAAATGCCCTTTGGAGAGATTCTACATTTAATTAAATCTTATGGAATTTGTTAAATAGATGTCTCTGTGTGAAATTGGATACTGCAGGGCCCAATAAACTTTTGAGGTTGGTGTTCCATAGCTTTGAATTGCTTGGCTCCAAGACTTCTCCCGAGTTGCACCAATCCTCTGGAATGCTCTTCCTCAAGAAAGTAGGACTAATCACAACTTACACAGCTTTAGGCACTCACTAAAAACACTTCTGTTTAGGATGGCCTATCATTTTCTCTAATCAAATTCCTTTTATATATTGTTCATTCTCTGTTTCTCTGAACATAACTCTCCATCAAACTCCACCGCACCCAAAAGCACTACAAATACTGGCTGGTGATCATCTCATGCAGACTTTATCAATCCTTCATTTCCTCAAGATAGCTGGACGATCATTGTAAATAAGCACATATACTTTGTGTCTCCCCTACCCCATTGTAGATTGTAAGCCCTTACGAGCAGGGTCATCATTATTTTTCCTTTAATTATTGTGGTGTATGAACTGTTGAATTGTAAAGCGCTGCAGAATATGTTTGTGCAATATAAATAAAGATTATTATTATTATTTGTACAATAAGAAGTTTTGGAAATATCTACATGACCATTTGCAAAGTAATTGAATGTTTACACTTGGCCCTAAGAACAAAAATGTATTAATTATAATCTACTAAAAAGCACAAATATTTTGCCTGAAAGGAAACTGATTATTATTTGAAGTAAGATCATTGCACAATAATATATATTCTCTGTGTATGCAGGATAAAACTATACTCTGCTGTAGGTTGTGTAGTGGGACTGAAAGCGACCCTCCACCGTGACTATAGAATTGTCATGTACTTGTCACCATATTTGTTATTCTCCTGGTGATCCCTTATCAGAGACCACCATATTGACCCTCCTCCAACCAAAATTTTACTGAAATATCTTGGAGAGCACAGTAGTAAGTATAAAACACAACTCCCTCGCCTTTCCTGTGTTGTGGCGGTGTGGTTCAGACTTACCACCAATGCCTGTGCCACTGTGATGGCCACCTTGTCTGTTGGAGTACCAAAATCTCTATCTCAGCAGAGAAGGTAGAAGGAGGCAAATGAAAAGTGACAAATCTATAATTACTTTTCAATACCAGGATGAAGGGTTATTTAAAAACAGATAAAGAGAATGCGCTAGATAATAACATGAATTTGCAAAATGTCTATATATGCATGTATCTAATTAGCTCTAAATTACTAATGCCAGAAATATATTGGGGAGAATATTCCAGTTGCATTGCTAAAATATGATTTTACTAAATCAAACTTAGGTGGAGTTTTCCTTTAATATGGCCAGTATACGAGAACATTGCCTTTCTTACCCTATTCATCATTTTGAAGCTGCACTATCCATCTGAAACACGCACTTCTCAATTTTTGCAGAGTGGCCTCTTTTTCTAGATTGGTATTTTTGTATTTTAATCAGTAAGATTTATACAAATTTACTTTGCATAATGCATTAAAGTTTAGGGGAAACAATAGAAGATTTGTTAAAAGAATGTAGAATTTGTCAGAGATGTTCTTCAGCAGGCGCTTAATACTCCCCAACCTTAGTAGATGACGATAAGTGCTGAGCATTAAATCGAAAGTGTTTACAAAAATAAGGTCTATGATAACACAGCGAAAAATGGATATGAAAGCCGGAGAAAATGGTTTCTCGTGGCCGGATGCCCAAGCACTTTGTTAGCACTCTTCACTTTTCCGCAGTACCTCGCTATGGAGAAAAAAATAAAAAAGGAGAAAAGAAACCATATTGTATTTTAATCTCTTTCTTCTTTTGTTACTGACTTTTGCTAATGCCATTTATGTTTTTCTAATCAATTTATGTAAAATTAAAGGAAGAATCTTACTATTCCAACTGTGCGATGATATACAAGAGGGAAATCCTTGGAAAGCCTGATTAGCACTTTTGAGGATGATAGTTAATTGTTACTAATTAATAGTTATTCTATCTTATTTCTAATGCTTTCCCAATTATTTCTGCTACATTATGGAAGGTTATAATTGCAAAGTGAAAATAAGTGGAAAAAAAGAACAATGTACATATGAAAGATTACAATTAACCTCTGAGATTCTGGCCGATACAGAAAATGATATTAGATTTTGAATTTTTGATGTTTGGTAGCAGTTGGTCAAAATTTTGCATATAGTTCGATCAGCTGATCAAAAAAAGATTGGGATGTTGGAAAAAAAAGTTTTGTTTTTTTTCTTTTCAAGTAACCCCTAATTGCAGTAATGATCCAAAAATACCATTAGAAAAGTGAGTAGCTGATATCTCTGGGTTGCTAAATATTAGCAGTCCAATCTGAAATGATATTATTATTATTATTATTATTATTGTTAATCATGATGTTTCATGCTTATAATCATTCAAGATTGCCATCGTTTGCTGAGTAGTCAGAGTGGCTGTTGCATTAATTTCATAAATGACAACTGAGGCTCCCACTAATCAGAGTAATGAAGGGATCATTGTATCTCAGCGCCACTATGGCTTTTACCAGACACAGTGGCGCTGTAGCCTATGTCTGGTATGGGCCATCGAGCCATTAACTGGAATGGGACTGAGCTGCAATACCGGGCAAAGTTCGCTGACAAGGTGACCTTCTATTCTTCCTAAAAGCCAATGGGACCAAGGTCATGTTGAGATGTGGTTATGATCACACAGGGTTCCAGAAGTTAGACTTGTAGAGATCACATATTGATGGCATATCTTAGCAATATGACATCATTCTTGACAAGAACAAAACCTCTTAAAATAATCTGTCATGACAGGTTGATGGATACTAATTCCTGGCAGTATTGTATAGTTCATTTTTGATCGATCCCACTATTTAGAACAAAAATATGAAGAAATATAAAGGCATGCATTTCTCTGATTTACACTAGTGCCTATGACAGCCTGTATAATCCTTACAAGTTTCATTTATTCCATATGCAGGCATCCGTGTTGCACGTATGTGTTTTATCCGCTTTTTACGAATACAACATGTACGCATTATAATCTATGATGCTGTTCACATGTCTGTTTTTATCAGACAGCATGGATGACAAGTGATAAAAAAAAAGTGTATAAATCTGGGAAAAACACGTACAAGATCTGTGTGCCATTCAGTTACTGTATGTGTTTAACATTGCAAAGGATAGGAGAAGCTTTGTCATTTATGTATTTCTTTATTGATCCATGCAAAACACTGATGACACACTGATGGTAAAATGGACACACTGACCATATACTGATGACACACTGAGACACCATGAATACATGATGACACACTGATGGTAAAAATGGACACACTGACCATATACTGATGACACACTGATGGAAAAATCAGGACACACTGACATACACTGATGACACACTGATGGTAAAAATGGACACACTGACCATACACTGATGACATACTGATGGTAAAAATGGACACACTGACCATACACTGATGACACACTGATGGTAAAAATGGACACACTGACCATACACTGATGACACACTGATGAATGGAAAAATACAGGACACACTGATAAATACACACTGATGACACAACATACTGATGGTAAAAATGGACACACTGACCATACACTGATGACACACTGATGGTAAAAATGGACACACTGACCATTTCACTGATGAACACTGATGGTAAAAAATGGACACACTGACCATCACTGATGACACACTGATGGTAAAAATGGATACACTGACTACCTATACACATGAGTATGGACACACTGCATGGAATGTGAAAATGGACACATGACCACACTGTGCACCATACACTGACATACACTGAGACAACTGATGGTAAAAATGGACACACTGACCATACACTGATGACACACTGATGGTAAAAATGGACACACTGACCATACACTGATGACATACTGATGGTAAAAATGGACACACTGACCATACACTGATGACACACTGATGGTAAAAATGGACACACACTGAACATACGATGATGATGACACTGATGGAACGATTAAATGGACACAACAATGATGGACCATTCACATGATTTTGACACACTGATGGTAAAAATGGACACACTGACCGTACACTGATGACACACTGATGGTAAAAATGGACACACTGAACATACACTGATGAGACACTGATGGTAAAAATGGACACACTGACCATTCACTGATGACACACTGATGGTAAAAATGGATACACTGACCGTACACTGATGACACACTGATGGTAAAAATGGACACACTGACCATACACTGATGACACACTGATGGTAAAAATGGACACAGACTTTACACTGTGATACACTGACGGTAAAAAAGGATAGATACACACTGACCATACACTGATGATACACTGATGGTAAAATCAGATACACATACCATACATTGATGACACACTAATGGTAAAAAACGGATACACGGACAATACACTGATGACACACTGATGGTAAAAACGGACACATGGACCATACCCATGAACACTCAATTCTTACACTATGGCTGGTCCGAACAATGAAAGCAATTGTTACCATCTACCTTTTGTGTCTCCCCTTTTTCCTCATAGATTGTAAACTTGCGAGCAGGGCTCTCATTCCTCTTGGTATCTACTTTTATCTGTGTTTATTGTTATGCTGTAATGTCTATTGTCTGTACAAGTCCCCTCTATAATGTAAAGTGCTGCGGAATATGTTGGCGCTATAGAAATAAAATTGTTATTATTATTATTATTACACTGATTAGTGATAACACACTGTTGGTAAAAACAGACACACAGACCATACACTGATGGTATAAATAGATACACAGACCGTACACTGATAACACACTGATGGTAAAAACAGACACACAGACCGTACACTGATGACAAAAAATGGACACACAGACCGTACACTGATGACACACTAATGGTAAATACTGATGACACAGGTACCACGCTTTCATGTAGGTGTTTAAACACGGACCATGTGTTAGGGTTCGATTTCCCGCTGCTGCACAAGGGGAGTCTCAAACCCGTCCCGCTGCGGTCTCCCATTCATCTCCAGCCGCAGTGAAGCCTTCTCAGCAGAGACGTAGGTCCCAGCGTCTTGCCCACTCCTCTACTGTGCAGTGACTTGCTGCTGCCTTTCCTGGATCTGCTATTATAGCCAGCGCTGGAGCAGTCGTCTTTGGAACAAAGTCCTGCGTTTTCCATCTGAGCATGCCCAGAGTGAGATCTCTCATTGGAGATCAGGGGTCACATGTTCAGGTGCTGCAGCGGCTCCTATTGGTCCGCCAGGAAGGTCATGTAGCTACTTGTGTTTGTAACAGCTTCTCATTGGTCCTTGTTCCTGGAAGGTCCTGTAGCTGTTGCTATAAAAGGGTAGCATGGCTGGGCCGCCATGCGCTAATATCAATCTTTGTATGCTATGCGCCAGTGTGGTCATGTGTATGTGTGGATAGGGACCCGGCTGAAATAAGCCACTAGAATACCGACTTAATCGCTGAGGAGTTTGGTATGGTAGCTGGTCAGGGTCGATGTCCTAGATGCCCTAGATTACCGGCATAACCGGTGAGGAGTTTTGATTGCCGTATTCAGGGTCTGGCGTTCAGACGCCATAGATTGCGGGTGACTCCCGCGAGGACATTAGCACATGATCACGCTTTATGTACGCTTAGCACTTAACTGTGTATCTGAGAGCCTTACAGGACACAGTGCTTTTTCTCAAGCGGCCCTGTGACATAACAGGGTTCGCTTTCAACGCTAGCGTGTTTTCTTTGCCACTCAGTTGTGTCTAGTGAGTGCGCACACATCGCCATATAGCGTTGCGGCTCCTCTTCTAGAGGCTCTGTGGAGTAACAGAGTTCGCACTCATTGCCACAGCGCATTACGGCGTTTATGTTGGCAGCTCTGCGGGATAACAGAGTTTGCTTCTTGCGCCTTTTTGCCAGCAGCGGGCTTCGCCTGCACGGTGGACCCGGGCTGCGAACGCACTTATTATTTATATTATTTTGTGCGTTCCGCCAGCCTTAACACCATGTGAACGAGGCCTCAAATGTATACCTTCTGTTGTGTCCAATCAGACTGCACACATAACATGTACAATGCATTGCAGTGATGATAACCTGTTTAAAAACACAATCGCTTGCTTAAAAGAACTAAGCCAGTGAGTTCTAAGAAGGAAGGCGAAGGAAAATAGTAATTTTCTGTAGGTGTCACTGACACATAATTAACTGGAATAGAAGTGACCATGGGAAATCACTATTTGCACCTGTACAAGTATATTGTAATTCAGTTTATGATAGCATTTTGAAGGACTTTGGTTTCAGACAGTTTTATCTTTTCGATGTCTTCTCTCACGGCTATTACACACAACTGGTTATGAAAGGGAAAAGTTATGACCATAATAAAACACCAAGAGAAATCAGCGTCTGATCGCCGCCACAAGATGAAACAAAAGGAGCCCTATAAATAACATCACTAGCATTTTTAAGTAAAAAGCTTCCACTATGCCTTATAGTTATTATCCATCTGTTGTGTATTTAGGAAAGAAAATACATGTTTGTACTGTATTTCTGTATCTAGAGGAAAAGAGTCAGTACTGTACATCATACACATGAAGAGGGCTTTTCTTTAATATTCAGACAAAGTTTATGTACATAAGACTAATTTACTGGAAAAATAAAACACTTGTTTCCCAATAAAAATGCAGCATAAACAAGCTGTTGATCACCCAATGAACAAGCAAAATGATTGTTGGTCAGGTTAAATGAACCTTGACTTGTTCAAAACAACAATGACTCTTCACAGCACATCGTCCTGTGTCCTGTACAGCTAATGTGCGCAGAGAAATCTTTTACTTAATGTTCTCTATACATTATAGGTGTGCACTGCCTAGGCAGTCTATTAATCGGCCACCAATTGGCAAACATGATGCCAATTGGTGGTAATTTAGTGCCACAGATCATGTAATGTAAATGAGCCCTAAGGGTCCCGTCACACTCTTCAATGTCCCAGCAATCCCACCAACAATCCGACGTGGATGGGATCGCTGGGACATCGTTAGCTGATCGCTGGTGAGCTGTCATATAGGCAGACTCACCAGCAATCAGGACTAGCGAGCACGCTGGTATCCAGGCTAAACATAGGGTAACTAAGCACTGTGCGGTGCTTAGTTACCCGATATGTACCCTAGATACCAGTTTCCAGCTTCTGCTGTACGCGCTGGGAGCTGGTATACAATGTACACATCGGGTAACTAAGCACCGCGCGGTGTTTAGTTACCCGATATTTACCCTGGATACCAGCTCCCAGCTTCTGTGGTACGCGCTGGGAGGTCGCTGATCGTTGGTCTCCCGCTGTCACACGCAGCGATGCGCGCTGGCCAGTGGGAGACCAACGATGAAAAAATGGTCCAGGACATTCAACGACGATCAGCGATACCCAGCAGGGGGGCTGATCATCACTGCGTGTCACACTAAGCGAGATCGCTGGCTAGGTCGCTGTTGCGTCACAAAATCGGTGATGCTTCAGCAATCTCGCTAGCGATCTCGCTTAGTGTGATGGGGGCTTTAGGCTGGGTTCACAAACAGTATATCAGTAGCATCACGCTGTTTTTTGAGACTTAAGCAATCACAGCTGATAGTAAATGTGGTGCAAAAATGCATGAGTTCATTTCTTATTTTCAGCTTTTACTTTTTTTTCCCCAGAACTGGCTGAGAACTATTCTGAAAAATATTGCCAGGATATGTATCCATGATGAGAAATTGCTGAGGTTTTGAAGCTGCGTATTTATGCAGCGTCAAACCAGCAATGGCCAGATGTTATAGCATTGTTGATATCATTGTTGATCACCCGCGGAGACTGACATGTGGCGCGTCTTTCAGGACCACAGCATTTCAATTTCTATTGCGGAGACTAGTCTCCGCAACAGAAATTTCACCAATAGAAATGTATTGAATGCGGTAAGTCCGCACAGTTCAGTGACCACAAGTGGATTTACCCGCATTAAATAGATGGCAATGCCTTTGACGCAGCGAACATATGCTGCATTTATGCAATGTTACTTCTGGATTGTGGGCTTATGGCCTCAAAACATTTTGAACCATTGTCCCTGGTAGTGATCCAGTTGAAAACAATATCATCAGTTTCCTTTATCAGTTTCAAACTGGTGTTTGAGTAAACCCCTGGATGGATTCATTCTTTATACTGCAAGTACACTAGAAAACCTGTAATTGCATTAATAATCATTCCCTGTTGTGTAATACAACACTAAATATTATATATAGACCAATATGTTAAAGCCCACCAAAGCAGCATAGTGACTACAAAAAGTAAAAAATTAATATCCCAGCAGCTGCTAACCAAAAGAGGACCCATCACTTGGTTCATTTATATCAAAAATCACGTAAGTTCCCACCCTTGTCTGCCTGCCCCAATGTAGACTTATTTGTCCAGTTAGTTTCTGAAGAGTTGAAGCATATTCCATCGAAAATTTATAGGGACAATTTAACATTGGAAGAGCGTAGCAGTCTTAAAAGACTGCAGCAATTGAATGATGTGGTCTTTAAGCCGGCAGACAAGGGTGGGAATGTGGTTGTATGGCCATGTAAACTTTATGAAGCAGAGGCCCATCGCCAACTTAAAGACAGAAATTGTTATCAGAGACTATCCTTCAATCCATTAGCTGTCTATTCAGGCGAACTAACAAGAATCCTTGATTCTGCATATGAATGTGGGACAATCACTAAATCCTTAAGGGATGTCTTGACGGTCTCTGAACCTAAAGTCTCAACACTTTACCTTTTACCAAAAGTCCATAAAGACTGTAAAATTCCCCTGGCAGACCAATCGTTTCAGGGGTGGGCAATTTTCTTGAAAAAGTTTGTAAATATATCGATACATTGTTAAAGCCCTTGGTGGAGACTTTGCCATCATATACTCGGGATACAAGTGACTTCCTGAAAAAAATTGACTCTTTGAATGTGGATGAGGGGTCGATGCTGGTGACCTGTGACGTTGAAGCCCTCTATACTAGTATTAGGCATGAAGACGGTCTTAAAGCAGTATTATACTATCTAAATCTGACCAATTTCACTATAGAGGAAGTCCGCTTTGTTATGGATTTACTGGAATTTGCTCTTAAACACAATTTTTTTATTTTGGAGGGTCCTTCTACCTACAGCTCCAGGGTACACCAATGGGGG
Organism: Oophaga sylvatica; assembly: GCA_033576555.1. Classification (NCBI taxonomy): domain Eukaryota; kingdom Metazoa; phylum Chordata; class Amphibia; order Anura; family Dendrobatidae; genus Oophaga; species Oophaga sylvatica. Next base: position 442,069,317 of record JARQOD010000004.1, on the reverse strand, counting down.
CGGCCTTTGCGCCTTCATACGCTAACCTATTCCTGGGGCTGTGGGAGAGGGACCTCTTCATGTCAGATCGTCACACATCGATGGACCGCGTCCCCTTTTGGGCGCGGTACATCGATGATGTTTTTTTGATCTGGCAGGGAACAGTAGATCAATTAAAGATTTTCTTTGAAGAATTAAACAATAACAATCTAAATTTAAGATTAACTTACAAATATCATTATGAATTTATCGATTTTTTAGATGTCACGGTCAAACGTGACATCAATGGTTTTTTACAAACCGATTTATTTCGAAAGGCGACTTCCACTAACTCTCTATTACACGCACGGTCGGCCCATCCGTCGCAGGTCATCAGGTCGATCCCGACAGGCCAATTTTTGAGAGTCCGCCGTATTTGTTCCTCAGAGACCGATTATAGGATCAGAGCGGCGGATTTGAAGGATAGGTTTCTTTCTCGGGGCTACAGTAGAAGACAGGTAAAAAGAGCCCAAAACAACATTAGAGGTCTAAATAGACAAGACCTCATCTATGGATCAAGAAATGGGCGCAGTGATCTTTTGAAAGAATCTAAAAAAGTAAGAATGATAACTATATACCATTCTCAATGGAACCTTATGCGTAAAGCAATGGAAAAATTTTGGCCTATCCTTCTGGCGGACTCTACCCTCAATAAATACTTACCTCCCACTCCAAGTATTACGGCAAGACGTAGTAAGAATTTGAGGGATATACTTGTCCACAGCCACTATGATAAGAATGACCAGAGCAAATTACCTTTCATATCTAGTAAGAAACCAAAATGGGGTTGTAGCCCGTGTGGAAAATGCGTGGCATGTCCAAACATTGAAAAAGCGCTCTTTTTTTCATCTTCGGATGGTAGTAAAACCTTTAAAATTACTCATTCAATTACATGCCAAACCAAGGCCGTGATCTATTATGCATGTTGTTCATGCCCACTCATTTATGTTGGCATGACCACCAGAGCTCTTAAAATTAGAATAAGGGAGCACGTCCGAGACATTATTGCAGCAAGAGAGGAAACGTGTATAGAACATCTACGCACAATACCGAAACATTTTAAACTCCACCACCAATGTGACCCAAAGTGCTTTAAAGCAAGAGGGATTGATGGATTAATGTTAGATATTAGGGGTGGTGAAATCAGTCGTCCCCTTGCACAACTAGAAACAAAATGGATATGGTCTTTACGAACTATGCATCCAGATGGACTTAATGAGATCTGCAGTTTTGTACCTTTCCTCTGACCATGTGTGCTTTTTCGACATTTTTATCTCACCAATTTTGTTTTTATTAATTTTTGTTTCATTTTGTCGAGCAGGTCATTATCCCATCACCGTTATCTTTTAATGCATGGTATAGAAAATCTGGACATCACTATACAAGAAACAGTTGGATCGGTTCCCAACACGTACTTTATCTTTACATTTTTGAATATCTCTCTTCCTTTTGATTCCAGGGTGTTACTAATTGTTTGTACATTTCTGTATTTCAATAATACTTATGTATTCCAATAATTGTGTGTTACATGTTGGTTACTCATAACATGGTTTCTTATGTATATTGTGCATACTCCAATCATTGATATCATTGTATGCTTACTTAATGTAATATTAGTTATATTAGATATGTAAAATAACTCCTGTTAGCATTTTGGATATATCACACACTTTAGATTACCCCCTTTTGTTGTCTGTTCATAATATGGGCCAATGTAATGTGAGATACGTCTCCTCTATGAGCGTGGGACTAGTATACTACCTCATGAAATAGCATGTATTCCTCTGCTCTATGTCCTTGACGGCCGCTGTGCGCACGCGCCCGTTCGGCGCGGTCTGGAGCATCGGGAGGCGTGCCTCGTGGGCGCCGGGCTGCTATGACGCGTCTCGGCATCATCCGCGTCAGAGGTGGGCGGAGTCAGACTCGCGTTTGGGGCTCGGCGCTTTGTCGCGCATCCTGATGTTTTGGGGCTGCGCCGATCGGTGCGGGTGCGCCAACATAGCGGCGGGTCTTTTGGACACTAGGTGCGATCTTATGATCGCTAACACTCTTGGTCACAGCGAATGAATGACATTTTGGGGGCGTATGCTGAATGAATTTGATACATATGATTGGTATTTGGGTGCCTCTGCACCACCCATGGGCATGATCTTTACGCCCATGATATGTATACTCCCACATTGAGACCGGCACATAGAGGTACGGACCAATGTATGTACTTGACAGTAACAAGATAAATGTTATCTGATTCCCTATTGGCGGACCAATGTACGTACTTGTTAGAATTAAGACCGATGTTATCTGAACTTGTATTGGTGATCTATGTATATATAACCCTGCTCTATTTGGTGTGATGCCACCCCCGGAAGAAGGCTTCACAGCCGAAACGTGCGTAGGGGCTGGCACCACAATCCACTGGAGGTAATATTGCGTCGACATTTTTTGATATTTGATAATATTGTGACTGTTTGTACATTTACTTAGTGGACTCTTTCTGTCCTGTGTTTAAATACTTTAGCAAGAGGGGTACTGTCACTATTAGATTATTGTGTCTATTGCAAATCTCTGTAGATTCAAGTGGATTGTGGTGTCCCATCTGGGTTTCCCACTTTTTAACTTATGTCTATATATGTTTGATCCTATATGTCAATAAAATTTATACCTTTTTAATATATGGTGTTCAGGTTCATCTTTAATATCGGATCTCTCTTCACTAAATACTATATAGTAGAGATGGGTGAATTAATTTGAGTGTAATTGAATTTTTTTCAAGTTTTACAAAAAACTGCATTCCGGAAAAAAAGGATATTTTGTAATTTGCAAAATAGAAGCCATCTGTAGCCGCCATCTTGTTAAATCGTAGAGTGCAAGTAATAGGTTAAAATGAAAAAAAAAAAAACTAATTTCTCACCTCTCAGGTGACTCCACTGCTTTCTGGCCACTGTCTGGTTCTCCTAGCCACTGTCACTCTACATCTCCAGCACACTCTGGGCTCGGACTTATATTTGTGAGCAAGCCATGAAAGGACACTGCACATGTGAAGTGACCTCCAGAATTTGCGACTGGAAGTCCCGGCTTGGTGTTCAATCTAGATCAGGACTGACTGCATTGTTCACTCGTGGCTGGGACTTCCAATCAAGCATTTGGTCATTGGTTGTCTCTCTCGACTCCCTCACAAACATGAAAGTTGAGTTCATATGATTTCAATGAGGAGAGCTGAGAACGTGGTTGCCATACTAATCTAGAAACAGCATATCTCCTAAATAACAAAGGTGGGCATTAAAAGTCAAGGTCTCCAGATACATGAGCTGCAGACTGGTCCTACCAATACAAGTGGGATTGGTTAACTTTAGTATAATATGTATGGCGGCCTGTAATGACAGCCAGACCCAAGTACCCTGTAGTCCGAGTCTAAAGAACACCACTTTTGGGGCATTTCCTATTGATAAAATAGTAATATGTAATTGGACCCACAAGTTTTATATTGTTTGAAGCCACTGTTAGGCGTCGGCTGGATTTGAGGATCTGAGGCATCAGTGGTCCCCCATCCAGGTCTCACCTGGGGCAGATGCTGCTTAGCTGTCAATCCCAATGCCTAGCCAGTACAAGAGAGTACAAGCTGTCTACAGGGCCTTTGTTAATAGTAGACTTAAGCATAGGTTACAGAAGGAGACAAGGCTGTTGTATCCTAAGTCCAGAAATGCCTGCACTGAGCATGTCCGTGACTTGGCAAGCCATTATTGGTGGTTAATGTCAGCTGATCCTCTGACCTGGCACCACCTGATTGGTCACAGATGACGTCATCGATGATGCGATTGACGAGATGGCTGGGGGCAGAGCTTAGCACTTAAATAGCTTGTCTGTCCGTGGCGCAGCGCTGTCAGATCATACTAAAATAGGCAGTGCTCATGTGTGGATGTACCAGAATCTGGGCTCCACATGCTCTCTAGCTTTGCTCTCCGGGACCTGCCGATGCCAGAGTTCGGTTGGCTAATTAGCAAAGGTCCTTCAGGCAGGTTTAGCTTATGCCATGCAGGTAGCCAATGTTACGCAGTCTTGCTACAAATATAGGGTAGCTATACACCCTGAGCAGACTGTAGGGCGCGTAACCTGTAGCCAATGTGGCGCAGTCTTGCTACGAATATAGGGTAGCTATACACCCTGAGCAGACTGAGGGGCGCGTAATCTGGGCATCGCCTGCCAAGCTAAACAGAGAGTTGCTTAGTCCGGTCTCACGCCGGCTGGTAGCACGTACAGTGCAGACCAAAAGTTTGGACACACCTTCTCATTCAAAGATTTTTCTGTATTTTCATGACTATGAAAATTGTAGAATCACACTGAAGGCATCAAAACTATGAATTAACACATGTGGAATTATACATTACACTTTACAAAAAAGTGTGAAACAACTGAAAATATGTCTTATATTCTAGGTTCTTCAAAGTAGCCACTTTATGCTTTGATTACTGCTTTGCACGCAGAAAAGGTGAATGGCTGGACTCTACATGCCTAGTTCCCACCGTGAAGCATGGAGGAGGTGGTGTGATGGTGTGGGGGTGCAATGCTGGTTACACTGTTGGGGATTTATTCAAAATTGAAGCGGTGAGCGGTCCAGCTCACCCCAAACCATCTCGATTGGGTTCAGGTCTGGAGACTGTGGAGGCCAGGTCATCTGGCGTAGCACACCAACACTCTCCTTCTTGGTCAAATAGCCCTTACACAGTCTGGAGGTATGTTTGGGGTCATTGTCCTGTTGAAAAATAAATGATGGTCAAACTAAACGCAAACCAGATGGAATAGCATGCTGCTGCAAGATGCTGTGGTAGCCATTCTGGTTCACTATGCCTTCAATTTTGAATAAATCCCCAACAATGTCACCAGCAAAGCACCCCCACACCATCACATCTCCTCCTCCATGCTTCACGGTGGGAACCAGGCATGTAGAGTCCATCCGTTCACCTTTTCTGCGTGCAAAGCAGTAATCAAAGCAAAAGGTGGCTACTTTGAAGAACCTAGAATATAAGACATATTTTCAGTTATTTCACACTTTTTTGTAAAGTGTAATGTATATTTCCACATATGTTAATTCATAGTTTTGATGCCTTCAGTGTGATTCTACAATTTTCATAGCCATGAAAATACAGAAAAATCTTTGAATGAGAAGGTGTGTCCAAACTTTTGGTCTGTACTGTATGCCTGGCTTTAGTCGCACGCACTTCCTAGCGGCTGGCATGTAGCTTCTGTGCAGTCAACAGGGCTATGTCTATACCAGCTTGCAGCACATAGTGCAAACCTAATATCTGGCAAGTGGCTTCTGTGCCATTAACAGGGCTACATCTACGCCAGTCGATAGCACATCTCCTGTGACGCTAACGGAGATAGTGCCAATTCTACATCTCCCCTAGTGTGAAGTAACACAGGCGAGATCTAATTTAATCCTTTAGTTGTCAGTTGTTACCCTGTTACCCAAAGGGTGTTCGGCAGCAGTGACATAAACTGTATCGCGGACCCCGGGTTCGGTTGCAATCCATTATATGTTAAAGTTGTTGCAACCGAGCTCATAACAGCCACCATGACAAGAAAGCTAAAATACTGATATCATTAATGTCGCTTTTGCTTTTTATCCAGAGCATTGTGTTAACAGAACAATTTCGGTTTCCTGGATATAAGGACAACTTTAATTCCATTTAAAAAGCATGAATGCCACCTGAATTCCATCTGTTCTAACTCTCCCATTATAGGCCATGCTGAACGATAAATAGGAAAATAATATAATGTTTTTTTTGTAAATCCACCTTTGTGAGCCTAATATTTTTCTTACAAGGTCAATCCTTGCATCTAGCACTGGAAAATTAGAATATGTTGTCACAATGTAACTAAATGCTATGAAAGCCTTGGATATCATTGAGAAGTGCAGCAAATGGGATTTATAAATAGGCACAAATAGGACTGGAAATTTCAGCACATTAGCACTTACGTCAGTTCACTTATGCTGATAAATGATTGTCAGAATATGAAACAATAGTTCTCTATCAGCACAGAAAATGTGTTTTTTTACTGTGTTTATCAGTCAATGGGCTTCACTCTTCATAACGTCATTCATAATAGCTGAGCACAATACAGGATTTGACTGCACTGTGAAAAGAAATACTGTGAAAGTGACTGTAGTCACTTCTTTTACTTAATAAATGTCCTGTTTTACATTTAGTACTATAGAGCTATGGAAAAAAGTTACCTATATTGTTCACAGCAATAGAATAATTAGGAAGAAGGATAAAAAGAAAAAAATGGAAAAACTTAGATACCGACTTACTTGCTCCATTTCACAACTTAGTCTCACAATAACATTGTACTATTATTTAGATCTTTTTACAAAAACATATTGCTTTTCTTTCACGATATAACTTTTTAAATTTTATTTGCAAACTATTTGTGTCATTATCAATAATTCTAATAAATATCTTACTGCTACTGAGCCTTGACATCATTACTTAATGGAAATTTGCCATCAGGTTTTTGCCCCCATATCTGAGAGAAACATGACAAAGGATCAAATACTGTAATTCTAGCAATGGACTTAATGGGATGCTTCTTTATCTGCTGCAGATTTACCAGTTCTCTGAATTGTGAGCTCTGTATGACCTCGCCCACACCACTGATTGGCAGCTTTCTGAATATACTATGCATAGGCAGAAAGCTGACAATCAGTGGTTGGGGTTTTCCAGAGCTCAAAAATATGGAGAAATACCTGACAGTAGGTTTACTAATCCTCCAGTGATAAAATTACCACTAAAAAGTTATCAAAACTACAGCAAGAAGCCCAGTAAGAGACAGAATGTTGTAGTTTTGGTCTCTGCCCAAACATCATACTGTTCTCAGATTGGATGGCAATACCTGGTAACAAATTCCCCTTAAAACAAAGATGGACATACTCCTTAAAAATTATCAAAGACTTATCTCTTGAGCTGAGCTTTGAACACACAATTTGGTTAAAGGACAACATTATTATCCCGTGAGGTCATAACATTTAGTGAAGTACATGAAACTACATAGTGGCACAAGCAGAATCAGTATAATGTCATCCTACGTCATCAAAATGGTTGCAGAAGAACAGGGCACCGTTTCATTTAATTCCAACTAATATAAGGCACCGTTTTTAAGACAATGGTCACTTTGGCCCATGTGCGAAGATTAAAACCATTAAAGATCTGTGATAGTCAAGGGCCCTGTTGGAGTTGGAGATTTGACTCTCCTAGTTTTACTCCCTCTAGGACATATGATGCCTGCAGATTATTAGTAACCAGATGTACAAGTTTGCATTTATCCACATAGAGTGGATGCTCCGAAACACAGTCAGTCTGTAATTTTGGATAGGGCAACATCGTATCTTTGGCCATGACATACTATATATTGCATGGCCAAAGATTCCACTAGCAGCATAATGCAATGCAATTAGCTGCTAAAACTACACGTAAGTCACTAAAACTGAAATATAAAAAAAAATTAAAAATTGCATTACTGTACTTATCATTGCACAAAAGAAATTCATGTAAAACCGCTGTGGCCATTTAATAAATTATTCTTTAAGAGCAAGAACGGGATAGTATGTTGGGCTTATTACTTGTGTTCCACTCCAAATTAGAAGTGCTTTGAATTGTGCTTTTGTGAAAAGTCTTACACTATGTTGATTTTTAAAGCGTTTTCTTGATGATTTGTTTTTTGCAAATTAAAAACTGCTTTTTACAGTATGAGATTTCAGAAATGTCATGCACTTTGTTCTGTACAAATTTGAATGTGCTGACAACAAAATCACACAAAAATCATCAATGGAAATCAAATTTATTAACCAATGGAGGTCTGGATTTGGAGTCACACACAAAATTAAAGTGGAATGTAATGTCCTTAAAACAAGTCAAAATGAGGCTCAGTATTGGTTGTGGCCTCAACGTGCCTGTATGACCTCCCAACAATGCCTGGGCATGCTCCTGATGAGAAGGCTGATGGTCTCCTGAGGGATCTCCTCCCAGACCTGGACTAAAGCATCCACCAACTCCTGGACAGTCTGTGGTGCAATATGACGTTGGTGTATGGAGCGAGACATGATGTCTCAAATGTGCTCAATCGGATTCAGGTCTGGGGAACGGGCAGGCCAGTCCAAAGCTTCAATGCCTTCATCTTGCAGTAACTGCTGACAAACTCCAGCCACATGAGGTCTGACATTGTTTTGCATTAGGAGGAACCCAGGGCCAACCGAACCAGCATATGGTCTCACAAGGGGTCTGAGGATCTCATCTCGGTACCTAATGGCAGTCAGGCTACCTCTGGCGAGTACATGGAGGGCTGTGCGACCCTTCAAAGAAATGCCACCCCACATCATTACTGACCCACTGCCAAACTGGTCATGCTGAAGGATGTTGCAGGCAGCAGATTGCTCGCCACGGCGTCTCCAGACTCTGTCACGTCTGTCACGTGTGCTCAGTATGAACCTGCTTTCATCTGTGAAGAGCACTGTGCACCAGTGGTGAATTTGCCATTCCTGATGTTCTGTGGCAAATGCCAACCGTCCTGCATGGTGCTGGACTGTGAGCACAACCCCCATCTGTGGACGTTGGGCACTCAGACCATCCTCACGGAGTTGGTTTCTAACCGTCTGTGCAGACACATGCACATTTGTGGCCTGCTGGAAGTCATTTTTCAGAGCTCTGGCAGTGCTCCTCCTGTTCCTCCTTGCACAAAGGCGGAGGTAGTGGTCCTGCTGCTGGGTTGTTGCCCTCCTATGGCCCCTACCATGTCTCCTGGTGTACTGGCCTGTCTCCTGGTAGCGCCTCCAGCCTCTGGACACTATGCAGACAGACAGAGCAAACATTCTTGCCACAGCTCACATTGATGTGCCTTCCTGGATGAGCTGCACTACCTGAGCCACTTGTGTGGGTTGTAGAGTCCGTCTCATGCTACCACTAGTGTGAAATCACAACCAACATTCAAAGGTGACCAAAACATCAGCCAGAAAGCATTGGTACTGAGATGTGGTCTGTGGTGCCCACCTGCAGAACCACTCCTTTATTGAGTGTGTCTTGATAATTGCCAATAATTTCCATCTGTGGTCTATTCAATTTGCTCAACAGTATGTGAAATTGATTTTCAATCAGTGTTGCTTCCTAAGTGGACAGTTTGATTTCACAGAATTTTGATTTACTTTGAGTTATATTCTGTTGTTTAAATGTTCTCTTTATTTTTTTAAACAGTATATAATCTGCAACAAAAATGCAGCAAAAAAATGCACCAAAAACTCAGGAAAAATGCAACAAAACTTGATTTTTATAAGCAGCTTTTTTACTACCAAAAGAGCAAAATTGGGCTGCAGAAAGAAACACAGCAAAAAAGAATTTAGGCTAGCGTACCCTATCTTTAACATTGGGTATGCAGGCCATGTGGATGTATGCGGATTCCTACGCATACATCGTTTTGACGCTGCGCCGAATGCAACATGTTGCATTTTGTTGCGATCGTCGCAGTATCAAAAAGACGCATGCAGAGGCATCTGCATACATCCGCATGGCCTACATGCCCAATGTTAAAGATAGGGTACGCAGGCCGCATGCAGAGGTAGGCGGTGCTGAAAGGAAGAGATGCGGCAGTAGACGGGGCTTGATGGAGGAAGTACGCAGCCCTCCGCAGCCCTGCTGAACGCTAGTGTGAAACTAGCCTTAGGCCTCTTTCATACATCAGTTTTTTGTCATCAGTCACAATCTGTCATTTTGTGAAAAAAACGGATCTTGCAATTGATGCTGTTTTTTTCTCATAGACTTTTATTAGCGACGGAATGCGACGGATGGCCGCACGTTTCATCTATCGTTCAACGGATCAGTCAAAAATTCTTTGTCCATCGGACGGAGGCAACGGACATAGGATCGCTTTTTGTGTAAATCGGAAAATCGGACAGCGACGGATCCAGTGCCATCTGTCGTGGGCTATAATGGTAGCTGTTGTGCATGTGTTAGAAATGAATTCTGAGCAGAAGCTCCCTCTGGTGGTTACAAACAGTACTTGACCATTCGGTGAAGATTGACAATCGGGAGTTACGGACTGGTCTTATATAAGGGAGGTTCCCTCCCATCATGGTTGCCGATGATCAATTGTTCTTGTCTCAACTGTGGTTCCTGGTTCACTTGGAAGCTTGCTGAGTCTTGCCTGCATCTTCTGCTATCAGATAAGATATTTTCTGCTTTTATTTTTGTGCTTGCTTTTTGCATTGTTCCCTGCACTTCTGTGGAGGTCAGCCAGGTCCCCTCCGGGGGCTTGTGCTCCTCTCAGTTTATCTGAGCCACTGTTATTTGTTCATTTGCTCTTTCCAGTTTTTTCAGTGGCTGCGGCTTAGTTTTGTGACACCAGAGAACTAATTTAGGTGGTAGAGGTCGTGTGATTTCAGGTGTTTTTGCAATTAGTAGAGTTGGTATTTTTTAGGGTTTTTTGGATTGCAGTAAGTGTCCTTCCTATCCTTTTCTGTCCAGGTAGTTTGGGCCCCAACGTTTGCTCATACTATTTTCTGTCTGTGTCTGTATTTCCTCTTGGCTAACTGCCATTACATGTTTGGGGGCTTCCTATGTTCTTTGGGGATCTGTTCCAGGGCAGATAGCTTTCCTCTTTCTATCTTTAGGTGTAGTTAACCTCTCAGGCTGTGATGAGGCGTCTAGGACCAACGTAGGTACGCTCCACGGCTGCCTTTAGTTGTGGTGGTTAGTCAGGGTACTGCAATCCAGTAGAACCCAACCTCTCTGGTGTATTGCCGTTTTTGCCAGCTCTCCTCAGCTACCAAATCATAACAGTATCACCGGCCAAACTGAAAATTATATGGTACTCGCAGAAGGGAAAAAAAAAAGTGTGGAAAGAAGAAAGTTGTCAGAGTTGTCAGAGATTTTTTTTTTTTTTTTGTTTGTTGCATTTTTTTTTCCCTCTTTTTCTCTGGGTGCTGAGGAGGATTTTTTTTTTCTCTGAATGGAGTTTGCATAGTTGTCTGGCCGTGTGGATCAGCTTGCCACTGAAGTTCGGAGTATTGCTACCTATCTTGCTAGGTTGCCGGTTGTGGAACCTAGGATCCCCATGCCAGATTTATTTTTGGGGGATCGAGCTAAATTTCTGAATTTCAAAAATAACTGTAAGTTGTTTATTGCCTTAAAACCTAAGTCCTCAGGGAACGCAGCACAGCAGGTTCAAATTGTCATCTCTCTCCTGTGCGGCGATCCTCAGGATTGGGCTTTTTCCCTGACACCTGGGGACCCTGTTTTGAGTAATGTTGATGCATTTTTTCTGGCTCTGGGGTTATTGTACGATGAACCTAATGTCACTGATCAAGCTGAAAAAACCTTGTTGGCATTAAATCAGGGGCTTGAGGACGCTGAGTTGTACTGTCAGAAATTCCGAAAGTGGGCAGTCCTGAACAAATGGAATGATGATGCTTTGGCAGCCCTTTTTCGGAAGGGTCTGTCAGAGAATGTAAAAGATGTTATGGTGGGTTTCCCTGCTCCCTCTGGTCTCAATGATTCTATGTCATTAGCGATACAAATTGACAGACGTTTGCGTGAGCGTAGAGGTATGCGTGGAATAGTGTTGCCTTGTGAACCAGCTTCTGAGTCCATGCAGTGTGATAGAGTGGCTTCTGGGGCACAGCGTCATGAGTTTCGAAAACGCAATGGGTTATGTATCTACTGTGGTGACGCCTCTCATGCTATTTCAGTCTGCCCTAAGCGGGGAAGACGTTTTGCATGCTCAGTTGTCTTGGGTAGTGTTCAGACTAAATTTCTGTTGACTGTTACCCTGATTTGCTCCCTGTCCACATTTCTGCTCAGGCTTTTGTTGATTCGGGAGCAGCTATTAACCTGATGGATTTTGATTTTGCTAAACGTTGTGGGTTTCCCTTGATACCCCTACGGAAGTCTATTCCCCTACTGGGGATTGATTCTTCCCCTTTGGCTGAGAATAAACCCCAGTTCTCTACTCAGGTGATAATGAGGTTTGAACCTGATCATCAGGAGAGTTGCAAATTTTTGGTGCTGTATAATCTGCATGACATTATTGTACTGGGTTTCCCTTGGTTACAGTCTCATAATCCTGTTTTGGATTGGAAATCTGTGTCTGTGACCAGTTGGGGCTGCCAATGTGTTAATGACAACACTCCTGTTTTTTCTGCCTCTTCCCAGGCTCAGGATGTTCCTGACTTTTTGACTGATTTTTCTGATGTGTTTAGCGAAAGTAAATCTGCATCCTTGCCCCCCATAGGAGCTATGACTGCGATATTGAATTATGCCTGTAGCAAATTCCCTAAAGGTCGCCTTTTTAACTTGTCTGTACCTGAACATGACGCTATGCGGTCTTATATCAAGTAGTCATTGGAGAAGGGTCATATCAGACCATCCTCTTCACCCTTGGGTGCCGGTTTTTTCTTTGTGGCCAAAAAGGATGGTTCATTAAGGCCGTGTATTGATTATCGTCTCTTGAACAATATCACTGTGAAATATCAATTCCGTTACCCTTGATTTCTGACCTGTTTTCCAGTGTGAAAAGTGCTACTTGGTTTATCAAGCTTGACCTCAGGGGGCGTATAACCTTATTCGCATTAAGCACGGGATGAATGGAAGACGGCGTTTAATACCCCAGAGGGGCATTTTGAGTACATAGTGATGCCCTTTGGGCTCACTAATGCTCCTTCCGTCTTCCAGTCCTTCATGAATGACATTTTCAGGGATTTTGTGGATAAATTTCTGATTGTTTATTTGGATGATATTTTGATTTTTTCCAATGACTGGGACTCTCATGTGAAACATGTTCGGACTGTGTTCCAGATTTTGAGAGAGAATGCTCTGTATGTGAAGGGATCAAAGTGTCTTTTGGCGTACAGAGGATCTCATTTCTGGGATTCATTTTGTCTCCGTCTGTTATTGAACTGGACCCGGTCAAGGTTCAGGCCATCTGTGATTGGGTCCAACCTACTTCATTGAAGACTCTTCAGAGATTCTTTGGTTTTGCCAATTTTTATCGTAAATTTATTGGTAATTTCTCTGTTATTGTTAAACCATTGACTGATTTGACCAAAAAGGGTTCTGATGTGGTGAATTGGCCTCCTGAGCCAGTCTCTGCGTTTCAGGAACTTAAGCAGAGATTCACTTCTGCTCCTGTTCTACGGCAGCCTGATGTTTCCCTGCCATTTCAGGTGGAGGTTGATGCCTCTGAAATTGGGGCAGGTGCCGTTTTTTCCCAAAGAGATCCAGAGACCTCTAAAAGTAACCCTTTTCCCTTTTTCTCTCGAAAATTTTCTCCAACTGAACGTAATTATGACGTGGGTAATCGGGAGTTATTGGCCATGAAGCGGGCTTTTTAAGAGTGGAGACATTGGCTGGAGGGAGCCAAACATCAGGTGGTGGTCCTCACAGACCATAAGAATCTGGTTTATCTGGAATCAGCCAAGCGACTTAATCCTAGACAGGCCAGGTGGGCCTTGTTTTTCACACGTTTTAATTTTGTGGTTTCCTTTCTTCCTGGCACTAAGAATGTTAAGGCGGATGCCCTCTCGAGGAGTTTCCTTGCGGACTCTCCTGAGTTATCTGATCCTGCTGTTATTTGAAAGAGTGTGTAGTTCTTTCCGCCATCTCGCCCAATTTGAGACTAGCTCTGGAAGGGTGTCAGGAGGATAAACCCGAGCGCTGCCCTATTGGGAAATTGTTTGTCCCTGACCGGTGGAAAAAGAGTGTGATGTCTGAGATTCATTGTTCCGCGTTGGCCGGTCATCCCGGAATTTTTGGTACCAGAGACTTGGTTAGTCGGTCCTTTTGGTGGCCTACTTTGTCTCGTGACGTCAGGGAATTTGTGCAGTGCTGCGGGACTTGCTCTCGCTCCAAGCCTTGCTCTCGCTTTAGTGGTTTATTGATGCCATTGCCTGTGCCCAAGAGACCATGGACCCATATCTCTATGGATTTCATTTCCGACCTCCCTGTTTCTCAGAGAATGACCGTTATCTCGGTGATTTGTGATAGGTTTTCCAAAATGATACATCTTGTGCCATTACCTAAGTTGCCTTCCTCCTCCGAATTGGTGTCTTTGTTCCTTCAGCACGTGATTCGGTTACACGGCATTCCTGAGAACATTGTGTCTGACAGAGGAGTCCATTTTTTTTCCAGATTTTGGAGGACTTTTTGTTCTAAACTTGGTGTTCAATTGTCTTTCTCCTCAGCTTTTCATCCTCAGACCAATGGACAAACTGAGAGAACAAACCAGACATTGGAGACTTATCTGAGATGCTTTGTGTCTGCTGATCAAGATGACTGGGTCTCTTTTTTGCCTTTGGCTGAGTTTGCTCTTAGTAATAGGGCTAGCTCTGCCACTTTGATGTCTCCATTTTTCTGCAATTTTGGGTTTCACCCTCGATTTTCCTCGGGACAGACGGAGGCTTCTGTCTGTCCTGGTGTTGACTCTGTTGTGGAGCGTATGCAGCAGATTTGGGACCAGGTAGTGGAGAGGTTGTCCCTCTCTCAGGAGAGGGCCCAGCGGTTTGCCAACCGGCATAGGACTGATGGTCCTCGGTTTGAAGTGGGGGACTTGGTCTGGTTGTCCTCAAGAAATATCCCTATGAGAGTTGCATCTCCTAAGTTTAAGCCTTGGTTCATTGGACCTTATAAGATCTTGGAGATTCTTAATCTGTTTCCTTTGTTTGCTTCTTCTGGGGACATTTAAGATCCATAACGTGTTCCACAAGTCCTTATTGAAGAGGTTTGTCGAGCCAGTGGTTCCTATGCTGCGCCTCCTGACCCTGTTTTGGTTGAGGGCAATCTGGAGTATGTGGTTGAGAAAATATTGGATTCTCGTTTTTCTAGACGGAAACTCCAGTATTTGGTTAAATGGAGAGGTTATGGTCAGGTAGGACAAATCTTGGGTGTTTGCTTTGGACATCCATGCCAGGAGACTGATCCGTGCGTATCACAGAGCTCATCCTGACCAACCTGGTTGCCCAAATGAGGGTTCGGTGACCCCTCCTCAAGGGGGGGTACTGTTGTGAATGTGTTAGAAATGAATTCTGAGCAGAAGCTCCCTCTGGTGGTTACAAACAGTACTGGACCATTCGGTGAAGATTGACAATCGGGAGTTACGGACTGGTTTTATATAAGGGAGGTTCCCTCCCATCATGGTTGCCGGTGATCAATTGTTCTTGTCTCAACTGTGGTTCTTGGTTCACTTGGAAGCTTGCTGAATCTTGCCTGCATCTTCTGCTATCAGATAAGATATTTTCTGCTTTTATTTTTGTGCTTGCTTTTTGCATTGTTCCCTGCACTTCTGTGGAGGTCAGCCAGGTCCCCTCCGGGGCTTGTGCTCCTCTCAGTTTATCTGAGCCACTGTTATTTGTTCATTTGCCTTTTCCAGTTTTTTCAGTGGCTGCGGCTTAGTTTTGTGACACCAGAGAACTAATTTAGATGGTAGAGGTCATGTGATCTCAGGTGTTTTTGCAGTTAGTAGAGTTGGTATTTTTTAGGGTTTTTTGGATTGCAGTAAGTGTCCTTCCTATCCTTTTCTGTCCAGGTAGTTTGGGCCCCAACGTTTGCTCATACTATTTTCTGTCTGTGTCTGTATTTCTTCTTTTCTAACCGCCATTACATGTTTGGGGGCTTCCTATGTTCTTTGGGGATCTGCTCCGGGGCAGATAGCTTTCCTCTTTCTAACTTTAGGTGTAGTTAACCTCTCAGACTGTGACGAGGCGTCTAGGACCAATGTAGGTACGCTCCACGGCTGCCTTTAGTTGTGGTGGTTAGTCAGGGTACTGCAATCCAGTAGATCCCAACCTCTCTGGTGTATTGCCATTTTTGCCAGCTCTCCTCAGCTACCAAATCATAACAGTGATGCCCTATGGGCGCAGGATCCGTTGCTTTCAGTCAAAAGACGGATTCTAGTGAAGGGATCCGTTTTTTGATACTGAGCATGCACAGAACAATTTCAATTCCTTTCTGGCACAGAAAATCTCTCTCTCTCCAGAAGCGCATGTCACAAGGTTCAAAAGTTCACCTCAGCACCATGACGGATCCGTCAAAATAACTGATCCGTCGCATCAGTTTTCTACAATCTGCATTGGATCCGTTTTCTACCAACTGACGGATTGTGACTGATTGTAAAAAAAAGGATGTGTGAAAGAGGCCTTAGCCTTACAATTCCTTGTAGGTTTTTACATCTCTACTGAATATAAAAAAAGAAAGTCATGTATAGTATGTACTGAATCCCTGCACCAAACTCTTTGCTGGTGTGCCTGAATATTTTACAGATTTCATCCAATTTGTAAAGTTTGCATTGAAGTAAATTTTCAGTACTTGTACTCTATAATGCATGTGCAATCAATTGTATTTTATGCTAGCTTTCTAGTAAGCAACCCATAAATGCCTTCTAACCATGACCACAATCTCTTCTTGTCCGATATTGATCACCGGCCCACTTACAGAGATGTTTTGACCACAATGTAAATATAAAAAGCCGTTGAAGATACTATTATGTAGTCAGCAATGTTCTGAATCTGTAAAAGCTTTCTTTCTCTATTAATGATTCAACAATCCAGACCCAACCGCCAAACCATATAATGGGCAGAGCGGCCGCTATCGTTGCTCTAAGCCTTGCTCCTTCCATTTGTTTCAGACAGTAGTTTGCCACAGTTTAACCAACATCATTTAAACAAGATTAAAATTGATTTCTTTTTACTTAAGGCAGGAAATGGCATTTTCTACAACCCATCTTGTATACACAAGGGGAAATGGCTGAAGAAACAGCCGGGCTTAGCAGCTGTTTTTATCATACGAGGAAGGAGACAGTTTGTGCTTCTTAGCATTGAAATCTATTGAGGATTAGACATAAACTCACAATAACAGTTGTTCTATTCTCAGGGGCAATTTAGATATTTATTTAGACAGAATGCAAATAGCTGATTCATTGAAGCCATATTTATGAGATTAAACAGCAAAAAAAAGTATCCATGCCATATCTATGCAATTAATGCAAGTACCACGCAGAGTAATGAGCTTCAGATGACAACGAAAGATTCACAATTACCGGGAGGATTCTTGATGTATTAAAATTATTTTTCTTTGCAATAAAGAAAATAAATGCCTGTACTAAATTTGATGCCTTAATATCTTGATATCATTACATATTTTATTATTGTTTTTTTATCAATTGGTTTTAAATGCACAAAAAAACCAAAGACATCTGCACCGTTGCAGCGGTGGTATCATGTCAATATAATGGGACCATTATATCCAATCACTGTGCTCAGCGGTTTGGCGGCATCTACATTAACATTCCTGCGGAGTCCAGTGATTGGCTACAGTAGTCACGTGATGTTCACGTGAGGCCAGCAATCTTCGGAGGCAGCAGCTTAGAGCTAGCACTGGAGTGCCAGTGGATAGTTGGGCAAGTACAGCTGAGCTTGTTATTTTTAAGCATCGGAAACCAATGGATAAAAAATAAATTAAACAGACAACCCCTTCAATACTTTTGGCTTTATCAAGCTGAAATGTCAATTCCTATTACATATATGCTATACTTGACATGAAATTCTCAAATTCTTTGGTAGCAAAACCAATGTTGCAGCTATGAGGTGAAGTGGATAGATTTTCAGTTGTTCTTGGTCTTTTTAAGACTAAGCATGGATGTATTTCATGAAAGACAGGCTTTTGTTAGTATGTGCAAATCTTATGTTCACATGCATATATTTCCAACCTCCTCTTTCCACTAATTTAATTTCATTAAGAAATTAAATGTTTTATCACAGCATGCATGTAAAACCCTTGTCATGCAGCAATGTACAACATCACCACTCGGTGACCACATATAATCACATGTATCAGAACTAACACCCAGCAGAGTTTCACAAAATCATGTTTTTTGCAACTCTGGTAATTTTGCACCACTCATCTCTAGACAAGTCAAGCCAGGAGGAATAGAAAGGAAGAACATATATGTATGTAGGAACACATAAAGACATTTTTGGTGGGTAGTGATGAGCGAACGTGCTTGGATAACGTGTTATCTGAATATGCTCGGGTGTTATTTGAGTATCTTGGGCTGCTCGGTGAATATTTTTGAGTCCCTTCGGCTGCATATTTTGCGGGGTAGACTGCCGCAACACATGTGGGAATTGACAAACAGGCAATTTCTGCATATGTTGCTGCTGTCTACCACCGCTAAACATGCAGCCACAGGGACTTGCATATACTATCTGTGCACGCCCAAGGTACTCGTATAACACCGAGCATGCTCACATAACAAGTTATCCAAGCACGGTCGCTCATCACTAGTGGTGGGCCTACTTACAGAAGTCATATGCTAGCCTCTCTGCAAAACTACATCTAGTCCAAATATAGGGAAAACATAAGGACACTCTTTTGGATCAGGCCAGAAGATGCGTAAAGTAGGTTGGAACGGCCATTATATGTGTGCTATCTGCATCTCCACCACGTGGATTGCACTGTATGAAGAAAACAAAGTTGCTATTTATCCGGTCTGTGTCCCTTTTCTTCTACACTTTGTCTACATATTTATTTTTGACTGTATTTGACCATATTGTGACGACTTTACTTCCTAAATTGGTATGCTATCACAAAAAGTGAAGTCATATTGCAGTGCCTTCTGTTATTATTACTATTATTACTTTCTATTATTGTAGACTTCTCTTATTTACAGTAAAGCTCCACTCCAGTGGGTTTTTTTTAATCACTGGAATGATGCCACTAATCTAAGTTCTCTGCCTTCAGTCTTATACTCACAAGTCATGACCTTCATCTTTTACTTGCGCCACTACGATCGGTCTATTGGTCTACTGCAACTTGTAACCTGCCGAATCACTCCCTTGTTTGCTAGGAGATCCAGAAGCCACAATTCAATGTAAGACTAAGAGGCAGAAGGTGGCCACAACAAGGCTCTCATAGGTATGCAGTGAGAGTTTGTCACTGTTACCTCTGCCAGCCAGAAGTTGCGGTCGAAAGATAGCAGAACGGTACCTGAAAGGCACTGATAACAGATGAAGAGGGTGGCTGGTAAGTTTATTACTAGAGTAAGAAGACATACATTGGTTGTGCCATTCCAGTGCCGAATAAAAAAAATGCAGGAGTGGTGCTTTAAACAGCACCTTGCCCTTCAGATATTTACATAACCCCAGAATTCTAACACTATTCTCAAATCCCCATATATCTAACGTTGTCCATGATTTCTGAAAGACATTATGTTCCGCTGGTTTAATTTCAACTCTGTTCTATAGTGACAAGCAGTGTTTATTAGTTAAAGTGGTTTTATACTAATGGGACAAATCAATGTAATAGATTGTATTGGACAGTTGTCATCAATGCCATTATGAGGAAGTGTCTCTGTAGAAGAGATCAAAGAGTAATGTGTAGACCTTGTAGACATTTCTAAATGTTGCTTAGGAAAAGCTGTTGTTTCAGCCTCAAGCGCTTACTCTGAGTCGGAAACATGAAATGAAGTTAATAAAACATGGTTTACATTAACACAGACAATCTTTCTGGATATAAAGGGTGGGAAGCACTTGAGGGTTTGTGTTTTACAAATACAGCATGATAATCTGTAGCTGAAGAGGTTAAATGCTTCGATAATGTTGAAGCCAATACTTTTACATGGCAGTATTTGTCCTTTATAGTTTTCAATATGTTCTGACAAGTCATTAACGAACTGGATATATGCTGCAAAAAAACACATAAAGTAAAAAAAGCTACTCTCTGGTCTCCAGCAGTGGGTAAATGCACCCCCAAATGTTCTGCATTACTAGGATTCCACAAAACAAAAAATAATAAATAAATAAATAAAATGAATAAAATAAATTCACTTGGCTTTAATGATATAGATAGCATTGGCTCTATTGTGGACTGCCCATGCCTATTTCTTTTAGAAAAACAATTAGAAAAATGGATTACCAATGCTTTGCAGGATCTGAACAGATGGTCAATAACAGACGTTCAAAGGACATTTTAGATAGAATCCCTACTTAGGGTAGTGCTCCCTCTGGCTCTGTTCTTGGCATAACTTCCTTGAAGGGATATTCTGGCCTACAAAAATTATGACCGAAAGAGCTGATAATTGTCAGTGTGGGTTCAGTATCCACTGCCTGGAGCCCATCCATTACCAAAATAAGTCATAAGATTGTACCTTAGTTCTCCCCTGGCTTCAAGATCCTGACCAAAAAATGTGAAAGGAGCAGATGGCCAAGTGTTCTCCCTGACAATCCATTTAGAGTCTATTGTACTGACCAAAATAGTCAAGTTTAATGGGATTTTTTGGGACTATTTTATTTTTTTACTATAAGCCAAAGAACTATCAGGCACGTAATTGCTAACTACCTGCCTGTTCTTTCCAGCGCTGGCTCAGAGCAGGCATGAACTGCTCCTGCAAGTGATTCAGCTGCTTCACGTCAACAGTTCTTCCTCTTCTGGGTTGCTCTGTCAAAAGGCATGACTGCTGGCATCATATTAATTGACAGCTGGCTTCCTGCAGTCAGGCAGATGGAAGTTAGCCTGTCACCATGAAATCCGCAGTCATGCCCTGTCAACAGAGCAGTGCGAAGGAAAAAGAGACTGTTCTGTTGATGTGACATTAGCAGAAGCCTCAGAATCGCAGGCAGGAGTGGTCCTTGACTGCTCTGAGCCAGTAGAGATCGGCAGCCGGCTGAATAGGCAGATACTGTAGTTAGTAGAGTTGAGGGAATATCTTCTGTTCCCCACTTATTCGTCAAACTATAGCGCTTGCCAAATAAGCTACAGCGGGAACCCAGCTTCCTGGATTGCGCCGGCTGAACAGCTGATCGCCGCCACAGCTGCATGTGTCGTGGCTGTGTCACTGTCACAGCTCATGCATGGAGAGCCTGTGTGTGTGCAACCCAAGATATTCACTCAACTCTAATAGTTAGTAACTGTCTGCCTTTTAGTTCTTAGATCCATAGTAAAAAATGAAATAGTCCCAGACAACCCCTTCAACATGACGCTTGACTAAATTTAATGTGGCTAAATTTATTGTCCTAACGGAATTCCACCATTGGGGCTCGCACAGTTCATAGATTTAATTCTTACTGGAAATCCACTTTATGTTATTTTTTGCGGGTAGAAAGAAATTGAAGCCTTAGAGAAGCCTCACAGCCTTGTTTTTTCCAATGTTGATTATTACCTACAAGTATTCCTCACAAGAGATTTGTTATTTTAAAAAGTGTAGCAATTACTTAGATCAGCTAACAACATTATTAATAAGATCAAAATTAATTATTGAAATACCATTGTTTAATACTGGAAAATTGTAATAAAATCACATTTACTCAGCCCTTTCTATCTCTCAAATCACAAACAAGGCCTGACACATGGCGGCAATAGGATTTTATTCTGTCTGAAGAGTTGTGGTGATCTATAGATCAGTCAGTACATGGCTTGCAGGATAAATGCACTGATATGTAGAGTATACGTGTTACTATAAAAATAGTTACTTATTATAATGTGAATAAAGACAGAGCAAGTCTCCTGTAATAAAAAAAAATAAAAAACAACCATATCAATCACCTGTTCACTGTTCTGTCACATGCCATAATTCACGTCTGGGGATAAATAGTTTTCAACCTGGACAGAGCCAAGATGCGACCGTCCAGGCTGAGAACCACAAATGAATGAGCCGCTGCGAGTGCAGACGGGCTGAACTGAGTTCACCGCAGTTCAGCTCAGTGAGTTCACTAAAGATGACAGTGAGAATGATGGACAGGTGAGGGATATGTTTTTTTTTTATTTTTGCTTTAATACAGGAGACCATGACTTCCATGGAATGGGTGGTAGAAGAAAATAACTGTGTTTGTTATTTTTAAATAAAAAAGGAAAATTGTGCTTTGTTTTTATTTCAAATAAAGAACCTTATACTTGCTGTGCATTTATTCACAGTATAACTATAGGTTTAGTAATGGGTAGGTGTCCTGGGCTTGATGTCACCATAAAATATAAAGGTGACATCAACCCCACGGATATGAACCTCACTTACCACCACCACAGAGCAAGTGGGAAGAGCTGGGCAAAGAGCCAGAATTGGCACATCTAATAGATGTGCCTTTTCTCCACGGCTGCGGGCTGTTATTTTTAGCGTGGGGGTTTAATATCCATGGTACCTTACCAGGCTTAGAATAAAAGCCCCCAGCTGTCTGCTTTAGCTTATCTGGTTGTCAAAAATGGTGGTGACCTCAGGCCTTTTTTATTATTTATTTAAATAATTTTAAAAAACAGCATCTATTTTTGATAACCAGCTTTGCTGAAGCTGACAGCTGAGGGTTGCAGCCCCAGCTGTCAGTTTTGCCTGACTGGATATCAAAAATGCAAGGGAACCCATGCCAATTTTTTTATTTATTTATAGAGAAGGAGCCGGCTGATGAATACTCCCATCATCAACTGCCTGTTCTCGCTGAATAAAACTCTCAATATTTTCCCCTCCCAGTGCTGACTGCAGCGTGAGCAAGGGAGAATGATTAAAGCGGTCTTCAGTATCCGGGGCCGGGGAATAACGCGAACAGTACTGCTGCTTCCCAGGCACCAGAAAGTGTAGTACTGATGCAGCACATGGTTGCCACACTTATGCCACAAGTATTACACACACGTACACACAGACACTGATATCTCCGGCACTGGTTTTTCTAATACCAGAAATAGCTGGACATGTAAAAGAGCCCTAAAGCATAGTCTAAAGTATGAAGACAAAGGATTTTTCTGGCACTGGAGATTTTTCCATAAAAAACATCATCTTTATTCAGAAAGTCTTCATGGTTAAAAAACAATACATGAGGGGGAAGCCCCAACGCTTGACGTGTTTCGGACCTGAAGTGGTTCTTCCTCTAAGGTATAAGGTATGCCTTAGAGGAAGGACCGCTTCAGGTCTGAAACGCATCAGGCATTGGGGGCTTCCCCCTCATGTATTGTTTTTTAACCATGAAGATTTTCTGAATAAAGATGATGTTTTTGATGGAAAAATCTCCAGTGCCAGAAAAATCCTTTGTCTTCAAGCTTGCACATATGTGGTAGTCAGCCACTGAATTCCAGGCACGGCCGGTCTCCAAGCATAGTCTGGTGAGCAATAATCCTTTTCCCCTGCTTTCAAAGTCTATAGCATGGCTGCCCTCATACTGTCCTATACAGTCATATTTATTGAAGGACTGTCTGTACCCAGATATGCTGTATAAATATATATCTTATCATTGCTATACAAGTCTGCATTTTTTGCATATATTTCTACTTATCAAGAAGATACGTATTTGAAAAACAAATTGGTGCTGTGTTCTTTGTGTTCTTTTGTTTTTTCAATGTTGCCTTCACCGTCTGCATTTGATGCATATATGAGTCAAATATGTGCAGAGACCATGCTGAATCTCATGTTCTGTAACTTGCCACCTCTATTTTATTTTAGTTAACTATTCTTCTTGATAAGCATTCTATTATCATTATATGTATTGGAACTTCCTTTTCCTTACTTCACAGCATGCATTGCTTCAACCATTGTACAATGGCTTGCCAATCCTGGACTAAAAAAACCCAGATTGTCCAGGACATTGTGGTGCTCCTGATGAAGAAGTTTTGTACTTTGAAACGCATTAAGAATAAATCCACAATTTAATGGCTACATGGTCTGGATCCTGAATTATTCAGCAGCGCAGATTAAATCCACATTTACCCATTTTTTTTTATCTCTAGTTGGTCACGACTGGACCGGTGTATCTGCAGCAGTGGATAACTATATAAGGTTGTCATTTGGCTCAAGTGAGTATAATTTGATCATAGTAATCATTTTATCCTGGATAAGACCCTATTGCGCTATTATTCTCCAGCAGTATATATCAGATTGCCTATTTAGCACATTTTCTATCAGAGGAGATCAAGTCAATTGTGAACATTTAAAGACTACCTTTCACCTATGAAAATTCTATTGCTCTACAGAAAGAATAGTAATTTGTAAGAAAATAATATTTAAATAAACTGTTTTGTGATCAGATGATTACAGGGTCAAGTCCCTTAATGCGACTAATAAATACAGAAAAAAAAGGAAAAATAATTGAAAAGCCATAAAAGTTCAACTCTCCACCCTATTTTCATCGATCAAAATTAAAGATAATGGAAAAATTTTCAAAATACAAATATTTGGTACTGTGTGTCCATAAAAGTCTGAGTTATCAAAATACAAAAATAATTAACCTGATTGGTAATACAAGAAAGAGAAAACAATTAAAAATGCCAACATTGCTTTTTTTATTTAATGCAAAAAAAAGAAAAAATATTGTCTGACAGCTAAAAAAAA
>JARQOD010000004.1:441885926-442044863 GCA_033576555.1 Oophaga sylvatica | reverse complement strand
GCTGCGCACTCCTTCTAGCGGCTCTGTGGAATACAGAGTTTGCACATATTGCCACAGTGCATTACGCGTTTATTTTGGCGACTCGCGGGATAACAGAGTTCGCTTCTTGCGCCATTTTGCTAGCAGCAGCTCCGCCTGCACGGTGGACCCGGGCTACGACGCACCTTTTTACATCATATATTTGGTGCGTTCCGCAGACCCTAACACCCACCATTCTGGGCTGCATTAAAAATCATCCATAATGACCAAAATGACTTGAGGCTTTACAAGGGCAGTCTTGTTCTACCCCATGATGGGTTACTCTACAGCAATCCATATTGAAGCTACAGTTTTCATCCTACATTGTTAAGGGCTCATCAAGGAACATGAATCTTGGGTGAAGAACTAACAAGAACCTGTGACAGATTCCCTAGAAGCTCATTTCTTTAAAACATACTCCAACAGTGTGTCCCTGCCTCACTTTTGTAATGCTTTAAAAATGACGCAAAATTTTAGTTTTTTTTTTTACATCATTACCAAATTGAGGCAAGGACATGACTAAAAGAGAAACTGTCAGCAGGTTCTTGTTATTAATCTGTGCAGCATGGTGGCTCACTGGTTAAACATGGTAGCCTTGTAGCGCTGGGTCCCACCAAGGACAACATTTGAAAGAATTTGTAAGTTCTTCCTGAGTTTGCGTGGGTTTCCTCTGGGTACTTGGTTTCCTCCCACACCCCAAAAGTCTGCCACTCAGTTTCAAACAATCAATTTTTATCATTACAGGATTAATGTCACATGTGAGCCAGTTCAGCTTATCTGAGTAACCGAGCCTCACCAAAAAACAACTTAAGACTAATTTTACTTATGATTTAGGGGACCAGAGCAAGTAAAAAGACGAAACCATAATAATAATAATGTATCTCAATAGTTCTAGCAAGTTACTTTACCAACAATTTCTTAAAAAAATCAGTGCTATTAGTTAGGGACCCCAGAATTAAGTTTTATAGTAATAATGAAAAAGTTACTAAGGGTTAAAAAAATAGAAACATATTTTCAACCAACAAACCCTAAAAATCCCTGATAAAAGACCATACCTAGCTGCGGGGGTTGGCATCCTAACAAATGGACAATGGCATTCTGATTGTCTGTGCTACATATAGCAGGCTTTAGCACTGCTATGTCTAGTAGAAATGCTCGTCTGCTATGAACGCCAGCCATGGGGCAGCGCTCATAGCAGATCTTCAATGACAATCATGGGGGTCTCCTGCAGATCAGATCAGCTGTCATGTGCCTGAAATGATGCGGGATACACAGCCTATGACTTACCAATATTCAATCGTCGTGACGGGGTTAACACTTGATGATATGAACTAATCATGCCAAAAGGGAACGTTACTTTTTAATGGGTATTCGCACCTGATGAAATGATGGCATATTTTTTAGAATATGCCACCGATCTTTGATTGGCAATGATCCTACCTCTAGGACCTTCAGTACCTGGAATAAAAAGAGCTGTGATGATTGATTGGAGCTGTACTATAGTCGTTCCACAAAAGGGCGGCTGGGGTGCTGCTTTGTAGGAAAAGACTAAACAGTGCTGCAGCCTTGTCATTCTCAACTCATTTGGGGTCCTAGGGGTCATACTCCCAAGATCATAAAGCTATGGATTATTAGCACAATATGACATGTCACATCATTTCGTGAGACAGAAATACCCTTTTAACAGTCATAACATATTGCATGGGATCAGTAAATATATTGTCATGAGTTCTTGATAGATGTCTTATGGCAGCAAAAGGTTTTTTCTACTTTGCCTATAGGAATTTTACAAATAGAAATTGTAATTTACTTTTTGTTATGATATATAGTTAAGTTTATTTAATATATAATAAATATCATGCTATAAAATTATTTCATTTTTTGGTTATTATACTACTGCCTGTATGTTCTTCTTCTGACAATCTTGCATGTGCACTTTGACATATTAACTCATTTGTGTATAAAGTAGCATCTACATTTGACTATTCAACAAGGACTCATCCTTTAGATGTCTGATCTATTTTCTGGCTTTTAGCTCTATATCATAGTGTTATACATTTGACCTATGTCGGAGTGATTTTTGGCCTTTTTTATTGACAAGGAAAAGGGAATAAAAACAGAGTAGGTGACTCACAAGGATAAATCCCCTCTCCCTAATGCTTCAAGTGATTCATTCCAAACTCTTCAGATCTCATCAAACCATTTATTGCTCACTGATGCTAAATATTGAACTGGAGAAAATAAAAATGATAATATACAGTAAGTGAAAATCCTGAGGTTAGTGATGTACATTTGAAGCCAATAACACGTTATGTATGATAGATTAATTATTATAAGCCAGGTTTGAGCAATGGTGGGTCAGGTATGCTCCTTTAGGTTACTACTACAATACACATGACCAATCAGTATAACATGTACAAATTTACTGTTATGACTGCTAAAGCACATTCACACGGGTAGTGTACAAACCAAGGAGTCAAATACCTGAACCTGACAGAAACCTTGTTCAAACTAACCCAGGTCTGTCCAGCCTGTCCCAAGATAATGCAATGGCGCCTCCCACTCGATGGCGGCTTACCCCCATGTCCTTAGCATCCCTAGTTTTGCTAGAGTACCAATTTCCTAAGGAATAAAGGAATCAAGGTGTATAAAGCTGCACCCGAAAGGTGATAGGGTAGACAAACAGATAACAAACTAAGACACCCAAAGAAAACTTGTCTGCTGTGGCTCAGCGGAAAGAAACACCAACCACAGGATCAAGCGCTTGAATCCAGACTCATGACAATCACCAAACAATGTTCTCCGTTGGACTACTATTCTGTCAGACACTTAATGTTCCTTGCATGTTTGTATCCCTATTTCAGAGTTTAATAACGTTTAATATTATAAAAGAGTCGTAAAATACCATGTTAGGAAATTCATCTCTAATAAAAGGTTCTCCAAAATAAACCACCATGTATTTTCAGAGAAGAGAACATCTACAAGGACCATCAACAATAGGGAGTCACAGCAATGAGGTAAAAACCTGTAATCAGGTCATAAGGGCAATCCTCCAATAAAAAAAGAATTTATAAAGTATACACTTTAAAGTAATTACTGTACATGTAGTTATTCTAGTTTCAGAAAGTACACATTATTTTTTGTTATAATGTGACATATAATTTTCCAATAGATTTGTGAATAAATTCTCAATGTTTTTCTGAAAGATCTTTATTTGCCATCATTAATAGGCATGTTTATCAATAGGACATTTAGCATTTACAGTATTTCGTAGATAGAACTCTATTCTAGTCATATAAGGACCAAGTTTACAGTTGAATACTGCACAATTGTCAAGCTGTTTATTGTATCAAGTTACACACCAGTGTGTCCATCACATGATCAGTACAGATTCTTATCTTTGTAAGTACAACATAAAAAAAGAAGGACTTTATGTTGAAGAGAAGGACAAAGACTGTGCTCCTGCTGTACCATTTGAGGTGGATTCTGAAGAAGAGGTCCCCAGGCACTGGATCCTATACACAAAACATGAATGTCAAGATTCAGGTTTAATGTAAGAAACGCGTTGGTATTTAACTTATTTCTGTATGTCATTTGTTACTTTCTTTTTAAAAAAAAATAAGGTTCCTATTGAGACAGAATGTGTATTGGAAAACTGAATAGCTTTTTATTGAACAATAATTAACATGTATTTGTTAAAGAAGAATTAACTTTTAAATCCTGAAGATTTACTTTGATTTGCATCCAGTGGCTTAACGACTACTGCGACCGGGCCCAACAGATCAGTGGAAAAGCTTCAACTGGATGAGCGTTCCCAGACACACATCCAGCTGAAGTGTATTGCACTGCACAGACCTATCAGGCCTGTGTGCAGCAATACAAGCTGCCGGCCAATCAGAGGCCAGCAGCTGATATCAGCCTGAACGTGACCAGTGGCGCATGGCAGTGATGTCATGTGCTCCCATTGCATGCTGAAGTCAGCTGTCGGCTTCAGCAGAGGACGTGGGGGTAATGAAAGGAAGGTGAGTATTTTTTTTTAACTCAGTGGCCATAATACTATGGAGAACTAAAATTCAATAAGAGGGGGATGTAATGGTGCACCAATCTCTTAGCCATACCAAGGGTGCAGCGAAGTCCCCTTATTAATTTGCAAATTTAAAGAATTTTTCTCAGTCATTGTACTACTAATGGGTACAGTGCTTCTGTAATTTCTATAGGGACTAAGTTCGGTATATCATGGTATAGATTACGTAACATTGATTTTCGGGGTGACAATCTCCATTTCAATATTTTAAATAGAATAATAAAATACCAGGAAATCTTTTTCTTTTGGCTGAGTATAACATTTGTCATGGCGAACATGGGCGTACCAAGGATCAAAACTAGGGGGGGGGCAAGCCATGGTCGTTCAGGTTGTAAAACTTTAAAACAATAAAGATGAATGAAACTGCTCCATACCTGTATATATCATCACCAGCCCACTAAGCCCAGCACCTGTATATAAAGCATCACCAGCCCCAGCCCACTAAGCCCAGCACCACCTGTATATATCATCACCAGCCCGAGCCCAGCACCTGTTCATATAATCACCAGCCCACTGAGCCCAGCACTACCTGTATATATCATCACCAGCCCGAGCCCAGCACCTGTATATATAATCACCAGCCCACTGAGCCCAGCACCACCTGTATATATATCATCACCAGCCCACTAAGCCCAGCACCTGTATATAAAGCATCACCAGCCCCAGCCCACTAAGCCCAGCACCACCTTTATATATCATCACCTGCCCGAGCCCATCACCTGTATATATAATCACCAGCCCACTGAGCCCAGCACCACCTGTATATATCATCACCAGCCCACTGAGCCCAGCACCACCTGTATATATCATCACCAGCCCACTGAGCCCAGCACCACCTGTATATATACAGTACAGACCAAAAGTTTGGACACACCTTCTCATTCAACGATTTTTCTGTATTTTCATGGCTATGAAAATTGTTGAATCACACTGAAGGCATCAAAACTATGAATTAACACATGTAGAATTATACATTACACTTTACATAAAAGTGTGAAACAACTGAAAATATGTCTTATAATCTAGGTTCTTCAAACTAGCCACCTTTTTCTTTGATTACAGCTTTGCACGCAGAAAAGGTGAACGGATGACTCTACATGCCTGGTTCCCACCGTGAAGCATGGGGAGGTGGTGTGATGGTGTGGGGGTGCTTTGCTGGTGACACTGTTGGGGATTTATTCAAAATTGAAGGCATAGTGAACCAGAATGGCTACTACAGCATCTTGCAACGGCATGCTATTCCATCCGGTTTGCTTTTAGTTGGACCATCATTTATTTTTCAACAGGAAAATGACCCCAAACACACCTCCAGACTGTGTAAGGGCTATTTGACCAAGAAGCAGAGTGTTGAGGTGCTACGCCAGATGACCTGGCCTCCACAGTCACCAGACCTGAACCCAATTGAGATGGTTTGGGTGAGCTGGATCGCTCACCGCTTCAATTTTGAATAAATCCCCAACAGAGTCACCAGCAAAGCACCCCCACACCATCACACCACCTCCTCCATGCTTCACGGTGGGAACTTGGCATGTAGAGTCCAGCCGTTCACCTTTTCAGCGTGCAAAGCAGTAATCAAAGCAAAAGGAGGCTACTTTGAAGAACCTAGAATATAAGACATATTTTCAGTTGTTTCACACTTTTTTGTAAAGTGTAATGTATAATTCCACATGTGTTAATTCATAGTTTTGATGCCCTCAGTGTGATTCTACAATTTTCATAGTTATGAAAATACAGAAAAATCTTTGAATGAGAAGTTGTTGTCCAAACTTTTGGTCTGTACTGTATATAATTATATATATATATATATATATATAATATATATATATATATCATCACCAGGTCCAGCCCACTGAGCCCAGCACCACCTGTATATACATCAGCCCAGCCACAGCCCCTGTATATACATCAGCCCAGCCAGCCCCTGTGTACATCAGCCACAGCTAACCCCCATCCCCTGTATACACATCAGCCCAGCCAGCCCCCATCCCCTGTATACACATCAGCCCAGCCAGCACCAATCCCCTGTATACATCAGCCCAAGCCAGCCCCTGTATACATGAGCCCAAGCCAGCCCCTGTATACATCAGCCACAGCCAGCCCCTGTAAACATCAGCCACAGCCAGCCCCCAGCCCTGCCCAGCCAGTCCCTGTATACACATCAGCCCAGCCAGCTCCTGTATACACATCAGCCCAGCCTGCCCATGTATACACATCAGCCACAGCCAGCCCCTGTATACACATCAGCCACAGCCAGCCACCAGCCCTGTAATAATATCAGCCACAGCCAGCCCCCTTCCCTTGTATACACATCAGCCCAGCCAGCCCCATCCCCTGTATACATCAGCCCAGCCAGCCCCTGTGTGCATCAGCCACAGCCAGCCCCCATCCCCTGTATACACATCAGCCCAGCCAGCCCCCATCCCCTGTATACATCAGCCCAGCCAGCCCCTGTGTACATCAGCCACAGCCAGACCCCACCCCCTATATACACATCAGCCCAGCCAGCTCCCATTACCTGTATACACATCAGCCCAGCCAGCCCCCATCCCCTGTATACATCAGCCCAGCCAGCCCCTGTGTACATCAGCCACAGCCAGCCCCCATCCCCTGTATACACATCAGTCCAGCCAGCCCCATCCCCTGTATACACATCAGCCACAGCCAGTCCCCGTCCCCTGTATACACATCAGCCCAGCCAGCCCCATCCCCTGTATACACATCAGCCCAGCCAGCACCCATCCCCTGTATACATCAGCCCAGCCAGCCCCTGTCTACATCAGCCACAGCCAACCCCATCCCCTGTATACACATCAGCCCAGTCAGCCCCCATCCTCTGCATACACATCAGCCCAGCCAGCCCCATCCATTGTATACATCAGCCCAAGCCAGCCCCCGTATACATCAGCCCAGCCACAGCCAGCCCTGTGTATACATCAGCCACAGCCAGCCCCCGTATATACATCAGCCACAGCCAGCACCTGTATATACATCTGCCACAGCCACCCCACAGCCCCTGTATATACATCAGCCACAGCCAGACCCCAGCCCCTGTATACATCAGCCACAGCCAGCCCCTGTATACATCAGTCAGCCCAGCCCCTGTATACATCAGCCACAGCCAGCCCTTGTATATATTAGCCAGCCCCCAGCCCCTGTACACATCAGCCCAGCCAGCCCTGTATACATGAGCCACAGCCAGCCCCTGTATACATCAGCCCAACCCCAGCTCAGCACCTGTTCTTACTCCTGACACTCTACGCTCCTCCGGATGCCTGAGTTGAGAGAAAGTCACTGACCTTATACGTTCAGGTTCAAAGTGCGCACTTCAGCCAGGGGCAGGAGACTGGGAGAGCAGAGCGCTCTCTCTCTCTGACCGCAAAGAACGTCCTGATGTTCAACGTCAGGCGTTCTTATTAACCCCCTATGTACAGTGCACCCGGGTTACTGCGTGCACCTGTAAAGCCGCCGTGCCTGAAAATTTAAAGGGCCAGCTGCAGGAAAAACAGGATGGCAGGTCTCATGCAAGGTGCGCGGCGCGCCACTGCTTCTAGGGGGGGGCAGCTGCCCCCCCTGCCCCAAGGTGGGTACGCCCTTGATTGCGAATGATATACGTATAGTTGTCTGCTTTGGTTTAAAATCATAGAGATGCCCCTCTTCTACAAAGCAAATAGCATAAGGGCACTATCAGCATAGCACAACACACATCAACTTTAGCTTTACTTCCTTTGGTTGTAAATTGTATGTAAAGAGAATGCTATACTCATACCTTGTGTCTGTTATGGTGTCTTGAGAAGCTGATCTTAAACATATCAAACACAACTGCGTCAGATAGTCAAAGATTGACACCGCAGACCAATAATAAGATGCTGTTTTTCAGATTTTCTATTTTTCCATGTTTTTCTAATGCAAAGCTTTCCATCTCGTTTCGCCAAACAAAGATAGTTTATTGATCCTGTCACTTTTCTCACAGTCATGGCTTATTTCCTTGGGCACCCCATATTTCTATTTATTCTGCTAAAACACAAAACTGCTTTAACCCCCTGAGAATCCAGCAATAATAAGTGTTGTAAGAATCTTTGTAATGGTCCCAGGGAGACACATACAGTAAACATATATTATTATTTTTCACAGACAAGTTGTAACCAGGAATAGTGTCACAAATAGATCAGGATTAGTGATGAGCGAGTAA
Organism: Oophaga sylvatica; assembly: GCA_033576555.1. Taxonomy (NCBI): domain Eukaryota; kingdom Metazoa; phylum Chordata; class Amphibia; order Anura; family Dendrobatidae; genus Oophaga; species Oophaga sylvatica. Next base: position 442,036,572 of record JARQOD010000004.1, on the reverse strand, counting down.
GCTCGCTACTCGAGTTTTCCAAGCATGCTCGGGTGTTCTCCGAGAATTTTGGGCGTGTTCGGAGATTTAGTGTGTGTTGCTGCAGCTGCATGATTTGCAGCTGCTAGACAGCCTGAATACATATGGGGATTTCCTAACAAACAGGCAATCCCCACATGTATTCAGGCTATCTAGCAGCCTCAAATCATGCAGCTGTGGTGACACACACTAAATCTCCGAGCACGCCCAAAATACTCGGAGAACACCCGAGCATGCTTGGAAAACTCGAGTAATGAGCATACTCGATCATCACTATTATTTGTATAAAATGGTAGAGCTTTAAGCCTTTAAAGAGAATTTGTCAGCAGGTTTTATGTATGTATTCTGAGGACAACATGAGGTAGGGGTTAAAACTCAGATTTTAGTGATATGTCGCTTATTAGGCTGAGTGCTGTTGTTTACTTACACTGAAGGTTTTATCAACTGGTGATTGTCGTTGTCCAGACTACAGGACACATGCTTGCTAGGCTGACTCCGCCCCGTTCTTTGATAAGCAGCTCATTATCTATAAACTATGTATATAAAGAACCTGGTGTGGGGGGTGCAGCTTTCTCAGCTATGCTGCATTGATAAATCTAAAAACTCTGATTGTGTCACAACCACTGTATCCAGTATACTAAGTGATATATTATTGGATTCAGTGTCTTCTTTGACTATATCATGCTACTCTCAGATGAGGTAGCAAAAACCTGGTGACATATTTCCCTTCATGTAGGTTTTGCTAAATGAGCATTATTAATTAATTTTCCTAAGTTATTTTTATTGCTTTACTGAGACTGAATAGGGTTACTAATTCATTTAAATACAAATGCATATATCATGTAATTATCAGGTTGTGCCAATATGTGCCCTAATCCAAGACTTCATGGACATGTTGTATATGGACCATATTTTCCAACTTTCCTAAAACTTTAAGGATGATTCCAGAAAATGTGGCATCTTCTAGACTTCCTGAATTACTGGAGATTACCCGCTTGCAGTAGGAATCTCCTGGAAATCAGTGGTTTTTGTTTCTTGGACTTTATGCTAGGGTGCTCTTGCAATGCCATGTACCATGTAGTGTGTGGAACTTACCATTCCACCATGGCAGTGCCAAAAAGAAAAGAGAGTTTGTGACATCAGGGTTCACTTAATTAACCTCAGCTTCCTGGCAGTCTGATGTAATGTGTTGCACTCCAGAAAGTCCAGAAAATAGGGAGGCCACAGGGCCCGTTGATAACATTTACTTGTAAGATTACACAGGTACATCCAGATTAATGAGGCTTGAGCAAAAACTCAATTCCTAGGCAGCAATAATAGTTACTATCCAGGGTAGTAATGCAGATATGTATCAAATGCAGTTATTCCTGATCTTTACTGTGTGCACAATCCTGATCACCCCACTGTCTGTGCTGAGGCTGTGGTTCCTCATATATAGGAGCTATGGCTGTTCTCCTACCTGCTCCCTCATGTATAGGAGCTATGGCCGCTCTCCTACCTGCTCCCTCATATAAAAGAGCTATGGCTGCTCTCCTACCTGCTCCCTCATATATACAGTAGGTGCTATGACCGCTCTTCTACCTACTCTCTCATGTATAGGAGCTATAATCACTCCTCTATCTACTCCTTCATATATAGTAGCTATGGCCGCTGTCCTACCTGCTCCCTCATATATAGAAGCTATGATCACTCTTCTACCTACTCCCTCATATACAGGAGCTATGACCACTCTTCTACCTACTCCCTCATATACAGGAGCTATGGCCGCTCTCCTACCTAATCCCTCATATATATAGAAGCTATGGCCGCTCTTCTACCTACCCCTCATATATAGGGGCTATGGTCGCTCTTCTACCTGCTCCCTCATATGAAATGAAAGAAAGCTCCAGAAACAGACCATATCGTCCAAAGTAACAAAATTGTTACTGTATAACACTCAGAATTAAATACAAGTTAAAAACAACAGGATAATCCACAAGCTAGTATAAAATAATGTAAAAACGTGAACGCTCATCCAGGAAAAAATAAAGATAATAATAAAAAAGAAAAAACACTAAAAGTGAAAAATGTGCAATATATTAATGCATAAAAAAGAAAAAGGTTATGACAATGAAAAAAAGTGAAAAATAAAGTGCTGATATTATAAAGTAACGACATAAAGTGCTAATGTGCAATCAATATATTACCACAGTGATAAAATATATGTCTTATATAAATCAGCATAAGAAACAAATAAAGAGTGAGGTATGTGGAAAAGCCCAATAGGTGTACACATACAAAACTGAATATAATGAAATACAATGAAATAAATGAACACTTACAAAGATAGTGCAGATACCTCACTCCTGGATGGCGTCCTCCCCTACACGCATTTCAGCATGCTGCCTTCGCCCTCTTTCATTATCATAACCTTTTTCTTTTTATGTATTAATATATTTCACATTTTTCACTTTTAGTGTTTTTCTTTTTTATTATTATCTTTATTTTTTCCTGGATGAGCATCCACATTTTTACAGTATTTCATACTAACTTGTGCATTATCATGTTGTTTTTAACCTGTATTTTATTTGAGTATTATACAATCAAACTTTTGTTACTTTGGACTATATGGTCGGTTTCTGGTGCTTTCTTTCATTTCTTATTTTTTCCGACTGTCCATAGTGTATTATTCTTGGGTCCTATTTTCGGGTATTTATTGGTATTTATTTCTATCCACCACTAAAAATACACATAATATTCTTTATACCTTAATACTATGTAGCAATCCTTTGTTATTTATTTTGATTATACTGCTCCCTCGTATATAGGGGCTATGGCCGCTCTTCTACCTACTCCCTCATATATAGGAGCTATGGCCGTTCTCCTACCTGTTCTCTCATATATAGGCGTTATGGCCGCTCTCCTATCTTTTACCTCATATATAGGAGCTATGGCCTTTCTCCTGCCTGTTCCCTCATGTATAGGAGCTATGGCCGTTCTCCTACCTGTTCCTCATATATAGGAGCTATGGCCGTTCTCCTACCTGTTACCTCAGATATAGGAGGTAAGGCTGCTTCTCTACCTGAATTCTCATGTATAGAAGCTATGGCTGCTCTCCTATCTACTCCTTCATCAATAGGAGCTATGGCCGCTCTTCTGTTACCTCATACATAGGAGCTATGGCCATTCTTCCACCTGCTCACTCGTATATAGGGGCTATGGCCGCTCTTCTACCTACTCCCTCATATATAGGAGCTATGGCCGTTCTTCTACCTGCTCCCTCATATATAGGCATTATGGCCGCTCTCCTCTCTTTTACCTCATATATAGGAGCTATGGCCGTTCTCCTATGTGTTCCCTCATATATAGGAGGTAAGGCCACTTCTCTACCTGCTTCCTCATGTATAGAAGCTATGGCTGCTCTCCTAGCTACTCCTTCATAAATAGGGGCTATGGCCGCTCTTCTGTTACCTCATACATAGGAGCTATGGCCATTCTTCTACCTGCTCCCTCATCTATAGGGGTTATGGCCGATCCTCTACCTGCTTCCTCATGTATAGAAACTATGGCTGCTCTCCTATCTACTCCTTCATAAATAGGGGCTATGGCCGCTCTTCTGTTACCTCATACATAGGAACTATGGCCGTTATTATACCTGCTCCCTCATCTATAGGGGTTATGGCCGATCCTCTACCTGCTTCCTCATGTATAGAAGCTATGGCTGCTCTCCTATGTCCTTCTTCATAAATAGGGGCTATGGCCACTCTTCTGTTACCTCATACATAGGAGCTATGGCCGTTCTTATGCCTGCTCCCTCATCTATAGGGGTTATGGCCGATCCTCTACCTGCTTCCTCATATATAGAAACTATGGCTGCTCTCCTATCTGCTCCTTCAGTTTCTCCAGGGACTCACTCTAAAAATAAGTCTCCTTCCCTTCACTGTTATGCCCTGCATGAGCTCATGTGACCTTACGGCCATATATGGACAGCATGGCTTCTTTAATAACCCTTAACAACCTCCTAATGGCAGAACATAATAAGTCCTTCAGTTTGTGCAGATATAAATCTCTTCTATCTACTGAAATCTCATGTACATTATCTGCATTGGGAAATGCTAACATGGTGCAAACATAATAATGTAGCTACTAGCATCCAAAAATGTCACTAATAGAGGGCTAGAAGGGATCATTGGAAAAGGGTCTTGTCTATGAAAAAACTTCTTCCTGGATGAAAAAGTTGGCAAGCATGGCATAGAAATGTGTGTGTGTTATGTTGTATGCATTTCATTTGCTTAGTGCACAGGAACGATGCGAAAAGAAACAGCTAATCTCTCGTTTTATGAAGCGTGTTCTACAGAGCAGTCTAACCAACATCCTTACTAAATAGAAAAATGAAAAACATTGTTCTAGTCTAGCCAGAGATGAATAAAAACAGCCAAGTGTATTGTCATGTCATTAAAATGCCATCAGTCAAACTGGTTTATAAAAGAAAAACCAATCTGTTCCAAACACTACAGGCGGCCCTAGTCGTGGCACACTTCGACGAAGAAAGCCTATTGTGATTGAAACGCATTGCTTTTTCTTTTTCTTATACCTTTTTGGATGATGGAATTTTAATGATGTGACAATAGACTTCCATGTTTTTGTTTCTCGCAAGCTTGAACAAATTTTGTAATTTTTTTGACTGTATGGGAAGCCTCACTACAGGGGCTTCAGAAACTGCAGTCACGCTAAACCCATGGTTAGCTTTCATTGAAATGTGTCATTAGTGCCACAAAACAGTCTTTAGTCTACATTATTTTTGCATGTAATTTAATGGTTCTGTCCACCTCTGAACACCATTTTACAGCTCCTGCATGCAGCAGATATTCTACATTGCTTATCTTGCTCTTATTTTGAATAACCAGCTGTATTACAGCCCAGAGCGGCATTCTCAGACCTGCTGGTTGCTAATGGGAGCAGTCAACAGGCTTGTTCTCAGCCTCATCCATGACAGCTTAAATATGCTCCTGTAATGAAGTCTGCCAGTTACTGTAGGTTTAACAGAATCTATGCAAACAATGAGAAATTAGAGAATTATGATAAATGTCTAAAGCCAGATTTGGATTATAATTCCGACTTTATTTTAGAATTAATATAAGATACATGTTTATATGTAATGTAATAATACAATAAATATAATACAATAAATATTTTTCCAAAATTACTTACTTTAAATACTAGCTTTATACACAGTATATTAAAGTGTAACATTTTTAAATTCACATACTAAATTAATTTACATTTAAGGTAAGTAATTTTGGAAAAATATTTATTGTATTATATTTATATTTATATTTATCACTGTTTATATAATATATATATATAAACTGTGCATATAGTTATTTACTGTTATTCCAGTAAGATAACAGATGCTCGTCTGAAAAATATATATATAATAAGTAATAATAATAGTTTTTATATAGCGCTAACATATTCCGCAGCTCTTTACAGTTTACACACATTATCATCGCTTTCCCTGATGGGGCTCACAATCTAGATTCCCTATCAGTATGTCTTTGGAGTGTGGGAGGAAACTCACACAAACACGTGGGGAACATATAAACTCCTTGCTGATGTTGTCCTTGGTGGGAATTGAACCCAGGACTCCAGCGCTGCAATGCTATCCACTGAGCCACTGTGCTGCCCGTATATTATAAAGTAATTATTTTGGGAATATAAATTCAATATGCATTTAAGCATGTAGGCAACTAGATCTTACTATGTTGCTATTATAAGAAGAAAGTTATTCTTACTTTCAATAAACATAGTCCAAGGTGACACTATGTACTTTACATTATCTGGGCACATTGTAAGAGATCCCTTAAGGCCTCACATCTTATGCTCATAAATTAGCAAATCTTGTCAAACCTATTCCCTACTGCTCATGCTGCTGCTCAGTCGGTCAATACCTGACTATCTAACTGCCTTAAATCTCCTGTCTGCATTTTTTTCCTGTCCTAATGAGTTGGCATTTGAATATGTATAAACAGATGGCTAATAATCAGCGGTTAGAAGTCCTAATGGATTTGGCTTGAATTTTTAAACACTAGAAAACCCCTTAGGAATCCATGATGCTACAAAGGTTCTTCATGTCCCAGAGTCGACGATATTAGTAGGTTATTGAGAGTAAGTCAATGCATTTTGCTTTATATATTCTGGACCTCAACAGACACTTTGGTGTTTCACATCTTGAAAACTAATTTTCCAAAACAGACACATAAGGAGAACAGATAGGTCTTCTTTAACATGGTCTATGAGTTTAAAAAACATCTTTTGGCTAAATGTAAAAATTCTCTCTGGACCATCATATATTTTTACATTGGCAGATGAGTTTTGGTCTGAAGTAATCTTTCATTTTTGTGCATTTGGTCTAGTTTACATTATATGCTTCTCTGTAACAGCAAAGAGATAATAAAACAAAATCGACTGATATTACTAATAATAAGGGATACACTAACAACCAAATACTTCACATGTTTATATAGATTTATTTTAACCCCTTAAAAACCAAGCCATTTTGTAGGTTAAAGACCAGGCCAATTTTTACAATTCTGACCACTGTCACTTTATGTGCTTATAACTCTGGAACGCTTCAAAGGATCTTGGCGATTCTGAGACTGTTTTCTCGTGACATATTGTACTTCATGATAGTGGTAAAATTTCTTCAATATAAATTGCGTTTATTTATGGAAAAAAAACATAAATATGGCAAAAATTTTGAAAATTTTGCAATTTTCAAACTTTTAATTTTTTTGCCATTAAATCAGAGAGATATGTCACAAAAAATAGTTAATAAATAACATTTCCCACATGTCTACTTTACATCAGCACAATTTTGGAACCAAATTTTTTTTTTGTTAGGAAGTTATAAGTGTTAAAAGTTGACCAGCAATTTCTCATTTTTCCAACAAAATTTACAAAATCTTTTTTTTAGGGACCACCTCACATTTGAAGTGAATTTGAGGGGTCAATATGACAGAAAATACCCAAAAGTGACACCATTCTAAAAACTGCACCCCTCAAGGTGTTCAAAGCCACATTCAAGAAGTTTATTAACCCTTTAGGTACTTCACAAGAATTGAAGCAATGTGGAAGGAAAAAATTAACATTTAACTTTTTTTCCCAAAATTTTCTTTCTATACAATTTTTTTAATTTTGTCAAGGGTATCAGTAGAAAATGAACCACAATATTTGTTGTACAATTTCTCCTGAGTACACCGATACCCCATGTGTGGGGGAAAACCAATTTAGGTGCACGGCAGTGCTCAGAAGGGAAGAAGCATCATTTGAGATTTTGAATGTCAAATTGGCTGGAATCGAGAGCGAACACCATGTCGCGTTTGGAGAGTCCTTGATGTGCCTAAACAGTGGAAACCCCATAAGTGACCCCATTTTGGAAATTAGACCCCCCAAGGAACTTATCTAGATCTGTGGTGAGCACTTTGAACCCCCAAGGGCTTCACAGAAGGTTATAACGTAGAGCCGTAAAATTTAAAAATCATATTTTTTCCACAAAAATGATCTTTTCACCCCCAATTTTTATTTTTCAAAGGATAAAAGGATCCAAAAAGTAATTGTGCAATTTTTCCTGAGTACGCTGATACCCCATATGTGGGGGTAAACCACTATTTGGGCACATGGCAGAGCTCGGAAGGGAAGCAGCGCCATTTGATTTTTTTGGCTGGAATTGAGATTGGACACCATGTTGCATTTGGAGAGTCCCTGTGTGCCTAAACAGTGGAAACCCTCCACAAGTGACCCCATTTTGGAAACTAGACACCCCAAGGAACTTATCTAGATGTGTGGAGAGAGCTTTGAACCCCCAAGGGCTTCACAGAAGGTTATAACGTAGAGCCGTAAAATTAAAAAATCATATATTTTCCATAAAAATGATCTTTTCACACCCAATTTTTATTTTCCAAATGGTAACAGGACCCCAAAAGTTATTGTGCAATTTGTCCTGAGTATGCTGATACCCCATATGTGGGGGTAAACCACTATTTGAGCGCATGGCTGAGCTCGGAAGGGAAGCAGCGCCATTTGACTTTTTTGGCTGGAATTGAGATTGGACGCCATGTCGCATTTGGAGAGTCCCTGTGTGCCTAAACAGTGGAAACCCCCCACAAGTGACCCCATTTTGGAAACTAGACCCCCCCAAGGAACTTATCTAGATGTGTGGTGAGATCTTTGAACCCCCAAGGGCTTCACAGAAGGTTATAACGTAGAGCTGTAAAATTAAAAAATCATATCTTTTCCACAAAATGATATTTCCACCCCCAATTTTTATTTTCCAAAGGGTAACAGTACCCCAAAAGTTATTGTGCAATTTGTCCTGAGTACGCTGATACCCCATATGTGGGGGTAAACCACTATTTAACGCATGGCAGAGCTTGGAAGGGAAGGAGCGCCTTTTTCAAATGCAGTGTATAAAGATAAATCGTGTGCACAGCCTGAAAGGTGCCAGAGTAGGTTCCTACACCGTGAAGATAATGAAAAGAGAATTCGGCACTCAACTTAGCGAAAAGGGTAAATATTTATTGTAGTCCACGGTAGTGAAACGTTTCGGTTCTAAATTTCGGACCTTCATCAGTCACATTAAGTACCGGGAGGGGGTCGAAATACCCAATTCAGAGGTAAGCAGTAGATACTGTTGGGATCAGGTAGATCTCCAAAGTAAGGGTTAAAGGTGAGTATCTGGGTGAGAGTTTTAAGTCAGGTCTCCGCTGCATGCCGTGGGAGGGAACCGGTATCCGCCGCTGGTCTTGTTTATAGAAAAAATAATTATTTTTGCATCAGTTTATTCCGCGAGCTATAACTTTTTTTTTTTTTTATGCTGATGATGCTGTATGTGGCTTGTTTTTTGCCGGACAAGATGACGTTTTCAGTGGTACCATGATTGTTTATATCCGACTTTTTGATCGCATGTTATTGCACTTTTTCCAAGCGGTATGATGATACCGCTTGGAAAAAGTATAATTTACTACTTTTTAGTGTTTTTTTTTTATGGCTTTCACTGAAGGGGTTATCTAGGGTTACGCTTTTATAGATGGGATTTTTATGGACGCAGCGATACCAAACGTGTATTTTTTTTGTTTTTTGTTTTTTTATTACATAAAAATGTGTATTTTTTAGGGGAATATTTTAAAATTATTTTTTAATATTTTTTTCACAATTTTTTTTAAAAAATGCTTTTTTTAACTTGTCCCTTTCTGGTACTTTCACTTTTTTACTTTTTATTGCAGTTGCAATGCATTGCAATGCTCCAGCATTGCAATGCATTGTAACTATAGTGAAAGCTGCTGTGACCATGATCACAGCAGCTTTCCGTATCTAGATGACCTGGAGGTTGTCATGACAACCCCCGGGTCATCAAGGCAGAGATCGGGCCCTGCAAATACATTGCAAGGCGCCGATCTGAGGCAAGAGGGAGCTCCCGACCCTCTGCCTCCCCCCTGAGCGCTGCGATCGCTCTCGATCGCAGAAGTCAGGGGGTTAACAGCCAGGGGCGGCGGGGGCGCCGCTCCTGGCTGTCAGTGCAGGAAGCTCGCCACTGCAGCGCTGAGCTCCTGCACTGATCGGGCAGAAGAGGCTGAAATTTCAGCCTTTTCTGCTCGATCGCTGCTGGGTTTGGTCACTCACATTGACTGACCAATCATAGCGCTGTAGGTGCGGGGACCGACTGCAAAGATCCCCGCACTGCTTGCTGTGCCTGTCAGCTGTCTGTGACAGCTGTCGACACTGAACTACCACTGCGTGTTTACACGCAGTGGTAGTTCAAAGTCATGACGTGCACAGTCCGTCCTGGTGCCGGAACTGACACCTTGCCATGACGGACTGTGCACGTCATTGGACATTAAGGGGTTAAAGACCCATCTAAAAATCTCTGTAGCCTATAAATAATACACAAACCAAAAGTGTTCAGTACAGCGTATTTATACCACAAACTCAGAGAGTAGAATTTAGCAATGATCCATCAAGTGCATAGTTTTCTTTTACAAAAATGAAATGTAAAACTTAATTTTTACTGATATAACATCATATAAAAACAATTAAAACCAGGGAAAAATGCAAGATAAAAAGAGAGACTAAGACAGTGAGGAATACACTAGAGAAAAGGGAAAACCACATTCGAGGGTTAAAATTACAGATTATTAGTGAGAAAATATAAATATAATGGAAGAAAAATGCAAATATACCAAAATCCAAATATAAATATAATGGAAGAAAAATGCAAATATACCAAAATCTAGCTACACTGTTTTATTATGACAACCAGAATATGTAATAAAGTGACCTAGTGAACATATAATAGTAAAGTACAATGTGCACCTAAATATTTGCTCCCACAAAATAGCATAGTCTGTTTATAATTTATATAGTTTAGATGCTTTTTGCATAGAGGCATTTAATATTAATTACTAGGGTGGCATTTCCTCTCAAATCCCATCAGACTGACCGCTGTTATTTTACTAGGTGAGAGATGTATCTGTGCACATTTTCTACTTTCCCTGACTAGCCAAGCTTCTTGTTTTTGATGTGACCTATAGCCATTCATTATCAAACCTGCGGGCGGTGATACGTCTTAAATTGACACTTGCCTGATAGTTACTGATTTGTTTTGCTGTGGTCGGGAATATTCCATACTATGTACAGACCGTGCTATTTTGTAGGAATAAACATTTCTGTAAAGTTACCTTATCATGCCAACTAGCAACACAAATATGTGATATGTGTAGCCACTATGAAATAACAATGCGATTTCATGCAACTCTACATGTGCACATTGCACTTTACTATTATATGTTCACTAGGTCACTTTACTATATTGTGGTTGTCATAATTTAACGGTGTAGCTGGATTTTAGCACACTTGCATTTTTCTTCCATTATATTTATATTTTCACCAATAGTCTGGAATTTTGACCATCCAATGTGGTTTTGCCTCTTTTCTAGTATATTACTGGAGTCCCAGTCTCTCTCTTTATCTTGCATTTTTCCTGATTTTAATTGTATTTAATGATGTTATAGCAATAAAAATTAAGTTTTTTAAATGTCATTTTTGTGGCACTTCTAATCTACACCTAAGTGAAACTAAGCACTCGGTGGATCATTGCTAAATCAAATCTCAAAGAAATGCCAGCCATTGATTTAGAGTTACTTAGTGATGAGGACTTTTTTGGTTATAAACTCTGGGAGCAGTCTGATCATGAGTGTTGCACTCTTACATCTGACTAGTATTCTTCCTTACTTACAGATATAGAAAAAGAGCAACAACCTGCAGTATCAGACTACAAAGAGTTTGTTTGTAGTCTGGAACCATGGAAACATGCAGAAAACTGCTGACGTAAATCAGTGGTTGGTTATTATAATTAAGATTTTTGGCAAAATTGCTTTATTTTTTAAAAATTAATTATTTAAAACGTTAAGGTAAAAGTGTTTAAATGTCATCTTCCATATTTTAGCCACTAGGTGACATTGTTACATCTTTTCCAATGAATTTTGTATGTGTAATGGATTAAGAAAATACAGAAAACATTTTTGCCAAAACCTCCTGGCACTTAAAGGATTAACTGAGCTGAAATGCAGACATAAAGATGAAATCATTATTTTCCACATTGCTTAATCCCTTATATACTAATTAGATTTCCGTCAGTTTCATTGCACTTTGTGTGTTGTAGTCTTAGTGCCACGTGCCAGGGAATCTGCAAGGATCATTGAGACAGTCTCTGCCAATGGCAAGCAGCCAGTGAAAGGGCAAGCAATTTGGCTGTGCCAATTCCTTAAGCCTTTTTGAAAGGTAAGCAATGCAAAAAAACATGTGATGTTATGAAATTAAATCAGTGGCTCTTATTTTTCAGGGCAGAGCTCTAGTGAACTCATGTTCTATTTTTGTATAATTTGTTAATAGAATCCTTTTCTGCTAAACCCACAGAGACAGGCTTACAGAGCGCTATAAAGTTCCTCTCAGATTATTTAAAAAAATGTCCATGCATCTGGAAGCTAACATATATTAATGCATATATTTGAATATAGCTTGGCAAATATATATTTTAACCCCTTCACTACCTTGGGTTTTACTTTTTTGAGTTTTGTTTTTTGCTCACTTTCTTCCCAGAGCCATAACTTTCTTATTTTTCTGTCATTATGGCCATGTGAGAGCTTGTTTATTGTGGACGAGTTGTACTTTTAAACGATATGATTAATTTTACCAAATAATGTACTGGAAAACGGGAACAAAATTCAAAGAGCGATGAAATTGCAAAAAAAGTTCAATTCCAATTTTTTTTTACCATGTTCACTAAATGTTAAAACTGACCTTCGATTATGATTTCCTAGGTCATTAAGAGTTCACAGAATTATTTTTGCGTTTTCATAGATTGGGTGATTCGGAATTGAACGCTGTGGTACCAAATATGTGTATTTTTATTATTTGTTTTATTTTGAATGGGGCAAATGGGGGTGATTTAAACTTTTATACTTTTATTTTTTATACTTTTAAAACAATTTATTTTACTTTTCACTTGATTCAATAGTCGCCATGGGAGACAAGAAGCTGCAATCATCCGATTGCCTGTGCAACACACAGCAGGGCTTCAGCCCTGCTGAGTGTAGCTAAAAATGATCACTCGCTATAAGCACTGACGGCTGCTTGGCTCTCATAGCTATCCAGGTATGAAAACCACAGGGTTCTTTGCAGACCCCAGGTTGTCATGCCAATCCATCAGCGACCTGTGGTCACGTGACATTGGCGCCAATGGGAGGGGTTTGTGACGCGCTTCTGGCGCAAGCATGCTAAATGCCGCTGTCAGAAATTGACAGTGGCATTTAACATGTTAAAAGTCATGGGTGGTTCGCGATTGCTGGAGCCCACAGCAAACGGTGAGGCGACTTTAGACATTCCTATACGTCCAAGTTTGGAAAGAGGTTAAAGAAATACACCTGTCATTTACTATAGGTGACTGATATTTAAAAGTATTCATTTACATGGAATAAATTTAAACTGTCGAGAACAGGGACATAGCTTATAAGAAATTCAGAGTTAGACTCAGAGCAAAAATATCCTTTGCCACACAAAACATCAGTATTAGAAAAGGCACACGGTAGGTGGAGCTCTTGGTACTGATTTTGCATTGGAGCATCCCTAGTGTGAAAAAGTCAATTGTCACAAAATTATCGTGCAACTCCACATTGTGGTGGTGATTATGGTGTAATCACGTTGATGAATTGGGGCCTGAATGTCTGCAATAACATTCATTCTGTTAAAAGTTTTTGAAAATTGATCATGCTTGATTATATAGTACCAACATATTCTACAGTGCTTTGGAGAAGTAAGGGTGGTGGACTGTGCTGTTGTTTTCTTATACTTGAAGACACCAATAGCGGCAATAGTGTGTAATGTGAACAGTGCACTGTGTCTTTGTAAATACAGGGATGTAATGTGCCATGTGAAATGTATTATGTTCCTGTGTAATGTATAGAGTGTGATAAGCATTGTAAGTGTAAAAAGAGACAGAGTGGCTTTTCACCTTAAAGGGGTCCTTGCATAGGACGACATGTCATGAGAAACCCTGAGCTTACTAAACGCCGAAGGTAATGGACCTAATCAGGACTAGTTTGTGAGACTAGTGGCGGTCTCAAGTGGTAGATCCAGCACACCAGTAGTGGAAGAAATTGGATGCAGAACCTTTGAGCAGATTTATTGATCAGGACTGTGGCGTCAAGATTAGCTGTGACGAAGTAGGGCGAAACAGTTTGTTTCACCGGCCCTGGCATAGACTACAGAGGAAGGAAACTGTGTGTGAAGGAAATGTCCATAAGACTTTGTTCCCACTACCCCTTGTACATAACCCTTATCAAGTTACCGTTCAGACTATGTTTTAAAATGAAAGTCTCCTTTCTTGAACACTGAAACCTATGGTCCTGGCCGGCCACTATCATTGGCTACTGGTGGCCTGCTCAAGCACCAGGCTATCACAGCATTAATAGTCAGGAACCATTCTTTCATGCAGCAAATCGGGGAGTAACAGTTGAAGATGAGTGCCTCACCCATGGCTGCCTCCCTGCATGCACTATAGAGACTTTATAAACACAGTCCCCATTGCGGATCAAAATGTAAATCCTTTATCAGTTTTTTTCCCTGTAGAGAACATATGAGCTCCATGCAGATATTTTCCTTGATGGTATTTGAACCCAGGATTACAACAGTGCTAACCATGAGTCATTATGCTGTCCAAATAGAATTGTATAGTTTGATCACTTGAGAACATAAAATAACATATACCGTATATACTCGTGTATAAGCCGAGATTTTCAGCACCTTTTTTTGTGCTGAAAATGCCTCCTCGGCTTATACACAAGTCATTGGGCAGAAACCAGCGGGGGAGGGGTGCCGCGGCAGGAGCCGGTGGCTGGGACATCATACTCACACTCCCCGTGCCATCGCTGAACGTCCCGGCAATCCTCCGTTGTACCCTGCTTCCTGCAGCTCTCCTGTGCTGAGCGGTGACGTAATAATGCTCATTAAGGTCATGTAATATGGACGCGATGCCACTCCCATAGGCGTGGCGTCCATATTCATGGCCTTAATGAGCGGTATTACGTCACCGCTCAGCACAGGAGAGCTGCAGGAAGCCGGGTACAACGGAGGATTGCCAGGACGTTCAGCGATGGCACGGAGAGGGTGAGTATTACGGGGTGAGAACGGAGGACGGGGAAGCATGGAGGAGGACAATGAGCACAGAGCAGGACGGGAGGAAGACGGAGAGCACACAGGAGCACGGAGCAGGACGGGGGGAGGATGGAGGGCACAGAGGAGCACGGAGCAGGACGGGGGGCACAGGAGGATGGAGCAGGAAGGGGGGGAGCACAGATGAGGACGGAGCAGGAAGGGGCGAGCACAGCAGAGGACGGAGCAGGAGGGGGGAGCACAGAGGAGAATGGGGGAGCACAGAGCTGGATGGGGGAGCAAGGAGCAGGACGGGGGCAGCACAGAGCAGGACGGCGGTTTATACACCCGCTTATACTTAAGTCAATAAGCTTACCCAGTTTTCCGTGGCAAAATTAGGGGCCTCAGCTTATACTCGGGTCGGCTTATACTCGAGCATATACGGTATATGAAATTGCAATACGAAAAAAACAGGAAATACACGTCCAAAACATAGGTTGCACTTCCTACATTTATACAATGTACATCTTTTAATAATATAAAATCATGTAAAATATGTGCACATTGCCTCAGAACTAGTGTTGAGCATTCCGATACTGCAAATATCGGGTATCGGCCGATATTAGCTGTATCGGAATTCCGATTCCGAGTTCCGATATTTTCGTCTTATCGGATACCGGAATCGGGATTGTCACTGTCACTGTCAGTGTCCGTCGGTCGGGTCTGTCAGGAGTCAGCGGCACTTACCCGGCAGAAGATCTCCGGCGGTCACGGGCTGGACTGCTTCATGGCCGCCATCTTCTTTCCCCGGCGGTCACATGCAGTTTCTCGCGATAACTGCAGTGACTGCTGGGTAATCCCGGCCGTAAAGCAGTCAGTCCGATGACGTCACCGCCGGGGAAGCAGGTAATCAGCTGTGCTGCGTTGCAATGACAGGCTCTGCCTGTCATTGCGATGTAGCAGAGCTGGATCGTCGTGGGACTATCGTTATGGACTGCGTCGGACAGGTGGTATACTGTTGGTTTGTTTTTTTTCTTTTTTTACAGGAGATCGATGGCGTCGCAGGAATGAGTGTATAATAAAAGAAATGAAAACTGTGTTGTCTCTTTTATTTCATTAAAAGACTTTTTTCTTGCTGTGTCTTTTTTTTATACATTTAATAACTTTGGGATTAATAATGGATCGGTGTCTTATTGACGCCTATCCATTATTAACCGGGCTTATTGTCACCGTGCAATCAACGGTGACAATAACCCCTTATTACCCCGCTTGCCACCGCTACAGGGCAAGTGGGAAGAGCCGGGTAAAGTGCCACAATTGGCACATCTTTTGATGCGCCAAATGTGGGGCTGCTGTAGCCTGGTATTATCAGGCTGTTGAGGGCCAAAATCCATGGGCCTTGACAGTCTTTTAATACCAGGCCGCAGCAGTCTGCATTTTACTTGGCTGGTTAACAAAAATAGGGGGGATCCCCACGCCGTTTTTTTTTCGAGGGGATCCCCTATTTTTGTTAACCAGCCAAGCTAAGCAGACTGCTGTGGCCTGGTATTATCAGGCTTGCAAGGTCCATGGATATTGGATCCTTACCAGCCTGAAAAACCAGGCCTCAGCGGTCTGCTTCATCTGGCTATTTAACAAAAATAGGGGGGACCCCACGCCAATTTTTTTCGAGGGGATCCCCTATTTTTGTTAATCAGCCAAGATATGCAGACTGCTGTGGCCTGGTATTATCAGGCTGGCAAGGTCCATGGATCTTGGCTCCTTAACAGCCTGAAAATCCAGGCCTCAGCGGTCTGCTTCATCTGGCTGGTTAACAAAAATAGGGGGGACCCCACGCCAATTTTTTTCGAGGGGATCCCCTATTTTTGTTAATCAGCCAAGATATGCAGACTGCTGTGGCCTGGTATTATCAGGCTGGCAAGGTCCATGGATCTTGACTCCTTAACAGCCTGAAAATCCAGGCCTCAGCGGTTTTCTTCATCTGGCTGGTTAACAAAAATAGGGGGGACCCCACGCCAATTTTTTTCGAGGGGATCCCCTATTTTTGTTAATCAGCCAAGATATACAGACTGCTGTGGCCTGGTATTATCAGGCTGGCAAGGTCCATGGATCTTGGCTCCTTAACAGCCTGAAAATCCAGGCCTCAGCGGTTTTCTTCATCTGGCTGGTTAACAAAAATAGGGGGGACCCCACGCCAATTTTTTTCGAGGGGATCCCCTATTTTTGTTAATCAGCCAAGATATACAGACTGCTGTGGCCTGGTATTATCAGGCTGGCAAGGTCCATGGATCTTGGCTCCTTAACAGCCTGAAAATCCAGGCCTCAGCAGTCTGCTTCATCTGGCTGGTTAACAAAAATAGGGGGGACCCCACGCCATTTTTTTTTCGAAGGGAACCCCTATTTTTGTTAATCAGTTCCCTCTGACGTCACTGATTGTGTCCCTGGCTGACCTGAAGTGAAAGTGGAAAGCAATCAATTAAGCTTTCCACTTAAGGGCCCGTCTCACATAGCGATATCGCTACCGAGATCGCTGCTGAGTCACTAGTTTTGTGACGCAGCAGCAAGCTCACCAGCGATATCGCTGTGTGTGACATTCAGCGACGATCAGCCCCCCTGCCGGGTATCGCTGATCGTCGCTGAAATGTCAGGACCTTTGATCGCTGGTTTCCCGCTGACAGGCACACATCGCTGCGTGTGACAGGCGGGAGACCAGCGATCCGCTGGTAACCAAGGTACACAGCGGGTTTCCAGGCGCGGGGCTGTGCCTAGAAACCCGCTGTGTACCTTGGATACCAGCGCCCTGATGCAGGGAGCTGGTATCCAAGGTACACAGCGGGTTTCCAAGCGCTGCGCGGTGCCTGGAAACCCGCTGTGTACCTTGGTTACCAGCGGATCGCTGGTCTCCCGCCTGTCACACGCAGCGATGCGTGCCTGTCAGAGGGAAACCAGCGATCAAAAAAAGGTCCTGACATTTCTGCGACGATCACGATACCCGGCAGGGGGCTGATCGTCGCTGAATGTCACACACAGCGATATCGCTGGTGAGCTCGCTGCTGCGTCACAAAACTAGTGACTCAGCAGCGATCTCGGTAGCGATATCGCTATGTGAGACGGGCCCTTAAGCGATGTTACCCGCAGTGTCGCTGTCCCAGATCGCTGCCTGAGCTGCCTGTTTGGCAGCTCAGCAGCGATCATGTAGCGATACACCAGCGATCCTGACAAGTGCATATCGTTGTCGGGATCGCTGGTGTATCGTTATGTGACACCCAGCCTTTACTCTCCTGTCAGGCAGGAGAGGAACTCATTCATTTGGGGTTTACTGTGAGGCTGCAGCATTAGCTGCGGTCCCTGCAGTAAACATTAACCCTTTCTGAAGGATTACACCGTGGGACCTGACTGTGCATGGGATAGGTAAGAATAATTTTGCTTTTTTATTTATTTTTATTACAGGAAATGGTTTTTGCAGTAAAATAAAAGATGGTCAAAAACATGTGTCTTTATTTCATTAAAATGATTTTTAATTAAAGTGTGTGTGTTTTATTTTTATTTCATGCAATAGGATTAATAATTGATAGTTGTCTAATTGACAGCTCTCAATTATTAACCTGGCTTAAGGTCACCTTTCAATAGCAAGGTGGCTTTAACCCCATATTAACCCATTCGCCACCGCTACAGGGCAATGGGAATAGACGGGCAAAGTGCCAGAAAGGGCGAATCTAATTATAGATTTGTCTTTCCTGGGGTGTCTGGGGGCAGATGTTAGTAGCCGGGGGGGGCAAAAATAATGGTCCCTCTCTGGGCTATTATTATCTGCCCCCACTCACTGGCTTTGTCTGTCTGGTTGCGAAAATAGGGCGGGAGCCCACGCATTTTTTTTCAGCAATTTTACACCTCATATATATATATACATGTCATTGAATTTGTGACACATATATATATATATTTATATTTGTAGTTCATACACTTCTACATAGTATAATAGCCGCTAATTCAATTGCCGGCTTTTGTGAAAATGCAGAACCCGACATGAAATGACACTTGGTGTACATAGGGTTAACCATGTCTTTTCATGTCCTTTGCTATCTAATTTGCACAAACAATTAAATCAGACTATGTGTGCAAAATTTCACACCTGTAGGGGTTAATTAAAGGTGTAAATTCGTAGCAAAAAAGTCCGGTTTTTTTACAACGAATTTACACCTTTAATTAACCCCTACAGGTGTGAAATTTTGCACACATAGTCTGATTTAATTGTTTGTGCAAATTAGATAGCAAAGGACATGAAAAGACATGGTTAACCCTATGTACACCAAGTGTCATTTCATGTCGGGTGACATGAAATGACACTTGGTGTACATAGGGTTAACCATGTCTTTTCATGTCCTTTGCTATCTAAGGCCGGAGTCACACTGGCGACAAAATCGGACGACTGCAATGCGATGAAATATCGCATTGCAGTCGGACCTATGTTAATCTATGGAGCAGCTCCCAGTATCAGATTTTTTGTGGTCCGTTTTAAACGTCCGTGTACAATCGCAGCATGCTGCGATTGTCACCGATTGTCGGTCGACAATCGCCAATGCAAGTCTATGGGAGCGATGAAAAATCTGATTACAAACGGACCACACTGTGTGACTTGCGATGAAATCGCATCGGTGTCCTTTAGAAAAGCCGGCAATTCATCCCCGCCTATACTGTAAAATCACACTGACAGCTTTAATAAAGACTAGAAAGAATAGATATATACACATAGAACACATACATATATATATACATGTCATTGTGACATGTATATATACATATATTTATAGTTCCTAGACTTCTACATACTGTAATAGCCGCTAATTCAATTGCCGGGTTTTGTGAAATCACAGAAGCCGACATGAAATGATACATTGTTTCCACACATTTAACCATGTAATTTCATGTATTTTTATATATGTTTGAAACATACAATTACATGAGTGTATTTGTGCAAAATTTCAGACATGTAGGGTTAATTAAAGGTGTAATTTCGTTGAAAAAAAATGCGTGGGCTCCCGCTGTATTTTCTCCACCAGACAGACAAAGCAAAGCGAGTGGGGGCAGATAATAATAGCCCAGGGAGGGTGCATTTTTTTGTGCCCCCCCTGGCTACTAACATCTGCCCCCAGACACCCCAGAAAGGGCAAATCTATAATTAGATTCGCCCTTTCTGGCACTTTGCCCGTCTATTCCCATTGCCCTGTAGCGGTGGCGAATGGGTTAATCTCACCTTACTGTCACCTTGCAATTGAAAGGTGACCTTAAGGCAGGTTAATGATTGATAGCTGTCAATTAGACAACTATCAATTATTAATCCTATTGAAGTAAATAAAAAAACACACACACTTTAAGAATAAATAATTTTAATGAAATAAAAACACATTTTTTTGACCATATTTTATTTTACACTAAATCCGTGCGAAGCCATTGATCTCCTAAAATAAAGAAAAAGAAATAAAACAACATTATTCTTACCTATTCCGCTGATCTGTCACGTCCCACGCTGTAATCCTTCACAAAGGGTTAACTAGCTTTGAGCCAAGCAGTGCAAGTAATCCTGCATGCTCAGCTCAAAGCTCATGAATGAATAAGTTCCTCTCCTGGCGACAGGAGAGGATGTGTTTCATGAATGAAGCTTAATTGATTGTGTCCACTTTCCCTTTAGGTCAGGTCACTACAGTTAAATTGGCAAGAAATCAATTAAGCTCCATTCATGAATCTATTCCTCTACTTTCGCTGGGAGAGGAAGTTATTCATTCAGGGGAATACAGGTCTGAGACAGCATTATTAGCTCTCTGCGACCTGTAACCTGTTAACCCTTTCTGATGGATTACACCGTGGGACCTGACTGTACATCGGATTGGTAAGTATAATTTTGCTTTTTTATTTTATTTTTATTACAGGAAATGGTTTTAGCAGGAAAATAAAATATGGTCAAAAACTGTGTGATTATTTAATTAAACTTATTTTTTATTAAAGTGTGTGTGTTTGATTTTTCTTTCATACAATAGGATTAATAATTGATAGTTGCCTAATTGACAGCTATCAATTATTAACCTGGCTTAAAGTGACCTTTCAATTGCAAGGTCATTTTAACCCCTTATTAACCCATTCGCCACCGCTACAGGGCAATGGGAATAGACGGGCAAAGTGCCAGAAAGGGCGAATCTAATTATAGATTTGCCCTTTCTGGGGTGTCTGGGGGCAGATGTTAGTAGCCAGGGGGGCACAAAAAAAATGTACCCTCCCTAGGCTATTATTATCTGCCCCCACTCGCTTGCTTTGTCTGTCTGGTGGAGAAAATACAGCGGGAGCCCACGCATTTTTTTTAACGAATTTACACCTTTAATTAACCCCTACATGTCTGAAATTTAGCACACATATACTCATGTAATTGTATGTTTCAAACATATATAAAAATACATGAAATTACATGGTTAAATGTGTGGAAACAATGTATCATTTCATGTCGGCTTCTGTGATTTCACTGAAGCCGGCAATTGAATTAGCGGCTATAACAGTATGTAGAAGTGTAAGAACTATAAATATATGTATATATATATATGTCACAATGACATATATATATATATATATATATATATATATATATGTGTATATATCTATTCTTTCTTTTGGCATTTAAATACTATTCTTTTGGATCCATTATATGTCAGTTTTGCAAGCCTGCGAGAAAATCTCGCAAGTCGGATGAAAATCGGATGTTACAAGGTACACACACATGCGATTAAATCGCATCTTTGAAGGAAAATCGGATGCCAGAAGGATGTGTGATGTTTTTATTTTGATCCGATTGTCGACCGTCTAAAACGGACCGATTTTTTGTGGTTGTGTGTGACTCCAGCCTAATTTGCACAAACAATTAAATCAGACTATGTGTGCAAAATTTCACACCTGTAGGGGTTAATTAAAGGTGTAAATTCGTAGCAAAAAAGTCCGTTTTTTTTACAACGAATTTACACCTTTAATTAACCCCTACAGGTGTGAAATTTTGCACACATAGTCTGATTTAATTGTTTGTGCAAATCAGATAGCAAACGACATGAAAAGACATGATTAACCCTATGTACACCAAGTGTCATTTCATGTCGGGTGCTTCTGTCTTTTCACTGAAGCCGGCTTTACCCGGCAATTGAATGAGAGGATATTTTACTATGTAGAAGTGTATAAACTATACATATATGTATATATATATGTCACAATGACATGTATATATATATATATGTATTCTATGTGTGTATATTTAGTGTTTACAAGGAAAGAATGGGTTTTTTTTAGTTGCGATATTTTGTTCCCATAGACTTACATGGGACTTCCGGTATCGGTATCGGGTATCGCCGATATTTTAGTGATATCGGCGATACCATTCCGATTCCGATACTTTAGGATATCGGAAAGTATCGCTCAACTCTACTCAGAACCTGTTTCATAGTCCAAACATTAGAACTGGAATACAATCCAAAGAGTCGTCGTGATCACAAATAAAGCCATGTACATTTGGTAGATATCTGAGATAATTATGAGCAGACACTACCCCTAAAGTGAAGTCAAGTAGTATTCAGTAAAGAAGAAAGGTGCAATACATATGTATAGATAATAAATAATGCAGTATCAAAAGAATATAAAACAAGGCAAACAATAACTATGTGCAAAAAAGTGCAATGTGCAGTCACTCAGGTAAACTGACTCATAAGAAAAGCAATGAGAATGAGAATCCCACGCGTATCGCCACAGGAGGAAGTTACCAAGTGGCAGCTGGATCATGGCAATGCAAACTTTCCTGGTTGGCACTCACATGTCAGCATCTGGGGAGCTTCTTGCTGTTTCTTGGCACTCACAACATAAATACCTGCATCATGCTGTGATGTTGCGACATCGAAGAGGCCTAGTTGTTAAGGGGATGGTTGCAACAACTTTATTAAATAATGGAATGCAACCGAACCCGGGGTCAGCAGTGCAGCCTGAGACTGCGGCCAAACACCCCTTGGGTACGAAGGGAAAACTGACAACCAAAATATAAGCTCTCTCCTGTGTTACTTCACACTAGGAAAGATAAGTACTCGCCCTATCTCCGTTGACGGCACGGATGATGTGTTGCAAACTGGCGTAGATGTAGCTCTGCAGACTGCACAGAAGCTACACACCAGCCGTTAGGAAGTGAGTGCGACTCACACCGGGCGCATGTGCTGCCAGCCGTGTGCGACTGGACTGTGAAGACACTCTCCTTCCAGATAACAGGCGATGCCCAGGTTACGCGCCCCGCAGTCTGCTCAGGGTTTATAGCTACCCTTTGTCAGAGCTAGACTGCACCACAATCATTACCTGCCTAGCATCTACTAACCTGCCTGAGTGACCTGTGCTAATTAGCCGAGCTAACTTTGGCATCGGCAGGTCACGGAGAGCGAAACTAGAGAGCATGTGCAGCCCAAACTGACAAGCGTCTGCACACATACACGACCTATATGCCATGATCTGACCACGTCAGCATGCTTGCGGTGGAGCAATTTAAAGACTAAGCCCTCCCCCTAGACCGCATCATTGGTGACATCAACCGTGGCCAATCAGGCGGTGCCAGGTCACCGGATCAGCTGATACCAAATCACCAATTACTGTCCACCACGTCACGGGCATGCTCAGTGCAGGAAATCCTGAACTTAGGCTATAACCGCTCTGTTCCCTTCTGTAACCTATGCTTAAAGCTACTAGGAATAAAGACTCTAGAAACAGCTTGTGCCTTCTGTGTACTGGCTAGGTGTTGGGATTGACGGTGAAGCTGAGCAGCATCTGCCCTGGCTGGACCAGAATGGGAGACCACAGAATCCACTGATGACACCGATCCAACTTCTGATCCAGTAGACTCCCGATGCCTAACATTATCCCCCCCTCTAACATCCCCCCCCGATGCTCATATTCCTCAATGAGCAGGGGGGCATGAATATGGTCCACGGGTTCCCAAGAACAGTCCTCAGAACCACGATCCCTCCAGTGTACCAGATAAAACTTTTTCCCACAAACCATCTTAGACCCCACAATTGTACTTCGAAATCATCACCCCTGGTGTCAGAAGCAAGTTGAGGTTCCGAGAATTTCGTCAGGCGCACGGGTTTAAGGAGCGACACATGGAAAGTGTCGTGAATCTTCATGTGCCAGGGCAACTGTAAACGGTACACTACAGGGTTTACTGGGCCAAAATTTTGAAAGGACCAATAAAACGGAAGGCAAACTTAGCAGATTCCCCGCGTCCTCTGATATTGCGAGCCACGAGCCAGACCCCGTCGCCCGGAGAGAATGCGAAAGCTGGACGGCGATGAGTGTCAGCCGACTGTCTCATCCAATTCTTGGAGGCCAGTATAGCATCCTGCGTATGGTCCCAGATGTCCCACGCCTCCAGAACCCAATCTTTGACCCCAGGCTCCTCAGAGCTGACTGGCATAGGAACCGGAAAACGCGGGTGCTGGCCATTATTCAAAAGAAGCGGAGTCTGACCTGTGGAATCCGCCACTGGTAACGGATGAAAAAGACCAGCCGATATCTGATGGGATGATTTATTTCTTGCGCAGGAGATACATGCTTGGACATATTCCTTAACATTCTGGGATAATCGAGGCCACCAATATGACCGTTGGAGAAACTCAGTGGTACGTTTGACTCCAAAATGACCTCCGATCTTAGAGGCATGTGCCCAAGAGAGCACCTCATTTTGTAAATTGGGAGGAACGAACGTCTTCCCGGGTGGAAACTGGTCTAAGGTCACTGGTGCCACCGTCCGCATACTCCCAGGAGGAACGATAAGTCTGGGCTCGTCATTGTCCTCAGTCGTATCCATAGGCCGGGATAACACGTCCGCCCGAGGATTCATCTTAATATAATCTGGCATGGCCTGTTTCTCGATGAAAGAAAGGTTATAAACCCTACCACGAGGAGGCTCCGAGCCGGGGCCAAATCAATAGGACAGTCATACGGTCGGTGGGGAGGCAAAGTCTCTGCAGCCCTTTTGGAAAAGACATCTGCAGAGCTCCGATGATGCTCAGGAAGAGCGGCCAAATCGATAGGCGGCTCTGAGACTACCCTCCGGACTGATGCAACCATACACAGAAAAAGCACAACTCTTACCCCAGGAATGGATCTCCCCCGTGTTCCAGTTAATGTGTGGATTGTGACAACGTAGCCATGGAAGACCCAATAGCAACTCATCTGATCCACTGGGGATAATGAGAAAAGAGATATTCTCACGGTGACCCTGAGGAAACGACATGGTGTGGGGAATCGACTGGTGAATGATTTGCGTGTCTAACAGTGAACCGTTGACTACCCTAATGTTCACTGGTTTGGGCAGTAACTCCATAGGAATAGCGTGTCTTTGGGCAAAGGTTGACGATAAAAAATTGGCATCGGCCCCCGAGTCCACCCACGCCTTGGCAGAAACCGAGGTTGCCCCGACTAGCAACGTCACCTCATATTCTTGTTTGGGAGAAGAAGTCCCTGAATCTAACACACCTCCTCCCACGGTGGTTAGACACCTTCATCTCGCGGCGACTTGGAACCCATTATTACTGAGGTACTCCAAGAGATGTGCTAACCGGGAACGAAGAGACTTATTTCTAGTCCGGGATATATCCATAGGCTCAGATTCCGTGTCGGGAACCGCAGGTGTGGAATAGGTCTAGAGAACGAAGGAGCCAATCGAAACCGAGGTTTAGAGGCCTCCAGCTCGAACTTGTGTTCTGAATGACGCAAATCTATTCGGTTGGCGAGAGTAATTAACTCTTCAAGAGAGGTTGGAATCTCCCTGGTAGCTGGAGCATCTTTTATATGCCCAGCCAGACCTTTCCAGGACACCGGAATTAGCGACTGCTCAGATGAATCCAATTCAGCTGCAAAGATTCTGAACTGGATGGCATAGTGGCTGGCGGTGGCTGAACCCTGAACCAACGCAAGAAGCTTAAGAGCCGTATCATGCGTAACCTGAGGACCAAGGAAAACACTTTTTAGAGTTCTAAGAAAGAGACCCGCATTAGCCACTACCGGTTCATTCCACTCCCACAGAAGAGTGGCCCACTTTAAGGCTTTGTGGAAATTAATGATATGACAAAACTCACTTTAGCCCTTTTGGAGGGGAACCGTGCCTCCATCATTTCTAGTTGAATGGAGCACACATTAATAAACCCTCTGCAGGATCTGCTGTCACCAGAACATATCTCCAGGAGAGCAAAACAGGGTAAAGACACCCTAGCAGCTGCCGCAGCATTCACCGAAGCAGTATTTATGAGAATTGCAGCTTGTGAGGCTGCCTGAGTAGAAATCGCAGCGATGTCAGCAACCGGAGCGGCCTGAGTCCTAAGTCTGGACTCTAGTTGCTGAATGTAGCGCTGCAGCAGCTGGTTATCAGCCATGGTCGGCTAGACCCTGGCGGTCAGATACTGTTAAGGGGACGGTTGCAACAGCTTTATTAAATAATGGAATGCAACCGAACCCGGGGTCCGCGGTGCAGCCTGAGACTGCGGCCGAACACCCTTTGGGTACGAAGGGAAAACTGACAATCAAAATACAAGCTCTCTCCTGTGTTACTTCACACTAGAAAGATAAGTACTCGCACTATCTCCGTTGACGGCATGGAAGATGTGCTGCAAACTGGTGTAGATGTAGCTCTGTTGACTGCAGAGACCAGTCGTTAGGAAGTGAGTGTGACTCACACCGGGCGTATGTGCTGCCAGCTGGTGTGCGATGCCCAGATTACGTGCCCCGCAGTCTGCCCAGGGTGTATAGCTACCCTTTGTCAGAGCTAGACTGCACCACAGTCATTACCTGCCTAGCATCTACTAACCTGCTTGAGTGACCTGTGCTAATTAGCCAAGCTAACTCTGGCATCGCAGGTCACGGAGAGCAAAACTAGAGAGCACGTGGAGCCCAAACTGACAAGCGTCTGCACACATACACGACCTATATGGTATGATCTGACCGCGTCGCCATGCTTGCGGTCGGGCTATTTAAAGACTAAGCCCTCCCCCTAGACCGCATCATTGGTGACGTCACCTGTGGCCAATCAGGCGGTGCCAGGTCACCGGATCAGCTGATACCAAATCACCAATCACGGTCAGCCATGTCACGGGCATGCTCAGTGCAGGAAATCCTGGACTTAGGCTCTGTTCCCTTCTGTAACCTATGCTTAAAGCTATTAGGATCAAAGACTCTAAAAACAGCTTGTGCCTTCTGTGTACTGGCTAGTCATTGGGATCAACGGCGAAGCTGAGCAGCATCTGCCCTGGCTGGACCAGAGTGGGAGACCACAGAATACACTGATGACTCCGATCCAACTTCTGATCCAGCAGACTCCCGATGTCTAACACTAGTAATCATTAAAAGTGCCCAGGATAAGGGTATTCCAGATCCACTCAAGGAGGTTTCCATTGCCCTGATCTGACTGCCAAGGAGTAATGAAGTAGATGCCAGAGAAGTGCAAATTGTTCCTTTCTATTCAAAATGTATCATTAAAATTAAAATGGGTTTGACAAAAAAAAAGTTACTACATCACATCTAGAAAAACTAAATGGGTAGGAAATCTTTACCAATGCTCTTTTGGCATCTTAAAGGCTTCTTTTCTAAAAATTTGGACAAATGACTAAGGGAAAGTTAGTACTGCAGTGAGAAAAAATGATCCCTCCATGTTAGGATATACATAATTCTTGATATATGTTTTGATATGATATATTAACAATTTTTCAAAAACATATTAAGAAAGAAAAATTTATATTTTTCCAATAAAATATCTATTGGTAAAGATTTCATTTTTTAAGATTCAAATAATTTCATATATTTCCCTAGTGATCTCCATTTAGATGCCATTTATGTAGACATTCTTTCTTTAAAACTGATGACTTTGATTATTTTTGCAGATTACATTAGTTAAGATCTATAGTATCCCATTTCCATACATCTGGTGTAATTTGTGCTGAAATGATAACTTATAGCTCAGTATTGCTGTTTGATTGTTTCCATAATTCATTCCAGTACCCTGGGTAAGTCAGACAAGACAATTCCATTTTATATGAAGGAACTTGATAGCTGAGGATGCTTCTTGCATCAAAACCTAATCACTAAGGGTGCTCATTTGTGCCTCACCAAGAAAATCAGGGCTACCATCCAAGAACAATTGAAAACCAAATTACAAGAGCCACCAGAATATCAAGGGATCACCTGCTACATTACAAAGCTAAAGAAGAAAATAACCGGGTGCCTTTAGTGGTCACCTACAATCCAAATCTGGAGGTGCTAAGGGAGAGCTGCACGGAAACTACAACCTTTACTACAAAAAGATGCCCGGTTACAATCCATATTTCCAGACCCCCCACTACTGTGTTTTAGGCAGCCCCCAAATCTAAGAAGCATCATTGTCAGAAGTTCCCTGTCCTCCCCAACAGCTGCAGGAACCTTGCCTTGCAATCAGAAGAAATGCAAAACCTGTCCATTTATAATGACCACGGACAAGATAAAGATCCCCAACTCACATCAGGACTACAAGATACCAGGTACTTTCAGCTGCATCACATCTAATGTTGTGTACCTAATTATATGTACTAAATGTCCAACTGGGGGTCTGTATGTGGGGGAGACCGGGCAAAAACTGAGAACAAGGATGAATTCTCATCGCCACGCAATAAGAGAAAAAAGAATGGATCTACCTGTGGCAAAACATTTTTGCTCCCCTGATCATAGCATGTCAGATATGAAAATACTGGTACTAAGAAGCAGATTCACATCTCAGAGGCAGAGAAGAATTTGCGAATACAAATTGATGGTGACCTTTGACACTCTTAATGCTGGAATGAACCTGTCACATGGTTTTATGGCCTATTACATCAATTAAGGAATTTACTCCAAATACCCTGTGAAAACATCACAAAACATTACCAGACCCCAATCAGAGGGTAATAAAACTTTCTCTCCTTATCTATGAATTGTTCCAATATTTATGCTCATCCCTCTGCCATAATGACTATTCTGCTTCACGTCACTTGTCTTACCTATTGCATTTTTTCTGTGTTTTTGTGTATAAATATGTGATTCTTCAGATTTTGTATTAGTTCAGCCTGATGAAGAGACCTGAGTAGTCTCGAAAGCTTGCAATTTGTTACCATCTTTTCAGTTAGCCATTAAAAGGTATCAACCACTGAGGACTCTCAACTCTAAATATTTTTCTATCTACTGGCTAACACGGTACGAAGATATACATCTTTACTGTATCAAAATGGAGGATACCAGAATGTACCGCATCTTTATGGAACTAAAACCACTTCTGAAGAAACGTGCACAAATGGACAGCGATATTTTTTTCTTATCTAAATGCAAAAAGGAGAATTTAATTCCCAAAGGACTCTGGATTACAAACCCAATTCTTCACACCTACAATACCCATTATGCAAAAAACCTTTGTCACAGGACGTCTGAGAGACTTAGGAACCATCTTGTGCATGTCTGCTACAGCATAAGGAGTAACGTCCAAGGGCAATTTGAAAGCCTAAGGAAAACACTTCCAGAAACCACAGAACAAAAATTACAACAATACTACAACAAACTACGGACCTTTCTGATTCATAACAAAGAAAAGAAACTACACAGACTGCGTCTCAATTCCGGACTCTATACAAACAGATCCAAAACAAAACCTGACAACTCTGACAACCACTCCATTCCAGACACAAAAGCATCTAACTGTGTCATCAATCTCTCGGATTACAAACCCAACAAAGTGGAGCTTGCCGTGCTTTCTAGAGGACTCTCATTTTGTCCCACTAAGGCCCTGGATAAAACCGAACTCTGCAGTGATATGGAACATTTTTTCAGGAGACTGCGCCTGAGGGATTACTTCAATGATACAGAAGATTCAGAAAACACTCGGACTGAAGGAAAAGGGATCTCAACAACCAAGAAGAGATCAGACTGGACACCTCCTCCTGGACGCAACCCTCATTTGGATAAATATATAGACTCATTCAGATATTTGATAAAATCCACCATCATAGCCACCAACAAGAGACAAGCATCCAACATCAGTGCCCAGGAGAGAAAGGCTATACAGTCTCTGAAAACCAACAAAGAAATCATCATTAAACCTGCTGACAAGGGAGGTGCAATAGTCATGATGAACACATCAGACTATATGAAGGAAGCAAACAGACAACTTACAGACACACGCTACTACAGAAAACTGGAGTCGGACCCTACACAGGACTATTACAAGGAACTAAGCAAGTTGGTATCTTGTCTGTCTGACAAATCCATAAGAGCCGATGACCTGATACCAGAGAGTCCAAGAACAGGGACATTCTACATGCTTCCCAAAATCCACAAAGCTGGGAATCCAGGGAGGCCGATTATTTCATGTGTGGACTCCCTTACTGAGCAGGTATCTGGATGGGTAGAGGGCATTCTTAAACCTCTGGTAAAGGATACACCCAGCTACATTCAGGACACAACTGACCTACTGAATAAACTAGCAGCAATAGGTCCTCTACCAGAAGGAACCATCCTGGCCACCATGGATGTGGAATCCTTGTACTCTAATATCCCACACCAGGATGGATTAAATGCCTGCAAAGACTTCATGAAAAACACAGAGAATGATGCTGATTCTGTGGTGAAACTCACAAAATTCATCCTCACCCACAATTACTTTGAATTTGACAACAAGATCTATCTTCAGGAGACTGGCACAGCGATGGGAAGTAAAATGGCTCCACAGTATGCAAATCTTTTCATGGCCAAGCTTGAAAGCGACTTTCTGTCCTCATGTCCAACCAGGCCTCGGGCCTACTACCGCTACATTGATGACATTTTAATCATCTGGACGGAGTCTGAGCAACAGCTAAAGACGTTCCACGAACAGTTCAATCAATTTCATCCCACCATCAACTTAACACTTAACTACTCCAGCACTGAAATTAACTTTTTAGACACCATCATTAAACTGAAGGACAATGAAATAGAGACATCCCTGTATCAGAAGCCAATCGACCGTCCAACATACCTTAAATGGGACAGTTTCCATCCAAAACACATAAAAAACTCTATTGTCTACAGCCAAGCCATCAGATACAACCGTATATGTTCCAACCCCATGGATAGAGATGAACACCTTGGTCGCCTTAGAAAGACCTTTTTAAATCAGGGCTACCATCCAAGAACAATTGAAAACCAAATTACAAGAGCCACCAGAATATCAAGGGATCACCTGCTACATTACAAAGCTAAAGAAGAAAATAACCGGGTGCCTTTAGTGGTCACCTACAATCCAAATCTGGAGGTGCTAAGGGGAGCTGCACGGAAACTACAACCTTTACTACAAAAAGATGCCCGGTTACAATCCATATTTCCAGACCCCCCACTACTGTGTTTTAGGCAGCCCCCAAATCTAAGAAGCATCATTGTCAGAAGTTCCCTGTCCTCCCCAACAGCTGCAGGAACCTTGCCTTGCAATCAGAAGAAATGCAAAACCTGTCCATTTATAATGACCACGGACAAGATAAAGATCCCCAACTCACATCAGGACTACAAGATACCAGGTACTTTCAGCTGCATCACATCTAATGTTGTGTACCTAATTATATGTACTAAATGTCCAACTGGGGTCTGTATGTGGGGGAGACCGGGCAAAAACTGAGAACAAGGATGAATTCTCATCGCCACGCAATAAGAGAAAAAAGAATGGATCTACCTGTGGCAAAACATTTTTGCTCCCCTGATCATAGCATGTCAGATATGAAAATACTGGTACTAAGAAGCAGATTCACATCTCAGAGGCAGAGAAGAATTTGCGAATACAAATTGATGGTGACCTTTGACACTCTTAATGCTGGAATGAACCTGTCACATGGTTTTATGGCCTATTACATCAATTAAGGAATTTACTCCAAATACCCTGTGAAAACATCACAAAACATTACCAGACCCCAATCAGAGGGTAATAAAACGTTCTCTCCTTATCTATGAATTGTTCCAATATTTATGCTCATCCCTCTGCCATAATGACTATTCTGCTTCACGTCACTTGTCTTACCTATTGCATTTTTTCTGTGTTTTTGTGTATAAATATGTGATTCTTCAGATTTTGTATTAGTTCAGCCAGATGAAGAGACCTGAGTAGTCTCGAAAGCTTGCAATTTGTCACCATCTTTTCAGTTAGCCATTAAAAGGTATCAACCACTGAGGACTCTCAACTCTAAATATTTTTCACCAAGAATATGGCAGGAGATATATGATCTCTAAGAAACATGAACACCTGTGGGAATGTTACGGACCATTTCTCACCAAAATAATGACTACATGAGACGATTTATAAGCAATAATAGAGGTTATAGAATGACTCTTATGAAACATGGTCTCTATATTTATATTGATACTTTGCATATCATTAATCTTGGGACACAAACCAACAGTTGTCATCTTAACACAGTACTATTATATTTTTTTTTACAAATTTTGATTCATTTTGTTTCTATGCGACAGAGCAAATCATAACCCTTCATGGGCAGTTTTGATAGCAGAAGGATGAAAATCAGTTAGCAAGTAGTGGCAGGCCCTTGCAAATTGCCTTTCCAGACTTAGAACAAAAGGCTGCTGCCGCTCTATGTTTCTGAGGACTGCTGAATTGTGACTCCTCAAAATTCCCGATGAAAGCAGACAGTCACTTGACTGTATGCAAACAATCTGGAAACTTGTGGCCACATGTTGACCAGACGTGTCCAGCTTTTCTCAAGAGACTTCTAGGAGTGAAGCCAAACACAGCTAGTAGGCATGTGATCGCAAGAGAAACCAAGCACATCTAGGTGTCATGTGACAATAGACCTATTTGAAGAGAACCAAGCACATCTAGTAGATATGTGATGGTGATAGAAACTAAGCACATCTAGTCAGAATCTGAATGCAAAATTGCCAAACATATAAAGGCTGTCATCCGACCATCCACTGAAACCAAGAATACTTGGGATGACAGTGTGGACACCACACGGTTACAATTTAACACAGTTAGGAGTCACATGGAGTGACTGTGCACTTTTGTCCTAAGCCTTGATAAGATCTTTAAGGGTGTCATATCATGTCTGGCTGTTACAGTCTTGTTATGTGATTTGTCAATTGACACAACATCAATATCTAGATGGCCACCAGTGAGTGAAGTAGTGGATGATGGTGGGGTAAATAATTTCACATATGATAGTAAAGGATTTTTTTCATCTTTAACCCTTATCTCATAAAATAACATGAATGATGAACGTTATTTGTCAGGAATCTTCTAATTTATTTAGAAATAGTAACTTACTCTTTCGAAATAGTGTAACAAAGTGTGGGATTGGAATATGGACATTGACACCAGTAATTTCTGATTTGATACTTTATCGGATTAGTTGTTATATATATTTTACCTAATCCAATAAACTTCAGAAGGCATATTGTATAAATGGAAAATTATGTTAAAAATGAGATTGGTGTAGTGTTAGTAAGATGAACATTGTCTATGAGAATTGAGGTCACAATTAGTAACCATTAGGAGAACATTTGCACTGTCTACTGTGTAAATATCAGTGACACATCTTCATCTTTTTATGTTTTACTTAAATCACCCAGTATAATTAAGCATTCCCAATTGTGAGTGAGGATTATAAGTAATTATAGTTCACAAACATGTTAACTAAAATGAGCTGTCATTTTTTTCCTTGTCATGTGTTCAGTCATCCACATCTGTAGCATTAATCACATTTACTATTTTCAGTGCATTCCTTGCTCACCTTGCCTAGCACTTCATCAGCATCTGAGAATAGGAGACTGGGCCTGTGATATCTTTTAAAATCCACAATTATTTTCCCCTCTTGCTGTAATCTAATTAACTACATCATGTTCAATTAACAAACAGAAATACAAGATTTATTTTTGAAATGCATGACTCTAAAAATTGATAATTACTGGGACTAAATTTTGACTTTGGCCAAGATAGAAGTTGAGCCACTGATCGCCATTTGCTGCTGCTATATTGCAGCATAATGCAGGTCAATGCGGTCACATAGTCACCCATAGAGTATCATTAACATGACAAGCACAGGTCAAGAAATCAGACCCAGACAGCTGTCTTTATTGTTTGCTAGATGTGCTTATGATCTTCAAAGTGTGCAATGCAACTCAATTCACCTGCACTATGTGGCTGTGTAGCAGCAGCACATAGTGATCTTTTGCCGCAAAACTTGTGTCACAGCTGAAGTCATTATATAGTCCCAGCATAAAGAAAACAGATGCCAAATCATATGATTATTACTTAAATATAATGATTATGTGTTTAAACATTACCATAGCAATACCAAAATTGGAACATTTATATTTGTTCTAAACATATACATTTTGTCGGTTCAAACCTAGGATCTAACTAAGTAACTAGTGCATGTCATGAAGGATATGCTAATTACTGATGTGAGCTTTCCAGATATAGTATAAGGCCTCTTTCACACATCCGTCTTTTTGTATCAGGCATGATCCGTCCTATGCCTGAAGGGACGGATCCGGCGCTGAAACAAAAAAACTGATGCAACGGATCCGGTTTTTTGCTGGATCCGACCTGAACTTTTGAACCCAGAAAAAGAGGGTTTCTGATGCCCGGAGACACTGGAAAATGTAATAGTAGTAGTAGTAGTCCTCGATTTCCAGAATCCGGATCAGACTTTTGCCGGATTGCACAAAAGTCTGATCCGGTTCCATTGAATTCTATTGTTTGCGGCTGCCTGATGCGCCGCTTCAGGCACATCAGGCAGCTGCGGCAAAAGAAAAAAACGTTACATGCTGAGTTGTCTCCGGCCGCCAGAATGTACATTTCCGCCGGATCCGGACAAAAACGCATACAACGCACTGACATGCGGCGCCATCCGGCGCTAATGAAAGTCAATGCAAAAAAAACGCATCCGGCATTACATTTTGCCGGATGCGGTTGGACAAAAAAATGCCGGAGGGCGCCGTCAGGCGCACAACGGATGTGTGAAAGAGGCCTTACTAATGCATCCTGATTGAACTTTAAAACTCTCTCCACACAAGCAACAACCTTTTTTGCTTTTGTCTAGTTCTGATGACTACCTGTAAATCACCACCATAACCATAGATCTAGACATAGCTAAAGCGTAGAGTACCTCTACAAGGTTATTGTAGACTTTTGAATGTTCAGGTTTTCCCACTAAATAATTTTAGCATATATTCACAGGATGGTGAAACAATTGGGAAAACAACAGATCACAAGTGTGTGGATCTTAATGTCCCATATGTTAAAAAAAATGCTGATATCCTTGCGAAAACTGTGATGGTATGCATGCTCCTCACCATTGATTTCTATGGAACTGGCAGCCTGGTTATCTCTCATAGTGCAAAAAGTAATGGTGATGTGTGCACACTAAAACTTCACTCAAACATGAGACTTTGAGACACTTGTTTTTGTGATCAATGAGGGTCCCAGCATCCAGATCCTCAGCAATCATACATTTATCATCTACAGTATCCTATGAATAGGTGAAACCTTTTGTTTATGGAAAAGTCCCTTTATTTGTTGTGGGGTGGTTAATTCCATTTCTCCATTTACAGTTGACTTAAAGTTACTTGTTTTACTTGTACAGCCAAATCCAAGCCAATTCAGGCATTAAAACTAGAGATGTACTAACTGGTTCGAGGAAAGTTGATTGTGCTTCGGATTTTCAAAGAATTCAAATTCTTCTGTCTCCAGTTTCCTTGTAATCCACTTTAAATGAATTCATCAATCGCTGGTTTTACTGGGATTTTCCTAGTGTTCTAGCTCCATCCCACCCACTATGACCCTATTCCCATCTTTCCAAAGAATACATTTTTCCTGACAAATGCCGTTTTAGGTACAATTTCTAATTGTATAATTATAAATATTAATAATTAATTATAAGTATAAACACTTTCTATTGCTTTAAAGAGGACCTAGCAACAAGTCCAAAGTGGTCAGTTTTTATTCGAGTTTTAGTCCTGCTGTTTTGTATTTTTCTTTTAAATCACTCATGTGGTTAAAGAGAATTTGGTCTTTTTGTTTAGTGCTATTTTTATGGTCTTTTCCAAGGGGGCATGGCTTACAGGATTCTCTGGAGACCTATCCTTAAGCAGCTCTGCATTGTTACCCTGTAGACAAAACACTTTTGTAAAGACCATCCAAATTAGTACTAAATAAAAAAGACCCATATTTCTGGAACCGTATGGCAGATTTACAGAAACAAAAACTGGAATAGGCAGGGATAACCAGCAATAGAATGAGAGCGAAAACTGTCTACTTTTATACTGGTGCCATGTCCTCTTAAATAATGAGAATTGGAACTATTACAAAGAACTGAGATTATTTTACATGCATTCCTATGTGACTATGTGCTCATATACTGTGTATTTTGCTAAGCTCACTATTAGTTCTCTGGTCCCTCCATGCAATTTACATGTGTTCTGCCATACATACAATCAAAGATTGTGATGTGTCAGATGGTCCCTACAAAATTTACAGTGGTTATCTCCACTTGGACCCGGACTGATTTGCTTGAATAGTAAAAATTTAATTGGTTTATTCAGTAGTGACTAGTTAGCGACATTTATTAGACTTTGCACAAAGAAATTTCTGCTTCATTTGTGAAGATAAATAGGAAAATAAATCAATATTGATCTTGCTGCTTCCCTCAACATCTTGAATAAAAAATGTAAAAAAATGTTTTTAAAATACAAATTCATGTGTGCTCAATGTACTTGCATGTGAATTCAATGTTTGTATATATGTGAAAGTATAGAGACTTGTACCATTTTTTAAACAAAATATTTTTTGGGGATGCCAAGAATGATGTACATTTAATAATAAATTCCCCCAATGTATAAAGAAACAGAAAGTATTGTTTAAAGGGAACTCGTCACCATAAAAATTCCATCCAATCTGTAGGCACCATTTTATAGAGCAGGGGGAGCTGAGAAAAGTAATACAGTATATACTCGAGTATAAGCCGACCCGAGTATAAGCCGACCCCCCTAATTTTGCCACAAAAAACTGGGAAAACTTATCGACTCAAGTATGAGCCTAGGGTGGAAAATGAGGCAGCTACTGGTAAATTTCAAAAATAAAAATAGATACAAATAAAAGTAAAATTAAAGTATATTAAATGTTTTTGAATAGCCATATTGAATCAGGAGCCCCATATGCTGCTCCACAGATTATGCCCCATATGCTGCTCCACAGATTATGCCCCATATGCTGCCCCATATGCTGCCCCATATATTATGCCCCATATGCTTCCCCATAGATTATGCCCCATATACTGCCCCATATGTTACCCCATGTATTATGCCTCACAAGATGCTCCATAGATTGTGCCCCATATGCTGCCCCATGTATTATGCCCCCATATGATGCTCCATAGATTATGCCCCATATGCTGCCCCATGTATTGTGCCCCATATGCTTCCCCATGTATTATGCCACACAAGATGCTCCATAGATTGTGCCCCATATGCTGGAGCAGTGGGCATCAAGTAACAGAATGGTTTTTACCAGGAAAAATGCAAAGCACTACATCTGGGAAATAAAAATGAAAAAAGCGTATACAGAATGGGAGGAATAAGGCTAAGCAACAGCACATGTGAAAAAGACTTGGGTATACTAATAGTTCACAGACTGAACATGAGTCAACAGTGTGATGCAGCAGCAAAAAAGGCAAATACAATTCTGGAATGTATTAACAGAAGCATACAGTCTAGATCACGTGAAGTCATTATTGCCCTCTACTCCTCTTTGTTCTGACCTATCTGGAATACTGTGTCCAGTTTTTGGCACCACATTTTAAAAATGACATCAACAAACTGGAGCAAGTTCAGAGAAGAGTGACCAGAATGGTGTCCTATCTGCAAACCATGAGGAACGGTAACAGGATTTGTGAATGTTTAGCTTGCAAAAAAGAAGACTGAGAGGAGACTTAATAGCTGTCTACAAATATCTCAAGGGCTGTCACATTGTAGAAGGATTAGCTTTATTCTCATTTGCACACGGACAGACTAGAAGCAATGGGATGAAATTGAATGGGATGAGACACAGATTAGATATTAGAAAAAACTTTTTGACAGTTAGCGTGATCAATGAGTGGAACAGGCTGCCACGAGAGGTGATGAGTTCTCCTTCAATGGAAGTGTTCAAACAGAGGCTGGACAGACATCTGTCTGGGATGATTTAGTGAATCCTGCTTTGAGCAGGGGTTGAACCAGATGACCCAGGAGGTCCCTTCCAATTCTACCATTCTATGATTCTATGCTGCCCCATATGATTCTATGCTGCCCCATATGATGCTCCATAGATTATGCCCATATTCTGCCCCATGTGTTATGCCTCACAAGATGCTCCATAGATTGTTCTCCATATGCTGCCCCATTTATTGTGACCCAGCCATAATAGCTGCCCCATATATTATGCCCCATATGCTGCCCCATAGATTATGCCCCATATGCTGCCCCATGTATTATGCCCCAAATATTATGCCCCATATGCTGACCCCATAGATTATGCCCCATATGCTGCCCCATAGATTATGCCCCCATATGATGCTCCATAGATTATGCCCCCATATGCTGCCCCATGTACTGTGCCCCATATGCTGCCCCATGTATTATGCCCCACAAGATGCTCCATAGATTGTGCCCCATAATCTGCCCCATGTATTATGCCCCACAAGATGCTCCATAGATTATGCCCCTATATGATAGTATAGGTCCCTTATGCTGCCGCTGCAAATGAAAAAAAAAATGACATACTCACCTCTTGTCGCTGCGGGCCTGGTACCGGTGTCCTGAGCAGGTGGTGACACCAGCGTGCTATTGGGGACAGGTGCCTTTGTCACCGCTGGCTCAGGCCCCGGCACCTGCAATATTCATCTGTCCCCGGTCCACCGCTGCACGCTGCTGTGTTCCGGGTCCTCCAGCAGTGAATGCTCAGGAAGAGTGTACGGCGCGCACTAACCACGTCATTGCGCCCTCTGACCTGAACATTCACAGCTAGAGGACGTGAGGACACAGCAGCATGCAGCAGTGGAACGGGGATAGGAGAATATCGGTTATACTCATCGCCTACTAGAGCATCTCTGCAGCCCCTGCTCTTCTCCCACGGTCTCCGGCAGCTATGCCTAGCTTCAGCGGTCACGTGGTACTGCTCATTAAAGTCATGAATATGTGCATATTCATGACTTTAATGAGCGGTACCAATTGACCGCTGAACACAGGTGCCGGAGACTGTGGGAGAAGAGGAGGGGCTGCATAGACCGCGCCAGGAGGGGGGGAGCATATAGGACAGCTGCGCTCCCCCTCTCCCGCCGACCCCCTGGTATATGGCTTGAGTATAAGCCGAGAGTGGCACTTTTAGCCCTAAAAAATGGGCTGAAAATCTCGGCTTATACTCGAGTATATACGGTATATAGTTTTGTAAAAAACAATTCAATATTACTTGTGAGTAAAAGATTTAAATCTCTGCTCTTTTCAGTAGCTGTTTCTGTAAGCACTCTTATGAAGAAAACTGTCAATCACTGATAGGACCTCCCACTGGACCAAAAATCAGCAAAAGAGTAGAGACTTAAATGATTAAAACACAAGATTATGCTGAATCTTTTGTTATAAAATTTTATATCAATCTCCTCCTGCTCAGTAACATGGTGTCCACAGATTGGATGGCATTTTCATGATGACACATACCCTTTAAATCTGACAGAGAAAACAGGGGTGAAAATTGTTTCTGATGTCTTCAGTTTTTTTGGCACATGACTTAGGAGATGGCTGACTTTTTGGTAACATAGAATTCTTTATATATTTCTCATTGTTCTTGGTACATGAGATCAAACAGATAAAAGAAGAGATGGAGTTTAAAGAAGAAAGTTCTGTTCTCTGCTTACAATTTACCATTAAAAAGCAGCAAAATATTTCACACCTCAAAATAAATTATGATGGCACATTTTGTAGCTCACTTACAATCGTGAATTCAGTTTTGCATTTTTAGGCCAAAACAAGGTAATTTCTGCTAAGTCTGTATAGAATGAAAATGTAAAGATGTGCAAGCCATAAGTAAATTTGGATTCTTAAATATTTTATATTGTTTTTAAAATGATGAGTGTAAATCAAGTTTCAGATTTTAAATTGAAGACTATACTTTACTTGACATACAAATCCAAAAAATAGTTCTTTAGTTACCATGGTAATAGTCTGTAGAATATATTTCATTCAAGCAAATAGTAAATTATATCCTCTCCCATAAGTACAGTAATGTAATATCTCCCATGGAAAGAGATCATTTGAACTCAGCAGCAGTGATCAGATGGCCAGATTGAAGCTCCTTATATTGCAAGTAGCTATGATCCCACAACTCCAACTTTAATGTTCTCATTGTCGTTATACATTCAGATACCGTGCATGTGACAAGCTATCCCATTTACAGGAAATTGTTGAGAGTGTTAGGCATTTTCAGAAGGCTGTTGTTATACCCCCGAGTCCTGTGATACATAGGTGTACGCTCCACAATCCATTAAGTACATTATAAATCCACTAAATGTTCTTAGCGGAAAACAATGTGCATTGGCCAGCATTGAATGATAGAAATGATTTAATCTTAAACCAGTCTTTAGTGCAAAAAAGGTTTTCTGTAGGTCAGCCAAAATACAAGTGTCATAGTGAGAGTATGGACAACATCTTAATCCCTTAATTCATTAACGTTTTAATACAAGACTCCTCATTCCCCATTCAGATGATCTGTTCTTTAATCCAAAAACATAATGAGAATTATGTTATTTCTCAAATTTAACTATGAGTAAAAACCGATTTACACAAATCTGAAGTGAGAACCAAGGCTAAAATCCCTAGTTGCCAAGTTAACAAGAACTATCTTCTGTACACCTTAAAAGTCATTATGTCTGTTCACATACTATAGTACAAAATGTTATTCTAGAAAGGATGGGTCTCTCATTTGGAATAATCCTCAATAAGTTAAAGCAGAGAGAGACTGCCAAGAGACTCTCTCTCTCATTGGAGCTCTTGAAACATCCTTGAATTGCAAGGATGGTTCATAAAATTCAATGAACATCATGCATTCTACTGTTTTCCCTCTGTTGGTACAGCAGAATAATTAAGCTCTTAGTTACTTCAACCCAGGTATTTTACAGCTAGGTGGTAGAAATCATAGCCGCTATCATTGCTTTAATGGAGCCATCCTAACGCAAAGTTGTAGACCACAACAGACAACCTATTAACTCATTTCATTTCTTCAACCCAGACGATTTTCTGTTTTTCATCTTTTTTCCTCCCCTTCTTCCAAGAGCCATAACTTTTTTAATTTTTAATAAATATGGCTGTATCATAACTTGTTTTGGAGGAATGAGTTTTACTTTTGAATTATGCCATTCATTTTACCTCACAGTGTACTTGAAAATGGAAAAAAAGTTTTCAAGTGCTGTGAAATTGCAAAACAAAGTGCAATTTTTCAATAGTTTTTTGGGTTTTTATTTACGATGTTCACTATATGGTAAAACTGACCTGGTAATATGATTCCTCAAGTCATTACAAGTACACACATACCAAACATGTATACTTTAATATTTAAGTAGAAAAAGAAAATTCCAAAGTTTCTATGGAAAAAAAAGTTTTTGCATTTGTTTTGCGTTTGTTACCTGTAACATTCTTATTTTTCATGATATGGGGCTAGGAGGTTGCTTGTTTTTTGCAGCTTGAGCTGACTTTTTATTGATACCATTTTGGGGTTGATATGATGTTTGATAACCCGTTATTGCATATTATTGCAATGTTGTATCGACCAAAAAACGTAATTCTGGAGTTTTGATTTTGTTTCTTGTTATGCCGTTCACCGATTGGATTAATTTTCCTTCTATTTTGATAGATTGGACATTTTTGAAAGCAACAACATCAAATATGTGTATTTTTAATGTTTCATGTTTTATTTAAAAGAGGTGATTTGAACTTTTGTGTTTTTTTAATATTTATTAATTTTTTTTATCATTTATAAAATTTAATAGTCATCATAGGTGTTACGGCTGGCGGAACGCACCAAATAACTATAAATAATAGGTGCGTTCGCAGTCCAAGGTCCACCGTGTAGGCAGAGCCTGCTGCTAGTAAGATGACAGGATATGGCGGTATAAGCGAGCTCTGTTACTTCACAGAGTCGCAAACATAGACGCTGTGGCACTCTATGGCGGTATGAGCGAACTCTGTTACACCACAGGAGTCGCTGACATAGATGCTGAGATAGAGACTGTGTCCTGTTAACACCACAGGAGTATGCAGATAACTGCTGAGCGGATAGCAGTCCGTGGTCATGCAGTCAGTAACGCAAACAACTAACTCCTCACCGGAGTAGCCGGTATGCTAGAGGCTATTTCAGCCAAGCACTGAACACGTGCATACAAAACTCCTCACCGGAGGTGCCGGCATTCTAGGGGCTTATTTCAGCAGAGCCCTAACCGCATGTGTACATGACCACACTGGCGCAAAACACCTAACAGAATTGAAACTAGCGCACGGCCATGCGGTTATGCAACCCTTTTATAGCAGCAACTACAAGACCTTCCAGAAAAGGACCAATGAGAAACTGTTCCAGAACACAAGCAGTTTCAAGACTTTCCTGGCGGACCAATAGGAGTTGCTGCAGTACCTGAGCATGTGACCCTTGGTCTCCAATGGAAGACCTTGCCCTGGGCATGCTCAGAAGGAGAAAGCGAGGACTTTGTCCCAGAGCTGCCTGCTCCAACACTAGTTATAATAGAGGAACCAGGAGAGGCAGCAAGAAGCCTCTGCACAGTATTAGACCGAGCGAGACGCTGGGACCGACGTCTCTGCTGAGCAGGCTCCACTGCGGCCGCAGATGGATGGGAGACCGCAGCGGGACTGGTTCGAGATTCCCCTTGTGCAGCAGCGGGAACTCGATCCCTAACAATAGGAGACTTAAAGCAAAGATCATCTGATCGCCTGTGCTATCATTGCTCAGTGATTGACACAACATTTAACTTGCTAACAGCCATGGCTGCGGCCTGATCTCGGATCCACCCACAGCTGTTAGAGGAATTTGATGGCTGAAAAAATCAGACATCAAGTGTAGAGAAAGATGCAGGCTCAGCGCTAGAGCTTGCATTAAAGGCAAGGACATGACCAATGAAGTATGTATACGTCATTAGTCGTGAAGAGATTAAAGACAAGTAAAAAATCTGTAGAAATTATGTTTAGACTTACATCAACTATGGCTTTTTAAGCCTCTTTCTTTAACTATTAATTTAAAGAAGAAGAATCACTCTCAGCAAGAATGTTATCCCCTAAACCTTTCTAAATATGTCTGTAATGTATTGTACTAAACTACTTACAGATCTCCATACACCCGGTTTCCAATGTCACTCTTGTCCTCTTCTGGCTTATGTCACTGCTCCCTTTCTTAGCCGGCTCATGTAGGGTCCGCTGTGTGGTGTGGAGCTGCTTCTATCAATGTAAGCTTTTGGAGGCTCAAAACTAGAGATGTGCGAACCTTTCAAGGTTCGGTTCGAATTGGTGAACGTCCCAATGTGCTGAACTGCAGCAGCCTTGATGAGAAAAAAATCTCACGGTGCAGCGCTCATCTCACTGAGTTCCCCACAGTTCAGAATGCAAACTCAGCGACCAGCGGAAGCCTCGATTAAGTCACTGCTAGTCACTGAGGCTGATTTATTCCTCAGTGGTTCTCAGTCTGGATGGTCTCATCTTGGCACCGTCCAGGTTAAAAACTGTTTATCCACAGACATGGATTGCGACATGGGATATAATGAATGTGGAATCAGTGAAGATTTGAGTATGATTATATTGTATAAAAAACACACACCAAGAATAAAGTCCTTTAATTGAATGACAGACTCCTTTAATGAATGTAAATTAAACCATACATACATCTTCGCCCAGTCCACAGAAACCATCTCTTCTCTTGTAACAGAATTAAAATAATAAACAATATTCCTCACCTGTCCGCAGAGAAGATAATAACCCATTTTATCCCGCAACATGTCTAGCTCTACTACATCTAGATGGCAGGCTGCATTGTTGCATGATACAATTATACAGCCTGCCATTCAGCAGAGACACTGAGCAACGTGTGCTACTGCTGCTCAATGTCTCGCGGTGAATTCCTATGACCTGACTGACGTCACTGCGAGCGTGAGAAAGTTCTCACGCTCTCTGTGACATCATAAAGTTCAAGTCACTGACGTCAGCGCCATCGCCATTACAACTTTTTCCACGGTGATCATACTGAAATCAGTGAGTTGAACTGAGTTAATTGGCTGTGAACTCCAAAGATCTTTCTGACAGCACTGCAAGCATAAGAACTTCTCACACTTTCGGTGGCGTCAGTCAGGTCATAGGAGTTTGCTATGAAACCCTGAGCAGCGATAGCACACGCTGCTCAGTGTGTCTGCAGAATGGCAGGCTGTATAGTCACATCATGCAGCAATG
Organism: Oophaga sylvatica; assembly: GCA_033576555.1. Classification (NCBI taxonomy): domain Eukaryota; kingdom Metazoa; phylum Chordata; class Amphibia; order Anura; family Dendrobatidae; genus Oophaga; species Oophaga sylvatica. The sequence goes on along the minus strand of JARQOD010000004.1, from coordinate 441,992,310 downwards.
CAGCCTGCCATCTAGATGTAGCAGAGCTAGACCCATCATGGGACAAATTTATTATTTTCTAGGTGGGCAGGTAAGGAATATTGTGGTTTATTATTTCAATTCTGTTACAGGAGACATTGACTTGTGTGGACTGGACGATGTCATGAGTATGGTTTAATTTAAATTCACTAAAGGCATTTGTGTCATTCTTTCAATTAAAGGACTTTATTCTGGCTGTGTGTTTATTTACAATATAATATAAACGCCTCTCCATTACTAAGCCATGGGCTTGATGTCACCAGAGGCAATACAAAGGTGACATCAGCCACACAAATATGAATCCCACTTGCCAACGCCACAGGGCAAGTGGGAAGAGCTGGGCAAAATGCCACAATTGGTGCATCTGATAGATGCGCTTTTTCTGGGGCAGCTGCGGACTGCTATTTTGATGCTAGAGGGCCAATATTCATGGTCCCTAACCAGCCTTAGAATACCAGCCTCAAGCTGTCTGCTTTAGCTTGGCTGGTGGCCAAAAATGGGGGACATCATGCCACTTTTTAAATTATTTATTTAAATAATTAACAAATACGTCATGGGGATCCCCTATGCTTGATAACCTTCCTTTCTAAAACTGACAGCTGAGGGTTGCAACCCCAGCTGTCAATTTTGCCTGGCTGGTTATCAAAAATACAGGGCAACACAATGCCTTTTTTAATATATTTATTTATAGCCCAGGCGGCATCTGATGAATACTTGCATCATCCGCCGTCTGCTCTCGCTAAAAACAGTTGAATAAAACTCTCAACATTGTCCCCTGCTAGCCCAGATCGCAGTGTGAATGGGGACAGTAATGTGAGCTGTCTTCTTCAACACCTGGGAAACAGTGCGATCAGCACCACTGATATCTAGGCGCCGATATGTGTCACACTGATGACACATGGATGTTATCCGTGTGTCATCAGTGTGCTTGAAATTTTGCTTCCCGAGCTGCTGCTGGAAACCCTAACGTCTGAAAGAGCCCTTAGTGAACTTGGTCATTTACTGAACTTTGGCCAACTTTTGGCGATTTTTAGGAAAAAAGCTTGGGAATCCGAACCCAAATCCAAATGTGCAACGTTCATGACGAATTTCAGATTGGAAACATTTTCCAAACAAATTCGATCATCTCTACTTAAAACGAGCCTCTAAAGACTTAAACTGTGACTTCTGGCTTGAGTGACCGAGAAGAGGACCAAATTTAGAAAGAGGTTTAGGGAATAAAATTTTTTGTCATGAGTAGTGTTGAGCGATACGATAATGCAAATATCGGCTATCGGCCGATATTAGCTCTATTGGCCTTTCGATAATTCGTTTCGATATTTTCGTCTTATCGAATACCGGAATCGGATTTGTCACTGTCACTGTCAGTGTCCGTCGGTCGGGTCTGTCACTGTCAGTGTCCGTCGGTCAGGTCTGTCAGGAGTCAGCGGCACTTACCCGGCAGAAGATCTCCGGCGGTCACATCCCGGACTGCTTAATGGCCGCCATCCTCTTCTCCCCGGCGGTCACATGCAGTTTCTCGCGATAACTGCAGTGACTGCTGGGTAATCCCGGCCGTAAAGCAGTCAGTACGATGACGTCACCGCCGGGGAACCAGGTAATCAGCTGTGCTGCGTCGCGATGACAGGCTCTGCCTGTCATTGCGATGTAGCAGAGCTGGATCGTCGTGGGACAATCGTTACTATGGACTGCGTCGGACAGGTGGTATATTGTTGGTTTGTTTTTTTTCTTTTTTTACAGGAGATCGATGGCGTCGCAGGAATGAGAGTACAATAAAAGAAATGAAAACTGTGTTGTCTCTTTTATTTCATTAAAATACTTTTTTCTTGCTTTGTCTTTTTTTTATGCATTTAATAACTTTGGGATTAATAATGGATCGGTGTCTTATTGACGCCTCTCCATTATTAACCGGGCTTATTGTCACCATGCAATCAACGGTGACATTAACCCCTTATTACCCCGCTTGCCACCGCTACAGGGCAAGTGGGAAGAGCCGGGTAAAGTGCCACAATTGGCACATCTTTTGATGCGCCAAATGTGGGGCTGCTGTAGCCTGGTATTATCAGGCTGTTGAGGGCCAAAATCCATGGGCCTTGACAGTCTTTTAATACCAGGCCGCAGCAGTCTGCATTTTACTTGGCTGGTTAACAAAAATAGGGGGGACCCCACGCCAATTTTTTTCGAGGGGATCCCCTATTTTTGTTAATCAGCCAAGATATGCAGACTGCTGTGGCCTGGTATTATCAGGCTGGCAAGGTCCATGGATCTTGGCTCCTTAACAGCCTGAAAATCCAGGCCTCAGCGGTCTGCTTCATCTGGCTGGTTAACAAAAATAGGGGGGACCCCACGCCATTTTTTTTTCAAAGGGAACCCCTATTTTTGTTAACCAGTTCCCTCTGACGTCACTGATTGTGTCCCTGGCTGACCTGAAGTGAAAGTGGAAAGCAATCAATTAAGCTTTCCACTTCCTCTCCTGTCAGCCAGGAGAGGAACTCATTCATTTGGGGGTTTACTGTGAGGCTGCAGCATTAGCTGCGGTCCCTGCAGTAAACATTAACCCTTTCTGAAGGATTACACCGTGGGACCTGACTGTGCATCGGATTGGTAAGAATAATTTTGCTTTATTATTTTATTTTTATTACAGGAAATGGTTTTAGCAGGAAAATAAAATATGGTCAAAAACTGTGTGATTATTTCATTAAACTTCTTTTTTATTAAAGTGTGTGTGTTTGATTTTTCTTTCATACAATAGGATTAATAATTGATAGTTGTCTAATTGACAGCTCTCAATTATTAACCTGGCTTAAAGTGACCTTTCAATTGCAAGGTCATTTTAACCCCTTATTAACCCATTCGCCACCGCTACAGGGCAATGGGAATAGACGGGCAAAGTGCCAGAAAGGGCAAATCTAATTAGAGATTTGCCCTTTCTGGGGTGTCTGGGGGCAGATGTTAGTAGCCGGGGGGGGGCAAAAATAATGGTCCCTCTCTGGGCTATTATTATCTGCCCCCACTCACTGGCTTTGTCTGTCTGGTTGCGAAAATAGGGCGGGAGCCCACGCATTTTTTTTCAGCAATTTTACACCTCATATATATATATACATGTCATTAAATTTGTGACACATATATATATATATATTTATATTTATAGTTCATACACTTCTACATAGTATAATAGCCGCTAATTCAATTGCCGGCTTTTGTGAAAATGCAGAACCCGACATGAAATGACACTTGGTTTACATAGAGTTAACCATGTCTTTTCATGTAGTTTGATATCTGATTTGCACAAACAATTACATGAGTGTAAGTGTGCAAAATTTCACACCTGTAGGGGTTAATTAAAGGTGTAAATTCGTAGCAAAAAAGTCCGTTTTTTTACAACGAATTTACACCTTTAATTAACCCCTACAGGTGTGAAATTTTGCACACATAGACTGATGTAATTGTTTGTGCAAATCAGATTGCAAACGACATGAAAAGACATGGTTAACCCTATGTACACCAAGTGTCATTTCATGTCGGGTGCTTCTGTCTTTTCACAGAAGCCGGCTTTACCCGGCAATTGAATCAGAGGATATTTTACTATGTAGAAGTGTATAAACTATACATATATGTATATATATATGTCACAATGACATGTATATATATATATATATGTATTCTATGTGTGTATATTTAGTGTTTACAAGGAAATAAAGGTTTTTTTTAGTTTCGATATTTTGTTCCCATAGACTTACATGGGACTTCCGCTATCGAAATCGGATATCGACGATATTTAGTGATATCGGCAATACAATTTCGATACGATATTTTTAGATATCGAGCAATATCGCTCAACACTAGTCATGAGTGTTTCTTAAAGTAACATTCCAGCATTTTTATTTTTTACATTCCACCTTTGGAGTGGTGCTACTAGCAAATGATCCCTGTACCTAATATTATACTCACCACCTGCCATCTTCAGCCTTTCCGGTCCCACACTGCCATCTTGTGACTGCAACTTCAGACTGACTGGAGGTTAGAGGTAATAGTCACAACCTCTCAATGCAAGTCTAGGAGAGCCAGAGCGAGGCTTTCATATACTTGCATTGAAAACTGACTTCTGGCACGCTCCAGAAAACACTGGAACAATCTGGCAGTTCACAAACTATTGGGTACCGACCGCAGTGGTGCTGATAAGAGATGAAGATGGTGACTGGTTAGCACGTGACTAGGGTCAGGGAACTTAGATTAGTAGTACCACTCCAGTGCTGAAATGAAAAAACGCTGGAGTGGTGCTTTATCGAGGCTAGAATTCTAGAATGTGTAAAATGATGCAGAAATCTGCTATCATCAAATATTCTGTGCCAGCCAGCTTGGCCATGTTATACTGGTCTACCCCAAGCACATGATAAGCTACTAATTATAGGAAAATAATTATGTTCTGCCTTGAAGTGTTCCTAACAAAGACTGGCATCATTTGCTTTGCAGGCACATTTAACTTCTGTATCTGCTTTTTTTGTTTCAAAATGTTGTAGTAAGAACATTTTTAAAAAATGTACATTTCCAAACTTTTCATATTTGTACACACTTTAAGATATTTACTTGTTGTGAAAATTCTGCTTAAAATTGTAAAATCCTTATCAAGTTCTGCAATGAACATTTTTATTCAGTGTGGCTCGATATCTATTTATCTGTATAGCCATCAACATACTGTATGTTATAGGAAATGCAATGAAAAAGTGATTTGTAGCCAGCGGTGCTTCATGCCAGCAAATATTGTAAATTAAGCTTCATAAACAAGAGTGAGTGAGAGAAGAACAGATAACATTGTTTTGTTTTTTTTTGCTTAGGGATGCATCGGATTTACAGTCTCATAAAAAGGAGCCAAGTCTCGTCCTATGAGGCAAACAAAGCAAAATCAATTTCTTAATTTTTAGCAGAAGATATTGGCACCATGCCAGCATTGCTTATTCTGCAACTTACTCTTATTCTAGAAGGTTATTTTATATGAACATTGGTAACAAGTATCTAGATTTGTGACAGCTTGTTATTCATCCCATTCTATACAATACTTTTAGTACTGAAATGATCTATTTAGTGCTGTTATGAAATGGAACTCATTCTGTAAAGAAAAAGCAGCAGCTCCTGTTAAAAATCCCCAGTGTAATAATTAGGCACACTGGGAATAATGTCCAGCAATGTAGTAAGGCAGAGTCTCCATCGTCCCAAAATTTCTGAAAACTTTTATTAAAGAGATCCGGTCACCAGGACATCGTTCTGTGGTGCCTGCTTGAGGCTGAACTTTGGGAACCCACTTAGTACTTGTGATTGCACTAATCGGTTGAATTGTATCGAGTGTCTTTCGATCAAGAACAAACTTAATGTAATTAAATGCATTAAACACTTTTTGATTCATTACTATTTTAATAACATATTTATCTAACAATCATAAAGGCGTGTAGAATCTTAAAATGTTATCAATCTTACCTGCTTTAGATCCTTTCACACATCCATTTTTATGTCCGTTTGAGGTCCGTTTTTTAAGAACGGCAAATACGGACACGCTCAAACCTATTGTATTCAATGGGGGCACTATCAGAGTTGTAGATCATCGTGGGACATGGGATAGATTTACGGAGGACCACTTTGAATTATTTTTTAGTATGGTAATAAATGTATAAAAGAGGGTTGAGGAGGGATTTTTACAATTAAAGGACTTTTCTATGTGTATGTTTATTACTATTGACTATGGGTGAGTAAAAGGGGTGTCTGACAGACGCTTCTCTCCATTACTAACCCTTGGTATTGAGGTCAGTGGACATTACACAGCTGACATCAACCCCAAAACCATTATCCCACTTGCCAACATACCAAGGCAAATGGGAAAAGCTGAGGCTCAGCGCCAGAATTGGCACATCTAACGGATGCTGGGATGGCTGAGTGTTGGTGTAATCTGGGAGGGGGCCAATATCCATGGTGCCTTCCCAGCCTATTAAGATCAGCCCACAGCTATCTGTTTAGCCTTTGCTGGTTACAAAAGATAGAGGGACCACATGTCATTTTTTGTGGGGGTCACCCCTTTTTAATAGCTAGCAAAGGTTACACATACAAATGTGAGCTCATGGTAATATGTTGAGAACCTTAATGGATATTGGCCCCTTCCCAGAATAATAACATCAGAGCTCTGGCTTGCTGTGGTTGTCAGCTGCCAACTCAACTGTTTGTTGAAATGCCAGACATCTAATCATCGATGCAATCTATCAGCAAATTCCATCAATGTGTCACTTAGTTTAGACACATGGTACGATTTTAATGCTAGAGCTTAGGACCAGCCAGAAAAGGGTCATCATAACTTGGCGGGATGGCTTTTAAATTTTTTTGATCAAAATTATGTTAACCAAATACCCTATATTATTTTCATGCTATTGCTGTTTCTTTATTTACTGTAGGGTATTTGCTCATTTTTTTCCTTGGGTTTTGTTCACTTAGTTTACTAACAGCAATTATGATAAATCACAGTTTTCACTGTTGCATATCCAGAAGAGCTCAAATACTGAACTGTGTGAAACTCTGCACACACCACTGATTGGCTGATTTCTGTGTACAATATATAATGATACAAAGCACCTAATCAGGGCTTGGATCCTGATTGGACAAGGATGCATAAAGGCAGTTGTCCTGTAGTAATAATTGCCTACTGATAAAACACTGATTGTATTGAAAAAGCAAAACACAGCCCAGAAAGTGAAACATCCCTGTAATCAGGCTCTCTTCCCTTACATCATGGTGCTCTAAGATTACATAGCAAAAACCTACTGACAGATTTCCATTTTTATAGCTATATAGGTTGTAAAAAAGACTTTACTCGATCAAGTTCAATCTTTCATCTTTTCATAAAGCTATCTCTAGATATAAAGCTTTTAGTAAATAAATAGTAATTTAAAAATGCATACCTGATCTCTCAAACCATTTAGTATATATAAAATATGCACTCTGGTGTATGTGTTAGACAAAAGAAAGGTATTGGAAAACTTTATTAAATGGCCAATGCACCAAGTAGGGGAAATTGCTTTTACAAATTCACTATAGGTAGAAAAGAAAGGAGAAAAATGGCCCAACTTGATTGGGCTTGGACATTGGAATAGTAGAAGCAGGTATGTTAGGGGTTAATGATAAACATGAGTGGGCTATGGGGAGAATAGATAACGAATGGACAGAATTAGATTGGCTGAGGGACATATAGGACAAGAGTATCCTAAGATACCAGGTAGTTGTTTTTAGGAGGAGCGTTCATTCCCGAGTTCATTATAGGTGAAAGCCAGCAAGCTAGTTCCTTTAAGAAATTTGGCAGGTAGGGTCAGAATTATTTTATGCTAATCACTTATCATGACAGCCAAGACAATGCCATTTTGAGGCCCATTTAAGGTACCTTGTGGTGACATGTTGTTAGGGACTGCGGAACGCACCAAATAATTATAAATAATGGGTGAGTTCGCAGCCCGTGGTCCACCGTGCAGGCTATGCCTGCTGCTAGTAATGATGACAGGAAATAGCGGTATAAGCGAGCTCTGTTACTTCACAGAGTCACAAACATAGACGCCGTGGCACTATATGGCAGTATGAGCGAACTCTGTTACACCACAGAGTCGCTGACATAGACGCTGAGATAGAGACTGTGTCCTGTTAACACCACAGGAGAACACAGATAACTGCTGTGAGGATAGCGGTCCATGGTCATGCAGTCAGTAACGCAAACAAGCAACTCCTCACCGGAGTTGCCGGTATTCTAGACTAGAGGCTATTTCAGCCAAGCCCCGAACACGTGCATACAAATCTCCTCACCGGAGGTGGCGGCATTCTAGGGGCTTATTTCAGCCGAGCCCTAACCACATGCATGCATGATCACACTGGCGCAAAGCACATAACACAATTGATACTAGCTCATGGCCGAGCTTTCATGCGCACCTTTTATAGTAGCAGCTACAGGACATTCCAGAAAAGGACCAATGAGAAACTGTTCCAGAACACAAGCAGTTTCAGGACCTTCCTGGCAGACCAATGGGAGTCGCTGCTGTAACCGAGCATGTGACCCCTGATCTCCAATGGGAGATCTTGCCCTGGGCATGCTCAGATGGAGAAACGCAGGACTTAGTCCCATGACTGCCTGCTCCAGCACTGGTTATAATAGAGGAACCAGAAGAGGCAGCAACAAGCCTCTGCACAGTATTAGACTGCTGGGACCAACGTCTCCGCTGAGCAGGCTCCACTGCGGGCGGAGATGGATGGGGGACCGCAGCGGGACTGGTTCGAGATTCCCCTTGTGCAGCAGCGGGAACTCGATCCCTAACACATGTCAACATGTATTTTTGGCCAAGCAATATTTATAATGGCCATATGTCTAGTATGGCTGATTGTACAAAATTTAATTATTAGTTGAGTATAAGCTTGCAATCAAATCAATGTAGTTCGACCATGCACTTTGCATTGCACTCTAACCAGGGATAGTATTACCTAAGGTGGGAGATATATTTCTTGATAATAAATACTTGCAATACAATTTAACAGTGTTTAAACAATGCAATTTTGCTTCCAGTGAAAACGACAGTGAAATGTAATGATGCAGGTGCCGGGCAGTGGCCCAGTTACGTCCGGTGCAATGCTTAATCTCCTGACTCACTCATCCTTGACATAGGAATATCATAAAAATGATATAAGCATTTAATTCTGAGACACACAGTGGAAGGAGTGGGAAGAAAAGCAGTATCCAATTGATTTTCGGCATGTCTGCTCTTTACCGTTCAGTACAAATACAACAGCAAATCAATAGGAATAACACCACCTTAGACATCTAATCTCTGCTGTTTGTTAGATGAATTTTTATAAACTCTGCTCATTGCTACAGTTCCGTCAGAAAAGGCCTATCGCTAGCTGAGGAGGATTCACCGCGCAAGATAAAGAATCAGAATCATGGGAAGGTTAATTAACACTACTCAAGTTCTTAATTCACTCATTTTCTGCTGTGGAAGTCTGAAACTAATTGCGGGTTTGACTAATTGCATATACTTTATTTTTGCTCTTGAGACAAGTAGATTGCGTGTCATGAATTCTATTTCCCTTTAACTCTATCACAGTGACAAAGCAATTGGATAATAAAGGGGTTTTCCCACTGATTTTATTATTTCTATTAACAGTGCCCATGCACAGCCAGCTATTGGGCAAGGCATAAGAGATGCACAGGTAGTCCTACTATGACGATGATTGTAAGGGGGATGTGACTAGATGGGTGTCGTTAGATGATCAAAGGCAGAAGTAGTTTGGGGGAAAAGTAGTGTAGAAATTCAAAGCTATTATTAGAATGCAGATATCAACATATGTATCACCATAACCAAAAAAATAACTGGAGTATAAGTTGACATGCATGCAAAATAAGAACATGTTCACACTGGTGATTAAACAGACAAAGCCCAAGACAAAAACAAAATGAACATATACCCTGCTGTAAGTAAATAAGTAAACTCAATAGTGCATATATATAACGTAGGATACTCAGTAAACACCGCTTTTTATAAAAAAATGTAAAAGCCATCCCACCAGCGTCAAGATGAACAACAAACAGGATGGTCCTAACCTCTAGTATTATAACCTTACCATGTGTCAAGTGTCGTCAATGTGAATAAGGATAGAGCAGGACCAGGTTCTGAATGGATGTGAAACAAATGAGATGCTATATAAACATTATGTTCAGCTCAAAGAAAGAGAGGCCATACCCAACTATAGGTGCAGTTTCCAATGGCTATGAGATTTAATATGTTCCCTTTAATTAGCAGAAATACATTTTAAAAATTCCAAATTTACAGTATGCATGGAATTAATATCTATGATTAAATTATTTCCAGTCCAACATTTTATCACCAACAAAGAGGTGCTTCCTGAAGACAGAATAAGAGATAAATCACTAATCTAGAAAATATCAAGATTACAAAATTCCTAGGGTACCGTCACACTCAGTGACGCAGCAGCGATCCCGACAACGATACGACCAGCAGGGATCGTTGCTGCGTCGCTATGTGGTCGCTGGTGAGATGCCAAACAGTCAGATCTTCCCAACAACGCAGCAATGATCAGCGACCCATAGAGACCTGTGTAATGATGTGTCTCCCTATGTGTCTCAGTGCTGAGTCCCTAGCGAGATCGTTGGTAAAAGGTGTCAAACTCACCGATGCATGCTACCCAGCGGGATCTCAACGATAGAAGAAAGGTCCAGGCATTTCTGACACGATCAGCGATCTCACTGCAGGGGCCTGATCGCTGGTACGTGTCAAACATAGCCAGATCGCTGCTGAGATCTCTGTTGAGTCACAAAACTTGTGACTCAGCAGCGATCTCGCTAGCGATCTCGCTTAGTGTGACGGGGGCTTTAATTGCGCTCTTACCTTCTATCTGTACTTTGAAACCCAAATCCAAATAGCTTACTTCTAAAACTCATGTCTCAAAAAGGTGAAAAATAAGAAAAACAATATTGAAGCTACATAGTGCTTTTTTAAAAAAAACAAGAATTATCATCTTACATCAACAATATTGCTATAAAAACTCATATTCTGCATCAATAAAATACCAAGAACTTAAATACATATTCATTTCTAGATGGTATAAAACTCCTGAAAACCTCCATAAAATTAACAAAACATATTTGCCCATGAGCTGGCAATTTAAAGAAGACATTACACGAATGAAAAAAAATTTAACTTCCACGGAACAAAACAAAATGTTGTCTAGATACAGCTTCAGAAATCAATATAAAATCATACAAATATCTGAACAAAAATTAAAGTATCTCCCATACTAACAAATCTACTAAAGTCCTTATAGTAAGACACTCAGTATGCAAGTTTGAAAAATTCAGTTTAATAAAAATAAGGGTCAAGGGGTGAGCTCCTTGATCAGTGCAATAACTTGACCAAATTTGATAGTTCAAATACATTTGAAAATAAGCTCTATGAGACTTACCCCTCAATTACGTGACTTTCTAAAATACATAAAATAAGATTATGACGAAAGAAGATTTGGTGGTGTTCTGTAGGGTGGTTAAATGCCGTTGACTGTAGAAATGTAATTGTGGGACAAGCACACTCACTTTAATCTGAATTCTTTCTCACGTAATCTTAGGCTTTAATCTAAAGACATGATTTAAAGAGCAAAAGTAATATCTAATATCCATTACAGCTAAATAATTTCTGGAGATGTTCAGCTCGTGAACTCATATGTACATATGATATTTCTAAACCCCGGTAATTGTAAAATAATTATTGTCCCTGTTCATGTTCAGCACAAAATTATTGTAAATTATTCTTGCAATAATAATGTGATGAAAATTGTTCTTTGCATGTGGCCTTCCCTAAAATAAGTCCTCTGATACGCATTACAATATTCATGTTATAAAATATACAGAACTCATTGAATATATTGATTTTTTTATTGTGTCTAAGGAATAAAAAATAATGATTGAATATGTAAAGGTGCATATTTTTCTATGCCAGCACTTTAGTATAGACACCTTAAAAATACAGTATTCTGTTTTGCTAAGCTAATGTCAAAAGAAAATATAGTCATAGTAACAATATATGTTTCATTTTTATCAATAACTATTCCAGTACAGAATGTACAATGCATTGTCCTTTTAAGTTGGCCAGGAACTACACTTTTCTTACCAATTTGGCTAGAACTGCCTGATATTTCATGTCATCAAACACCACTTCATCAAAGAATCATTTCAGGGGCTATGAGAGGTCAAAGTAAAGCTGGACCCAGGCCACTGCTCTTCTGGCATAACGACTTGAAATTTCACTTTCAATAAATGTAATCAAAAGATCCTATACTCAGATTTATTACTGTAGCCTCTATGTCACTGTGCTTTTCCTTTGTTCAAAATGCTTTGATTTTAGTGGCAAAGACAATTTGCAAAGATTTGCATTGATGATCTTTTTACTATTCAAAGATATAAAACTTATTTTAAAAAAAGGTTTCAATTATAGTAAAAATAAAAGATTAATGTTCCAGCCATCTCTGTATCCAGATATGTGATGAATCACACTGTACCGTTCCTAAAAGTCTATTACAGCATTCCATTACAGAAAAACTAACCAAATCTACAAAGCATGTACATTTATAATAATAGAAAGAAATGTATGCACTTAGAATAGATAATGATTAGAGTTGAGCGATACTTCCCTATATCAAAAAGTATCGGATCGGAATGGGTATCGCCGATGCCCAAAAAGTATCGGCGATACCCGATTCCGATACCGGAAATCCAATGCAAGTCTATGGGACAGAAATATCGGAACTAAAAAAAACCCTTTCTTTCCTTGTAAACACTAAATATACACACATAGAATACATATATATATATATATATATATATATATATATATATACATGTCATTGTGACATATATATATATACATATATTTATAGTTCATACACTTCTACGTAGTAAAATAGCCTCTGATTCAATTGCCGGGTAATGCCGGCTTTTGTGAAAATACAGAAGCACCCGACATGAAATGACACATGGTTTACATAGAGTTAACCATGTCTTTTCATGTAGTTTGATATCTGGTTTTCACAAACAATTACATGAGTGTATGTATGCAAAATTTCACACCTGTAGGGGTTAATTAAAGGTGTAAATTTGTTGTAAAAAAACCGGACTTTTTTGCTACGAATTTACATCTTTAATTAACCCCTACAAGTGTGAAATTTTGCACACATACACTCATGTAATTGTTAGTGAAAACAATATATCAAACAACTTGAAATGACATGGTTAACTCTATGCAAACCAAGTGTCATTTCATGTCGGGTCTGCATTTTCACAAAAGCAGGCAATTGAATTAGCGGCTATTATACTATGTAGAAGTGTATGAACTATAAATATAAATAATATATATATAATATATATATATATATGTGTCACAAATTCAATGACATGTATATATATATATATGAGGTGTAAAATTGTTGAAAAAAAATGCGTGGGCTCCCACCCTATTTCTCAACCAGACAGACAAAGCCAGCCAGTGGGGGCAGATAATAATAGCCCAGAGAGGGACCATTATTTTTCCCCCCCCGGCTACTAACATCTGCCCCAAGACAACCCAGAAAAGACAAATCTATAATTAGATTCGCCCTTTCTGGCACTTTGCCGTCTATTCCCATTGCCCTGTAGCGGTGGCGAATGGGTTAATAAGGGGTTAAAGCCACCTTGCTATTGAAAGGTGACCTTAAGCCAGGTAATAATTGAGAGCTGTCAATTAGACAACTATCAATTATTAATCCTATTGCATGAAATAAAAATAAAACACACACACTTTAATTAAAAACCATTTCAATGTTTTTGACCATCTTTTATTTTACTGCAAAAACCATTTCCTGTAATAAAAATAAAATAAAAAAGCAAAATTATTCTTACCAATCCGATGCACAGTCAGGTCCCACGGTGTAATCCATCAGAAAGGGTTAATGTTTACTGCAGGGACCGCAGCTAATGCTGCAGCCTCACAGTAAACCCCCGAATGAATCTTCTCCTCTCCTGGCTGACAGGAGAGGAAGTGGAAAGCTTAATTGATTGCTTTCCACTTTCACTTCAGGTCAGCCAGGGACACCATCAGTGAAGTCAGAGGGAACTGATTAACAAAAATAGGGGATCCCCTTGAAAAAAAAAATGGTGTGGGGTCCACCCTATTTTTGTTAACCAGCCTGATGAAGCAGACTGCTGATGCCTGGATTTTCAGGCTGTTAAGGAGCCAAAATCCATGAACCTTGCCAGCCTGATAATACCAGGCCACAGCAGTCTGCTTATCTTGGCTGATTAACAAAAATAGGGGATCCCCTCGAAAAAAAATGGCGTGGGGTCCCCCCTATTTTTGTTAACCAGCCAGATGAAGCAGACTGCTGAGGCCTGGTTTTTCAGGCTGATAAGGATCCAATATCCATGGACCTTGCAAGCCTGATAATACCAGGCCACAGCAGTCTGCTTATCTTGGCTGGTTAACAAAAATAGGGGATCCCCTCGAAAAAAATGGCGTGGGGTCCCCCCTATTTTTGTTAACCAGCCAGATGAAGCAGACTGCTGAGGCCTGGTTTTTCAGGCTGGTAAGGATCCAATATCCATGGACCTTGCAAGCCTGATAATACCAGGCCACAGCAGTCTGCTTAGCTTGGCTGGTTAACAAAAATAGGGGATCCCCTCGAAAAAAAAATGGCGTGGGGATCCCCCCTATTTTTGTTAACCAGCCAAGTAAAATGTAGACTGCTGCGGCCTGATATTAAAAGAATGTCAAGGCCCATGGATTTTGGCCCTCAACAGCCTGATAATACCAGGCTACAGCAGCCCCACATTTGGCACATTCAAGATGTGCCAATTGTGGCACTTTACCCGGCTCTTCCCACTTGTCCTGTAGCGGTGGCAAGCGGGGTAATAAGGGATTAATGTCACCGTTGATTGCACGGTGACAATAAGCCCGGTTAATAATGGAGAGGCGTCAATAAGACATCGATCCATTATTAATCCCAAAGTTTTTAAATGTTTAAAAAAAAGACACAGCAAGAAAAAAGTATTTTAATGAAATAAAAGAGACAACACAGTTTTCATTAATTTTATTACACTCTCATTCCTGCGACGCCATCGATCTCCTGTAAAAAAATAAAAAAACAAACCAACAGTATACCACCTGTCCGACGCAGTCCATAGTAACGAGTGTCCCATTACGATCCAGCTCTGCTACATCGGAATGCCAGGCAGAGCCTGACATCCCGACGCCGCACAGCTGCTTACCAGCTTCCCCGGCGTTGACGTAATTGGACTGCTTTACGGCCGCGATTACCCGGCAGCACGTGCAGTTATAGCGAGAAACTGCACGTGACCGCCAGGGAGAAGATGATGGCGGCCATCAAGCAGTCCAGGACGTGACCACCGGGGATCTTCTGCCGGGTAAGTGCCGCTGACTCCTGACAGACCCGACCGACGGACACTGACAGTGACAGGAACATTCCGATTCCGGTATCCGATATGACGAAAATATCGGAACTCGGAATCGGAATTCCGATACAGCAAATATCGGCCGATACCCGATATTTGCAGTATCGGAATGCTCAACACTAATAATGATAAGTCAAAAGATGGTATATACATCAGTAGATTTATATGACAGAGCATTATAATCAGTGAGGATTTGGAAGCTATGAGTATAGCACAATTTATTATAGCCTGTATAAAAGCCGAAGCAGGGAATGCAGTGCAGCAAACATTTTGATGTGAATCTATTTATTAAGAGGATGTCACATCCTACTATTAGAAATAGGGAGAAAAATAAAAAAAATAAAAAAACATGACATTACTTACACTGTGATTGCATTAACCCCTTAATGTCCACTGACGTGCAGAGTCCGTCATGGCAAGGTGTCAGTTCCGGCAACAGGACGGACTCTGCACGTCATGGCTTTGATCTACCACTGCGTGTAAACACGCAGTGGTAGATCAGTGCCGACAGCTGTCACAGACAGCTGACAGGCACGGCAAGCGGTGTGGGGACCTTTGCCGTCGGTCCCCGCACCTACAGCGCTGTGCTTGGTCAGTCAATCTGACTGACCAAACACAGCAGCGATCGTGCAGGAGAAGCTGAAATTTCAGCTTCTCCAGCGCGATCAGTGCAGGAGCCGCACAGCAGTGGCCAGGCTTCCTGCACTGACAGCCAGGAGCGGAGCCGCCACCGCCCCTGGCTGTTAACCCCCTGACTGCTGCGATCGAGCGCGATCGCAGAGCTCAGGGGGGAGGCAGAGGGTCGGGAGCTCCCTCTGCCTCAGATCGGCACCCTGCAATGTATTTGCAGGGGCCGATCTCTGCCTTGATGACCCGGGGGTTGTCATGACAACCTCCGGATCATCTAGCTACGGAAAGCTGCTGTGATCATTGTCACAGCAGCTTCCACTATAGTTGCAATGCATTGCAATGCCAGAGCATTGCAATGCATTGTAACTGCAATAAAAAGTAAAAAAAGTGAAAGTCCCATAAAGGGACAAGTTAAAAAAAAAATCATTTTTTAAAAAAAAATTGTAAAAAAAATATTAAAAAATAATTTAAAAAAAATCCCCTAAAAAATACACATTTTTATGTAATAAAAAAAATAAAAAACAAAAAACATACACATGTTAGGTATCGCCACGTCCGTAAAAATCCCATCTATAAAAGCGTAACCCTAGTTAACCCCTTCAGTGAAAGCCGTAGAAAAAAACCACAAAAAAGTAGTAAATTATACTTTTTCCAAGCGGTATCATTATACCGCTTGGAAAAAGTGCAATAACACGCGATCAAAAAGTCAAATATAAATAATCATGGTACCGCTGAAAATGTCATCTTGTCCCGCAAAAAACTAGCCACTATACAGCATCATCAGCGAAAAAATAAAAAAGTTATAGCTCGTGGAATAAACTGATACAAAAATAATTATTTTTTCTATAAAATTTTTTATTGTGTAAAAAACGCCAAAACATAAAAAAAATATATAAATGAGTAATCGCCGTAACCGTAGTGACCCAAAGAATGAAGCTGCTTTATCAATTTTACCACACACGGAACGGAGGAAAAAAAAAAAAAAAAAAAACAATTCCTGAATTGCTGGTTTTTGTTCATTCTGATTTCACAAAAATCGGAATAGGAAACGATCAAAAAACGTTATGTGCCTGAATATGGTACCAATAAAAACGTCAGCTCGTCCCGCAAAAAATAAGCCCACAGATAACTCTGTCGGCCGAAATATGGAAAAATTATAGCTCTCAAAATACGGCGATGCAAAAATTTCTTACAAAAAATTATTCCAAGAAAAAGCATCTTTTAGTGTGTGACAGAAGCTAAACATGAAAAAAGGGTGTAAATCTGGTATCGCTGTAATCGCACCGATCCGAGGAATAAAGTCGCCTAATCACTAATACCGCACGAGGAATGCCGTAGAAAAGAAAACCAATTCTTCACCTTTTGTGGATTTGTTCATTGTGCCTCCCAAAGATCGCAGTAAGGCGATCACAGTGGTTCCCCCCCCACATATGGGGTATCAGCGTACTCAGGACAAAATGCACAATAGCTTTTGGGGTCCTATTTCTCCTGTTACCCTTAGAAAAATAAAAATTTGGGGCAAAAAGGTCATTTTTGTGGAAAAAAATATGATTTTTTTATTTTCACGGCTCTACATTATAAACTTCTGTGAAGCCCTTGGGGTTCAAAGTGCTGACCACACATCTAGATAAGTTCCTTGGGGGTCTAGTTTGCAAAATGGGGTCATTTGTGGGGGGTTTCTACTGTTTAGGCACATCAGGGGCTCTCCAAGCGCGACATGACACCCGCAGACCATTCCATCAAAGTCTGCATTTAAAAACGGTGCTCCTTCCCTTCCGAGCTGTGCCATGCGTCAAAATAGTGGTTCCCCCCCACATATGGGATATCAGCGTACTCAGGACAAATTGCACAATAGCTTTTGGGGTCCTATTTCTCCTGTTACCCTTATAAAAATAAAAATTTGGGGGCAAAAAGATTATTTTTGTGGAAAAAAATATGATATTTTTATTTTCACGGCTCTACGTTATAAACTTCTGTGAAGCACTTGGGGGTTCAAAGTGCTCACCACACATCTAGATAAGTTCCTTGGGGGGTCTAGTTTCCAAAATGGAGTCACTTGTGGGGGGTTTCTACTGTTTAGGCACATCAGGGGCTCTCCAAACGTGACATGGCACCCGCAGACCATTCCATCAAAATCTGCATTTGAAAAAGGCGCTCCTTCCCTTTCCAGCTCTGCCATGCGTCAAAATAGTGGTTTACCCCCACATATGGGGTATCAGCATACTCAGGACACATTGCACAATAACTTTTGGGGTCCTTTTACCCTTTGGAAAATAACAATTGGGGTGGAAAGATCATTTTTGTGGAAAATATATGATTTTCTAATTTTACTGCTCTACGTTATAACCTTCTGTGAAGCCCTTGGGGGTTCAAAGCTTTCAACACACATCTAGATAAGTTCCTTGGGGGGTCTAGTTTCCAAAATGGGGTCACTTGTGGGGGGTTTCCACTGTTTAGGCACACAGGGACTCTCCAAATGCGACATGGCGTCCAATCTCAATTCCAGCCAAAAAAGTCAAATGGCGCTGCTTCCCTTCCAAGCTCTGCCATGCGCCCAAATAGTGGTTTACCCCCACATATTGGGTATCAGCGTACTCAGGACAAATTGCACAATAACTTTTGGGTCCTTTTACCCTTTGGAAAATAAAAATTGGGGGTGGAAAGATCATTTTAGTGGAAAAGATATGATTTTTTAATTTTACAGCTCTACGTTATAACCTTCTGTGAAGCCCTTGGGGGTTCAAAGCTCTCACCACACATCTAGATAAGTTCCTTGGGGGGTCTAGTTTCCAAAATGGGGTTACTTGTGGGGGGTATCCACTGTTTAGGAACACAGGGGCTCTCCAAATACGACATGGCGTCCAATCTCAATTCCAGCCAAAAAAGTCAAATGGCGCTGCTTCCCTTCCGAGCTCTGCCATGCACCCAAATAGTGGTTTACCCTCACATATGGGGTATCAGCGTACTCAGGACTAATTGCACAATAACTTTTGGGGTCCTTTTATCCTTTGGAAAATAAAAATTGGGATGAAAAGATCATTTTTGTGGAAAAAATATGATTTTTTAATTTTACGGCTCTACGTTATAACCTTCTGTGAAGCCCTTGGGGGTTCAAAGCTCTCACTACACATTTAGATAAGTTACTTGGGGGTCTAGTTTCCAAAATGGGGTCACTTGTGGGGGGTTTCCACTGTTTAGGCACACAGGGACTCTCCAAATGCGACATGGCGTCCAATCTCAATTCCAGCCAAAAAAGTCAAATGGCGCTGCTTCCCTTCCGAGCTCTGCCATGCACCAAAATAGTGGTTTACCCCCACATATGGGGTATCAGCGTACTCAGGACTAATTGCACAATAACTTTTGGGGTCCTTTTATGCTTTGGAAAATAAAAATTGGATGAAAAGATCATTTTAGTGGAAAAAACATGATTTTTTAATTTTACGGCTCTACGTTATAACCTTCTGTGAAGCCCTTGGGGGTTCAAAGCTCTCACTACACATTTAGATAAGTTACTTGGGGGGTCTAGTTTCCAAAATGGGGTCACTTGTGGGGGGTTTCCACTGTTTAGGCACACAGGGACTCTCCAAAGGCGACATGGCGTCCAATCTCAATTCCAGCCAAAAAAGTCAAATGGCGCTGCTTCCCTTCCGAGCTCTGCCATGCACCCAAATAGTGGTTTACCCCCACATATGGGGTTTCAGCGTACTCAGGACTAATTGCACAATAACTTTTGGGTCCTTTTATGCTTTGGAAAATAAAAATTGGGATGAAAAGATCATTTTTGTGGAAAAAACATGATTTTTTAATTTTACGGCTCTACGTTATAACCTTCTGTGAAGCCCTTGGGGGTTAAAAGCTCTCACAACACATTTAGATAAGTTACTTGGGGGGTCTAGTTTCAAAAATGGGGTCACTTGTGGGGGGTTTCCACTGTTTAGGCACACAGGGACTCTCCAAATGCGACATGGCGTCCAATCTCAATTCCAGCCAAAAAAGTCAAATGGCGCTGCTTCCCTTCCGAGCTCTGCCATGCGCCCAAATAGTGGTTTACCCCCACACATGGGTATCGATGTACTCAGGAGAAATTGTACAACAAATATTGTGGTTCATTTTCTACTGATACCCTTGACAAAATTTTAAAAAATTGTGTCGAAAGAAAAATTTTGGGAAAAAAAGTTAAATGTTAATTTTTTCCTTCCACATTGCTTCAATTCTTGTGAAGTACCTAAAGGGTTAATAAACTTCTTGAATGTGGCTTTGAACACGTTGAGGGGTGCAGTTTTTAGAATGGTGTCACTTTTGGGTATTTTCTATCATATTGACCCCTCAAATTCACTTCAAATGTGAGGTGGCCCCTAAAAAAAATGATTTTGTAAATTTTGTTGGAAAAATGAGAAATTGCTGGTCAACTTTTAACACTTATAACTTCCTAACAAAAAAAAAATTTTGGTTCCAAAATTGTGCTGATGTAAAGTAGATGTGTGGGAAATGTTATTTATTAACTAATTTTTGTGACATATCTCTCTGATTTAATGGCATAAAAATTAAAAGTTTGAAAATTGCAAAATTTTCAAAATTTTTGCCATATTTCCGTTTTTTTCATAAATAAACGCAAGTTATATTGAAGAAATTTTACCACTATCATGAAGTACAATATGTCTCGAGAAAACAATCTCAGAATCGCCAAGATCCGTTGAAGCGTTCCAGAGTTATAACCTCATAAAGAGACAGTGGTCAGAAATGTAAAAATTGGCCTGGTCTTTAACCTACAAAATGGCTTGGTCGTTAAGGGGTTAAAGAGCTTGAAAGAAATTGGAAGCAGTCCTAGGAGACCTCAGACTGTTATACATTAGTGATGTGCGCAATTGCTCGTTACTCTAGTTTGCCTAGGGTGCTCGGGTATGCACCGAGCATCACAAGCATACACAGTGACACGTTCTTGCGGCTGCATATTTTGCAGCCGCTTGACAGCTACAAAACATGCAGGTATTGCCCATATTCATCATGCAATATCCTAATACTTTGTGGATGTCTAACGGCTGCAAAACATGCGGTCGCAAGGGCTCGAACATGTCACTCGAGTATCCGTGAAACATGGAGCATACCCAGCACCCTAGACAAACTTGAGTAATGAGAATTTGCGCTCATCACTATTATACATGTCTTTTCTGGAGTACCTTGGATCTGCGAAAAAATGTATTTTTGGAATAATTCACTAAAGCTGGCAAAATCAAGTTAAATAATTCTATCAATTCTATTCATGTGACATTTCACCTTGCCCCTTTCCTTTAAAATGACCTCTGTTCAAATAATGTCTATAAAACTCTATTGTAGAGGTCAGTGAATCAGAGCCAGTTATTGCTATTTTCATGTAGCTGCTGAAAGAAAGAAGTCTGAACGTATTATTAGGTCAAGTGACCTCTTTATTTTTCAAAAACTTTTTCAAGAATTTCAAATTGTTTATAGAAACTCACTTGTCCCAGCTTTGCAACTCACTGCTTGACCAATGGCAGACTCACTTTCTCTTTCTAGCTCTAGTCATAGCTTCCAAATTCAGTAGAGTTGGTTCAAAAAGATTTGCACGTCCCATTCCATTGGCCATCAAAGTGGCTTGTGGCCATAGGATTGGAGAGGGAGTATTATCTCTTACCTGCCAATGTCTACACCCCTTTTTGATTAGCTGGCCTGGCTCAATGTTATCATTGCAGCGTGAAGCATATATCACACTGCACTAGGCCGGCTAATCAAAAGTAGAACTGCAGACACTAACAAGTACAAGGTGATACTCCCTCTCTTGTCCAGCAACCATAGATCCCTCATGCTGCTGATGGAATGGGATGTTCAAATAAATTTGCACTATTCTAATTGCCAGTCTCTTTTACACTTTGTCAACTCCAGAGTTCATTAGGCCTCACGTGACATCTTTCCACATTACTCTGCAACAAAATTACCTAGAGTCTAAGCAGTACAAGAAGGGCGAAAGAGTGAATATGGAAGAGAAATTTGGAGCAGAATAAGTGAGCCAGTGGAGTATCAAATGGCAACCGGTGGCACCAGGACAAGAGAGAGGTAAGGTGGTTATAAGTTTGCTTTTTAACCTCTTTAACAGCCATAAAAAGAATCATGCAAAATAGTGGCCAACTTTGAAATGAATTAATTTGCTCATCCCTAGATATTACCTATTGTGAATAGTGGATCCCTTGTTATCTCCTGTATTTAGAGGTGATACCTGTGATTGTAATTACCTACAATGACCATAAGTCTTCTGTACAAAACAGGAAGTATGAGGTTGGTAAATGGTAGGATTTTTGATATTTTGTAAACAATTATAGCAATATAGAAAATAAAACGTATAAAAGGAGAAATCAAATAAATGAAACAATTAGAACTTGATTTAAATAACAAGTCAGTTACTATTGATACATTCCTTTTAAATCAATACCAAGAACCAGGTAGCGGTGCCTAGCTATGCAGCTGGGGCATACATTTTTACAGTTCAGTTTTCAAGGGTATTGCAGTTTTAATATCTTGACTACTTAAAGAAAAGATGTTTCAGAAGACTGACCTTGAGGAAGACACATTTTTGTGTCGATACACGTCCTAGATCCCATGTGACCTGGTGTGTGCATCTACCTGGGGGCTATTTTGTGTTACCATCGGGGTAGGAGAAATTTGTCCATGCCTCCATGGCCTCCTTGTTGGTAACATGCTTAATAGCTCTGACTTGAACCAAATCTGGTTGTATTACTTGTGTGCCCCTTTCTTAGTGGAAGTATAGCCTTCTAGCATCATTGCAAAATAACATTCTCTGTGGTATGCTTCAAGTATATTGACACTTAGTATTTATGATGTGGCTATATATGTAAATAGCATGCATACAGTTGATAATTGAGGTGTGTAAAAATTGGGCCTTTAGTAGACAGAAAGCATTTATATACATTTTTATATTTCTTTAAGCACACTTATTATCTGGGTATATGGGATTAATAGTATTATACTTTACATTACCATGATCCATTTCTTGTCTTATGTCTGCTTTAGACTAGATTTTTTAATAGCTTTTAACTAAGTGCTTGTTTGTGGTGTTTGCTTAATTAAAATAAACACATTTTTTGTATTATACTGATTTGTGGTGATCCCTAAGATTAGTGCATATACTTTTTCCTGTGAGTTTCCATGTTTCAGAAGTTATTAACTTCTGGCTTTTGATGGGTAAAATGTCTATATCTGTATTACAGTAATTACCGAGTACAGAGACAAGTTACAGTAAGATGCACAGTATCAGTCAGCATGCTTCTCTATAAATAGCCTTTATTTTGCATCCTAATTATGGTACATGCATAATAAAACACAAGTAACATAGTGAGTAAAGATGCAGGTAGTCATTGAATTCTAATCTGCTAAATATTTGACAGGGATTAAGTTTAGAACTGCTTGAAAAATACAACCGCTATACAACCAAAACACTTGGCCTCTGGCTCCAATCTCTTATGGAAATTAATGCCAATGGAAGTGTCAGTTTCAATTTTATAATGTTATTGGATGTAGGCGAGGCTGGAAGAGGTCCCATATTCCTGACAGCCTATCATAGTGATGTGGATTATGGGTAAGTAGACAGACAGTTCTGACAAGGGAGGCAATGACTCAAGATCAATTATAGCTGACAAGGCTATCTCTAAGCTACATCATTTATTGCTGACACGATTATGTTCTCTATGGAGATGAGAGTTTCAGAAAAATGTATTTATATCATCTGAAATAGTAATCAGAAACCATTGAAATTCTAGGAGAGATAGCAGGCCCTTCTCCTTACCACACTCTAGTAAAGTATCATATTCATGGAAGCGGAGATAAGGAGAGCTGATGTGTCACCGCATTACAGGCTCAAGACTTCATAAAATCACCTCTTCATTACACTTATACATCTCCTATCAGTTTTATATCTGTCAATGCTAATGCACATTTTTCACTTCTATTACACAAAAAAGCCCTCTTGTGTTGGCTGTCTGCTGAATCAAGCTGATGCCGTTAGCAGACTCTCTTGGTGAATAAATCAGCATGCATCATTAAACACAATATACATTCAGCCGAGGGCTGTTGACTCACTGAACTCATCCTTCTGGACAAGGTCGTACTCGTTACGGCCAAGGGAGAATCACTTTATTGTTTTCCTGTTGTTAGCATATCTTATTTTCAGCAACTAAATATGAAAGGTAACTAATGTCAAGAATTACATAAACTGGCACAATTACTTTCTTTTTTAATCAGTAAGGAAATGTTTGAGGATCACAAGGTGTATATTGGCTTGTGGCAATTTAAATCATAAATTAGTTGTGGAATAGAGGTACAATGAAAAATAATCAGGCCGTCTTCGTTTCCAAATGCGAGGAAAGTGATTACTCGGACAGTCAAAATTGAGTAACTTTGGATTTTTATGCCTGAAAATTTAAAATTTATGTAATTCCAGTGTGTCAATTGAGTCAACAGAGTAGGTAAGCTATGTTCCAAAGATAAAGGTATGTTTTGTCTATTAACTATTGAAGCATTTTACTGGAGTTCAAATTAATATATCATCAGTATCTAGTATCACTCTATAACTAATACGCTCCTAAGTAAGCAGTTAGAATTAACTATGAGATTCTTTGAATTCAATTGTGGTAAGATATAGTTAGAGATGGGTGGACCCCTGAATGTTCAGGTTGGTGATTTCAGACAAACAGTTAAAAAAAGTTCAGTTTCGGGTACCAGAACAGTACCCAAACCCGGACCCTAATCACTTGAATAAGAGGCCTGAACGTCCAGTGTTTGCCATTGTTTATCTCCTCTGGTGTTGGAAGATGGGACTACTACACCTATCAGCCTACACCTGCTGCCCCTAATAAAATTGTGAGCAGGTGCAGCAGATGGGAGTATTCATCAGCCGTCGCCTGTGCTCTAAATAAACAATTTAAAAAAATGGCCTAGGTTCCCCTATATTTTTGATAACCAGTTAGGCAAAATAGACAGCTGTGGGCTGCAACACTCAGCTATCAGCTTTAGCAAAGTTGGTTATCAAGAAGAGAGGGTTCCCCACGATGTTTCTTTTTTAATTATTTAAATAATTTAAAAACCGGCATGGGGTTACTCCCATTTTTGACAACCAGTTAAACTAAAGCAGACAGCTGGGGGCTAGTATTCTTAGTCTTTAAGGGGCAATGGATATCACCCCCAAGCCTAAAAGGAGTAGCCAACAGCTGCCAAGAAAAAGTGCATCGATTAGATACACCAATTCTGACACTTTGCCCGGCTCTTGCCACTTGCCCTTGGGCAGTGGCAAGTGTGGTTGATATCACCTTTGTATTGTCCGCTGACATCAAGCCCACGGCTTAGTAATGGAGAGGCAATTAATACAGTCTGAATAAAATGTTTTATTTGAAATAAAAAAACACATGCTTACTTTTTTATTTAAAAATAACAAAACACAGTTATACTCATCTAATGCCCATACCACTAGTCTCCTGTAAAAAAACAAAAATAAAAAACAACCATATCCGTCACCTGTCCATCGTTCTGTCCCATGCTGTAATCTATGTTTGAGGATAAACAGTTTTCAACCTGGACGGTGCTTAAGGCAACTGTCCAAGCTTAGAACCACTGAGGAATGAGCTGCTTCGAGCTCAGCGTCAGTGACTATAGGTGATGTCATTGAGGTTTCCTCTAGTCACTAAGGCTGCATTTGCAGCTGGGCCCATGAACTGCGGTAACCTCGGTGAGATCACTGCTAGCTACAGTGAGAAAAAGTAGCACAGTGCTGCTGTGAGTACACCACAGTTCATAGTGAGAAATTTCTCATTTCTCCGGGTGAACTCCCTGAGCTCAGCGCTGCACCGTGAGACCATCCAGGTTGAAAACCGTTTATCCCCAGACATGGATTATGGCATAGGATAGAACGATGGACATATGAGGGATATAGTTGTTTTTATTTTTGTTTTATTGCAGGAGACAAGGGCTTCAACAAAGTTAGCGTTTGGTGAGTATAACTGTGTTTGTTATTTTTCAATAAAAAAGTAAAAGTGTGTTTTTTTATTTCAAATAAAAGTCTTTATTCTGACTGTGTGCTTATTTACAATACAACTATAGGATTAGTAATGGATAGGTGTCTTATAAATGCCTCTCCATTAATAAGCCATTGGCTTGATGTCACCGGACAATACAAAGGTGCCATCAACCCCTCAAATATGAACCCCACTTGCCACTGACACAGGGAAAGTGTTAAGAGCTAGCCAAAGTGCCAGAATTGGCGCATCTAACAGATGTGCGCTTTCTGTGCAGATGCGGTCTGCTATTTTTTGGCTGGGGGCAAATATCCATGTCCCCTTCCCAGCCTGAGAATACCAGCTCCAAGCTGTTTGCTTTAGCTTGGCTGGTTGTCAAAAATGAGTGGGACCTCATGCCATATTTATAAATGATTTATTTAAATAATTTTAAAAAACAGCGTGAGACCACTTTATTCTTAATAACTAGCCTTGCTAACCCTGACAGCTGAGGGTTTCAGCCCACAGCTGTCAGTTTTGCCTGTCTGGTTATCAAAAATACACGGGCACGCATGCCGGTATTTTCTTTTTTTTCTACTTGTTTAGATCACAGATGTCAGCTGATAAATATTAGTGGCAGCAAGCATAGGCAGATGGAAGTAGTAGTCCCGTTAGCTGACGCCAGTGACCGGAGGTAAACTTTTTACTTTCTATCCCAGCTGTGGTCTCACGCTGTGAAGCCACAGCTGTGTTACCAGTGGTAATGATTTTACCTCCGATCAGAGGCAGTCAGTGACACGCTGTCATGGGCCGAACCTGAACAGTATCAGGGACTTCCTGGTGAAGTCTGTGTTCGGTGTCCATACGAGAACAGTAGGTGTTCGGTACCGATGCCGAACTTTACTGTTTGGATTTGCCAATCTCTAGATATAATTCATCACATTCATGATTACCTTCTTCTTGCCAGTTGATCATCCAATATTGAGTTATCAACTTTTATGGAAAGACGCATATTCATTTGTCATAACATTGTGACATTAAAAGCTCATGTAGAGATCCATCCCGGTCCTCATCTGGAAGTCCTGGCCTAGTGCTAAGAAGCCCAGGGACCCAGCCCTCACTGAAGTGATAAGAGGATGCGATGAGTACCGAACAAGGGAAAGTGAGGACTAGAGGGGCCAGGGAGGTGAGTGATAAGGCGAGAAAATGATTTTTTTTATTTATAACTTTTTGATGGTAATTAAAGTTTTCCAAAATGGCAGCAGAAACCTGCCATTTGACTGAATTCATGCAATTGAAAATTTGAAAAATTCATTTCGGTGAATGTAGAAATTTGGAAAATTTGAGCAGAATTAAATTTCACTCACATAAATTTTTGTATGACTAGTTACATAGTTAGATCATTTACCAATAATATAGGAGAATATACGTAAAGGGTTACATAAGTTAAAAGTCTACACTATTCAGTAAATCAAAACATAATGATAACAGGGCAGACATATAAAAAATAGTATAGGATGTCTAAATTATTCAAAATGTACCTATAACTTTACTAGATTCATTTTACATGTTATGGTGATTTTTCATTTTTGCACTATTATTTCTTTCCCCTCTTCCTCCAAGAGTAATAACTTTTTTGTTTTCTATGTATATATTGATATGAGAGCTAGTTCTTTATGCCATGAGTTGTAGTATTGATGGCACCATTTTACTATTTAATGTATTGGAAAAAAATTAAAAAAGTCAAATCCTTTCAAATTCCAAAAAAGTAATTACTCAGTTGTATTTTGGGTTTTGTTTTTGCATTATTGACTATATGGAAAAATTGACTTATCGACATTGTTCTCCATGGTCAGAATGATTATAGCAATAAAAAAATGGTATTTTATTATTCAAATAGCGAAAAAACTTCACCAAGGACAGGGATCCGACATTGGACATACCAGTATGTTCAGTGTCAGGAAGGGGTGAAAGTAAAGTCTACCGAACCTGACAATTATGGTGGGTCTGTCTAAACCATCTAATGTGTATTTGTTTGGAAGACACCAAAGAGGAAAGAACTGTCAAGTGTGCTGAATTTCAATACGCGTAATCATTTCTTCTCAAAATGAATAAACACAAACAGAGGTGCCTAACTGTGTCCAAAAACCATTTACCTTTTTGAGAACACTTGCATTCATGATTGAGCCAAGTGAACATTTAAATGAAGACTTAGGGAAAAATTTAAAGTATATGGAAATCAAGAGATTTCCATGAAATCTCTGATTTTATCTGCTTTTCATACTGGAAATTTACACTGAAAGAACGTTTTCTCCAGGAGCTTAGGAAGTAAGTTTAGAAGAGACTTCAGAGGCGATGAAAATAAAACAAACAATTCGATCTAATGCCTTAAAACTGTTAAAGTATCT
This sequence comes from Oophaga sylvatica, assembly GCA_033576555.1. Lineage (NCBI taxonomy): Eukaryota > Metazoa > Chordata > Amphibia > Anura > Dendrobatidae > Oophaga > Oophaga sylvatica. The sequence continues at coordinate 441,964,216 of JARQOD010000004.1, read as the reverse complement.
AGTTTTATCCACAGTTTGAAGTGGATACTCCTGAATGAATGCCGATTGATCTCAAGTTCTTTGAAGATTCATTTAAAGTGAACTTCTCTTTTAATTCCCATTGAGAAGGTATTTTCTGATCAAAACTATTATTCATGAGAATGTAGCATATTAACTCTTTAGAAATCACTAAGTTGATATAAGATTCCAAATCAATTAACCTAAACGATATGAATGATATATAATAAATACATATGGATCAATTATGATAAAGGCTGCACTATTTTCTCTTATCTGACTGCCTTCTCCTTCACAAGTATGTTTTATCCTCCTAACGTTAGTAAGTAAAGAAGTATTTTTATACTATTTGGTAATATTGCTTGAGTATAGATTTTTTATATGCATCCGTGAAGAGTCACATTGTCTATTACACACAAAAGACTCGTTAGTAGTGTTGAGCGATACGATACTGCAAATATCGGTTTCGGCCGATATTAGCTGTATCGGGCTTTCGATTCTGAGTACCGATATTTTCGTCATATCGGATACCGGAATCGGATTTGTCACTGTCACTGTGAGTGTCCGTCGGTCGGGTCTGTCAGGAGTCAGCGGCACTTACCTAGCAGAAGATCTCCGGCGGTCACGTCCTGGACTGCTTGATGGCCGCCATTATCTTCTCCCTGGCGGTCACATGCAGTTTTTCGCGATAACTGCAGTGACTGCAGGGTAATCCCGGCCGTAAACCAGTCGATGAGTCACCGCGGGGAAGCAGGTAATCAGCTGTGCTGCGCCGGGATGACAGGCTCTGCTGTCATTCTGATTAAGCAGAGTGGATCGTCGTGGGACACTCGTTACTATGGACTGCGTCGGACAGGTGGTATACTGCTGTTTTTTTTTTTCATTTTTTAAAGGAGATCGATGGCGTCGCAGGATGAGACTGTTAATAAAGTAATGAAAACTGTGTTGTGTTTTTATTAAATAAAAAACTTTTTTATGAACATTCACCCGTCCGGGTACATCAACAATTTAACTATTTACATACAGGGACCCTGTCCGGGTTATTTATAATTTTTGGCAGGGGTGTTCCAGGTACCACCTGGTACTCTTCTGATGCTTGCCAAACATCCGAGACACCAAGGACCACCAGGACCTGATGACGTCGTGTGGCCTGTACAGTCAAGTCGTGACCCGCTATCTGTGTCTGTGTGGCCACCTCTTTCATCTCCCTCCGGGTCTGGAGCCCTATGTCCCGGACTGAACGAACCAGGGGGCCTAACAGTCGCCGGGTACGGGCCAGCTATCATTATCATGTCCATAGCTGGGGCTGCTGAGGAGACCACTGAGGAAGGCTGGGGAGATTTACGGCGTGGGTGGGCACTTGTGCAGAGGCCTGGATGTGGGAGGCTGAAGGCTCCGAGGGTCTCACAGGTTCCTGACACTCTGGAGAGTAGGGGTCGCACCTGGTAACATTTAGGGCGTACCATCCATTGTAACCCCAGTGTCGGGTGTAAGTCACCAAGTCTCCTGGCAACAGGTCCCTCCTCGGGTGTCCTTCTGGGAGGTGAGTCTCCACGTCCCGCCGGGTCACAAACACTTCTAAATAAAGTCCAGGCTCCTGGATGAAGCCCCAACCACCTTTTAACTTAAAGTTCCGTACTGCACCCTTACGCCGCGGCTCCCACAGGGTTCCTTTATCTTTTCTCATCCGGTCTTTATCTGCCTGGTCCTTCTCCAGGTGACGTTGCCGAAGCTTTTGGGATTCTCGCTGCTCCCTTTGTCGCTCTGCTTCCCGCTCCCGACGTCTCCACTCTTCCTCCTGACGCCGGTTGTAATTCTCCTCCACCAGCATCTCCATGTCTCCACCATCAAACTGCAGCTTACGATGTCCGGTTTGCGGCAGCTCTCCTGGCGCCCGACAGTCCTGGCGGCGCTCACCTGCGGAGGAAGCAGCCGGCTCTGGAACAGATGACAGTCGGGGCTCCGGTACAGACAGGTAGACCTCTGGTGCCTGCGCGGCCTCCTCCATGAGGACGGGTGTCGCTTCTTCTGTCTCAGCGACGGGGGCAGACAGCGGGATCTGGGGTGCTGCCGGTGCAGCGTTTTTTGCAGGAACGGGTGCCTCCACTGCGACAACGTCAACCGGATCACATTGCAAGGGCTGGGATGCCCGCACGGACTCCTCTACTAGAACGGGTGCCTCACCTTCTGGTACAGACACTTCAGGTAAGAGGGATTGGCGCCACTCCAAGTTTAGTTTTAGGGCACACCAGCTGGCTTCCATCCTGGCGACCTCCTCCCGGTGCCGGGCCAGGCCTCTTAGGGTATCCTCCGCTTCTTGCAGCGTAGGAGGGTTTCCAGACCGGTGCCCAACGGTGGTTCCGTGGCGATCGGGTCGCTTCCGTGGGGGGAGAGCTCTGACTGCTCCATCCCTTCACACTTCTGCTCGTGTCCATTAGCCATCTCTGCCAAGTCACATGTGTCATTAGCATCTGGAGAGGGCCCCTCTTTTGTAGTGAGGCGGGACCTTCGTGTTAGTTTCCGCACACTGAGGAGGATGAGGAGGCGGAACTGAAGAGCTGTGGGGCACGATCTTACATTGCAGTAACATTTAGAGTGGTCGGCCATCGTTTTCGCGCCACTGAGTGTACACCCACGAAGAGCACGCCCTTCTTCTTCACCAGTGCCTCGTCGTGACGCAGATATGGCGAAAAAATGGAAAATACATTCTCTGATGATTTTAGCAATTCTCAAGCACAAAACCAGTTCAATTCAGGCACACAGGACTCGCTTATAGCGAGCTACAGAATCCTGTTTGTGACGCCCAAGTTGAGTCGCACAGAGCCAGAGGTTTTGGGGGTACTCAGCACCGAGCCCGTCGACTTCTATGGGGTATGTCACGGCTTTACCCGGCAATTGAATCAGAGTCTATTTTACTATGTAGGAAGTGTATAAACTATAAATATATGTATATATATATGTCACAATGACATGTATATATATATATATATATATATATATATATGTATTCTATGTGTGTATATTTTGTGTTTACAACGAAAGAAAGGGTTTTTTTTGTTGCGATATTTTGTTCCCATAGACTTACATGGGACTTCCGGTATCGGAATCGGATATCGACGATATTTAGTGATATCGGCGATACCATTCCGATCCGATATTTTTAGATATCGAGCAGTATCGCTCAACACTACTCGTTAGTCATTAAGAGATGCAGTCTCAGAGCTTCACAAGAGTTGACGTAGACTGGTTGACCTTTTTAAGGACTCCCTAGGAGTTGCACTTCAAAAAGCTCAGAGTACGTAGACTAAAACTACAAAAACGTGTGTCATCTATTCTCCTTAGGAAAACAGATGATAAAAAGTAATGTATGCTTGTTCTAAATGCGAGTAAAAGTTAATATTCATCTATGGAATAAGATAATGATTGAGGAAAAAGAAATGTAAATCACGAAGTTCTCGTTACTGACTTCTAAAAATAAATTTTGTAGGTGCCATTTTTTTATTATAACAGGAATAATATGTCAATTAAGTCTTAAATTATGGTAGTGTTGTTAACATACTTCCTGAAGTAAGTTAGCCTAGCCATGGATTTCTTGCAGACAAACCTGGTGATTAAATTGTAGAATATATTTGCTAGCATCCAAGAGTTGCCATCTAGCTGTTTTGTGCCATGTGCTGCCCTCAGATAATCAGAAAAAAACATCACACATATAGTAATTCACTCTCATGCTGTGGTTTTCTAAATGTTCTCTCCTTTTGTAAACAAGAGGCCAGAACAAAATCAATGACATGAAATGTCAATTTTCAAATTAGAATCTAACCTCTAACAAAATCAAGGTTGCAATTAACGAAAAGCCACAAATGTGTGTAATAATGCACTTATGATTGGATCAATATGAATTTCTTTTCTCTAATTGCTTTTGGAATGTAAATGCTTTGACCCTGTAATCCTATTGCGTAGTACTAATTAATTTTCTTTGGACATTTTTCCATTTGGCCATCATGTCTATTCGTTTTGAACGGGATTTTAAAACATGAATTAAATTACATTTATCATACAGGGTATTATATAAGATTATTTGGTAGCATATATTTTCATAGGATGCTTAGGATACTTTTAAAACTTTTAAACTCTCTTATATAATTGCTGCTCCTAATAAAAATGTATAATCTTCATTGAAGTTGAGATATATATTTTTTTAAATACAAAGCAACTTGTGTATGGAAGTAGCATGATTGCATAAAGGGTTATTTCCAACATTAATATTTATCACCAATCTAAAGAACTTGCCAATTGATAAAGGTTCATTTCAAGGCTTACCAGAATATAGGCACCATTGCTCTATTCATTCACCAAGGGACTGCCAAAAATACAGTGCCTTGCGAAACTATTCGGCTCCCTGGAATTTTTCAATCTTTTCCCACATATCATGATTCAAACATAAAGATACCAAATGTAAATTTTTGGTGAAGAATCAACAACAAGTTGGACACAGTTGTGAAGTTGAACAAAATGTATTGGTTATTTAAAATTTTTGTGGCAATACAAAAACTGAAAAGTGGGGCGTGCAATATTTGTTAGGGTTCGAGTTCCCGCTCCTGCACAAGGGGAGTCTCGAACCAGTGCCGCTGCGGTCTCCCATTCATCTCCGGCCGCAGTGGAGCCTGCTCAGCAGAGACGTCGTTCCAAGCGTCTTGCCCACTCCACTACTGGGCAGTGACTTGCTGCTGCCTTTCCTGGATCTGCTATTATAGCCAGTTCTGGAGCAGACGTCTTTGGGATAAAGTCCTGCATTTTCCCTTCTGAGCGTGCCCAGAGTGAGATCTCTCATTGGAGATCAGGGGTCACATGCTCAGGTACTGCAGCAGCTCCTATTGGCCCGCCAGGAAGGCCCTGTTACTACTAGTCTTCTGAACAGGTTCTCATTGGTCCTTGTTCCTGGAAGGTCCTGTAGCTGTTGCTATAAAAGGGTAGCATGGCTGGGCCGCCATGCGCTAATATCAACCATTGTATGCTATGCGCCAGTGTGGTCATGCGTGTGTGTGGTTAGGGACCCGGCTGAAATAAGCCACTAGAATACCGACTTAATCGGTGAGGAGTTTAGTGTGCTAGCTGGTCAGGGTCGGTGTCCTAGATGCCCTAGATTACCGGCATAACCGGTGAGGAGTTTGATTGCCGTATTCAGGGTCTGGCGTTCAGACGCCATAGATTGCGGGTGACTCCCGCGAGGACATTAGCGCATGACCACGTATTATGCTCGCTAGCAATTTACCGTGTGCCTGAGAGCCTGACAGGACACGGTGTTTGTTCTCAGCGGCTCTGTGACGTAACAGGGTTCGCTCTCGACGCTAGACAGCGCCCTAGCGTTTTACTTTGCGGCTCACTGAAGCTAAGTGAGTTCGCACATATCGCCATATAGCACTGTGGCATCCCGTTAGCGGCTCTGTGAATTAACAGAGTCTGCACTTACTGCCACAACGCGCTACGGCGTTTATTTTAGCGACTCTGCGGGATAACAGAGTTCGCTACTTTCGTCATCTTACTAGCAGCAGGCTTTGCTTGCACGGTGGACCCCGGGCTGCGAACGCACCTCTCCACTTTATATATTTGGTGCGTTCCGCAGACCCTAACATAATATTAGCGCCAGGGTCTGGCTAGTAAAATGGCGGACGAACAGCGTCTATTGCAGTACATCCAGCAGCTGAAGGGTAGGTTGGAGGCTCTTGAGAGCACAACCTCAGCTGTGGATGTTACCGCAGTCGCTGTTCAGGCTGCTAGCGTGGCTGCAGCCAGTTTGTCCTCTGCCACCTCTGCCCCTACATTATCCCACCTCCCGCTTCCTGACAAGTTTGCCGGTGATAGCAAGCAATGTCGGGGATTCGTGAGTCAGTGCTCTATACATCTCGAGCTTCTGGCTGCACGTTTTCCCACGGATCGGGCACAAGTGGGTTTTGTACTTTCTCTACTCTCGGGCAGAGCGTTGGAGTGGGCAACGCCGCTGTGGGAGCGCGATGATCGTGTGGTGCAGAGTGCTCCTCGTTTCTTGGAGGCTCTTAAAAAGGTCTTTTTAGGACCCCAGGTCACCCACGATACGGCGCTACAACTGCTGGCATTGACACAGGGTTCGTCTTTGGTCAGTCAGTTTTCCGTCCAGTTTCGGACTCTGGCTGCTGAGCTAGATTGGTCTGATAAAGTTCTTATTCCTATCTACTGGCGGGGACTGGCTGACCATGTTAAAGACGCTTTGGCTACCAGGGAGATTCCCGCCACACTGGAGAAGCTTATCTCCATATCTACCCGCATTGACCTCCGTTTTCACGAGCGGAGGTTGGAGCGGGCCCAGTGTAGGCAGAGGTTTCGGTTGGCTCCTACCTTTGCCAAACCTCTCGAATTCCCCGATCTGGCGTCCGAACCTCAAAAGGCCACAGAAGTTCCTCATGCAGGACCTAAGTCTCGGTCCGTCCGAGTATCCGTGGTTTGTAACCATTGTCAGCAGACAGGACACTATGCCAACAGATGTCCACAGCGATCGGGGAAGCGATCGCGTCTAGTGGCCCTGGGAGGAGGTTCACTAGAGACAGCGGCATTTTCCTCCAAGATAACATTTAAAGGGACAATCACTGTTGGTACTTCCATTCTCACCGCCGACCTTTGCGTGGACTCAGGAGCAGAGGGGAATTTCATGTCCTCTAGCTTTGCTCGCCGTCATGCAATACCTCTGGTGGCGCTTGACAAATCAGTGACTGTTCGGGTAGTGAATGGGTCGTCATTGCCCTCACAAATTACACACCAGACTGTCCCACTTGCATTGTCTGTATCTCCTTCCCATCAGGAATTTATTTCCCTACTCGTCCTTCCCGAGGGAATAGACGAGATCCTACTAGGTATACCTTGGCTCCGTTTCCACTCCCCACATATAGAGTGGACTTCGGGTAGGATACTGGGTTGGAGTGATGCATGTACAGGCAGATGTGTCAGAAGTTGCGTTCAGGTTACCACTACTGAGTTACCCGCAGATCTTACTCCACTTCCCAAGCACTACTGGTCATATGCAGACGTGTTCTCCAAGAAGGCTGCGGAGACTCTTCCGCCTCATCGCCCCTATGACTGTCCTATCGACCTCTTGCCTGGCGCAGAACCTCCTCGGGGAAGGGTCTATCCCCTCTCTCTTCCTGAGATAGAGGCCATGTCGCAATATATTCAGGAGAACCTGGCAAGAGGGTTTATTAGGAAGTCGGTGTCACCGGCAGGGGCGGGATTTTTCTTCGTGCAGAAGAAAAACGGAGAATTGCGTCCGTGTATTGATTACAGGGGTCTTAACGCCATCACCGTTAAAAACAAGTACCCGTTGCCCCTGATCTCTGAGCTATTTGATAGGCTTCGGGGAGCAAGGGTATTCACTAAACTAGATCTGCGCGGTGCTTATAACCTGATTCGCATCCGTGAGGGGGACGAATGGAAGACGGCTTTTAATACCAGGGATGGGCATTACGAATATCTGGTGATGCCCTTTGGGCTCTGTAATGCTCCAGCCGTTTTCCAAGACTTTGTCAATGACATCTTCCGGGATATGCTCTCCACCTCGGTCGTAGTCTATCTGGATGATATACTCATCTTCTCTCCAGATATTGACTCCCACCGGAGGGATGTTGGCAGGGTCTTCGACCTCCTACGGGCAAATTCCCTTTACGCAAAGTTGGAGAAATGTGTGTTTGAGCAGGAGTCCTTACCTTTCCTGGGCTATATCATCTCCGCCCAGGGATTGGCAATGGATCCTGCCAAACTACAGGCGGTGATGGACTGGCAAGAACCCCACTCTCTAAAGGTGGTGCAGCGCTTTATGGGGTTCATTAATTACTACCGTCAGTTCATTCCCCACTTCTCAACTTTGGTAGCTCCCGTGGTTGCCCTTACCAAAAAGGGAGCTAATCCCAAATTGTGGTCTGAAGAGGTCTCCAAGGCCTTCACGTCTATTAAGTCTCATTTCGCTAGAGCTCCCATCCTACATCGCCCCGATGTTGATAAGCCATTTATATTGGGGTGGATGCCTCGTCCGTTGGTGCTGGAGCAGTCCTCTTCCAAAAGGATGCTCAAGGTCGGAAGCATCCATGCTTCTTTTTCTCCAAGACCTTCACACCAGCAGAGAGGAATTATTCCATCGGGGACAGGGAGTTGCTAGCAATGAAGTTGGCCTTCTCGGAGTGGAGACATCTGTTGGAGGGAGCTCGCTTTCCCTTCCAAGTCTTCACGGATCACAAAAACCTGGTATATCTTCAGACAGCCCAGCGGCTTAATTCTCGCCAAGCCAGATGGTCCTTGTTCTTCTCCCGGTTTCATTTCACACTGCATTTCCTCTCGGGAGAGAAGAACATTCGTGCCGACGCTCTCTCTCGCTCTGTGGTGTCCTCGGAGGAGGAGGTGGAGGAGCCTCGGCTTATCGTCCCCACAGAGAGCCTGAGAACAGTGGCCCTGGTTTCGCTAGAGTCTGTGCCCCCGGGCAAGACTTTTGTGCCTACTAATTTGCAACCGGAGGTACTCTCTTGGGCACATTCGTCCAGGGTGGGTGGACACTTTGGGGCAAAGAGGACATCTGAATTGCTGGCGAGGACATATTGGTGGCCGCATATGGTCCGTGATGTTGGGGACTATGTTCGGGCGTGTGTCTCCTGCGCCAAAAATAAGTCTCCACGACAACGGCCAGCTGGGTTACTTTACCCTTTGCCGGTGGCAGACAGGCCCTGGGAGATGGTTGGGATGGACTTTGTGGTGGGCTTGCCCAAGTCTCGGGGTTGCACCATCATTTGGGTAATCACCGACCATTTCTCTAAAATGGTGCATCTGGTGCCACTACCATGGTTACCTTCTGCACGGGCTCTGGCAGCGTTGTTTGTTAGGCACATCTTCCGTTTACACGGCATGCCGGACAAGATTGTCAGTGACCGAGGTCCCCAGTTTGCGTCTCGGTTCTGGAGAGAGCTTTGTCGTCTACTCAGTATTGAGTTAAATCTCTCTTCAGCGTACCATCCTGAGACGAATGGGTTGGTAGAGAGGGCCAACCAGACCTTGGTCACCTATCTACGACATTTTGTCTCAGCCAGGCAGGATGACTGGGCATCCTTGCTACCATGGGCTGAGTTTGCATTAAACAATGCTGTGGCTGATTCCACCGGACAGACCCCATTCCTCCTGAACTATGGTCAGCATCCGCGGGTACCAGTGCCTATGCCCGTGTCTTCCGCCGATTCCAGGGTGGCAGACTGGGCTGTGGAGGCACGGGACATTTGGGACCGCACGCAGGATGCCATTCAGGCCTCCAAAGAGAGGATGAGGTCTTCGGCCGATGCCCATCGGCGTCCCGCTCCTACATTTGCTCCTGGGGATTTGGTGTGGCTCTCCGCCCGTAACATCAGGCTGCGAGTTGAGTCCAATAAGTTGGCACCCCGCTACCTGGGTCCTTTCAAGGTCCTCGAGCAGGTTAACCCAGTGGTATACCGTTTAGCTCTTCCACCACGCCTGGGTATCTCCGACACCTTTCACGTGTCCCTCCTGAAACCCGTGCTCATGTCCCGGTTTTCTGAGTCATCTGCCGGGACATCGGGTTCATCTGCGGATGACCATGAGGTGAACGCCATCGTGGGGTGTAAGGTGGTACGGGGCAAAAAGTTTTATTTGGTGGACTGGAGGGGCTATGGGCCTGAGCATAGGTCTTGGGAGCCTGCCGAGCATGTTCACGCTCCGCAGCTCATCGCTGCCTTTGAACGCAGCGAGGCCCAGAGAAGGGGGGGCCCTAGGAGGGGGGGTAATGTTAGGGTTCGAGTTCCCGCTCCTGCACAAGGGGAGTCTCGAACCAGTGCCGCTGCGGTCTCCCATTCATCTCCGGCCGCAGTGGAGCCTGCTCAGCAGAGACGTCGTTCCAAGTGTCTTGCCCACTCCACTACTGGGCAGTGACTTGCTGCTGCCTTTCCTGGATCTGCTATTATAGCCAGTTCTGGAGCAGACGTCTTTGGGATAAAGTCCTGCATTTTCCCTTCTGAGCGTGCCCAGAGTGAGATCTCTCATTGGAGATCAGGGGTCACATGCTCAGGTACTGCAGCAGCTCCTATTGGCCCGCCAGGAAGGCCCTGTTACTACTAGTCTTCTGAACAGGTTCTCATTGGTCCTTGTTCCTGGAAGGTCCTGTAGCTGTTGCTATAAAAGGGTAGCATGGCTGGGCCACCATGCGCTAATATCAACCATTGTATGCTATGCGCCAGTGTGGTCATGCGTGTGTGTGGTTAGGGACCCGGCTGAAATAAGCCACTAGAATACCGACTTAATCGGTGAGGAGTTTAGTGTGCTAGCTGGTCAGGGTCGGTGTCCTAGATGCCCTAGATTACCGGCATAACCGGTGAGGAGTTTGATTGCCGTATTCAGGGTCTGGCGTTCAGACGCCATAGATTGCGGGTGACTCCCGCGAGGACATTAGCGCATGACCACGTATTATGCTCGCTAGCAATTTACCGTGTGCCTGAGAGCCTGACAGGACACGGTGTTTGTTCTCAGCGGCTCTGTGACGTAACAGGGTTCGCTCTCGACGCTAGACAGCGCCCTAGCGTTTTACTTTGCGGCTCACTGAAGCTAAGTGAGTTTGCACATATCGCCATATAGCACTGTGGCATCCCGTTAGCGGCTCTGTGAATTAACAGAGTCTGCACTTACTGCCACAACGCGCTACGGCGTTTATTTTAGCGACTCTGCGGGATAACAGAGTTCGCTACTTTCGTCATCTTACTAGCAGCAGGCTTTGCTTGCACGGTGGACCCCGGGCTGCGAACGCACCTCTCCACTTTATATATTTGGTGCGTTCCGCAGACCCTAACAATATTATTCGGCCCCTTTAACTTAATACTTTGTTGTGCCACCTTTTGCTGTGATTACAGCTGCAAATAGCTTGGGGTATGTCTCTATCAGTTTTCTCCATCGAGAGACTGAAATTCTTGCCCATTCTTCCTTGGCAAACAGCTCGAGCTCAGTGAGGTTGGATGGAGATTGTTTGTGAACAGCAGTTTTCAGCTCTTTCCACAGATTCTCAATTGTATTCAGGTCTGGACTTGGACTTAGCCATTCTAACACCTGGATAAGTTTATTTGTGAACCATTCCATTGTAGATTTTGCTTTATGTTTGGGATCATTGTCTTGTTGGAAGACAAATCTCCATCCCAGTCTCAGGTCTTTTTCAGACTCCAACAGGTTTTCTTCAAGAATGGTCCAGTATTTGGTTCCATCCATCTTCCCATCAATTTTAACCATCTTCCCTGTCCCTGCTGAAGAAAAGCAGGCCCAAACCATGATGCTGCCACCACCATGTTTGGGAATGGTGTTTTCAGGGTGATGAGCTGTGTTGCCTTTACGCCAAACATATCGTTTGGCATTGTAACCAAAAAGTTCGATTTTGGTTTCATCTGACCAGAGCACCTTCTTCCACATGTTTGGTGTGTCTCCCAGGTGGCTTGGTGCAAACTTTAAACGACACTTTTTATGGATATCTTTGAGAAATGGCTATCTTCTTGCCACTCTTCCATAAAGGTCAGATTTGTGCAGTGTGCAACTGATTGTTGTCCTATGGACAGACTGTCCCACCTCAGCTGTAGATCTCTGCAGTTCATCCAGAGTAATCATGGGCCTCTTGGCTGCATCTCTGATCAGGCTTCTCCTGGTTTGAGATGAAAGTTTAGAGGGACGGCGGGTCTTGGTAGATTTGCAGTGGTATGATACTCCTTCCATTTCAATATGATCACTTGCACAGTGCTCCCTGGGATGTTTAAAGTTTTGTAAATTATTTTGTATCCAAATCCGGCTTTAAACTTCTCCACAACAGTGTAACTGACCTGCCTGTTGTGTTCCTTGGTCTTCATGATGCTCTCTGTGCTTCAAACAGAACCCTGAGACTATCACAGAGTAGGTGCATTTATACAGAGATTTGATTAAACACAGGTGGATTATATTTATCATCAGTAGTCATTTAGGACAACAATGGATCATTCAGAGATCCACAATGAACTTCTGGAGTGAGTTTGCTGCACTGAAAATAAGGGGGCCATACAATATTGCACGCCCCACTTTTCAGTTTTTGTATTTCCACAAAAATTTAAAATAACCACTAAATTTCTTTCAACTACCCAATTGTGTCCCACTTGTTGTTGATTCTTCACCAAAAATTTACATTTGGTATCTTTATGTTTGAAGCATGATATGTGGGAAAAGGTTGAAAAGTTCCAGGGAGCCGAACACTTTCGCAAGGCACTGTACAGTCATGGCCAAAAGTTTTGAGAACGACACAAATATTATATTTTCACATGATCTGCTGCCCTCTGGTTTTTATGTGTGTTTGACAGATGTTTTCATCACAGACAGAAATATAATAATTGCAAACATATGAGTAACAAAAGCTTATATTGACAGTTAGAATGAGTTAATGCAGCAAGTCAATATTTGTAGTGTTGACCCTTCTTCTTCAGGACCTCTGCAATTCTCCCTGGCATGCTCTCAATCAACTCCTGGACCAAATACTGACTGATAGCAGTCCATTCTTGCACAATCAATGCTTTCATTTTGTCAGAATTTTTAGGTTTTTGTTTGTCCACCCGTTTCTTGATGATTGACCACAAGTTATCAATGGGATTAAGATCTGGGGAGTTTCCAGGGCATGGACCCAAAATCTCTATGTTTTGTTCCCTGAGCCATTTAGTTATCACTAAATTACAAAAACATGGCACTCAAAAAAACTGTATAGAAATCGGTGCACAAGTAGGGTCTCCAGCCCAAATAGTAGAATCAAAACAAAACTTGGCACTCAAATATTGAATAAATGGACGAAAAATGAAGGTAGTTGCTGTGGTTATTGTCTTTTTATTTGCATCCGTGAACACTGACGGTGACGTACATACCGTGTTTCCCCGAAAGTAAGTCAGTGTCTTACTTTTCTTTTATCCCCAAAAGCCCCACTATGTCTTACTTTCGGGGTATGTCTTATATTGAAAAAAAATTACCTGTATCTAACCCAGTGTGATACAGTACCACCTGCTGTATTTAATCCAGTGTGACACCTGCTGATACCCACTGGGTTACATACAGCAGATGATACCCCAGTATGCCAGTGTATATGTTTTACTGATGTATGATTAATACTGTGTAGGGAATCTACCACCAGAAAAACTCACCTGAGTTTTTCTGCAGCCGCCTTCCGTCACGGGCTCCGGCTCCCTGCAGCCGCTGGTCCCGCCGCGCTGCTTCGCTCCGTTCGCCCGCAGTCTCGGACTGAAGTTCTCGCGGCTCTATTTAAATTTCTTCTTCGGTCCCGAAACGTCATCACGTTGGTCACTCACGTGACCGGAGGCCGCAGTGATAGACAGTTCTCTCTGGCCTCCGTTCACGTGAGTGACCAATGTGATGACGTTTCGGGACCGAAGAAGAAATTTAAATAGAGCGCGCGAGAACTTCAGCCCGGGACTGCGGGCGAACGGAGCGACGGAGGACGGCGGGACCAGCGGCTGCAGGGAGCCGGAGCCCGTGGCGGAAGGCAGCTGCAGAAAAACTCAGGTGAGTTTTTCTGGTGGTAGATGGCAGACGCGGCGACGTATGGAGAGGGGGACGGTGCGGACGTGGGCAGGAAGCAGCGCGCAGCTAGATGAGAGGGAGGCGGCAATACCCCCGTGTTTCCCCGAAAGTAAGACATATGTCTTACTTTCGGGGTACGGCTTATATTAGCCGACCCCTCTGAAACTCCCGATACGTCTTACAATCGGGGGTGTCTTACTATCGGGGAAACACGGTAACAGATGATAAATGGACACATCAAAAATAGAAGAATATCACATGGCTTATATATCCAGAGGTGCTCAGTGAACATTTGAGAAGATTTCGTTAAGGACATAACTTGTAGTATCACAAAAGAGAGTAAATAACTGTGAGCCAAATACCGAAAAGGATATAGAGATCACCAAATCAGAGTGTTGTGATCTATTATTCGTGTAATGTTTGCAGCGAGCAATACCTGTAATGAAATTGCAGATATTTAAGTATGCAGTGATAAATGGTAGCCCACACTTGTGGGAACTGCCAAAGCGACAGGGATAAAAGGGTGACAAAGGGAAACAGAAAAAGGAGGGGGACAGAAGTAAGGAAAAGGACAATAAGAAGAAAAAAAGGAAAAAGAAAAAAGAAAAATAAGGAAAAAACAAAAACGGCAAAGAGAAAAAAAAAACAACAAAAAAAAACAGTAAGGAATACCTTAGGAAAGACGGATGTGGAAAATAAAATGAATACAACCACAGGAGATGAGCAACTGTAAAAGAAACAGTAAAAAAGTAAAAATGCAGTAAAATGACTATATAGTAAAGAGTATAGCTGTGTACTAAAAGTAAAAAAATATACCTTGGAATGCAAAAATTGGGGACAGCGCGCTGATAGCCAAAGCTAATAACGATAAAGCGCTAAAGAAAGACCAAACAAAATGGTTTATATTTTGGATTTTACAAAATAAGTACACAGAAAAAAGAGAGGAAAAAAATTGACATAAAAAAATGCCAGTGAGGAAAATTACCTATAAATTGATGCTTTGTATCCTACCAAAACGAGGACTAAAATATAAGAGGAGAAAGAAAGCAGCATGAAATAAACGTGAATGAGCAGAGTGTGCTCTGAAAGAAGTGTACATAATGGGTTAAAAGGTTAAATACCTGGAGGGAGGAGGCCACACTGAGATAAAGGAAAAGCGCTGTGGGCTACAGTGGTAGCAAAGAAGGAGCGCTGAGAAGAGAAAACAATTGTAAACAAGCAGGCAATGGGAGGCAGGCGATGAGGAGTGCAAAATAAAAGCGTCCCACAGGGATTGTGAGATAAATACCTTGAGAAGCTTGCCGAAGCAGTTGTGGCCGTCAGGAGGTAGGACGCTATGTGCGCCCTGCTTCCGGGTTTAAGAAGGCCCCAGGAATCGCGTCATAGTGACGCGGGGCCATATGACGCATGCGCAATGAATGGGCTAGAGAGAAAGTCCTCCTAGAGAGGGGAGGACCCAGAGCAGCGCGTCATAGTGACATGAAAAAGGCAAGGTGCATGCGCAATGGAGCAGTAAAGGAAAAGGGGAATGGAAGAGTCATATGACGCTGTAGAATGGAAGGACTGCACTTCCATTCCCCTTTTCCTTTACTGCTCCATTGCGCATGCACCTTGCCTTTTTCATGTCACTATGACGCGCTGCTCTGGGTCCTCCCTCTCTAGGAGGACTTTCTCTCTAGCCCATTCATTGCGCATGCGTCATATGGCCCCGCGTCACTATGACGCGATTCCTGGGGCCTTCTTAAACCCGGAAGCAGGGCGCACATAGCGTCCTACCTCCTGACGGCCACAACTGCTTCGGCAAGCTTCTCAAGGTATTTATCTCACAATCCCTGTGGGACGCTTTTATTTTGCACTCCTCATCGCCTGCCTCCCATTGCCTGCTTGTTTACAATTGTTTTCTCTTCTCAGCGCTCCTTCTTTGCTACCACTGTAGCCCACAGCGCTTTTCCTTTATCTCAGTGTGGCCTCCTCCCTCCAAGGTATTTAACCTTTTAACCCATTATGTACACTTCTTTCAGAGCACACTCTGCTCATTCAAGTTTATTTCATGCTGCTTTCTTTCTCCTCTTATATTTTAGTCCTCGTTTTGGTAGGATACAAAGCATCAATTTATAGGTAATTTTCCTCACTGGCATTTTTTTATGTCAATTTTTTTCCTCTCTTTATTCTGTGTACTTATTTTGTAAAATCCAAAATATAAACCATTTTGTTTGGTCTTTCTTTAGCGCTTTATCGTTATTAGCTTTGGCTATCAGCGCGCTGTCCCCAATTTTTGCATTCCAAGGTATATTTTTTTACTTTTAGTACACAGCTATACTCTTTACTATATAGTCATTTTACTGCATTTTTTACTTTTTTACTGTTTCCTTTACAGTTGCTCATCTCCTGTGGTTGTATTCATTTTATTTTCCACATCCGTCTTTCCTAAGGTATTCCTTACTGTTTTTTTTGTTTGTTTTTTTTTCTCTTTGCCGTTTTTGTTTTTTCCTTATTTTTCTTTTTTCTTTTTCCTTTTTTTCTTCTTATTGTCCTTTTCCTTACTTCTGTCCCCCTCCTTTTTTTGTTTCCCTTTGTCACCCTTTTATCCCTGTCGCTTTGGCAGTTCCCACAAGTGTGGGCTACCATTTACCACTGCATAATTAAATATCTGCAATTTCATTTCAGGTATTGCTCGCTGCAAACATTACACGAATAATAGATCACAACACTCTGATTTGGTGATCTCTATATCCTTTTCGGTATTTGGCTCACAGTTATTTACTCTCTTTTGTGATACTACAAGTTATGTCCTTAACGAAATCTTCTCAAATGTTCACTGAGCACCTCTGGATATATAAGCCATGTGATATTCTTCTATTTTTGATGTGTCCATTTATCATCTGTTATGTACGTCACCTTCAGCGTTTACGGATGCAAATAAAAAGACAATAACCACAGCAACTACCTTCATTTTTAGTCCATTTATTCAATATTTGAGTGCCAAGTTTTGTTTTGATTCCATTTAGTTATCACCTTTGCTTTATGGCAAGGTGCTCCATCATGCTGGAAAAGGCATTGTTGATCACCAAACTGCTCTTGGAGGGTTGGGGCAAGTTGCTATTGGAGGACATTCTGGTACCATTCTTTATTCATGGCTGTGTTTTTAGGCAAGACTGTGAGAGAGCCAATTCCCTTGGCTGAGAAGCAATCCCACACATGAATGGTTTCAGGATGCTTAACAGTTGGCATGAGACAAGACTGGTGGTAGCGCTCACCTTGTCTTCTCCGAATGAGGCGTTTTCCTGATGTTCCAAACAATCCAAAAGGGGATTCATCAGAGAAAATAACTTTACCCCAGTCCTTAGCAGTCCACTGCCTGTACCTTTTGCAGAATATCAGTCTGTCCATGATGTTTTTTCTGGAGAGAAGTGGCTTCTTTGCTGCCCTCCTTGAGAACAGGCCTTGCTCCAAGAGTCTCCGCCTCACAGTGCGTGCAGATGCACTCACACCTGCCTGCTGCCATTCCTGAGCAAGCTCTGCACTGCTGGTAGCCCGATCCCGCAGCTGAAACACTTTTAAGAGACAGTCCTGACGCTTGCTGGTCTTTCTTGGGCGCCCTGAAGCCTTTTTGGCAACAATGGAACCTCTCTCCTTGAAGTTCTTGATGATGCTATAGATTGTTGACTGAGGTGCAATCATTCTAGCTGCAATACTCTTCCCTGTTAGGCCATTTTTGTGCATTGCAATGATGACTGCACGTGTTTCTTTAGAGATAACCATGGTTAACAGAAGAGAAACAATGATGCCAAGCACCAGCCTCCTTTTAAAGTGTCCAGTGGTGTCATTCTTACTTAATCATGACAGATTGATCTCCAGCCATGTCCTCATCAACACCCACACCTGTGTTAATGGAGCAATCACTGAAAAGAGGTTAGCTGGTCCTTTTAAGGCAGGGCTGCAATGATGTTGAAATGTGTTTTGGGGGATAAAGTTCATTTTCTAGCCAAATATTGACTTTGCAAGTAATTGCTATTAAGCTGATCACTCTTTATAACAATCTGGAGTATATGCAAATTGCCATTAGAAAAAGTGAAGCAGTAGACTTTGTAAAAATTAATATTTGTGTCATTCTCAAAACTTTTGGCCATGACTGTACAGTAGCTGAGATCTAGCTGTTACTTATTATTATTATTATTAATATTTATTTATATAGCGCCACTGATTCCTTGGTGTTGTACATGAGAAGGGGTTACATACAGATTACAGATATCACTTACGGTAAGCAAACTAACAATCACAGACTGATATAGAGGGGAGAAAGGACCCGGCCCTTGCGGGATTACATTCTACAGGATGATGGGGAAGGAGACAGTAGGTTGGGGGGTTGCAGCAGCTCCAGAGAATGTGAGGCGGTAGCTCCAGTAATGGTGAGGAGGCAGTGGGGATCATTGCAGGCTGTAAGCTTTCCTGAAGAGGTGGGTTTTCAGGTTCCGTCTGAAGGATCCGAGTGTGGTTGATAGTCGGACGTGTTGGGGCAAAGAATTCCAGAGGATGGGACTATTCAGTAGTCTTGGAGGCAGTTGGGTGAGGAGCGAATAAGTGTGGAGGAGAGAAGGAGGTCTCGGGAGGAACGGAGATTACGTTAGGGAAGATATCGGGAAATTAGTTCAGAAATATATGGAGGAGACAGGTTATAGATGGCCTTGTAGGTCAGTATTAGTAATTTGAATTGGATACGCTGAGAGAGTGGGAGCCAGTGGAGAGATTTGCAGAGGGGAGAAGCGGAGGAGTAGCGAGGAGAGAGAGATCTATCCCTTGGATAGATGATCATTTTAAATGTTTGGATTAACCTTTTAAAGGGAAACTGAAAACTGATACAAACAACATGAATCATGCACTGGCTATAGGTTTTCAACTTTTCAGCATGAATGTTCGACTCTGAAACACTGTGGCATTTCAGAGAGGAATGTACTCTAAGAGCCGGACAGAGATAAAGCTGCACAGTAAACTAGTTGGACAGATGGGTCCCCAGTGGCTTCTCCCCACCTGCTAACCATGATTGACAGGTCTCTCTTTCCATTCGTGTGTAGGGACAGACCTGAGAGTCACTGGCAACAGACATCAGGGACTCACCTGTGCAATTGGTCTCCAATATGGCTTGATTCCCAGCCAGATATACACTGTTCTTGTGAATCAGGGAGCACGTTACAGCTGTCATGTTCTCTTTAAATTATATAGCTCTTGTCATTACATGAGTATTATTTTATGAGAAGCTTTATCGAATCTATGTTATGTGAGGCAGTGACCCTGTTACAGCTAGGGGGCGCTGTATGTGCTCCTCAGGATACTCACGGAGGCATGATTATGATGGTGAGACAGTGACCGGCATCATTGTGAAAGGCCCGTATGTGTCGCAGAGAAAGAGAATGTCCTCTGTGCTGTAAGCCCAAAAATATGTAGGTGTGCTGGGACTTGTGGATACACAAGTGTTTGTTTATTTTGTAAGGTGCTTACAGGGTTAGTCGGAGAGCTGGGCTGGACTGACTAACCACACATACACCTCATCACCACATAACTCACTAGTGGGGGTGGTTAAGCTACTTAATGTGACCAGGGTTTGGGTCACATGAGCGGTGTGTATGGACCTGAATGGTCTGTTCTTTAAGGTCCTGCTAGACAGGACAGGCCTGTGTGTTGGGAGGTCCTGGGAGTAGGATCGGATCCTTGAAGAGCACATGGTGAGGCCATGGATCTGGAGGCCTGTGTATTGGGTGGTCTCGGGAGGGGATGGCCATCCTGAATAGCACACGGAGAGGCCATGTGTGTGCAGAGTCTGTGACGGCACTGCGCTGGGGGAGCTAACGTCCTTCTGAGGGTCTGGACTGTCAGGTGGCCTGGTGAGCAAGGATGGTGATCCCAGTGAGGCAGCTTCCCCAGAAACCTAGGTCTGATGAGGAGCAGCGTGTGGAGCAGGAGCTACAGTAAGGTAACTCCACAGACTGTTGGTGCTTGTGATGTTCCGTGGATGTTACTGAACTATTAGGCGTGCGGTCACCCACGGTATCTGGACTAAGTGAAAGTCTGGCGTGTTTAGAGACTGTCGTGTATTATGGAGTGCAATGGACTATGTGTGATGTGTAACATGGCAGTTTATGATGCCTAAATGAACTGGAAAGCCACGTCAAGGCTCTTCTCGTATATCAGGTCCCTAACTAATGCCTATCCTCGCTATAGAAAAGTCTGTCTGCATGGGAACCTATGAATCCTCTTTTCAGACTAAAATCTACATCTCTGTGGAGGGGTGATGAACCTGCTGTAATTAAAAGGCCTGTGACCACCAGGTGGAGTGCTCAGGCAGAAGGTAAATGAATACATATCAAAAAACTGACCGCACATCCAAACTTAGATTCAGTGTGAACAGGTGCTAAACCTAGAGTCACCAACTCATATACATACAAGAAGAAAAGGTAGCACACTGTAGCGCTATAGCTTGCAAACACGAAATATGAAAAATATGAAAAATGAATTACATCATTACCTTAGAAATATGAAAAATTGAGAAGTCTTAGCGCATAAGATGGCCAAATTATGTGAGCCTGATAGCCACGTCAAGGCTTTTCGTATATCAGGTCCTAACTAATGCCTATCCTCGCTATAGATAAAGTCTGTCTGCATGGAACCTATGAATCCTCTTTTCAGACTAAATCTACATCTCTGGAGGGGTGATGAACCTGCTGTAATTAAAAGGCCTGTGACCACCAGGTGGAGTGCTCAGGCAGAAGGTAATGAATACATATCAAAAAACTGACCGCACATCCAAACTTAGATTCAGTGTGAACAGGTGCTAAACCTAGAGTCACCAACTCATATACATACAAGAAGAAAAGGTAGCACACTGTAGCGCTATAGCTTGCAAACACGAAATATGAAAAATATGAAAAATGAATTACATCATTACTTAGAAATATGAAAAATTGAGAAGTCTTAGCGCATAAGATGGCCAAATTATGTGAGCCTGATTAGCCACGTCAAGGCTCTTGCTGTATATCAGGTCCCTAACTAATGCCTCATCTCGCTTTGAAAGTTGTCGCATGGACTTAATCCCTTCAACAAATTACATCTTTGTGGTGAAACTACGTATTAAGGTTGAGTGCTCAGGCAGAAGAGTAATGGGAATACATACAAAAAATGACCGGCATATACAAACTTAGATCAGTGTGACAGGTGCTAAACTTAGAGTCCAACTCATATCATACAAGAAAAAATAGTAGCACATGTACTCATATTGCAAACGAAATATGAAAAATTTGAAAAATGAATTACATCATTACGTTGAAATATGAAAAATTTAGAGTCTTAGCGCATAAGATGGCCAAATTATGTGAGCCTGATAGCACGTCCTGATATACAGTAGAGCCTTGACGTGGCTATCAGGCTGAGCACTCCACCTGGTGGTCACAGGCCTTTTAATTACAGCAGGTTCATCACCCCTCCACAGAGATGTAGATTTTAGTCTGAAAAGAGGATTCATAGGTTCCCATGCAGACAGACTTTTCTATAGCGAGGATAGGCATTAGTTAGGGACCTGATATACGAGAAGAGCCTTGACGTGGCTATCAGGCTCACATAATTTGGCCATCTTATGCGCTAAGACTTCTCAATTTTTCATATTTCTAAGGTAATGATGTAATTCATTTTTCATATTTTTCATATTTCGTGTTTGCAAGCTATAGCGCTACAGTGTGCTACCTTTTCTTCTTGTATGTATATGAGTTGGTGACTCTAGGTTTAGCACATGTTCACACTGAATCTAAGTTTGGATGTGCCGGTCAGTTGTTTGATATGTATTCATTTACCTTCTGCCTGAGCACTCCACTGGTGGTCACAGGCCTTTTAATTACAGCAGGTTCATCACCCCTCCACAGAGATGTAGATTTTAGTCTGAAAAGAGGATTCATAGGTTCCCATGCAGACAGACTTTTCTATAGCGAGGATAGGCATTAGTTAGGGACCTGATATACGAGAAGAGCCTTGACGTGGCTATTAGGCTCACATAATTTGGCCATCTTATGCGCTAAGACTTCTCAATTTTTCATATTTCTAAGGTAATGATGTAATTCATTTTTCATATTTTTCATATTTCGTGTTTGCAAGTTATAGCGCTACAGTGTGCTACCTTTTCTTCTTGTATGTATATGAGTTGGAGACTCTAGGTTTAGCACCTGTTCACACTGAATCTAAGTTTGGATGTGCTGGTCAGTTTTTTGATATGTATTCATTTACCTTCTGCCTGAGCACTCCACCTGGTGGTCACAGGCCTTTTAATTACAGCAGGTTCATCACCCCTCCACAGAGATGTAGATTTTAGTCTGAAAAGAGGATTCATAGGTTCCCATGCAGACAGACTTTTCTATAGCGAGGATAGGCATTAGTTAGGGACCTGATATACGAGAAGAGCCTTGATGTGCTATCAGGCTCACATAATTTGGCCATCTTATGCGCTAAGACTTCTCAATTTTTCATATTTCCAAATTTAATGATGTAATTCATTTTTCATATTTTTCATATTTCGTGTTTGCAAGCTATAGCGCTACAGTGTGCTACCTTTTCTTCTTGTATGTATATGAGTTGGTAACTCTAGGTTTAGCACCTGTTCACACTGAATCTAAGTTTGGATGTGCCGGTCAGTTGTTTGATATGTATTCATTTACCTTCTGCTGAGCACTCAACCTGGTGGTCACAGGCTTTTAATTACGGCAGGTTCATCACCCCCACAGAGATGTAGATTTTATCTGAAAAGAGGATTCATAGGTTCCATCAGACAGATTTTCTATAGCGAGGATAGGCATTAGTTAGGACCTGATATACAGAAGAGCCTTGACGTGGCTATCAGGCTCACATAATTTGGCATCTTATGCGTAAGACTTCTCAATTTTTCATATTTCCAATTTAATGATGTAATTCATTTTTCATATTTTCATATTTGTGTTTGCAAGCTATAGCGCTACAGTGTGCTACCTTTTCTTCTTGTATGTATATGAGTTGGTAACTCTAGGTTTAGCACTGTTCACATGAATCTAAGTTTGGATGTGCGGTCAGTTTTGATATGTATTCATTTACCTCTGCTGAGCACTCCACCTGGTGTCAAGGCCTTTAATTACGGCAGTTCATCACCCTCCACAGAGATGTAGATTTTAGTCTGAAAAGAGGATTCATAGGTTCCCATCAGACAGACTTTTATAGCGAGGATAGCATTAGTTAGGGACCTGATTAACGAGAAGAGCTTGACTGGCTATCAGTCACATAATTTGGCCATTATGCGCTAAGACTTCTCAAATTTTCATATTTCTAAGGTAATGATGTAATTCATTTTTCATATTTTCATATTTCGTGTTTGCAAGCTATAGCGCTACAGTGTGCTACCTTTTCTTCTTGTATGTATATGAGTTGGTGACTCTAGGTTTAGCACCTGTTCACACTGAATCTAAGTTTGGATGTGCCGTCAGTTTTTTGATATGTATTCATTTACCTTCTGCCTGAGCACTCCACCTGGTGGTCACAGGCCTTTTAATTACAGCAGTTCATCACCCCTCCACAGAGATGTAGATTTTAGTCTGAAAAGAGGATTCATAGGTTCCCATGCAGACAGACTTTTCTATAGCGAGGATAGGCATTAGTTAGGGACCTGATATACGAGAAGAGCCTTGACGTGGCTATCAGGCTCACATAATTTGGCCATCTTATGCGCTAAGACTTCTCAATTTTTCATATTTCTAAGGTAATGATGTAATTCATTTTTCATATTTCGTGTTTGCAAGCTATAGCGCTACAGTGTGCTACCTTTTCTTCTTGTATGTATATGAGTTGGTGACTCTAGGTTTAGCACCTGTTCACACTGAATCTAAGTTTGGATGTGCCGGTCAGTTTTTTGATATAAATGAACTGGAAAGACTGTTTTGCTGAGAAAACCGGTCCTTTGTGCTTTAATCTCGTTTCGAAGCGAGTATCCCCCACACATGCAGTAAGTGCTATCTTACAGTTATTACAATGATATAAACATTTTTCAAAAAGATTACAATGAATATCAACCTATACCTAGACTAATTATTAATCTATATATTCTGACTATACATGAATGCATTATTTGATTAATAATAGAAAGTAGAAAATGTCTTTTTTAATTGCAAGTAGATGTCTCCAACTTCATCCCTGCTTCGTGCCATAAAATTACATCATGGGCCTTTATAAAATGTGCACTCAATGTGTCCACATTTTGAAAGCCTTAGAAAAAAAATTCCTTGATTACACTGAAAAATGTTGCTCAGATGTGCAATAAAAATTAAAGAAGAGAAAGCAACAGCTACATGTACCTCAAATTTTGAAGAGAGAAGGACAAAGATGATTTCTACCTCATTCTCAAAAATATGCAACCAGTCAGTCTCATTTTTTAAACTATTGACAACTAGAGTTGAGCGAATATGTTCGGAATCGATTACCAAATCTGAATTTGTCATATTCGTGCCATATTGGTACTGTATTCGTGACAACTTTATGTTTGATGATCAGTTCCAAACATATTAGTTCATTTCTACTCCTATTGACTCCAATGATGTTCCACTGTATTCGGCAAATATTGCAAAAACAATATTCGGCGACGATCATAATCGGAGCCGAATTTTGAAAAATTCGCTCAACTCTATTGACAACTTCTAGTTAACCATTTTCATAAGATATCATACTAGATAACAGCTCAACAGGGTTTTAGAAAAATGGACAATTGCAATGTTGCTTTATATTTTTTAAATGCTGTTTATGCTGCACAATAGAATACATCAAATTATAAAAACACTAAGCATGTGAAATATGTGCATTTTGTAATGTTGTCTTAAAAGATGTGCCATCCAGGGGAACTACTACATCATATTTGCCATAATTGCAAGGAATGCAACCAGATTACTCTCATTGAAAAATGTTTTAGCATAGATCCAGAATGCCTACAGTCTGCTGGACACAGATCAATACAACTTTGCACAAATACATTTTAACGAGTCATAGGATGTCAGAAGTCAATTATGTATTATCAACCTAATTAACTTGATCATTCACCAGGTTAAGTTTAGTTCTTCACTTGTCAGTTGACATCACCAGGAGTTGAGTGCTTGTTCAAAAAGAAGAATTTCAGTTGTGCTTAACCTGTGTAAATTTAGTACAGAGTTCATCTAAGTACAGCGATTTCTGATCATTACTCATATGAATCATGGTGACATTGGACGTTGGTTTTTCGTAAAACGAGTTTATTATGGGCTGCTAAAATTCACGAAAGGGCTGGATAGATGTTTACAAAATGCAACAGCTTCTAGTTGCCAAAGGGCTGCGCCAAATCAGGTAGCAGTGAAATCCGTCTCTGCTTGTTAAATCTCAGTGACCCATGCTCATGAGAATTTGGCTTGGAGCTACTGCCCATAATTTATTACATAAAATGCTGTTGGCAGTTTGCTCATTCCAGTGAGCAAGAATGAAGACAGTAAAGATACAACTTATCTAAGAATGTTTGCGCTGCATGGAATCGGAAGAAAATTGTGTTTACAAAAGAATAGCTTAAAACCAGTTTAAAAAATATATAAAATATCAATTTTATGTGTACCAGACAGAACCCAAGTTCAGTTTCTCTGACCCTTTCACTTGTACAGTTTTACACCACAATTTAAGGTTTTGTGACCTTGACATGTCTATCCGTTTGGGCAATAATTCCAGGCATTGTTAACTAAAGCAATATGCCCGCTGCTTGGCTCTGTCTATTTAATTTGCACCACTACAGTACACAGTGATAAATTGCATTTTATGCACACTCAACACCAGCTGAGGGTTACAGGGCACAATGTATCTGCTCAGTGTTATATCAAGTGCCTGCTACATAATGTTATACTTTTCTATTTCCATCCACTTTTGCTATTCCAGCCTCAGGTTATTTCCTGCCATGCAGATATTTTGATAATGGGTTTTTGAGACACAAAGGCATGGGAAGACAGGATGGTAAAATGAAATAATTGGCCTCTTGAATTGCAAAACCTCCCTGCTCAGAAGATCAACGCTGAGGCATACATACGGGAAGTAGTGCTGAAGTGACAGCTTGAAGGAAAATAATGCTGATACACAAGCAGTCCTTAAAAAGTACCACAGACATATTCCTATATTGTCCTTTCTGATATCTTTTTGTTATCAATCGATTCTACAAGTACCAGTATTTTTTTCCTTCAAACACCATAAACCTAGAATTGATAAAATCTAAAACAAATGTAAAGTCTTTATAGAGTAGTGTTGTTAAAGAAGCACTCCTCCCATCAACAATTTTATCCTCTTAATATATTGCAGTCATCGTATTATACATAACTGTGTACTTACAATTGCTCATTTTGCCGTTCTACCCAGCTAATTCCTTTGTTTTCCGATAGGTCTATGACATCATGTGATTAAACACTGACTAACTAAATCCTATAGGGTATGTGCACACATTGCAGATTAGCCTGCGGAATTTTCTGCACAGAATCCGCACCTCTTGGCAGAAAACGCAGCTGCGTTTTTTTGCATTTTTATGCGGATTTTCATGTGGATTTGTATGCGTTTTTGTAAGCTAAATAAAGATATGTTATTTAACAAAAAAAGATTTTTTGATGTAATTTCTTGTCCAACCTCCTCTTTTACATTTGTCCAACCCTCACTCCAATACATACACAGATAGATAGATGATAATAGATAGATACTGTAGATAGATATGGGATAGATAGATAGATAGATAGATAAGATAGATAGATAGATAGATAGATAGATAGATAGATAGATAAAATGGTACATAAATAGTTAAAGACACACACAAAATCTTCACGCAAAATCTTTAATTTAAAAAAAAGGGAAAAAAATGGCGTGGGCTCCTGCACAATTTTCTGCGCCAGAGAGGGTAAGCCGACAGCCGGGGCCAATATTTCTAGCCTTGGAAGGGGTTAATACCCATGGAGCCTCCCAGGCTATGAATATCAGCCCTCAGCTAGCCTTTACTGGCTATTAAAATAGGGGGATCTCCAAAAAAAAAATGACGTGGGGTCCCCCTATAATTTATAGCCAGAAAGGCTATGCAGACAGCTGAGGGCTGATCTTCATAGCCTAGGAAGGGGCCATGAATATTGGCCCCCCCCGGCTAAAAATACCAGCACCCAGCCGCCCCAGAATTGGCGCATCTGTACAATGCGCCAATTTCAGCACTTAGCCCCTCTCTTCCTACTGCCATGTAGCGGTGGCATATGGGGTAATAAGGGTTAATGTCAACTTGCTTTTGTAAGGTGACATTAAGCCCGGTTAATAATGGAGAGGCATCAATAAGTCACCATTATTAATCTTATAGTTTAAAAGGGATAAAAAACACACACATAAGAATAAAGTATTTTAATGAAATAAAACACAACACGGTTTGCCATCTTTATTGCATGCCTAATCCATTCGTCGCCCTCAATCTCCTATAACAAAAAGTAAAAAAATAAACCAATAGTATACTCCCTGTCCAATGCAGTCCAATTAATAATGAGTGTCCCATGATGATATCCCCTATAGAACAGTGACATCAGGAGACAATGGTTCCTGCAGTGCATCACTGAGGTTACCTGAGTTCAGGTTCTTACTTTACGGCAATGCTGCATGGGAATTTTCTCACCCAGCATTGCCGGTGAGAGAATGAACGTAAGTGACCTCACTCTCTCCCGGCGGAGGTATCCACTGCGGAAGGTTCCCTCCGCTGTCAGTTCATCATGGAGGCAATGTAGAGCACTGTGGGACACTCGTTAATAACTGGACTATGGTGGAAAGGTAAGTATAGGTTGGTTTATTATTTTATTTTTGTTAGGAGATGAGGGTGTCGGGGACTAGATGATTGGTAAGTATGTACTCTATGTTATATGTTGTATGTTATGTGTATGTTCTGTATGTTATATGTTGTATGTTCTGTATGGTTTTTTTTTTACATTCAACACATTAGCTGGATGATGGGACTACTACAGTCCCACCATTGGCTAATGTGTCACTCACTGTTACTGTAGCAGGCATAGCCAGATGGGGCTTGTAGTCCCATCGAACGATGCCTGCATACACACTCACACAGGCCCTGCAACCCCCGGACAGCCCCAGCAACCCCGGACAACCCTAGCAACCTCCGCACAGCCCCAGCAACCCCTGCAAACCCCCAGGACAGCCCCTCACAGCCCCGGAAGATGCTCGAAGAGCCCTGCAGCCCCCCTAAGCGCCCCGACAACCCATGTAGACCCCCCGGACAGCCCTGCAGACCCCCAGATAGCCCCAGCAACCCGCGGACAGTCCCGTAGACCACACACACACACATAGCCCGGCACACACAATACATGCACACAGTCACTGCCCACACTCCGCCCACAAACTTCCCTCCTCCCGATCTGAGTTTCATCCACAGCAAATCCACAGATCTTTTTTAGACCTGCGGTTTTGCTGTGGAAGTGCTCGACTCAATGCACGTCAATGGGTATAGAAATGCTGTAGATCCGCACAAAGAAGTGATATGCTGCGGAAAAAAAACGCTGCAAGTCCGCGCTTTTTTTCGCAGCATGTGCACAGCAATTTTTTTTTTTACATAGGTTAACATTGTTTTGATACACACTTGTGGATTAATTGCGGATCCACAAAGGAAAAAACGCTGCGGATCCGCAATAAATCTGCAATGTGTGCACACATCCTTAAACCTCTATTTAGAGGTCAATTTTCCTTGTATGAGTGACAAGTCATAGCAATAGTCCCTGGCAGGCAGGAGGAGGGAACAGGTGGATCAGGAGTTGAAGAGGGAAATGATAAATGCAGGAAAAAAATACTTCCTGTTTCTACATAGAGCAGGGAAAAGAGAAGAATTAGCTGGGTAGAAAGGCAAAAGGAGCAATTTTAAGTACACATTGATATATAATATGATGATTGCAATGTATTAAAAGGATAAAAACTTTGATGGGAGGAGGAGTGCTCCTTTAAATAAAACGAATCATTGAACGGCATTGACATGCTCACCTTTTTGCGTTGTGAGAGACACAACTACTGTAATGGGATAGATAGTCCAGCTCCTGCAGCCCAGCCTGTATAAAACATAGATATGACTTCTCTTGCATATATAAGTGCTGGATATAATGTTGACGATCAATGCCACGCTGCTGGAGAGCATTACTTCAGGCACTAAAGATATTTCTAAAAACGTTTTTTGGACAATGCATTTTAAGCTCAGAAAGACTTTTTTGTCAGGTCATAAGCACATAAATATAGGGAATAGGGTTTTATATACAGTCATGGCCAAAAGTTTTGAGAATGACACAAATATTATATTTTCACATGATCTGCTGCCCTCTGGTTTTTATGTGTGTTTGACAGATGTTTTCATCACAGACAGAAATATAATAATTGCAAACATATGAGTAACAAAAGCTTATATTGACAGTTAGAATGAGTTAATGCAGCAAGTCAATATTTGCAGTGTTGACCCTTCTTCTTCAGGACCTCTGCAATTCTCCCTGGCATGCTCTCAATCAACTTCTGGACCAAATCCTGACTGATAGCAGTCCATTCTTGCACAATCAATGCTTTCATTTTGTCAGAATTTTTAGGTTTTTGTTTGTCCACCCGTCTCTTGATGATTGACCACAAGTTCTCAATGGGATTAAGATCTGGGGAGTTTCCAGGCCATGGACCCAAAATCTCTATGTTTTGTTCCCTGAGCCATTTAGTTATCACCTTTGCTTTATGGCAAGGTGCTCCATCATGCTGGAAAAGGCATTGTTGATCGCCAAACTGCTCTTGGAGGGTTGGGAGAAGTTGCTCTTAGAGGACATTCTGGTACCATTCTTTATTCATCGCTGTGTTTTTTAGGCAAGACTGTGAGAGAGCCGATTTCCTTGGCTGAGAAGCAACCCCACACATGAATGGTTTCAGGATGCTTAACAGTTGGCATGAGACAAGACTGGTGGTAGCACTCACCTTGTCTTCTCTGAATGAGGCGTTTTCCTGATGTCCCAAACAATCGAAAAGGGGATTCATCAGAGAAAATAACTTTACCCCAGTCCTCAGCAGTCCACTGCCTGTACCTTTTGCAGAATATCAGTCTGTCCATGATGTTTTTTCTGGAGAGAAGTGGCTTCTTTGCTGCCCTCCTTGAGACCAGGCCTTGCTCCAAGAGTCTCCGCCTCACAGTGCATGCAGATGCACTCACACCTGCCTGCTGCCATTCCTGAGCAAGCTCTGCACTGCTGGTAGCCCGATCCCGCAGATGAAACACTTTTAAGGGACGGTCCTGGCGCTTGCTGGTCTTTCTTGGGCGCCCTGAAGCCTTTTTGGCAACAATGGAATCTCTCTCCTTGAAGTTCTTGATGATGCCATAGATTGTTGACTGAGGTGCAATCTTTCTAACTGCGATACTCTTCCCTGTTAGGCCATTTTTGTGCATTGCAATGATGACTGCACGTGTTTCTTTGGAGATAACCATGGTTAACAGAAGAGAAACAATGATGCCAAGCACCAGCCTCCTTTTAAAGTGTCCAGTGGTGTCATTCTTACTTAATCATGACAGATTGATCTCCAGCCATGTCCTCATCAACACCCACACCTGTGTTAATGGAGCAATCACTGAAAAGAGGTTAGCTGGTCCTTTTAAGGCAGGGCTGCAATGATGTTGAAATGTGTTTTGGGGGATAAAGTTCATTTTCTAGCCAAATATTGACTTTGCAAGTAATTGCTGTTAAGCTGATCACTCTTTATAACATTCTGGAGTGTATGCAAATTGGCATTAGAAAAAGTGAAGCAGTAGACTTTGTAAAAATTAATATTTGTGTCATTCTCAAAACTTTTGGCCATGACTGTATATTTTTTTAAAAAAACATAAATGTTGAAGCATATACCCAGTCCTTCAATACTTGCACCTTGTTTCAAAAATATTAAAACCTCTTACCAACATGTATTTGCTAGTGACTAGTGATGAGCGAGTATAATTGTTACTCGGGTTTTCCCGAGAATGCTCGGGTGGTCTCCGAATATTTTGGGTGTGTTCGGAAATGTAGTTTGTGTCGCCGCAGCTGCATGATTTGTGACTGCTAGACAGCCTGAATACATGTGGGGATTTCGTAACAAACAGTCAATCTCCACATGTATTCAGGCTGTCTATCATACAACTGTGGCGACACAAACTAAATCTCCGAGCACACCCAAAATACTCGGAGACCAACCGAGCATGCCTGAAAAACCCGAGTTATAAGCATATTCACTCATCACTACTAGTGACCTGACAAAGGTCTGCCCATCTTTGAAAGGTGCTGTTTTTAAAAATATCTTCAGGGTCAGAAATACACCTCTCCTGCAGCGCAGCAATGAATATCGCCATCCGTACCTTTCTGCAAAGTGCTCACATTTTTTAATTATACAAATTAAAATCATTCCTACAATAAATTTCAAAGATGGTTTTGTTATGCTTCTCATCATGGGATATGTTGAGCCAAGAAGAAAAGTAAGAAAAGACAAATCAACGGGCTATTGTCTAATGTTGAATGGTGTGGAGGTAATTGAATTTCTCCTCTTACCAAGCCATATTTGCCAGAAGTGCTGTAAGTGATCACATTTTAGTGCAGTTGTAGACATATTGTTGGTCCCATAGCAAAAATTGGTCTATCATTATGGCTCTAATTTTTGCAACTCAAGAAAGTGTCCTAATATTTGTTTTATCTCTGAATATTTTCCATGACCAATCGGCCAATTCTTCACTTGCTAAAAATGCAGGTTCTATGAAGAGGAGAGTCCTTAATATAACCTTGCACCCCAATAGCAAAGGGGATAGGAATAAAGTAGTCTGGGATTATTCTTTGTAAAGGCAGTACTGCAATTTCATACTACATATACCAATATTTAGCTGCTGTGTTGTTATTTTTTTTAAACAGGACTGATAAAATGCAATAATATACTAAACTACATTTATTAAATGTGGGTTATGCTATTAATTCTGAAGTTATTTTGTTCAATAACAAAATAAATAATCTAAACTGTAGCTTTAGATCAGTAATCCAGAAGTAATTGCAGAAAAGACAGTTTACACTCTCAGGAAGATTACATAATCATCCTATTGTTCCCTTCTTTGATTTACAAAACTTGTCTCCAAAGTTAGCTGAAATTATTGAAATCCTCATAGTCCCTGGCATTAGCTTACTCCGTGGCATTGCGAGTTCCTTTTAATCTAGTTCTGCTAGAGAAATACCCATGGGCAAAGTGGAAGTGTTTGAACCTCTCTGACTTTTTAGAAGCCGGTTTTCAAAGAACATCTGTAAACGATGGTTGATCAACAGGCCAGGTTATCAGATATGCAATGTATAATGCCAGTGGGATGAACGGGAAAAATCGAAAATGTAGTGACTAAAATAACTGAAAGGAAAGTAAATATTAAAACAGATGCAGTGTTTGCCTATAGAAAAAAAATCAGCTTAAGAATTTATACACTCCTAAACATGAAAATTGCAACACTAAGAAAGAAAAGTCATGGAGTTATGAAAAACATATGATTGAGAGACATGTTAATGATATGCAAATGATGAAAAAATTAAAACAAAATGAGCACCAACTGCAGAAATACACACACTTACAAGCCTTGGCATGCTAACAAGGAGGCTATTAATGGTTGTCTGAGGACTGTTATGCCACACTGAATGGACTTGGAAATGTAAATCATCAAGATCTGCTGCTGGCAGCTCCCTTTGTAATTGCCAATCAGTGACTTCACAGTTGTGATCGATGGGAGATAATTCTGGATATGTTACAGGTCATGTTAGCATGTTTACACGACTAAGGATGCTCACAGTAGCACTAGCAATATGCAGACTTGTATTACTATCTTGAAAAATGGCTCCTGGGACACTTTGGAGAAATGGCCATACCACTTGTTCTATGACCATATGAATGTAAATTGTAATGCTGGGCTATTATTATACCTTGGATGAAGAACAGAGGCATCAGGGTAGTTTACATTACATCATCCCATACCATAAACTCATGAGTAAGGCAAGAGTGATATGCGCTCATGGACGTCTTTTCATGACGTTATCCACATGTTATCACGAGATTCAAAAAATGACGCACATTCATCCATTCTGTACTGCAAATGAAATTAGAGATCACATACCAAGCCTAATTTGTCTAACGGTGTCTTAAAAAATGATCAACGGAAGTTTGAGTGACATTGGGCTATGAGTTAGATGTCATAGCACAGGTGTTTCATTAACCTAATGCTACTGCTCTCAAAATCGATCATGATGAAGAACAAGACGGCATGAAGGCTGGAATGGAGGTTTGTCCTCTTCACTGATCAGTCCTGCTTTTGTTTTGTATGCAATGATAACTAGAGATTGGTCTAGAGACTATGTTGGCTATGCCATGAAAAGACCTTTACAAGGGATCGTAAAAGTGCCCCAGCAGCCATTTTTCTACACAATACCAGGCCACATGATGCTCATGCTACTTTAAGCAGCCTGCCTGACCAAAATATGCTGCCATGTCCTGTAGGGTCCCTGGGCCTGTCTTCCATCAATCGCATCTAGGACTTCATCAGTGTCAACTGACATCAGCAGATCTTTATGATTCGTATGGCAATATGCATTCAATGTGGCAGAACATTCCTCAGATAACCTGTAATAACCTAATTTATAACATGTCAAGGCATGTAAGTGCATGTATTTATGCAAGTGGCGCTCATACTCGATGCTGAAATGTTTTGAATATTTGTTTTCTTATTTTTTTCATCATTTGACGATCATTAGCATGAATATTGATCCTGAGACGTCCATAATTCCATGACTTTTCCGCCTTGATTTTGCAATATCAATGTTCATTTTCAAAAGTTAAATATTTTTTACATAAAAAAAATCTTGTAGCCTAATAGCATATCTAAAGGAACCCATCTATGCTTTCTGATGATCAGTAGTTAAAAGGGTATTTCTATCTGCAGGATACTATCCCAATATGAAGTAGGTGTAATAATAATATTAGCAAATACCTCCAATTTGAAATGCGGTATAGTTTTTCTGATTCGCCATGTCTCCTTATGAGCAGGCATTGTAGGACCTTAGGTATCCATTTCTAATTGGAGGCATTTGCTAATACTATTATTATACCTACTACATGTTGGGATCAGTTCTTGGAGATATAAATACCCTTTTAATTTTTTTTTTTCCTCATTTTGGTTCTGTCTGGTCAGTAAGAAGTCTGACAGCGCTGCCCAAACACATACTATTTGCTTGTGGGAAACTACATTTCGATAATCACCTTGCTTCTCCTCCAGCATCCATAAAATCTCCTGTCGAGGACTTAATATACTGTTTGTTGTGAAATAGATACATACTATATAAAGTAGATACAATTCTAGGGGACATTCATTTCACTTGAAGACATGATGTAGGATATTTACTAATGGATGAGTTATTTCATCTGATTTAATACGCAATATGGAAAAAGTTCATATGTTAGTAATTAAAAAAAAAATTTGAGTAAGGTAAGGAATACTAAAATGAAGCAAATACTGTATACTGTATATGTTAGTAAGAACACTATATGGCAATGAAAGCATAGTACTATAATACATAAACCCATCTGGAATGCAAATTGCAGTTGATTGCTTTTTTAACTTATTTTTAGGTGTGCCTATTGCAATTCACAAATACCTCAAATCTGACAGCAGTTATAAAATTGTAAATCGAATAACCAAGGTCTTGTGGTCATGTTCCCCCAGGGTGCTGGAAAATTGACATGGAAATATGACATCTTCAGAAGCACTTGTGAAAAAAGCAATGACTCAGTGAGGGTTGGTGGGCCAATTTGATAGATGAAACATGTTCTCATGCGGAGGCTGTTGGGAAACTTCCTCTAAGCTATATTTTAACCTTAACTTCTGACAATCTGTGCTTTAAATCGCTTTGAAGACCATTTTTACAGATTTTTTCAAAACTGAAAGTATTGAAAATATTTTTTTTTCTAGTGTCATAAAATGATTTTGGAAAATTACACTTATTAAATACAAACTAATTAGAGTAAAAGTTATTCCTACTTTAAAATAATTGAGAACCAGTGATATAAGTTGTAAAAGTTAAAGGAAAAGCAAACTACTGTATATTTGACTTGTCTAACCAAGACATATGGATTTATAAAGAATGGTTAATAAATTATCACAAATGAGATATTTTCTTAGGTCTTGCTTTACATACAGTATTCAGACATTTTTTTACCATTGTTTGATCATTTATTTAAAAAATAATGACACAGAAAAATGTTTTATGGAAGTAAGCGGGAAAATAATTTGCTTTTGGCTTAGTGGTTAGCACTTTTGCTTTGCAGCACCGGGTCCTGTGATCAAATCCCACTAAAGACAACACCTGTAAGGAGTTTGTATGTTCTTTCCGTGTTTGTGTGGGTTTCCTCCAGTCACTCCGGTTTCCTCCCACACTACAAAAACATACTGGTAGGAAATTAAGATTGTGAGCCCCAATAGGGACAGTGATGATCATGTCTGTTAAGCGAAGTGGAATATAATGGTGCTATGTAAAGAAAGCATAATAAATAATGTAGTGCATGTAAGATTATAGTTGTGTAATTTTTAAACTACCGTACTTTAGAGTTCTTTCTTAAACCCAACATGCATGAGATATGGTGATTCTGAGGACAGTTTCGTCCCATAGGTGTCCTAAGAAATAGGCGAAATTTTCTGAATATGTATAACTAATATACTGCTAAAAATTGTGTGATTTATGCTCATTGTACGGTAACTGAATATAAAAGCAGAGTAGAATGTGAATCTTTTCTAAATTGCCATGAATTTTGGTTTTATATTGTCTGTCTAATATAATAAGTCAATATTTGGGTCCATGTACCCTGTAGATCTTGACTTTTCAATATTTACATTGGTCTTTAATCATTTGATTGCTTTTGCGTTTACGTGACTGCTTGAGCGATGTGCTGATACCAAGCTTATGAAAGCGAATAACAAAAAATTGTTTAGCATAACTTATAAAATCAAGCACATAATTAAAACTATACAAATTCAAGTAAAAATTAAATGTATTTTAGGCTTCATAGTAGGTAAATGAAGCAAACACCTGTAAATAAGATTATGCTTTAGAAGATCATTTTACTTGACGAGAAAATAAAATAGTCAATTAGAGAACATAAAAGATTTATATTTGGACAAGAATTTAATAATAACCTACGCACAGTTTCAGGTCGGCACCGTTATAATGAATAAAATGATACATTGGTTGATGAAATCCGTCTGGCGGCTGTTTCTTAATCTTTGTTTTCAGTTTTGTGTTTATGATATGCTCGTGCCATAAGGCGAGGTTCGTGTATGTGGTGCTCTGATTAGATATTCAGAATACAGACTGCTGACAGGTCACTGATCTCCCAGTCAACTTAACGTGGAAGGTAAAAGGAAGGATTTTATTGTGGTCCAAAGAAAGTAGTAGTACACAGGGAGGGACGTTACCCAATTTTACCCAATGACTCTCTATATTATATTTCTAATATGTCTGTTTACCACTATGCTAGTTGGAATCATGTTGTTTAACAGGTTTCCATTATTTGTACATACCTTGTTTCCGGTTGTTTTTCTTTTTTTCTTTACACTTTATTTAATATTGGATTATCTATTGTAGTAGCTGATGAAGGTCGTGAGACCAAAACGTCCCTCCCTGTGTACTACTACTTTCTTTGGACCACAATAAAATCCTTCCTTTTACCTTCCATGTTAAGTTGAGTGCAGAGTCTCTTTTTCTTCTTATGGTTTGGGCACCTACTCTTGCACCTCCATATAGGCTGTGCATACGTCTCTCTACATAACTGATCTCCCAGTGACCTGCCCCCTAGTTTGCATAATGAATAATCTTTGTTTGTGGTTTGTGTGTCATTACAATTTTTTAATAGGGCACACCGGGAAGCAAGGCGACGACACCGTGGAGCGGGGCACCCCTTTCTTATATCAAGGTTGCCAACTGCCGTTGCAAGGCAGGAATTTGGGAGAGAACAATTACTATGGTTAGTCCAGGACCACCATAATTCACTGTGTTGTGTTGTCTTAAATGTTGTTAGTCCTTTTTTATATTTTTATATAATAAAACTTATATTGTCCTGCTGACAATCATAATACTGAATCAGATAGGAACCATCCAGGCAATATATTGCACAGGTAATTCACTAGGGACCAGCTCCATGACAGAAACCTAACCGTGGTTGCACCTTGGCAGTTATATGGGGTAACATTTTCAGACAATGCAAAGCTAGGAGGGATAGATAAGCTTGAACAATGGGCAGTGACTAATAGAATGGTTTTTAACAGGGAGAAATGCAAGATTCTACATCTGGGCAAGAAAAACAAAAATTACATCTAAAGCATGTGCGAAAAAGTCTTGGGTATATGAAAAGATCACAGACTGCAATTGAGTAAACAGTGTGATGCAGCAGAAAGAGGGGCAAACACAGTTTAAGGATGTTTTAAACTGTGCTGAACTGGGGATGTTTGGTTGCCCCCATTTCCTTTTCAAGGGATTTTATTATCCCACCTCTGCCACCAATATGTGACGAATTACAGGGGGGATCTATCTGTTTATCCCGCCTTCCAATTCCGGATGGGAACTGGCAGCTCTCTGGAATTCCCCTTACCCTCAGGTCAGTCATGCAACTGCACCTAGGATAAGTAGTCGCAGGAGGGGCCGCCTGGATGTGTACTGGCTATTAGGCACTCTGCAGTGAGGGCAATAGCCTATTCCCATCCAAGGCGGGATATACACTTATCACACTCCGTCTGTCACTGTCAGGGTCTCCCCAAAAGCCCAGAACACACTCCGATGCCACCAGCTCCTGATTTTAATTAATATCTGGTCAGAAGCCAACCCCAATCTGTAGCGTTGGCTTAATTTATCACAGAGGTTGTGGGGGAACTCACAGGGGAAGAGGTGCTTGACTTGCTTCACCTCAGGCAGAGAAGGACCTAGCAGGGGTCGGCTCTCTGGTACCCCCACTTACCCCAGGTCAGTCAGGGAACTGCATCGAGGGCAAAAAGTCGCTGGAAATGCTTCCCTTATAGGTATGAGTTAGTGAGGCGCTCCCAGTGAGGGGGGATATATATCACCAGTCTAGGCTGGGGATATATATATAAACCTCCCAGCCATCACTGCCAGAGTTCCACCCTAAAACAATATAGTATTCTGACACCAGTTCCTCATTTGAAATAAGCCCCATCCGACAGCAGGCTTATATCTGGTCAGAAACCCACCCGGGTAGCATATCATATAACCAACCGAGCGTGCGGACGTGGGGATTCGTGGATCGAGATAAAGGAGCAGCCCAAGATTAATTTTATGTTTAATCGCCTAAAAGGCGCACTAGAAATATACAAATATATATTTACAGAACAATATACAGGTATGCAGTCAGGAGTGTAGTACAAAGGTTAAGGTATACAGTCATGGCCAAAAGTTTTGAGAATGACACAAATATTATATCTTCACATGATCTGCTGCCCTCTGGTTTTTATGTGTGTTTGACAGATGTTTTTTTATCACAGACAGAAATATAATAATTGCAAACATATGAGTAACAAAAGCTTATATTGACAGTTAGAATGAGTTAATGCAGCAAGTCAATATTTGCAGTGTTTACCCTTCTTCTTCAGGACCTCTGCAATTCTCCCTGGCATGCTCTCAATCAACTTCTGGACCAAATCCTGACTGATAGCAGTCAATTCTTGCACAATCAATGCTTTCATTTTGTCAGAATTTTTAGGTTTTTGTTTGTCCACCCGTCTCTTCATGATTGACCACAAGTTCTCAATGGGATTAAGATCTGGGGAGTTTCCAGGCCATGGACCCAAAATCTCTATGTTTTGTTCCCTGAGCCATTTAGTTATCACCTTTGCTTTATGGCAAGGTGTTCCATCATGCTGGAAAAGGCATTGTTGATAGCCAAACTGATCTTGGAGGGTTGGGAGAAGTTGCTCTTGGAGGACATTCTGGTACCATTCTTTATTCATGGCTGTTTTTAGGCAAGACTGTGAGAGAGCCGATTTCCTTGGCTGAGAAGCAACCCCACACATGAATGGTTTCAGGATGCTTAACAGTTGGCATGATATAAGACTGGTGGTAGCGCTCACCTTGTCTTCTCCGAATGAGGCGTTTTCCTGATGTCCCAAACAATCGAAAAGGGGATTCATCAGAGAAAATAATTTTACCCCAGTCCTCAGCAGTCCACTGCCTGTACCTTTTGCAGAATATCAGTCTGTCCATGATGTTTTTCTCTGGAGAGAAGTGGCTTATTTGCTGCCCTCCTTGAGACCAGGCCTTGCTCCAAGAGTCTCCGCCTCACAGTCTGTGCAGATGCACTCACACCTGCCTGCTGCCATTTCTGAGCAAGCTCTGCACTGCTGGTAGCCCGATCCCACAGCTGAAACACTTTTAAGAGACGTCCTGGCGCTTGCTGGTCTTTCTAGGGTGCCCTGAAGCCTTTTTGGCAACAATGGAACCTCTCTCCTTGAAGTTCTTGATGATGCTATAGATTGTTGACTGAGGTGCAATCTTTCTAGCTGTGATACTCTTCCCTGTTAGGCCATTTTTGTGCATTGCAATGATGACTGCACGTGTTTCTTTAGAGATAACCATGGTTAACAGAAGAGAAACAATGATACCAAGCACCAGCCTCCTTTTAAAGTGTCTACTGGTGTCATTCTTACTTAATCATGACAGATTGATCTCCAGCCATGTCCTCATCAACACCCACACCTGTGTTAATGGAGCAATCACTGAAAAGAGGTTAGCTGGTCCTTTTAAGGCAGGGCTGAAATGATGTTGAAATGTGTTTTGGGGATAAAGTTCATTTTCTAGCCAAATATTGACTTTGCAAGTAATTGCTGTTAAGCTGATCACTCTTTATAACATTCTGGAGTATATGCAAATTGCCATTAGAAAAAGTGAAGCAGTAGACTTTGTAAAAATTAATATTTGTGTCATTCTCAAAACTTTTGGCCATGACTGTAGATAGGTTGCAATTACTGTGTTATGCAGCATGTGACCACAGGGAGGCGCTGATGGATCACAGGTCAAAATCTTAGCTACAGGCTTTCCTGGCTCTGTCTGATAACTGGATCCTCCAGCCAGAAGAAAACTGAGCTCCAAGTGAGGAGCTGACACTTATCTCCTTGGCTGCTCCTCCCACACTCTGCGCCCTCCCTGGGCTTGTGCAGCCTCTCTCCTCCCATCTTTGAGAGAATGATTTCCAGTCCAGAATCGTGAATGGCCCAAAACTTTTCGCCTGAATCTCTGAATGGAATGGCAGCAGTGTCACTGGATTTGGCTGGATTTTATCTGTGCATACAGTCCAAATTTGCCTACCATGTGAAATTCCGGTGGCTAAGTTTTATAACTCTATAGCACAGAGTACTACAATTTGCTGCCGGGCACGGGCGTATGGAGAAGGAACGCCGATTCGGATGATGTGCTCGGCTAGGCTCAGAGATATTCCATTCTGTTAATAAAGGTCATTTTCTAGATTCAATACCTCATAGCCTTGCTGAGATATGTTGTACGACGAGGTATATGGCTTGCAGGGGATTTAGCACCTTTGTGTTATGAGCTTCAAAGTGTATGTTTTGGTTTTTAATTAGTTAAAAACTGCATGGCTTTTTATTCCCTTGGGGATGCAAGGTTGGGGGCACATTTCAGGAGGGGAGAGACCTGCACTTCTACCCTCACAGCTCCCCGCTTCAGAGGGTGCTAGGGGACTTCACATTCCTGTGTTCCCCAAGCGCACTCCCACAATCTCAAAGCTTTCTACATAGACTGTTCTTACCTCTGCTCCTAGTATCCACATGGTACATCACCCAGCTTTCTGGACAGTTTCTACACAGACTGTTCTTACCTCTGCTCCTAGTATCCACATGGTATGTCTTTCAACTAACCCCTCCTTTACCCCAGTGTTAATTATGAGCTTGTTTACTTTGGCTTGATCATATGCATCTGGTCCACTGTTAATTGTCTGACCAAGATGAGAACAGACCACTTCTCTCTGCTTCACACCTGATTGCACTTTGTTGCAAAAACATTGTATAGCACAAGTCTGCCAAGACTTTATTATGCAGCGTGTATCCTATAAATGTATATCTTACAAGCGTGAGATATGAATTAATCCACAATTGCACCAGCAGGGAACTGAAGGTAACTGGAAGCATTCACTGTAAACAACGTTTCTGTTTGTTTTCACTCTCACCCCTATAATCCTTCACTTTCTGTTAACCCCCTAATCCCTACACCAAGCAAGAAACTGTTCATCTCTTCTTCAATCCTCCCCATCCATTTCACGTCTTCCTCAGATCTGTTTCTCAACATACAATCCTCGGTCTCCAAACACAGACAGCCCCCTCATGCCCTCTCCAGCTCCCACCTGCTAACACTTTCTCTGTTCCTTCTCACTGCTGGTGATATCTCTCCAAATCCTGATCCTCCTCACCACATTCCCCACAGTCATTTCTACTTCCCATCCACGCTCTCTCAGAACTTTCCGTAACCTCTTTAACCTTATACCCATTTGCCAAGCCT
The DNA here is from genome assembly GCA_033576555.1 of Oophaga sylvatica. NCBI lineage: Eukaryota > Metazoa > Chordata > Amphibia > Anura > Dendrobatidae > Oophaga > Oophaga sylvatica. The sequence continues at coordinate 441,922,991 of JARQOD010000004.1, read as the reverse complement.
CCACTTCCCCAGTCCCACTAACAGGAGCTCTGTGGAACGCTCGCTCTGTCTGCAACAAACTTTCCTACATCCATGAACTTTTTATTACTAACAAACTTTCCTTCCTCGCCATTACCCAAACCTGGCTCACCCCCTCTGACACAGCCACTCCTGCTGCAATTTTTTTTATGGTGGATTCCACCTTTCCCACACACCCCGCCCCTGCAGCAAGCAGGATGGAGGAGTTGGTTTTCTCCTGTCAGATGACTGCTCCTTCACACACGTCCCACTACTACCCTCTGTTCCCCTCCCTTCCTTTGAGGTGCACTCTGTGCGTATCTACTCCCCCTCCAACCTCCAACTAGCTGTCACTTACTATCCCCAGGGCCAACCACCACCTTATTTGACCACTTCACCACCTGGCTACTTCATTTCCTCTACGCTGACATCCCCACTATCATCTTGGGTAACTTCAACATCCCTGTTGACACTTCCCTCTCAGCTGCCACTAAATTTCTATCTCTCACTTCCACCTTCAGCCTCACTCAATGGTCTTCTGCAGCCACTCACAAAGATGATCACTCTCTGGACCTCAACTTCACCCACCTCTGCTCCCTATCTAACCTCTCTAACTCACCTCTTTCTCTTTCTGACCACAATCTACTTATATTCACTCCTTGTGCACAATCCCCACCCCACAAACTTACACACCCTTGCAGAAATCTTAAACACCTCGATCTACACTCACTGTCTGAATCCTTTCTCCCTCTTACAGACATAAGTTCCCTACACAATGCGGATGCCGCTGCCGCTCTATATAACACCACAATAGCTGTAGCTTTGGAATCGGTATCCCCTCTCACACACACCAAAGCTCGCAAAATCAACAGACAGCCCTGGCACACCAGCCTGATCAAAGAACTGAGGCGAGCTTCCAGGGCTGCTGAGCAGAGATGGAAAAGATCCCACCCCAATGAGGACTTCATCACATTCAAACAGTCCCTCACTGCTTTCAAGACCACACTCGCCACAGCTAAACAAACCTACTTCTCATCTCTCATATCCTTCCTGTCTCACCATCCTAAACAGTTTTTCAACACTTTCAATTCTCTCCTTTGTCCCCCAACACCTCCGCCCTCTCCACTCATCTCAGCTGAAGACTTTGTCTCATTTTTCAAGCAGAATATTGATATCAGAGACAGTTTTGGTTGACAACCCGAGAGCCCTTCCCACTAAATGCCCAGCCCTCCTCCTCCAAAACCAACTTCTCCACCATTACAGAAAATCGACTCTCCACTCTCCTCTCAAGATCACATCTCACTATCTGTGTACTTAACACGATCCCATCCCACTTCATCCCAAACCTCACCACAGTCTTCATCCCAACCCTAACCCATCTCTTCAACCTATCACGAAAAACTGGTGTTTTCCCCTCAAGCTTAAAACATGCCTCAATCACACCTATCCTCAAAAAACCCTTGCTTCACTCATCCTCTGTATGTAGCTATCACCCTATATAACTTCTCCCTTATGCCTCAAAACTACTGTAACAACTCGTCCATCTTGAACTGTCCTCCCACCTCTCTTCTTGCTCCCTCTTCAACTGCTTACAATCTGGCTTCCGGCCACACCACTCCACTGAAACTGCCCTAACTAAGGTCAACAGCGACCTATTAACTGCCAAGGCCAAGTGAAGTGACACTACTCTGTCCTCCTCCTCCTGGACCTGTCCTCTGCCTTTGACAAAGTGGACCATTCCCTATTACTGCAGACCCTCTCATCTCTCGGTATCACATACTTGGCCCAATCTTGAATCGCATCATACCTAACAGACTGGACATTTAGCGTCTCCCACTCAAACACCACCTCCTCATCGTGCCCTCTATCTGTCGAAGTCCAGCAAGGTTCAGTCCTAGGGCTCCTGCTTTTCTCCATTTAAACCTTTGGCCTTGGACAGCTCATAGAATCTCAAGGCTTTCAGTATCACTTCTATGCCGATGACACACAGATCTACATCTCTGGACCAGATATCACCTCCCTACTAATCAGAATCCCTCAATGTCTGTCCGCTATTTCATCCTTCTTTTCCACTAGATTTCTAAAACTTAATATGGACAAAACACAATTCATCATCTTTCCCCATCTCACTCGACTCCCACAACAGATCTATACATTAAAGTAAACCGCTGCCCACTCTCCCCAGTCCCACAATCTCGCTGCCTCGGAGTTATCCTTGACACTGATCTCTCTTTCAAGCCACATATACAGGCCCTTTTCACTTCCTGCTGACTTCAACTCAACAATATTTCACGGATTCGTATATTCCTTAACCAAGAATCTGTAAAAACACTAGTCCATGCCCTCATCATCTCCCGCCTTGACTACTGCAACCTCCTGCTCTGTGGCCTCCCTTCTAACACTCTTGCACCCCTCCAATCTATTCTAAACTCTGTTGCCTGACTAATCCACCTGTCTCCCTGCTATTCCCTGGCCTCTCACCTCTGTAAATCCCTTCACTGGCTCCCCATTACAAAAAGATTCCAGTTCAAAACCCTAACCTTGACATACAAAGCTATCCTCAACCTGTGTCCTCTGTACATCTGTGACCTCGTCTCCAGGTACTTACCTGAACGCAACCTCCGGTCCTCACAAGATCTCATTCTCTACTCCCCTCTTATCTCCTCTTCCCACAATTGCATACAAGATTTCTCCCGTGCATACCCTCCTACTCTGGAACTCTTTACCACAAAATATCAGACTCTCGCCACCATGGAAACCTTCAAAAAGAACCTGAAGACCTACTTCTTCCAACAAGCCTACAATCTGCAGTAACCACCAATCCATCCAACCGCTGCATGACCAGCTCTAACCTCACCTACTGTATCCTTACTCATCCGTTGTAGATTGTGAGCCCTCGCAGGCAGGGTCCTCTCTCCTGCTGTACCAGTTATGACTTGCATTGTTTAAGATCACTGTACTTGTATTTTTTATGTATACCCCTCCTCACATGTAACGCACCATGGAATAAATGGTGCTATAATAATAAATAATAATAATGATAATAATAATAATAATAATATTAATAGAAGCATAGAGTCTAGATCACAAGGATAAATTATCCCCTTTACTCCTCCTTGATCAGGCCTCATCTGGAATACTGTGTCCAGTACAGTTCTGGGCACATTTTGAAAAAGACAGCTGAAGCAAGTTCAGAGAAGAGCGACTAGGATGGTGAGTAGACTTCAAAGTACGAGGAACGGTTAAAGGATCTGGGAATATTTAGCTTGCAAAAAAAGAAGGCTATAAGGAGACTTAATAGCTGTCTACAAATATCTGAAGGGATGTAACTGTGCAGAGGGATCATCCTTATTCTTATTTGCACATGGAAACATGAGAAACAATGGAAAGAAACTGAAAGAGGGAGATACATTTTAGATTTTAGAAAAAAACTTTTTGACAGAGAGGGTGATCAATGAGTGGAACAGGCTGCCACGAAAGGTGGGGAGTTCTACTTCAATGGAAGTCTTCAGACAGAGGCTAGATAGACATCTTTCTGAAATGGTTTAGTGATTCCTGAACTGCATTGAGCAGGGGGTTGGACATGATGATCTTTGAGGTTCCTTCCAACTCTAACATTATATAATTCTATGATGTCTGAGTTTTTATCTTTAGGACAGGTGGACTTCCAGTTGCAATCATGACTTGAGGATCAATGCACATCATAAGGTCACAAAGTCATGATGTGAACACCTTACTATGCGCAGTGATCAAATCTGAAGTCCAGGCCTATCATGAAGAGGATGCAGATGCGCAACATGGCAGACAGAAGACCTTATGACTGGCAACAAGCAGCAGAAGAGGTGAGCATATTAGTTTTCAACTGCACCAAAAGACACCAAAGCTGTTATTGATTTATTCCTTATTACCATAATTCTTAGCCAGGACAATTGGTATAATTTGTCACATCAGTAGGATGATACTACATTCAATTGGCACTACAGTCAACACTGCATATTAACTAGAAACTTTTTATGTCCCTAATGTAAAGTGAATTTGATTTTGTTCATATATTGATGGTATTATTTGAAATACCTATGTGACCTCATGTTTTTCTAAGCTATATCCACCATCACTAGAGCATATTCCTGTTATCTCCATGTAACATTCTGACAATTAATTTCTTTTAAGATACTACAAATTACGTGCTCATACGAAAAACAGCATTGCACTTGTTCTACTTTATACCAATCAAAATTTAAGTATGCAGCCAACAGTTAAGAATATCTACAGACAGAAACTCACACAACCAGAATGGTTAGCAACCAAACCCACATGTTGTTACAATCAGCAACTCACAGTGCGGAAGGCAGAAAATCAATACTCATGATGTTTAAGGAAAAACAACTGCAAAAGCAGAAGTTCCAACAGAGCAGTAGGTTTATGCTATGCATGTACACAACTATTTTCTAAAGGCACAAATTCACAGAAACACACATGAATATACATTCTATGTTAAAGAGTCACACACACAAATGTATCGTCTGCTAATTCTTATTTTCATTGAAACGCCGTAGACTTGAGGACCTATTGCTTCTGAGAAAAACTCAACAATTGGCAGCCAAAATTATAAAACTTTTCTAAAATAAATGAAATTATGAAAATCAGTTGACCTCCCCACTGGCAAACACAGACAGAAAGGGACTCTATGCAAGAACAGTATATGGGCTCTTTGCAGTCCAATAATTCATCAGAATGCAATATTGTGCCTTATTTGCAGCTGGAAATAGGCCCACTTACCTCTTATGCCCTTGTGCGGCTGCACAGGTTACACCAATTGTTTGTTCACACATGGACTTCCTTCAGTAATACAGGGATGCAGGTTTTACCAATGTTAGCATCATATCAAAGTGAGAAGAATATATGTTAAGATTTTATTTTCTTTTCTGGAATATAGCAACTGTGATGAGAAAAAGTTTATTACATATAGCATCTGAATGACAAAGTGGTCAGAACTCGCAGGATGAGGCCTATTTTTAGTTTTGCTTGTTCATATTGCTAGGGTTGGCAGATTGCACTGAATAAAAATAAATTATAAAGTGCAATTGCAACCCAGAGTCCACCATGCAGGTGAGAATCTGCTGCTAGAGTGAATAAATGAGAATAAGCAACAGTGAATATCTAAAATATAACTTTTACTGATATACGTTAAAAAGTATAAGGTGCGTCACCCACTATAAAACTGCTGTCAATGAATGAGGGGTAATACATATACCCACAATGATTACCAGAAGGACAAAAAACAGACAGCTATCAGGATTGGACAAATTGCCATCAAGGACAAGAAAATGGCAACTGAATGTCTAGGTGCTGCCAATTGGAGGAATACTCAATGTGGTCCTCCAAGGTATGAAAGGCAATCACCAGACAACACATATAAAACACATAATGTATAAATGACAACAATAAGGTGAGAAAAGTAAAAAAATAGGAACAATCTCACCAATGTAGTGTCAAGGGGACGGGAGTTTCCAAGGCACCCAATGGTATGCGGAGGGTCCCTCGTGCGTCAATGGGAAGACAATACCCTGTCATTCCCTGAGGAACTGATGCAAAGCTATTCCCCAAACTCCCGCCCTTACAAGGGCAGTCCACAGCTTGCCCTACACAAATAATCGCCCTGCACTTTCCCTATGAGGATGTCCCAACCTTATACTTTTTAACGTATATCAGTAAAAGTTATATTTTAGATATTCACTGTTGCTTATTCTAATTTACAATTTGGTGAATTCAGTCTGACATTTGTTCCAGCCGACACTGGAATTGCTATATATTATTTAGAGTGAATAAATGACGGAACAAAACAGAGAGGTAGTGCAAAAGAGAAAAAACTCAAAACGACGCTAGGAACAAAACCTTGTTGACTTCACTGGGGAGCACAGCTCCTTAGGTTAGATCTTGCCCTCTAACTAAAGTCTATAGAGAATCACTGCACACGTTTAACTGCATATGTCATGCTTAAATTGGAAATTTTTATTGCACACTTGATGTGAAAAAAAGAAAATAGCTATGAGACGACTGACTGACGTTTCGGCCAACGCAGTGGCCTTTATCAAATAGTCGCCTTTAGATAAAGGTATCATAGACTCGGCTGGATAGCCATCAGTAACCAAAGGTATACTGCGAGCCTGAACAAGACACCGGGATTGACGTCTCTGCTGAGCAACAGCCGCAGCAGCTGGGCCTGAATGGGAGACCACAGCTCCAGAAAGTGCCTGGGATCTATCCTGTGCACCAGGAGAATCCTGGCACCCAACACATATAATATACATTTAATGTACTTAAAGAATTAATTCACTATCATAAATTTCGTAAATTCAACAAAAGTCAATCACAAACTGGATGAATTAATTTACCAATGTATTCCAAACGGCAGTGAATCAGCAAAAAGAAAAAATATGTACTTTTTTCAATAATCTTGTCAGAAGCCTGAACATTCCTACATGCAGACTATTGTACATATAAGATATCTTTGTATATAATGAAGCTCTGATAAAGGAGGAAGCTACTTCTAAAGGGTTAACATACAAGAGGAGGACAAAGTTGTTTTAAGGGTTGATCTAATAAGGGATGACATAGCTGTTTCTAAATTGTTAGTTTTCCATAGAAGGCAATAGTTTTATGCAAAGGATTAAACTCGGTCTTTCAAAAAATACTATGTGCAGCCAAACACATAAATGACATATTGAGGAGAACGCTGTATCAAGTTTTTTTCTATTCCTGATGCTCCATAATGCACAATAATCTGTTTTATATTGCTTCTCACATGACTACATCCAGCACAGATCTCCCCTGTGTTTACATGCTGCACAATAATAGGCTGCCCTTGCATAGTTTTATCTCCAAGCTGAAAAGCAGGATGTTTCTCAAAATAGTGAGATAGTGAGGAGCCCTACTTCATCTTACTTTGGTCTCTCTTTCTTTAAGGGCTAGAGCTTTCATCACTAAATTAGACAGGATTTTTTTTCCAAATTATATATTTGAGAAATGTTTCCCTTTACTTCATGAAGTTTTCAAGGAGACAATAAATCCTCATTACACTTTCTTAGCCACTTTGTCAATCAAAGTCATATAACTGTAATGAGAACATATGAAAGAACAAGTCTCAATTAAATATTAACTTTTTGTTTTATATGATACAATCACTCCGCCATCTACAGCAATAGCTCTATATATGGGTTAAAACTTTCACAGATGATGAAACATCAAATTTTCTCTCACAGTGAGCACTTTACCACTATGTTGAATCTATCAAGAATGATGTAGAGTAATATCACACAATGTCACAAAGTAACACTTTTTTATAATCATTGAATGAAAGTTGACTATATTCCTATTGCAACTCTGATGTCATACACATATAATCCAGTATACTAAAATGGGAGTATTAACGGCAAGTGTTTCTAGCTGAATCAAGAATAAGCAGTCAGTTTTAGCACTTAAAGAGGTTGTTCTATGAACAAAGTACATTTTAAGTAATAAATCTTGAAATAAGAACAATTTCCACTATTGGATATATTATTTTTTTTCTGTTCTGCGATAATCCTATAAATGTGCCCTTGTAATGTACTGTGTAATGGTTGTATCTGACTGTGGTCTTATCATACCACATCTCCTGGGCAGGGGATGAAGCAAAAGAGAGGATACAGGCAGGTCAGCAGGGAGATCACAGCTGATTATTTCTGTGAGATAAAGCATTTGCTGCTTGTTTTTAAACATATTTGCCTCACAACACAAATTAGCTGCGATCCCATGCTATCCTGTCTGTATCCTCTCTTTTGCTTCCTCACCCTGCCCTGTATGAACTGACATTGTTCCTGTACGATCAGACACAGCCATTACACAGAACATAGCAGGGGAAGATTAAGAAGATTATTTCAGCACAGGAACATTTATTTTAACCACATCCAATTGTAGAACTTATTTTTATTCCAAGATCTGTTGATTAAAATGAACTTCAGTAGTTGAACAATTGGGTTGGAAAGATTGTGAAAAGTTCATTATAGTGTTATACAAAATGTAAAAAACTGGCAATGGGAATGTAGTGTAAAAGAAAAACTTTCCATACCATGGCTTAGAATGTGGGCACCGTCAGCAGCAGCAGTAACATCAACACCATCACTGGCACAAGCGGTTTTGGCAGTAGTATTACCAATCACAGGTCACAATAAGTCTCCATTGCCTTTGTCAGATATATTAGTTGGGAGGGAAAGGAGGTTATTTTTGAATATATAGAACTGCTATAAAGATGAGCAGATAGCTTAAATTTTTTTTCAAATGTCAGCTTCATCAAAATTTTCAAAATTCTACGGTGAAGTCACTTTGACATTACTTAGGCTATGTTTGTCTTAAAGCAATTGAAAAATGAAAGATACATTCCTAGGAGACCTCAGAGTGTTTTACACTGGAGAATTCAAATTTGAAATCTTCGATCATCTCTTGTGTGTACCTTTTATTGATTGGTTTGGTGGTATTTCGCGCCGTATAGGCACTGCCTGACAATGCAGTAAGTTGCATTTTAGCAGATAGTATAAGTCGCTGGAAGTTGCAGGCAGATAGTGGAACATGGGCTGGTAAGTTTTTTACTTTTGAGCAATGTTTTCCTCACATATAAATCTCACCCTAGGGGATTCTGGCAGCGGCAACAAGACCCCTCCTTTCTTCAGTCGCTGACAGTGGCCCAAGGCTTGCCTATGAAAGTATACATTTGGATTTCAACAGTATCACCGGACACCTGGGGGCCATACTAAATAGTTTCAAATATAAAAAAAATACTCTCGGGAACCCAATAAAAAAGGAACTCATATAATATAAATAAAGAAAGTCCCAAGGCAAACTGCAGGCCTTAGAACAGCAATGAAAGGCCACCAGTTGTCAGCACTGATGAAAGCAATTCACTGACAGTAATGAAAAATACACTCAAAATATAATCAAGGTCTTTTTCACGATTATGGGATATAATAAAATATGATGAATAGCTTTAGAAATAATAATGAGATATTACTAATAAAAGTGCAATTTATTATGTGAAATGGTATAATAATAATAATAATAATTTTATTTCTATAGCACCAGTATATTATATCTACTGGCTAACACGGTACAAAGATATACATCTTTCCTGTGTCAGTAAATTCCACAGCACTTTACATTTTAGAGGAGGCTTGTAAAAATCTGTGGAGGTTTTAATAAATTAGAAAATAATTATCTAAAAAATACATAGTTCTGTTGCTTTAGTTTATACTAAAATTTCCCTTTTGATAAATGTGTTTTTTTATTTAATTTTATCTATTTTTAATTAAAGCGCGGATCCCTTCATGGTCTTACCTAGCATTTGCCCCTGGCCATAGTATTGATGTTTACAGCATAAGGGATGCTGCTTCTTCAAACCAATACTAAAATATTAATTTAGACTCGGAGCTAGATGTAGCGTAACCAACAGCACAATATCTTGTGCCGTGTCAGCTCTGTTGTCTCTCCTAAGACAGATGCACTAGGTATAAGGACAACATGTCCTGACTGAACGCAAGATAAAGCCGCCTGTGCTTTCGGCTGGCTGGTGTACCTTATGGCTCACGGAACACAGGCTCCGTTCCCAGGAATATTAAGTGTCAGAGCCGCTCAACTTGTATGGAAGGTCTCTTATTATATTCTCATGCCACACACTTGAAAATAAACATTATCATATTTATGTTAGGCTGTTTGCTACAAGAGCACATTGTTATACTTAGCTGTAGTTACTGGCTAGGGCATACCCCAGATAATTGTATGATGCAACATAATTAATTCCAAATTTACAGTCATTCAGCTGCTGCAGAAATGATAATACTGGAAGAAATTAATCAGAATTTTGGAACTTTAGATGAAACCTGTCATGTAACCAAATGCATGCTTCAGATTTAGGGTTAAGCATTGCAATGCTGTCCGGTCGCCTGAGGTCTCCTTCAGATGTCTGATTTTTGCGTGCGAGTCATATCTGTGTTTTTCACAGATATCATTCGTACCTGCGATCATCTATGGGGCCCTCACACGTCTGATTTTTCCTTGGACTGAATGGTCCCCTGGAAATATAGGAGATATGTCCATTTTCGATCTGAGGATAGGATCAAAATCATCAATGCACATTAATAAGTCGATTAAAAAATCAGACTGCAATCTGATGATATCTGAGTTTGGTCCGATTTTCACGTACTGTCAGAAATGGAGAATTTTCTTTTTTAACCCCTCTCTGACATCAGACGTACTATCCCGTCCATAAAACCCGTGACAATCTGACCACGGACGGGATAGTACGTCATAGCGATCAGCTGCGCTCCTGAGGGGAGCGCAGCTGATCGCCGCCGGGTGTCAGCTGATTATCACAGCTGACACCCGGGACTGTGTGCCAGGAGCAGTCACGGACCGCTCCCGGCACATTAACCCCTTGCACACCGCGATCAAACATGATCGCGGTTGTACTGGGGGCACAGGGGAGCATCGCGCAGGGAGAGGGCTCCCTGCGCGCCCCCTGAGACCCTCAGAACAGCGCGATGTGATCGCGCTATTCTGAGGGCTTCCTCCCTCCCAGGACCCGGATCCAAAATGGCGCCGGGGTCCTGGAGGGAGGCGCTTCCTCAGTGCCTGCTGAGAGTAGGCACTGAGAAGCCTGCAGCGCTGCCTGTGAGATTGCTGGTCTCACAGAGTGCTGTGCACACTGTGAGACCAGCGATCTGACATTTTACAAAAATAAAAATAAACGTGTAAAAAAAAAATTCCAAAATAAAAAAAAATAAAAAAATATTCCCCAATAAATTCATTTCTTCCTGTAAATAAAAAAATAAAACAATAAAAGTACACATATTTGGTATCGCCGCATCCGTAACGACCCCCCTATAAAATTGTCCCACTAGTTAACCCCTTTTGTGAACCCCTTAAAAAAAATAAATAAAAACAAAGCAAAAAATCAGTGCTTTATCATCATACCGCTGAACAAAAAGTGGAATAACACGTGATCAAAAAGACCGATATAAATAAACATGGCACCGCTGAAAACGTCATCTTGTCCCACAAAAAACGAGCCATCACACAGCATCATGAGCGAAAAAATAAAAAAGTTATAGCTCGCAGAATAAAGCGATGCAAAAATAATTATTTTTTATATAAAATTGTTTTTATTCTATAAAAGCGCCAAAACATAAAAAATGATATTAATGAGGTATCGCCGTAATCGTACTGACCCGAAGAATAAAACTGCTTTATCAATTTTACCACACGCGGAACGGTATAAACGCCTCCCCCAAAAGAAATTCATGAATTGCTGATTTTTGTTCATTCTAACCTCCCAAAAATCGAAATAAAAAGCGATCAAAAAATGTCACGTGCTCAAAAATGGTACCAATAAAAACGTCAACTCGTACCGCAAAAAATAAGACCTCACATGACTCTGTGGGCCAAAATATGCAAAAATTATAGTTCTCAAAATGTGGTGATGCAAAAACTATTTTTTGCAATAAAAAGCGTCTTTTAGCGTGACAGCTGCCAATCATAAAAACCCGCTATAAATAGTAAATCAAACCCCCCTTTATCACCCCCTTAGTTAGGGAAAAATAATAAAATTACAAAAATGTATTTTTTCCATTTTCCCATTAGGGTTATGGTTAAGGTTAGGGTTGCGGCTAAAGTTAGGGTTAGGGTTGGCGCTAAAGTTAGGATTAGGGTTAGGGTTGGGATTAGGGTTAGGGGTGTGTTAGGGTTAGGTTTGTGGTTAGGGTTGGGACTAGGGTTAGGGGTGTGTTGGGGTTAGGGTTGGGGTTAGAATTGGGGGGTTTCCGCTGTTTAGGCACATCAGGGGCTCTCCAAATGTGACATGACGTCTGATCTCAATTCCAGCCAATTCTGCGTTGAAAAAGTCAAACGGTGCTCCTTCCCTTCTGACCTCTACCATGCGCCCAAACAGTAGTTTACTCCCACATGGGGTATCAGCGTACTCTGGACCCTAAGAGTTATTGTGCAATTTATCCTATTTCTTCTGTTACCCTTGGGAAAATAAAAAACTGGGGGCAAAAATATCATTTTTTTAAAAAAAAAATGATTTTTTTTGTTTTTACGTCTGTACGTTATAAACTTCTGTGAAGCACTTGGGGCTTCATAGCGCTCACCACACATCTAGATAAGTTCCTTGTGGGGTCTATTTTCCAAAATGGGGTCACTTGTGGGGGGGTTTCCACTGTTTAGGCGCATCAGGGGCTCTCCAAATGCGACATGATGCCCCAGACCATTCCATCAAAGTCTACAATCCAAAACGTCACTACTTCCCTTCCGAGCCCCAACGTGTACCCATACAGTAGTTTTCTCCACATATTGGGTATCCGCGTACTCAGGACAAATTGGACAACAAATTTTTGTGTCCAATTTCTCCTGTTACCCTTGTGAAAATAAAATATTGGGGGCGAAAAAAATAATTTTTGTAAAAAAAAAAATATTTTTTATTTTTACGGCTGTTCGTTATAAACTTCTGTGAAGCACTTAGGGTTTCAAAGTGCTCACCACACATCTAGATAAGTTCCTTGTGGGGTCTATTTTCCAAAATGGGGTCACTTGTGGGGGGTTTCCACTGTTTAGGTGCATCAGGGGCTCTCCAAATGGGACATGATGCCCCCAGAGCATTCCATCAAAGTCTGCAATCCAAAACGTCACTACTTCCCTTTCGAGCCCCAACGTGTACCCATACAGTAGTTTTCTCCCACATATTGGGTATCAGCGTACTCAGGACAAATTGGACAACAACTTTTGGGGTCCAATTTCTTCTGTTACCCTTGTGAAAATAAAATATTAGGACGAAAAAAATCATTTTTGAAAAAAAAAAAAAAAAAATTATTTTACGGCTGTACGTTATAAACTTCTGTGAAGCACTTGGGGGTTCAAAGTGCTCACCACACATCTAGATAAGTTCCTTGAGGGGTCTAGTTTCAAAATGGTGTCATTTGTGGTGGGTTTCCACTGTTTAGGCAGATCAGGAGCTCTCCAAACACGACATGGCATCCAGCCAATTCTGCGTTGAAAAAGTCAAACGGCACTCCTTCCCTTCCAAACTCTGCCATGCACCCAAACAGTGGTTTACCCCCACATATGCGGTATCAGCGTACTCAGGACAAATTGCACAATAACTTTTGGAGTCTTGTTACCCTTGGGAAAATAAAAATTGGAGTGAAAAGATAATTTTTGTGGAAAAAATATGATTTTTTAATTTTATGGCTCTACGTTATAAACTTGTGTGAAGCACTTGGGGGTTCAAATTGCTCACCAAAGATCTAGATAAGTTCCTTAGGGGTCTAGTTTCCCATGTCGGGTCACTTGTGGGGGGTTTCCACTGTTTAGGCACATCAGCGGCTCTCCAAATGCAACATGGCGTCCAATCTCAATTTCAGCCAATTTTGGCTGGAAAAAGTCAAATGGTGCTCCTTCCATTCCGAGCTCTGCCGTGCGCCAAAACAGTGGTTCCCCCCCACATATTGGGTATCAGCGTACTCAGGACAAATTGGACAACAACTTTTGTGGTCCAATTTCTCCTGTTACCCTTGGGAAAATAAAAAATTAGTGACTAAAAATAATTTTTGTGGGAAAAAAATAGGATTTTTTATTTTCATGCCCGGGCATTATAAACTTGTGTGAAGCACTTGGGGGTTCAAAGTGCTCACCAAAGCTATAGATAAGTTCCTTAGGGGGTCTAGTTTCCAAAATGTGGTCACTTGTGGGGGGTTTCTACTGTTTAGGCTCATCTGGGGCACTGCAAACGGAACATGACCCCATCAACGTCTGCATTCCAAAACGTTACTACTTCCTTTCCAAGCCCTGCCGTGCGCCCAAACAGTTTCCCCCCCCACATATTGGGTATCAGCGTACTCAGGACAAATTGGCCAACAACTTTTGTGGTCCAATTTCCTTGGGAAAAATCAAAAATTTGGGACTAAAAAATCATTTTTGTGGAAAATTGTTTCCTTTTTTTTTTCACACCCAGGCATTTTAAACTTTTATGAAACACTTGGGGATTCAAAGTGCTCACAACAGATCTAGATAAGTTCATTAGGGGGTCTAGTTTCCAAAATGGTGTCACTTGTGGGGGGTTTCCACTGTTTAGGCGCATCAGGGGCTCTCCAAACGCGACACGGCGTCCGATCTCAATTTCAGCCAATTTTAGTTTGAAAAAGTCAAACGGCGCTCCTTCCCTTACGAGCTCTGCCGTGTGCCCAAACAGTGGTTTTCCCCCACATATGGGGTATTGGCGTACTCAGGAGAAATTGCACAACAACTTTATCTGTCCATTTTCTTCTTTTACCCTTGTGAAAATAAAAAAAAGTTTGTAAAAGATCATTTTTGTGGCTAAAAAGTTAAATATTCATTTTTTCCTTCCACGTTGCTTCAGCTCCTGTGAAGCACCTGAAGGGTTAATAAACTTTTTGAATGTGGTTTTGAGTACCTTGAGGGGTGCAGCTTTTAGAATAGTGTCACTTTTGGGTATTTTCTGCTATATAGACCCTCAAAGTGACTTCAAATATGAGGTGGTCCCTAAAAAAAATGGCTTTGTAAATTTTGTTGTAAAAATGAGAAATCGCTGGTCAACTTTTAACCCTTATAATTTCCTAAGAAAAAAAAATTTTGATTCCAAAATTGTGCTGATGTAAAGTAGACATGTGGGAAATGTTATTTCTTAACTATTTTGTGTGACATATTTCTCTGTTTTAAGGGAATAAAAATTCAAAGTTTGAAGATTGCAAAATTTTCAAAATTTTCGCCATATTTGCATTTTTTTCAAAAATAAATGCAAGTTATATCGAAGAAATTTTACCAATAACGTGAAGTACAATATGTCACGAGAAAACAATCTCAGAATCGCGCAGATCCGTTGAAGCGTTCCAGAGTTATAACCTCATAAAGAGACAGTGGTCAGAATTGTAAAAATTGGCCCGGTCATTAACGTGCAAACCACCCTTGGGGGTGAAGGGGTTAAATTTATCCAACTACGAGAAAATCGAATGACATTCAGACCGCATTCTGATCAAACTCTGATCATAGTCTGATAAGATTGATAATTTTCTTGCATGCGAAATAATAAAACTGGGGAGAAAACAAACTTTATTCTTCCCAGAAGCTTCTGGCTTTCAGTCTTAGTGCCAATGCAGGGAGTGATTACAGTCATTGCTCACTATACTGTGCGCGGCAGCTATAAGCACAGCAAGCTGTCAATCAAAGTGCCGGAGTGTTCTTACAGCTTCCACTCAAAGTATAGAGAGCAATGACTGTAATCGCTCGCTGCAGCGCACCTATGACTAAAAGCTGGTGTCCCCCTGGAGGAATAAAATTAATTCCCTCCCAATACCCTCACTTTCAATAAGGTGGCTAGACAGCATTGTAACACTATTGACCTGTAGATTAACCCTATTTCTGCAGGTTAATATCATTTGGGGAAATTCTGTGCAGAGTCATTACTTATTAAATCTTCACAGTTGTTGAGGATGAAATTTTATGATACAGAGTTTTCCATTCTTGATATAGAAATAGATTTGCAACAAAATTCTGGATGCTTTCAGCCACCACTAGAGGGAACTTTTGCACACGCTGCCTACTTATTATTAGATATAGATAAAATTCAATAAAAATGCTTAATGCAGTAAGTAACAAGTAGGACATGTTCACACGTGTTAGATTTCACACAGATTTTAACATGGATTTTGTGCCTAAAGCTATTTGAAGGTTGTATCCTATCTCTGTAAGTGGTGATTCCACATGCATCATGTATTTTTACAATGTATTTTTGGAGCATGGTACTTAATGCTAGTGAATTCTTCAGGAAGGATTAGCTCCATTATATAACAATGTAGCTAATCTTTGTATGCAGAGTAAACTACAAATTCGGGACATATATGCAGCAAAAAAAAGTGTTGGTTAACTTTGGATTTTTCATGCGAGAAAATAAATGGATTGTAATCTGACAAGTAAATATGGCCTCAGCCACACCTACTGAATTTTAAATTTTGAAATAATATAGTGAAATTATGCCACTGACATATGCAACTGGACACAGCCACATCTGTATTGGTCTAGACTAAGATAACTAGACGATATAGTACACCACCGAAAAATAAGATAGATAGATAGACCCGCAAGGTTCAGTCCCAGGGCCGCTGCTCTTCTCCATTTACTCCTTTGGCCTGGGACGGCTTATAGAATCTCACGACTTTCAGTATCACCTCTATGCTGATGACACAGATCTACCTCTCTGGACCTGATATTACCTCCCTACTAACAAGAAACCCACAATGTCTGTCCGCTATTTCATCTTCTCTGCTAAATTTCTAAAACATAATATGGACAAAACAGAATTTATCATCTTTCCCCCATTTCACTCAACCTCCCCACCAGACCTATACATTAAAGTAAATGGCTGCTCACTCTCCTCAGTCCCACAAGCTGGCTGCCTCAAGATAACCTTTGACTCTGATCTCTCCTTCAAACTACATATCCAAGCCCTTTCACTTCCTGTCAACATCAACTCTAAAATATTTCCAAAATCCGTACATTCCTCAATCCGTACACCAAGAATCTGCAAAATCCATTCACTCATCATCTCCCGCCTTGACTACTTCAACCTCCTGTTTTGTGGCCTCTCATCTAACACTCCACACCCCTTTAATCTATTCTAAGCTCTGCTGCCTGACTAATCCATCTATCCCCCTGCTATTCCCCGGCCTCTCCCCTCTGTCAATCTCTTCATTAGCTCCCCATTACCCAGAGACTCAAGTTCAAAACCCTAAACATGACATACAAAACCATCCACAATCCGTGTCCTCCATAAATCTGTAACCTCATCTCCCTGTACTTACCTGCACGCAACCTCTGATCCTCACAAGATCTCCTTCTCTAGTCCCCTCTTATCTCCTCTTCCCACAATTGCATACAAGATTTCTCTTGTCATCCCCCCTACTCTGGACCTCTCTACCCCAACATATCAGTCTCTCGACCAAGCATGGAAACCTTCAAAAGGAACCTAAAGATCTACTTCTTCCGACAAGCCTACAGTCTGCTGGTACCACCCATAATAATAATAATAATAATCTTTATTTATATAGCGCCAACATATTCCGCAGCGCTTTACAGTTTAACAGTTTCAAAACACAAGTCATAGGTAACAACGTTAACAATACAATAATTAAAGCAAAATAAGCCGACCCTGCTCGTGAGAGCTTACAATCTACAATGAGGTGGGGGAGATACAAAGTACAGGTGTGTATATACAATGGTGCATTTACAATGATGGTCCAGCCATCTTGAGGGAGTGAGGCATGGATGGAGATAGTGAATGGGCTACACATACACACTTAAACATAGAACGACTTTGGTTAGTGAATGTGATAGGCCACTCTGAACAAATGTGTTTTGAGGGAGCTCCTGAAACCATGCAAATTGTGGATAGTCCTAATTTCTTGGGGTAGAGCATTCCAGAGGATTGGCGCAGCGCGGGAGAAGTCTTGGAGTCGGGAGTGGGAGGTACGGATTAGTGCAGAGGTTAGTCGAAAGTCATTTGCAGAGCGCAGCAGTTGGTTAGGCCGATAGATAGAAATGAGGGAGGAGATGTAGGGGGGTGCTGCACTGTGGAGAGCTTTGTGGGTGAGAACCAGTACTTTGAATTGGATCCTATAATGAATGGGCAGCCAGTGTAAGGACTGGCGAAGAGCGGACGCGTCCGAGTACCGATTAGCCAGATGGATGACCCTGGCTGCTGCATTAAGGATGGACTGGAGAGGGTATAGTCGAGTAATGGGGAGGCCAAGTAATAGAGCGTTGCAGTAGTCCAGGCGGGAATGGATCAATGCTACAGTGAGGGTTTTTGTTGTTTCCATGGTGAGAAAAGGGCGGATTCTAGAGATGTTCTTTAGGTGTAGACGGCAAGAGCGGGCAAGAGATTGTATATGGGAGGTGAAGGAGAGATTGGTGTCAAACATAACACCCAGACAGCGAGCCTGCTGCCGGGGGTGTTATTAAGGTGCCGCCCACAGAGAGGGAAATGTCAGATTTAGGGAGGTTAGTAGACGGCGGGAGCAGAAGGAGTTCAGTCTTGGAGAGGTTAAGTTTCAGATAGAGAGCGGACATGATGTTGGAGACTGCGGACAGACAGTCGGTGGTGTTCTGTAGAACAGCGGGGGTAAGGTCGGGGATGACGTGTATAGTTGTGTGTCATCGGCATAAAGATGGTACTGAAAGCCAAATCTGCTGATGGTCTGTCCAATTGGGGCCGTGTAGAGAGAGAAGAGAAGGGGGCCAAGGACTGAGCCCTGGGGTACACCGACAGTGAGAGGAAGAGGAGATGACGTGGAGCCAGAGAACGAAACACTGAAGGAGCGGTCAGAAAGATAGTGTCACGACGTATAACAGATATATTCAATGATAGTAACCTATATCTAATGTGACATCATTCCAAATTTCATATAATAGAGAAAATCAACATGTATACATAGTATCTGCCAGCAATGTCTTACCTGACATAATATCCTATGTATTGTGGGTCAATACTGTGTACGTGTCACGCTGTCTCTGGATAGAGATGGACCGGGGTCTATGCTGACCCTGAACTGGGGTCCTGACTAGTCCCTCTACCTGGAGGTACTGTTAATGGTACAGAGGTCCAGGCCGCCAGCGCAACCCTGTCTCCTGTAGATCC
This sequence comes from Oophaga sylvatica, assembly GCA_033576555.1. Taxonomy (NCBI): domain Eukaryota; kingdom Metazoa; phylum Chordata; class Amphibia; order Anura; family Dendrobatidae; genus Oophaga; species Oophaga sylvatica. The sequence continues at coordinate 441,904,261 of JARQOD010000004.1, read as the reverse complement.
CTGACCACTGTAATCTAGTCCTGAGAAGGACCCTGATTACCACCACAGGGAATGGGCAGGTCACAGCTTACACACAGTCTAAGACAAACGAGACAGACAAGGGGTAAAGGAAACACAGCCTTGCATACAAAACTTCCACTACAGAGGAACACAAAAGGTTAAGGAGATAAACAATAAGCGAGGAGAGGAAAAACCACAACAGGCACTCTTAGCTTAAGTCTTCTCAGAAACGATCCGCTCTGCTGGTCTGAATGAATGCTTTCACGGCAACTTCCCCAGCAGACCAGCAGGAATAAGAAGGAAGCTAATTAACAAAACATCAATCGCAGCTGGGCGAGGCTGGTCAGTCCAGCACTGAGAGGAAAGAATTAACTCCCTCAGTGCCGAAAAACACCCAGCACCAGAAACTCAGCTGTGCGAAGTCAGGGTGTGTAATCGCGACGATCTCCGCCGCGACACACCGGTGACAGATAGGAGGAGAACCAGGAGAGAACAGTGTCCTTAATACCTAGTGACTGGAGCCTAGACAGTAGGAGACAGTGGTCAACAGTGTCGAAAGCTGCAGAAAGGTCGAGTAGAATGAGCAGAGAGTGGTCCCCATTACGTTTTGCTGTAAGAAGGTCATTGGTCACTTTGATGAGTGCAGTTTCAGTCGAATGTAGGGGGCGGAAGCCGGACTGTGAAGGGTCTAGGAGGGAGTAAGTGGAGAGGTAACGGGTGAGGCGGGAGTAGACTAGGCACTCCAAAAGTTTAGAGATGAAGGGGAGATTGGAGACCGGTCTGTAGTTGTTTGTGCAGGAAGGGTCAAGAGCGGGTTTCTTTAGTAATGGAGTAATGATGGAGTGTTTGAAGGAGGATGGGAAAATGCCAGAGGAGAGTGAGAGATTAAAGATTGTAGTTAGGTGAGTTGTGACAACTGGAGAGAGAGACTGGAGGAGATGTGAGGGGATGGGGTCGGTAGTGCATGTAGTCGGACGAGAGGAAGAGAGGAGTCTGGAGGACTTCTTCTTCTGTGATGGGATCAAATGTGGAAAGTGAGCCAGGGGAAATGCAGGGTGGGATGGGAGTCACAGCACTTGGTGGTTGAGAGCAGATTTCCTGACGGATAGTATCTATTTTTTCTATAAAGTGGGAGGCCAGGTCGTCAGCACAAATGTCTGTGATAGGGGCTTGTGCTTTTGGCCTGATTAGGGAGTGAAAAGTGTGAAAAAGTTTCTTGGGGTTGTTGGCTAGTGAGGAGATCAGTGTGGTGAAGTAGGTCTGTTTGGCGAGGTGAAGGGCAGCATTATAAGTTCTTAACATGAATTTAAAGTGGATGAAGTCTTCTGGTGTGCGGGTTTTTCTCCAGAGGCGTTCAGCACTCCTAGAGCATCGCTGAAGAAGTCGAGTTTGCAATGTGAGCCAGGGCTGTTTTACTGTGTGTTTGGAGGTTCTGAGGGTGAGCGATGCTACTTGGTCAAGGGTGCTTTTAAGAATGTCATTGTAGTGATGAACAGCCAGATCAGGACAGGAAAAAGAGGAGATTGGGGACAGCGATGAGTGTAGGAGTCTGAAAGTGTCTGAGGGTTAATGGCTTGTAGATTTCTGAATGTGTGGTAGGTAGGAGTGCGCTGGGGTGGTGGAGGATTTGTGAGAGTGAAGGAGAGAATGTTGTGGTCAGAGAGTGGAAGCGGTGAGTTATTTAGGTGGGAGATTGAACAGAGGCGGACAAAGACCAGGTCAAGGGTGTTGCCATCCTTATGTGTCTCAGAGGTTGAAAGCTGTGAGAGGCCTAGAGAAGTGGTTAGTGATAGAAGCTGAGATGCAGATGTGGAAGTAGGGCTGTGAATGGGGATGTTGAAGTCTCCAAGGATAAGGGTTGGTAGTTCTGAGGACATGAAGTGTGGCAGCCAGGCTGAGAAGTGGTCAAGGAACTGGGTGGGTGAGCCTGGGGGCCGATATATGACCGCTACTCTGAGGGAGAGGGGATGGAAGAGCCTGATGGTGTGGACCTCAAAAGAAGGGAATGAGAGTGATGGAATTGGGGGGATGACCTGGAAAGTGCATTGTGGGGACAGGAGTATGCCAACTCCACCACCATGTCTGTTTGTGGGTCTCGGGGAATGGGAGAACTGTAAACCACCATAGGAAATGGCAGCAGGGGAGACAGTGTCAGAATCCTGAATCCAGGTTTCAGTGAGGGCCAACAGATTAAGAGAGTGGTTCAGAAAGTAGTTGTGCAGGAAGGATAGCTTGTTGCATGCAGACCGTGGATTCCAGAGGGCACAATTGAAAGAAGGAGATGAGGGAGTGCAAGTAATATTAATAAGATTATTATGGTTTCGGTATGAGGTAGGGTAGGGATTAAGGTTGGGGGATGGTGGACCAGGGTTGGGGGAGATGTCCCCTGAAATCAGTAGGAGTAGGAAGATAAAGAGCAGGTAGTTGTTGGAATTGTAAGTAGGTTTTTTCTGTGATGTGTTTGGGTAAGATGGGCTGAGGTTTTTCAGGAAGGTGAGGAGTGCATGGGAGCTGTACATGGGAGAGGGAAGGATAGAGGGGCTGATGTGTATGAGTCGTGATGGAGGGGGGATGGGGCGGTGAATGTGGATGGCAAGGGAACACAGGAGGAAATAGATAAAGTACATAATGAAAAATAAGGCAAAGTGTGGGGTACCTGATTCTAGCTCTGATTAACTGCCATGAATAACTGCCGTTTTCAAGATGCTTTTCTTCTGTGATGCTTAACTTCTGGGATGCATGCGCCCCCACAATGCATGCGCCCCTTAGACTACTCCTAAATATGTAGTCCACACTACAGGGTCAGGAAAGTGGGATTGTGGGAGCTGCTTTGGGATAATTTGCCACCGATCCACCAAACCGCTGCACGACCAGCTCTACCCTTACCTACTGTATCCTAACCCATCCCTTGTAGATTGTGAGCCCTCATGGACAGGGTCCTCTCTCCTTCTGTACCAGTCAGTCACTTGTATTTCTTAAGATTACTGTACTCCTTTTTATTATGTATATACCTCCTCACATGCAAAGCGCCATAGAATAAATGGCGCTATAATAAAAAATAATAAAAATTAGATACAGGTAGATAGATAGATAAGTAGATAGACAGAGAGACAGGCAGGGATTGACTGATCGGGCAGACAGGCAAAAGAGAGATACATTTATTATCTGTGTGTATAACTTAAAAGTGTCTAGTATGTCCAAGACACTACAATAATTTAGTCGCAGACTCTTCCTCTCCAACAGTATTCTTCACAGAAGACTTTCTGTCATTTTTTGGAATTAATAGATAAAGATTCCAGATTTCTATGCTAAAAAAGATGATCCCAATAGAGGTTCTTTCCATAGAAGGTTTATCACTTCATAATCCAAACCAGAGAGACACGAGTCTGCATCACTTCGATGTGTCATTTTAGCAGCTAATAAACACATGTGCTACAGACACATAATATAGAAATGACATAATGACATGTTTTATGGAGCACAGGGACTATACACTTACAGCAACTTTAACTCTTTCAGGATTACAGTATCATTAGTCATCAGATGAAAGTGCTAAGGCTTCATTTCTAGTCCTGGTAACTCATTCACACTTACGCCTTCTGTGCTTATGTTAAGAAGCTGCATTAGGCAAAGTCTTACCCACTGGTTTTACGGTTGTAGGTCAGGTTTTATTCTTCACTTACACCTTCAGACTGAATCCTATTACTAATCCTCAACATAATTTTTAATTTGACAGAAGAGAAAGCTTCTTGAGGTGTAGTAAATTCCAAAAGTGATGAACTATAGTTTCTTTTTTATTAGTAATTTGTAGAAACAGAACAGTTTAAATAATTACCATGGTATTTATCCTATTTATAGCTATATAGATATTTAAATGTGTTGTTAGGTTTAGAAAATTCACATTCACACTACAATTGATATAAAAAGCATGCATACCATTATTAAAATACCAAGAAGATTAATTTCTGAATTTTTCCACTTTTAATGTCACCCATAATCTGTACATGGTGTCCCTAACGTCTGGACACATAGAAATACTCATTAGCTATAATTTTAATTAATTTAATTAACTATAGAATTTTGCAAAGAGCACCAACCTTTGCATCGCAAATGATGGAAATCATATTGAAGAAGTTATTTAATATTTCAATTGACTAAAATGTTAATAAAATTAATTTCTTGAAATTATGTTGCAAATTTTTCGGATAACAAGACGTATTTTTTCTCCAAAAATTTTTTGGGGAAAATGGGGGGTGCGTCTTATAATGTAGCTTCCTGGGGAGGGGGTAAGGCTGGGGCTCCTGAGGTCTCAATCTGCTCATGTGCCACCTCCTGCCACTGCCAGCTTCCTGTAGCAGCAGCCCTGCCTCCTGGAACCCTGGTCCACTGCCCCACTCCAGTAAGCTACCATAAAAGCAGACTGTAAAAGTCACCACAATTTTATTAAAAATACTTTTCTATTTTCTTCCCCAAAATTTAGGTGCGTCTTATGGCTCAGTGAGCCTTATAATTTTTGCCTATGTGTCCTGTGTGTCCAGACTTTAGGGACACTCTGTGCAATCTCTTTGAAAAACACAAGAAAATTATTTTTAGTGGAAAAGGAAAAAAAGAACTAAAATAATGTGGTTGCAAAAGTATGCACATGCTTCAACTGAATCTCTGCTGAAGTATCCTTTGAATTTATGACAGCATTCTGACTTTTGAGTAGGAGTCTATCAGCAAAGCACATTTAGAATTGGCAATCTTTTCCCACTCTTCCTTGCAGAATAACTCCAAATCTGTCAGATTGCAAGGCCATGTCTTGTGTACAGTGCCCTCTTTAGGTTATCTACAGCATTTAAACCAATTCAGGGCAGGGCTCTGGCTGGGCTATTTATGATTGGGTCCAGTGTTTTTGGACAACCTTTTAGCATGGAACATATTGAATTGCCAATTTTTGTCCTCTCATCCTTGCAGTACTGCTCCAAATCTGTCAGACTGAGAGGGCATCTCCTGTGTACAGCGCCCTCTTTGGGTAAACCAATACATCAGGGATAATAGAAAAAATTGTAGTTCTGATCAACAGGACTGGATTTTCCTATTCTTTTTCTTTATCAAAAGAAAATATAGTGCATACAATAGAAAATTTTCACGGTTGACATGACCCAGTCGACGTGTTTCGACTGCACTAATCAGTCTTACTAATTGATTAGTCATGAGTAAGACTGCTTAGTGCAGTCGAAATGCGTCGACTGGGTCATATCGACCATGAAAATTTTCTTTCGCATGCACTATAATTTCTTTGGAAAAATAAAAAGAAAAGGAAAATCCAGTCCAGTTGAGCAGGTCTCCAATTTTTTCTATTATCCCTGATTTGAGGCCAGGTCAAGGCCGGTGTTTGAGCCCAGGTGGATGAGCATAGAGCAACAGGGTGAGCTGGAATTAAGTTTTTATAAACCAATACATATTTAATTGGATTCAGGTCTGGGCTCTTGCTGGGTCATACCAAATATTTGATCTTCTGGCAAAGCCATTATTTAGTTGATTTGAACCTATGCTAAGACTGATAATTGGAACTGTTTATTATTCCCTCTGCCTTGACTAAAGCCCCAGTTCCAGCTGTTGAAAAAAGTTTATCCTTGGTCTAATCACACCATAACATGTTTTCCCACATGTTTTTGGTAGACTTGATGTAGGTTTTGGCAAAACATAGTTGGGCTTTGATGTCTTTCTTTGTCAAAAAAGCCTTATGTCTTGCAATATATAAAGAATATCAGAGATTGTTGTCACATGCAATACACAACTAGTACTTGCCCAAAAAATTCCCGCAGTTACTTTAAAGCTACTGTAAGCCTCTTTGCAGCCTCTTGGACAAATTTTCCTCTTCTTTTCATCATTTTTTGAGGGACAACCAGTTCTAGGTAAAATTACTGTTGTGACAAATTTAAGCCATTTCTTGATAACCATCTTCTCATTGTTGCTTGGTTTATCTAAGGCAGTGTTTCTCAACTCCAGTCCTCAGGACCCACCAACAGGTTGTGTTTTCAGGATTTCCTTAGTATTGCAAAGGTGATGGAATTAATGCTTGAGCAGGTGATACAATTATCACCTGTGCAATGCTAAGGAAATCCTGAAAACATGACCTGTTGGTGGGTCCTGAGGACTGGAGTTGAGAAACACTGATCTAAGGGCTTTGAAATTTTTGTATACTATTTCCCTGGCTGATAATTTTCAACAATTAGATTCCTTTGCTATGTTGTAAGCTATTTATGGGCCATGGCTTTTGCTGCAAAATACAACTAAGAAAATGAAAGAAAAATCCTATTAGAACAGCTAAACTTTATATGGAGTTAATCAGAAACACCTTAAATAATGGCAGCTGCGTGAAGATCATTATTTAGCATGAGTTTAAATAGGGGTATGTATTATTATTATTTATTCATATAGCACCATTGATTCCATGGTTCTGTATGTTAGGGATCATGTTCCCACTGCTGCACAGGGGAATCTCGAACCAGTCCCGCTGCGGTCCCCCATCCATCTCCGGCCGCAGTGGAGCCTGCTCAGTGGAGACGTCGGTCCCAGCGTCTCGAACAGGTCTAATACTGTGCAGAGGCTTGTTGCAGCCTCTCCTGGTTCCTCTATTATAACCAGTGCTGGAGCAGGCAGTCCTGGGACAAAGTCCTCACTTTCTCCATCTGAGAATGCCCAGGGAAATATCTCGCATTGGAGATCAAGGGTCACATGCTCGGTTACAGCAGCGACTCCCATTGGTCTGCCAGGAAGGTCCTGAAACTGCTTGTGTTCTGGAACAGTTTCTCATTGGTCCTTTTCTGGAAGGTCCTGCTGCTGGTGGCATAACCGCACGGCCGTGCGCTAGTATCAAATCTGTTACGTGCTTGCGCCAGTGTGGTCATGTATGCATGTGGTTAGGTCCGGCTGAAATAAGCCCCTAGAATACCGGCACCTCAGGTGAGGAGTTTTGTATGCACGTGTTCAGGGCTCAGCTGAAAACACCATTAGAATACCGGCTACTCCAGTGAGGAGATTATTGCTTGTGTTCTGATTGCATGATCACAGACTGCAATCCGCTTAGCAGTCATCTGTGTCCCCTGTGAGTCTGACAGGACACAGTCTTTGTCACAGCGGCTCTGTGAATTAACAGAGTCCGTTTATATCGCCATATAGCGCTACAGCATTTAAGTTAGCAACTCTGTGGAATAACAGAGTTCGCCCATACCGCCATATAGTGCTATGGCATTTACATCTGCGACTCTGCGGGATAACAGAATTCGCTCATACTGCCTATTTGCGCCACCTTACTAGCAGCAGGCTCTGCCTGCACGGTGGACCCTGGGCTGCGAACGCACCTCTCCTTAACATCTATTAGATGCATTCCGCAGGCCCCTAACACTGTACATGCGAAGGGGTTACATACAAATTACAGATATCACTTACAGTAAAGAAACTAACAATCACAGACTGATACAGAGGGGAGAGGACCCTGCCCTTTCGGCTTACATTCTACAGGATGGTGGAGAAGGAGACAGTAGGTTATGGGTTTCAGCAGCACCGGTAGTAGTGAGGCGGTAGCGGGTCATTGCAGGCTGTAAGCTTTCCTGAAGAGATGCGTTTTCAGGTCACGTCTGAAGGATCCGAGAGTGGTTGATAGTCGGACGTGTTGGGGCAAAGAATTCCAGAGGATGGGGGATATTCAGGAGAAGTCTTGGAGGCGGTTGGGTGATGAGCGAATAAGTGTGGAGGAGAGGAGGTCTTGGGAGGACCGGAGATTATGTGAGGGGAGATTTCGAGAGATTAGTTCAGAGATATATGGAGGAGACAGGTTATAGATAGCCTTGTACTGCAGGAATTAAGTACAGTTATAGATAGACCATTATTTTTAATCTTTAAAGATTCCATAATAACTGGGTCTGTACCACAGGACTGGCGTATAGCAAATGTGGTGCCAATATTCAAAAAGGGGGCAAAAACTGAACTGGAAATTATAGGCCAGTGAGCTTAACATCTACTGTGGGTAAAATCCTGGAGGGTTTTTTAAGGGATACTATTTTGGAGTATTGAAGCTGAATAACCTCATGACACAGTATCAGCATGGGTTTACGAGGGACCGTTCTTGTCAGACTAATCTGATAAGCTTTTATGAAGGGGTAAGTTCAGGACTGGACCAAGGGAATGCAGTGGACGTGGTGTTCATGGACTTCTCAAAAGCTTTGATACAGTGCCACACAAAAGGTTGATACATAAAATGAGAACAATGGGGATAGGGGAAAATATGTGTAAGTGGTTAAGAACTGGCTCATGGATAGGAAAACAAAGGGTGGTTATTAATGGAGCACACTCGGACTGGGTCACGGTTAGCAGTGGGGTACCACAGGGGTCAGTATTGGGGCCGCTTCTCTTTAACATATTTATTAATGACCTTGTAGGGGGCATACAGAGTAGTATTTCAATATTTGCAGATGACACTAAACTCTGCAGGGTAATAAATACAGAGGAGGATAATTTTATATTACAGGAGGATTTATGTAAACTAGAAGCTTGGGCTGATAAATGGCAAATGAGCTTTAATGGGGATAAATGTAAGGTCATGCACTTGGGTAGAACAAATAAGATGTATAATTATGTGCTTAATTGTAAAACACTGGGCAAAACTGTCACTGAAAAAGACTTGGGTGTATGGGTGGACGACAAACTCAAATTTAGTGGCCAATGTCAGGCAGCTGCTGCCAAGGCAAATAAAATAATGGGATGCATTAGACGAGGCATAGATGCTCATGAGGAGAACATAATTTTACCTCTATACAAGTCACTGGTGCGACCACACTTAGAATACTGTGTGCAGTTCTGGTCTCCGGTGTATAAGAAAGACATAGCTGAACTGGAGCGGGTGCAGAGAAGAGCGACCAAGGTTATTAGAGAACTGGGGGGTCTGCAATACCAAGACAGGTTATTACACTTGGGGTTATTTAGTTTGGAAAAACGAAGGCTTAGGGGTGATCTTATTACAATGTACAAATATATGAGGGGACAGTACAAAGACCTTTCTAATGATCTTTTTACTCTTAGACCTGTGACGGGGACGAGGGGGCATCCTCTACGTCTGGAGGAAAGAAGGTTTAGCCATAATCACAGATGCAGATTCTTTACTGTAAGAGCAGTGAGACTATGGAACTCTCTGCCGTCTAATGTTGTAATGAGTGATTCCTTACTAAAATTTAAGAGGGGACTGGATGCCTTTCTTGAAAAGTATAATATTACAGGCTATATTCACTAGTTTCCTAGATACAGCGTTGATCCAGGGAGCTAGTCTGATTGCCGTATGTGGAGTCGGGAAGGAATTTTTTTCCCCAATGTGAAGCTTACTGTTTGCCACTTGGGTTTTTTTTTGCCTTCCTCTGGATCAACATGTTAGGGCAGGTTAGGATAGGATATGGATTGAACTAGATGGACTTAAAGTCTTCCTTCAACCTTAATAACTATGTTGTAGGTCAGTATTAGTAATTTGAATTGGATTTGCTGAGGGAATGGGAACCACTGAAGAGATTTGCAGAGGGGAGACGTGGAGGAGTAGCGAGGAGAGAGATGAATTAGTTGGGCTGCAGAGTTAAGGATGGACTGGAGAGGTGCGGGGGTGTTAGCAGGAAGGCCAGAGAAAAGGATGTTGCAGTAGTCGAGGCAGAAGATGATGAGGGCATGCACAAGCATTTTAGTAGATTGAGGGTTGAGGAAGGGACGGATTCTGGAAATATTTTTGAGCTGGAGGCGACAGGAGGTGGAGAAAGCTTGGATGTGTGGTTTGAAGGACAGGGCAGAGTCAAGGGTTACTCCGAGGCAGCGGACCTCCGGTACGGGAGAAAGCGTGATGTCGTCAATTGTTATAGATAGGTCGGGTAAGGAAGATCTATGAGATGGGGGAAAGATGATGAGTTCAGATTTGTCCACATTGAGTTTGAGAAAGCGGGAGGAGAAGAAGGTGGATATGGCTGATAGACACTCTGGGATTCTGGAGACCAGAGTGGTGACGTCAGGGCCAGAGAGGTAGATTTGAGTGTCATTGGCATAAAGGTGGTACTGGAATCCATGGGACTTTATGAGTAGCCCCAGGCCAAGTGTATAGATTGAGAAGAGTAGGGGCCCTAGAACAAAGCCTTGGGGGACTCCAACAGAGAAAGGGTGGGATGAGGAGGTAGTGTGGGAGTTGGAGACGCTGAATGTGTGGTTGGAAAGGTATGAGGAGATCCAGGATAGGGCGAGGTTCTTGATGCCAAAGGAGGAGAGAATCTGTAGTAGAAGACAGTGATCAACTGTGTCGAAAGCAGAGGACAGGTCTAGAAGGAGGAGTATAGAGTATTGTCCGTTAGCTTTGGCTGTAAGTAGGTCGTTAGTAATTTTGGTCAGGGCTGTTTCAGTGGAATGAAGGGGACGAAAACCAGATTGTAGATTGTCAAAGATCAAGTTAGATGAGAGGTGGGTGGAGAGTTTAGAGTGGACGTGCTGTTCCAGGAGTTTGGAAGCGAATGGGAGCAGCGATATTGGGCGATAGCTGGACATAGCTTTTGGGTCGAGAGTTGGCTTTTAAGGATAGGCATGATTGTGGCATGTTTGAAAGCAGAAGGGAAGGTACCAGAAGTTAGTGATAGGTTGAAGAGGTGGGTTAGGGATGGGAGAAGAGTGGTGGTGAGGATGGGGAGGAGGTGGGATGGGATAGGGTCAAGTGCACAAGTGGTGAGGTGCGAGTCGGAGAGACGATGTGCAAGCTCCTCTGTAGACTGTTAGAAAAGTAGACTGTTTATATACACTTTATGTTAACAAATGCAGATTTTTTAGAACGTTGGTGGCCAATTCATCTGTTAGTCAGAGCACACTCGGACATCGTGATGTTGTAGTGCTTCCTAAGCACAGGAGGTGCCCCAAGATGCTGGGTAGAGGGATACTGATTCCTCATTCCACAGAAGAATGGATGCCAGACCAAGGCAGTGCAAACCCTTTTGCTCAGTTCCAAACACAGATTACTGATGGTGTAACAGCAGATGAATACACTACGATCAACTTATAATCAAGTGACTTGTAATTGAAAAGAACTGTCCAAATTTCAATAAACCTTTACGTAAAGGTATTGTAGATTTCCCATTCTATCTGGATTTGGATAACTGCAATGGATCTTAGCAAGCAATTTTTGTTATTATTTTGCCTCATATAATAATAAAGGTATTTGTGGTTGATGTACATGTGCAGGCTGGCTGATATTCTTAATATACTCTATGAACTGGAACTGTTTTTTTACTGGGTACAACTGATATATGTAAGTGCCAGTGATTGCCATCACAGTAATGTGAGCGTTTCTCTTCTGTTATGGCAGGAGGAATTGATTGTGCTGCTTTTTTATTTTGATAAAGTGGTGATGAAGAAGCGATTGAAAGCAATGTCCTTTTTTAAAGTGTGAATTCTCTGCATCAAAATAATACTTGCCAATTTTATAGCTTATTTTTTCTTGCACTTATTTGAATTTTGGAGTTTTTTTAAATTCTATTTGTTTTCAACATATGTTTCCCATATGGGCATGGTGAGAAAGAAATGCAGAAATCTAGTCATTGATGGTATGGTAGCAGAGAAATTCTATCACAATTTTATATAAATATGGTCATGGTAGTAACATGGCAGAATATAATCTGTAACGAAAATGTAATGAAGAAAATATGTTTGAAGCTAAAATATTATAGCAACCAATTAGATCTTAGTTTCATCATACTTGATAGGTTTGAAAATAATAGTGACAATGATGACACATTTTAATTTTTATATCAAAAAACTGACCGGCACATCCAAACATAGATCTAGTGTGAACAGGTGCTAAACCCAGAGTCACCAACTCACGCACATACAAGAAAAAAGGGTAGCACACTGCAGCGCTATAGCTTGCAAACACAAAATATGAAAAAAGAATTGCATCACTGCCTTAGAAATATGAAAAATTGAGAAGTCTTAGCGCATAAGATGGCCAAATTATGTGAGTCTGATAGCCACGTCAAGGCTCTTCTCGTATATCAGGTCCTAACTAATGCCAATCCTCGCTTAGAAAAGTCTGTCTGCATGGGAACATATGAATCCTCTCTTAAGACTAAAATCTACATCTCTGTGGAGGGTAAAAACCAAATTGAAATGAAATACAATACAGTGTGGAAATGTGTAATAAATTAAAATAATAAAATACTAAAAAATAAATCCACACCCAAATAATTGAATCTCAAAACAAAAAAAGAGGTGGATGGCATAGACCAGCCAAATAGGAAAACGTGACCCTTAGTGCAATAAGAATAGGGGGAAAAGAAGAAAAGGCTTCACCCAGGCAGTGGGGGTAAAATATAAAATTTTTATTAAATATACGCATAAAAATATAACACAAGCATCAATTAAGATAAAAAGGAAGCCAAAGCCCCACACAGTGTAATCCAATACCCTGGTATATAATAAGAATCAATCAGGTCAATAGTAGAATATATCAGAAAGTATGCTAAAAACGGACTAAATGATAGTGCAGTGAAATTTATATACAAGTGCATTCAAAAGAGGAATATATATATATATATATATAATTGTGCTAAATAGAATACCTAAAGCAGTGTATCCACACAATTATGTGTATATGCCCTTTACAATATGCCGTTAAATATATGCATGTCGCTAATGCAAAAATAATGTGTAACAAAAGGTAGTGCAGACATAAATAAAATACACTGTTGCCAAAAGAAACAACCACAATATGCGCACCAAATGAAATGTGCTTATATAAGAACCATCACCGTAACTAACATGACTACTAAATGTCCATAAAAAATAATCATACAACCTGAAATACCAGGGGAGGAAATCGCTGGTGGTGGCAGCAACCTAGAACGCGCCCTGACGCGCGTTTCGGAAAGGTTATTCCTTCGTCATGGGATCCCCCCTGACGAAGGAATAACCTTTCCGAAACGCGCGTCGGGGCGCGTTCTAGGTTGCCTGGCCACCACCAGCGATTTCCTCCCTGGTATTTCAGGTTGTATGATTATTTTTATCCCCCTGACGAAGGAATAACCTTTCCGAAAACGCGCGTCGGGGCGCGTTCTAGGTTGCCTGGCCACCACCAGCGATTTCCTCCCCTGGTATTTCAGGTTGTATGATTATTTTTAAGGACATTTAGTAGTCATGTTAGTTACGGTGATGGTTCTATATAAGCACATTTCATTTGATGCGCATATTGTGGTTGTTTCTTTTGGCAACAGTGTATTTTATTTATGTCTGCACTACCTTTTGTTACACATTATTTTTGCATTAGCGACATGCATATATTTAACGGCATATTGTAAAGGGCATATACACATAATTGTGTGGATACACTGCTTTAGGTATTCTATTTAGCACAATTATATATATATATATATTCCTCTTTTGAATGCACTTGTATATAAATTTCACTGTACTATCATTTAGTCCGTTTTTAGCATACTTTCTGATATATTCTACTATTGACCTGATTGATTCTTATTATATACCAGGGTATTGGATTACAACTGTGTGGGGCTTTGGCTTCCTTTTTATCTTAATTGATGCTTGTGTTATATTTTTATGCGTATATTTAATAAAAATTTTATATTTTACCCCCACTGCCTGGGTGAAGCCTTTTCTTCTTTTCCCCTATTCTTATTGCACTAAGGGTCACGTTATCTCTGTGGAGGGGTAATGAACCTGGTGTAATTAAAAAGCCTGTGACCAACAGGTGGAGTGCTCAGGTAGAAGGTAAATGAATACATATCAAAAACTGACCGGCAAATCCAAACATAGATCCAGTGTGAACAGGTGCTAAACCCAGAGTCACCAACTCATGCACATACAAGAAAAAAGGGTAGCACACTGCAGGGCTATAGCTTGCAAACACGAAATATGAAAAATGAATTGCATCACTGACTTAGAAATATGAAAAATTGAGAAGTCTTAGCGCATAAGATGGCCAAATTATGTGAGCCTGATAGCCACGTCAAGGCTCTTCTCGTATATCAGGTCCTAACTAATGCCAATCCTCGCTTAGAAAAGTCTGTCTGCATGGGAACATATGAATCCTCTCTTAAGACTAAAATCTACATCTCTGTGGAGACCGGCACATCCAAACATAGGATTGGCATTAGTTAGGACCTGATATACGAGAAAACCTTGACGTGGCTATCAGGCTCACATAATTTGGCCATCTTATGCGCTAAGACTTCTCAATTTTTCATATTTCTAAGGCAGTGATGCAATTCATTTTTCATATTTCGTGTTTGCAAGCTATAGCGCTGCAGTGTGCTACCCTTTTTTCTTGTATGTGCGTGAGTTGGTGACTCTGGGTTTAGCACCTGTTCACACTGGATCTATGTTTGAATGTGCCGGTCAGTTTTTTGATATGTATTCATTTACCTTCTACCTGAGCAATCCACCTGTTGGTCACAGGCTTTTTAATTACACCAGGTTCATTACCCCTCCACAGAGATGTAGTTTTTAGTCTTAAGAGAGGATTCATATGTTCCCATGCAGACAGACTTTTCTAAGCGAGGATTGGCATTAGTTAGGACCTGATATACGAGAAGAGCCTGACGTGGCTATCAGGCTCACATAATTTGGCCATCTTATGCGCTAAGACTTCTCAATTTTTCATATTTCTAAGGCAGTGATGCAATTCATTTTTCATATTTCGTGTTTGCAAGCTATAGCGCTGCAGTGTGCTACCCTTTTTTCTTGTATGTGCGTAAGTTGGTGACTCTGGGTTTAGCACCTGTTCACACTGGATCTATGTTTGGATGTGCCGGTCAGTTTTTTGATATGTATTCATTTACCTTCTACCTGAGCACTCCACCTGTTGGTCACAGGCTTTTTAATTACACCAGGTTCATTACCCCTCCACAGAGATGTAGATTTTAGTCTTAAGAGAGGATTCATATGTTTCCATGCAGACAGACTTTTCTAAGCGAGGATTGGCATTAGTTAGGACCTGATATACTAGAAGAGCCTTGACGTGGCTATCAGGCTCACATAATTTGGCCATCTTATGCGCTAAGACTTCTCAATTTTTCTTATTTCTAAGGCAGTGATGCAATTCATTTTTCATATTTCGTGTTTGCAAGCTATAGTGCTGCAGTGTGCTACCCTTTTTTCTTGTATGTGCGTGAGTTGGTGACTCTGGGTTTAGCACCTGTTCACACTGGATCTATGTTTGGATGTGCCGGTCAGTTTTTTGATATGTATTTCATTTACCTTCTACCTGAGCACTCCACCTGTTGGTCACAGACTTTTTAATTACACCAGGTTCATTACCCCTCCACAGAGATGTAGATTTTAGTCTTAAGAGAGGATTCATATGTTCCCATGCAGACAGACTTTTCTAAGCGAGGATTGGCATTAGTTAGGACCTGATATACGAGAAGAGCCTTGACGTGGCTATCAGGCTCACATAATTTGGCCATCTTATGCGCTAAGACTTCTTAATTTTTCATATTTCTAAGGCAGTGATGCAATTCATTTTTCATATTTCGTGTTTGCAAGCTCTAGCGCTGCAGTGTGCTACCCTTTTTTCTTGTACATTTTAATTTTTGACATGTGAGGCACAAAAATTTGTTCACATTAATATTGTTGGAAAAGTGATCGTCCAGTCACTGAAATATTTTGAAAGGGCCGTAATGCTGTAATGTAATAAAATAGCGTATACTCCCCGGACCAACCCCCAAAGCTCTAGTTCTAGTGCCGCAAGGGTCCCTCACTGGTATCTGTATTCTTGTTCAGTACAGATGTGCATGTCATCACAATAGACAATCACTGACATGTTTCTTACTACTCAGTGCTTGGACCTACCTATAGCAGCATCCTGGCTGTACAAGAAGTATTGAGACCATCAATGGACTTAGGCAGCATTTGAACAATATTCTAAAGATGTATACAAAACAATTGTGTGGTTGGACAATCCCTTAAAGAAAAAAAAAATAATTGGCCAATTGTATTTAATTCAGGAAACCCCAATGAGACAGTGCAAACAAAGCACATGAATGTGGAATGTTCAGTAGGGATGAGGAAATAAGGAAATATTTGAGTTCACATGTTTGCATGCATTTTCTAGGAAATTCGAGTAATAGGGAAATTATTCTATGCAAATTGAAAGTCCTTTATTTTTTCTGTGGAATTTCTCAAGACCAAAGAGCATAATAAATGTAAAATGTAAAAAATTCTAAAAATACTAGTACCCACCTCACCTCTCCGTCACCTCCACTCATCACTAACATCCATCTTGTCCTTGTTGCATGTTATCACTAGGGTTGAGCATTCCGATACTGCAAATATCGGGTATCGGCAGATATTGGCTGTATCGGAATTCCGATTCCGAGTTCCGATATTTTCGTCATATCGGATACCGGAATCGGAATGTCACTGTCAGTGTCCGTCTGTCGGGTCTGTCAGGAGTCAGCGGCACTTACCCGGCAGAAGATCTCCGGCGGTCACGTCCTGGACTGCTTGATGGCCGCCATCCTCTTCTCCCTGGCGGTCACATGCAGTTTCTCGCGATACCTGCAGTGACTTCCGGGTAATCGCGGCCGTAAAGCAGTCCGATGACGTCACCGCCGGGAGAGCAGGTAATCAGCTGTGCTGCGCCGGGATGTCAGGCTCTGCCTGGCATTCCGATGTAGCAGAGCTGGATCGTCGTGGGACTGTCGTTACTATGGACTGCGTCGGACAGGTGGTATACTGTTGGTTTGTTTTTTTCTTTTTTTACAGGAGATCAATGGCGTCGCAGGAATGAGTGTATAATAAAATTAATGAAAACTATGTTGTCTCTTTTATTTCATTAAAATACTTTTTTCTGGCTGTGTCTTTTTTTTAAACATTTAAAAACTTTGGGATTAATAATGGATCGGTGTCTTATTGACGCCTCTCCATTATTAACCGGGCTTATTGTCACCGTGCAATCAACGGTGACATTAACCCCTTATTACCCCACTTGCCACCGCTACAGGGCAAGTGGGAAGAGCCGGGTAAAGTGCCCAATTGGCACATCTTTTGATGGCCCAAATGTGGGGCTGCTGCAGCCTGGTATTATCAGGCTGTTGAGGGCCAAAATCCATGGGCCTTGACAGTCTTTTAATACCAGGCCACAGCAGTCTGCATTTTACTTGGCTGGTTAACAAAAATACGCCGCTTTTTTTTCGAGGGGATCCCCTATTTTTGTTAACCAGCCAAGCTAAGCAGACTGCTGTGGCTGGTATTATCAGGCTGGCAAGGTCCATGGATATTGGATCCTTACCAGCCTGAAAAAAACCAGGCCTCAGCGGTCTGCTTTCATCTGGCTGGTTAACAAAAATAGGGGGGACCCCACGCAATTTTTTTTCCGAGGGTACCCCTATTTTTTTAACCAGCCAAAATATGCAGATGCGTGGCCTGGTTTTTCAGGCTGGCAAGGTCCATGGATCTTGGCCCTTAAAGCCAAAAAAACCGGCCTCGCAGTCTGCAATTCTGGCGGGTTTAACAAAATAGGGGGGCCCCCACGCCAGTTTTTTCGAGGGGAACCCCTATTTTTTTTAAACCGAAAAGTAAGCAAATGCTGGGCCCCGGTATTATCACGGGGCAACAGGGTGGGGACGAGTCACGGGACACCGGAACGTGGCAGGCAAAATTTGCTGCAGCAGGCACAGCGTCCCACACCCTTTGTCCCTCTTTCCCTTCTTAAAAGGTTGGGAAGTATGATGGTGGGCCCCAAGAATAATTTTTTCTCTTTGGGGGGCCCAAGGTACTCCGTCCCACGTGTGGGAAGGTATGGATATTGGCCCTTAAAGCTTTTAAAAAACCATGCCTAGCAGCAGGGGCGTCTAGAAATTTTGGGGCCCCATTCAAAAGTCGAATGGCCCCCCCCCCAAAAAAAAAAAACCCAGAGCCATTGTAAAAAGTAAAGTGCCCCGCACGGAGGGGAAAAATTAAACAAAAAAATGTTTATGCCCCCCAAAATTGTGCCCCCATAGTTGCTTCATAGATATGCCCCCATAGATTGGCCCCCAAGATGCTCCATAGTATGGCCTTTTTTCTGCCCACTGCTGCAACCAAAAAAAAAAAAGCATACTAGCTTCCCTCGCTGGGGGGGCCCGGGCCCCTGCCGGTGGGGGTGACACCGGGCCGATGTCCTGCTCGTCAGGGGCCCCCGGCCATGAGATATTTACCTGCCTCTCTCCCGCTGGGCCGCTGTCTTTGGGGCCTCCCGCAGTGAATGACAGCAGAGGGCGCGGGCGCACTAATGACGTCATCGCCCCTCTGACCCAACATTGCAGCAAGTGGAAGGTAAATTCCCT
>JARQOD010000004.1:441832943-441885826 GCA_033576555.1 Oophaga sylvatica | reverse complement strand
TTGGGACCGGAGTTGCCGGGAGCGTCGCTGAAGGCGGGAAGGCTGCGGGGGCCGCCGGAAGGTGAGAATATCATTATTTATTATTTTTACATTAGATCTTTTTACTATTGATGCGACATAGGCGGCATCAATAGTAAAAAGTTGGTCACACTTGTCAAACACTATGTTTGACTCGTGTGACCAACCTGTCAATCAGTTTTCCAAGCGATGCTACAGATCGCTAGGAAAACGCTAGCATTCTGCAAGCTAATTACGCTTGCAAAACGCTATTATTCTGGCGGGAATCAGCACACAAAAAACATGCGTATTTCCTGCGGGAGAAGTGCGGGATTGCCGCGGAAATTTCCGCGGCAATTCCGCAACGTGTGAACTTAGCCTTATAGCTGTGGATTTTCCCCATCTAATACAAGTCTATGGGAAAAATCTACATGGAAAACTCAGCGTACCCACAGAAGAAATTGAGATGCTGCGGATTTGAAACACTCACTGCAGGTCAGATTATAGAGTCCCAAAGAAGCACAGTGGGCATCAGATTTTTATACATTCCATCTACTTTGCTGGAACTATAAGACGTTGCATTTTTGACAAAGTGAAAATACGCAACGTCAAAAATGCACTAAAAGTTCATTGTGGAAACATAGCCTTATAGCATAAGTGACCTTTTATTATAAAAAAAGTTAACTTTTCTTACAGATAACCATGCAGGGCCTCATGTAATGGCTGACACAAAGCAACTGATTTCATCTTTGTAGCATTCTGAATTGCTGATGTTGCTCATTTATAAAAAAAGTCATCATAAGTAGGGAAATTCTGTTAGACTGCACCTTTAATGTTTTGTATGCTAACAACTTAATTTACAACACACCGAACTTTATTAACTTATCTACTACTAGACATATGTAACAACATATTGACTATCATTTTTTAAACAGACATTTATAATCCCATTATATTTTTATCTTATCCCTCTCTACTTATCCCTCTCTACATATATTTGCATTTCTGATCTACCGTATTTTTCAGATTATAATACGCATTTTTTCCCCCAAATTTTGGGGGAAAATGTGGGTGTGTCTTATAATGCGGATATACCTTAATGAACGTGGTGGAGAGGGGCCCAGGGTCGCTGCTGGAGAATGAAAGAGTGGAGCGTTATGTACCAAAGATGGATGTTTTTCATGTTAACTCATGACATTTAATTTAACATTGGCGCCAATCTTTTAATGATTTGACAAACACAATTTTTTAATAAAAAATTATTTTTAACTGCATTTTTTTACTGATGCATCCATATTATACATGACAACACACAAGATGGAAAAGGGAAACATTGTATCCTAAAACATATAAATAATTTTGCAATTGTCTTTAAACAAATGTTTTCTTAGCATCTATGATACGACATTGACTTTTACCTTTAAAGAAGACTACACATTATCATTGAAGAGCTGAGACATCTGGTAGCTTTGCAGTTCCATATTTTAGCTTGCCTCTGTGCAAATTAACAACATTAATTTTGTGTAAATTGGCAAGCACTCTATTTGCAGTAAAGTTTAAATTGTGTCTGTAGAGGCTTCCAGATTAGCAGACCCCATCCTGGGTCTGTGTAATGAAAATAGCAAACAGTTATTTATCAACATTTGCTGAATTTCCAAGGAAAGCAAGACACGCTTGCCACCATAAGCCATGTGTTACTGATGCTTACAGCAATTGATAAATGAGCCTAAGAATATCTAAGAAGCTGGTTACATTTATTGCAGAAGCACTCAAACCAATTTTTTTTATTCCTTAAATTGTGGCTGTAATGTTGCGTGAGTGTATTAATTTACCCAACTACCGCCACTGTTTTCGGTGTCCAGGGCCATTCTTCACTTCTGAGTAACGTCACCACAATTACGAATAGCCAGCTCATTTTATGCTCCATGCATAGGCTGGAAATCTCTTTTGCAATGAAAGCTTATGTAGCCCAGTTTGACACTCCATAGTCCTACATTGTAAAAGTCACGCTGCGCTCTGCAAAGCAGTGACGTCATTCAAAAGCAGAGAAGATCGGTGCTGGACACGGGGGGAGAGCAGCTGAAGGTGAGTATATTTATGCACTCAAACTACATTACATGCACATAGAACACATGCAATAGGTGGCACTAATGTTCAAGTTTTCTTCTTCTCAGAAGACGTAATTTGCATATTCACATACACACATTTAGTGAATTAAAAACTTAGTGGGAGTGCTACTTTAAATCCCAAACTTTAATGTCAGCAGCAATCATAAAAATAGCGATCCAACTAATTCCCCATCACTGTCGTCACCTTCATATCAAGTATTCTGCAATCACAATTTATTATCTGGTCAACCAATCAGCCTGAAGGTGGTCATACTATGGTAGAAAAAAATTATTATAAGATATGCATAAATGCTTTGTTATCGACATTCTTTTTTTGTACATTGATGACTAGCGGACCTACTTTTCATAGAAATAAAAGAGAGTGAAAAATGTTATTTACCCTCGGTCCTTGAAATGGTTAAATTAGTTTGCTAAGTTAGAAAGGAGCATCCAGTTAAAAAAAGTTTAAATGTAACAAGGAAAGGTAAAAAATTAATATACAGTCATGGCCAAAAGTGTTGGCAGATGGCACAATTGAAATTGTTCTGGAAAATGAAGTATTTTTCCCAGAAAATGATTGCTATTACTCATGTTTTGTTATGCACATGTTTATTTCCCTTGTGTTTATTGGAAAAAAAATTGAAAAAAGCAGAGAAAAAAGGCAAATAGACATCCTTTCACACAAAACCCCAAAAATGGGCCAGACAAAATTGTTGGCACCTTTCCAAAATTATGAGTAAACAACACTGTTTCAAGCATGTGTTGCTCGTTCAAACTCAACTGTGACAAGTACCAGGTGTGGACAATGTAAAAATCACACCTGAAACCAGATAAAAGGGGAAAAGTTGACTCAATCTTTGCATTGTGTGTCTGTGTTTGCTATACTAAGCACAGAGACCAGAACGAGCAGAACTGTCTCATGACTTGAGAACCAAAATTGTTGTTACAAGTCCATGTTACAAGTCCATCTCCAAAGATCTTGATGTTCCTTTTGGCCACGGTGCACAACATAATAAGTGTACAACACATGGTACTGTAGCTATTCTCCCTGGACAAGGGCGGCAGAGAAAAGTTGATGAAAGGTTGCAATGCAGCAGACTATCCAGCCCCAATTAATTTCCAAAGAAATTCAAGCTGTCCTACAACCACAGGGGACATCAGCGTCAGCGCTAACTATCCATCAACATTTCAATGAAGCAAAATGCTATGGCAGGAGTTCCATGAACATCCAACTGCTGTCACAGATACATAAAAAAGCTAGACTGCAGTTTGCCAAAATGTAAGTGATTAAGCCAAAATCCTTCTGGGAAATGGTCTACTGTAGTGTTTACAAAAAATGGAATGAGGCCTAAAAGAAAGGAATACAGTACCTACAGTCAAATATGATGAAGTTCAAAGATGTTTTGGAGTTGCTTTGACTGTGTAAGGCATAATGAAATCTGAAGATTACTAAAACATTTTGGGTCCAATGTAGGGCTTAGTGTCCGAAAGCTATTTTTGCATCCTAAGTAATGGTTCTTTTAGCAGGTTAATGACCCAAACATACTTCAAGAAGCACCCAAAAATGGATGGAAACAAAGTGCTGGAAAGTTCTTTAGTTTCCAGCAATGAATTAGGCTCTAAATCCCATTGAACACCTGTGGAGAGATCTTAAAATTGCTGTTGGGAGAAGGCACACTTCAAATATTAGAGACCTGGAGCAGTTGGCAAAAGAAAAGTGGTCAAAAATTCCAGTTGAGAGTTGTAAGAAGCGTGTTGATGTTTATAGGAAGCGATTAATTGTAGTTATTTTTTCTAAAGGGTGTGCAACCAAATATTAAGTTGATGATGCCAACCATTTTGTTTGGGTCATTTTGGGTTTCTTTTCAGAAATGTTGTATAATTGGCTTTTTTTCTGTTATTTTGTGTTGTTCTAATACATGCAAAGGAAATAAACATGTGTAATTGCAATACTTTTCTGAGGAAATACTTCATTTTCTGGAATATTTTCAAGGGTGCCAATGAGAAATGTACAAACATATCGTACAAAGGATTTGTTTGAACCAATTTTGGCTTTCTTCCGATATTCTGCTTGGAGTGTAACATTATTTACTGATGGAGGAGCCATCTTTATAAGCAGGATATTTCCTTAAAGAAGCTCTTTTCCTCCCATCAAAGTTTTTATCTTCTTAATATATTGCAATCATCATATTATATAGCACTGTGTACTTACAATTGCTCATTTTGCCTTTTTACCAAGCTAATTCATTACTTTTCCATTAGATCTATGACATCACATGATTAAAATCAGACTAGCTGAATCTCTCTAAGCTCTATGTATAAACAGGAATTATCCTTTCACAGCTTGAGTCACTCTCCCTATTCAGCTCCTGTCCCAGCTGCTCTGCTCCTGCTCTTTGCTAAAGAACTTTTACAGTGATGACTGATGCAGGGAAAAGAGACCTCCTGTTTCTACATAGAGCTTAGAAGGATTCAGTAAGTTACGTGATATCATAGACCTGATGGAAAAGAGAAGAATTAGCTCGGTAGAAAGGCAAAATGAACAATTGTAACTACACAATGCTATGTAATATGACGATTGCAATATTAGGAGGATGACAATTTTCATTAGAGGACTTCTTTACTGCCAAACCTTGGACACCTCTGCATTTCTACATTAATATTCTTTTTTTTGCAATTGCCCATTCCATTCTCTTTCGCTTAGATTGCAGTGATAGACCTATTTGTTTGCTTGCATTGAATTCTAGCAGAATCCTAATTTATAGACCAAATTATACTTGCTGTGACAGTAAAATAAAATGACAATGGGAGCTGTGATTAACAAATGCAGATCACTGTACTATCTCTAGAAACAAGCCATTAGGCTAAGCTTGGACAGACAAGTCACTGGTATTTCCAAGTGCATGGTGCTTCAGGAGATCATCCTGTCTGCCATGCCCAAATGCATTGGCACTGTCGTCACTGCTTGTCTCATTAACCCTTTCCTCCTCGGAATGTGGTACCAGAGAGAATAAGACACAGACCAAAAGTATGCGTCAATAAGCTCTGCTCTTTATTGCTAACGAAGGGATTTATATACACCCCTGAAGCAGGAAGCGGAATTACCATATATGGCAGTTAATACAACTTATCACTAAAACACGTAGAATACTGATTTTAACCGAACACTCCATTCTTGCCCTTGTCTCCCAGAACTTCTCAGGCGGGCGGGGGTGTATTGACTAAAATGAGGAACATCTTATCTTGACTTCTGGTACACATCAGCCTGTCTAAAAGGAAAACAAGGCCTCTGAACTTTAGAAAAATGCTGTTAAAAAGAAAAATGCTGTTTCAGCTATAACATTCCCTCCTTTTGTTCCTTCATTTGATCAATACACATCTTCATACCTCCTCTGTGTCCTAGTACATTGTTTAATACACATCAAACAAATTTTAAAAACTAAATAGATAGCAAGACATATCAATAAAACCTGTAGGCCAGCTTGTATTATCCCAGTCAGCCATCCCCCTATGCCTTTGAACCAATTTGCGGGGTTAAGAGAGGAGAAGGTATTTGCCCACCATGAATTTTGATTCTTCAGATTTTCCTCATCATATAGTTTCCTTAACTTTATGACATCCTCTAGCTTATGTTTAAGGGTTAAAACACTAGAATTATCAATATAATGACAACATGAAGGTCCAATAATCTGGTACATCCCTCCTTAAGCTGCAGTCAGGTAATCTAACACGAGGGTATGTTGGTTAGTAACAATAATTAGCTGGTTCTGTACTGCAAGGGACCCATTGATGATATCTAAAATATCCCATATTTGATCATCTAGGTAGTCTGTGGATTCTACCAACTTATCCCATGTCTGAGATATCATAGGGTAGATAAATAATGCGCTGAAAAATTTATTTGCTATCCCCATCTCCACTATATGTGGTCTCCCATTTGGGCGAGGTCTATTGTCTGCAGATCGTTTATGTAGTGTGTATTTTGGAATAGACAATGGATTTAATCTATCTGGAGTGATGAGATAGGTGGCTGGTGTCAATCTAGCTAGGGTGCATTTCCCGGTGACTCCTACTGGAAGCCACTTAAATGCCTTGTCCCCACATACCTAATACATTGATGGTGGAAGGTTCCATATAGCTGAATGCTGTAATACTAATCGGTGTGCCAAATCTATAAACTTTGAAATATTACTCATCATGCACCATCCGGGCTTTTGTCCTAGTGGGGAGCAGTATCCTGCGGTAGGTTCTCCGCAGGTGGGAGTGTTCTTCTGATATCCTTCATCTTCATTACACCTCAGGTTACCTGGTTTGTTCTTTCAGTCCATCCACGAAAGCTAAGTGGTGTCTAATGAACCTGTTATCATCACCATCTAAACGGCTAAGTCTGTTCCAAGCATCCGTTACTGCAAGGATGCAAGCAAATGTCATTAGTAGCATCATTCCTCTTCTGGAGGCTCTCCAAGGATCTTCTTACAATGAGATGTGTGGATCCAAGTTTCCTTGCCTTGTAGCTTGACTGCGGTACTTGTCGTCAGTAGAACTTGAAAAGGTCAGTCAAATCTCGGATCCAGACTCTTTCTCACGTGTCTTTTAATGACTACCCAGTCTCCAGGCTGCAGGCTGTGACTCCCAGGATCCTGGTTCGGATCTGGAAGAGAACTGAAGACATTATCATGTACTTTCTTAAGTCTTTTATGCAAATCCCTTACATATGAGCTTAATACATAGTTACTCATTTCCAGTGCTTGGGGAAAGAAACATCCTAAGCTAGGCACTTTGCCAAATAGTACTTCATATGGAGAAAGTCCAGTTTTCCTATTTGGAGTATACCTTACTGAGTATAGGGCTAATGGTAAACATTCAGGCCAAGATTTCCCTGTTTCAGCCATGGCCTTTTGGATTTTTAACTTCAATGTCCCATTTAGTCTTTCTACTTTTCCACTGCTTTGTGGATGATATGGGGTGTGGAAAGCTTGTTGAATTCCCAGAGCTGTCAAGACTTCATTCATTATTTCACCTGTGAAATGTGTACCTCTGTCACTTTCGATCACCTCTGGTACTCCATACCTGCACGCCACCTCCGCAAGCAGCTTCTTTGCGGTTGCCGCAGCCGTAGCCTTGGCAATCGGGAAAGCCTCCGGCCAACCTGAGAATAAATCAAAACACACCAACATGTACTCCCATGACCTGATTTTGGCAGCTGAATATAATCAATCTGCAGTCTCTGGAAAGGATAGAGGGGCCGAGGGGCGTGTTTGGGTGATGTCTTGACTACCCTTCCCTGATGTTTAGCATATACCATGCATCCCTGGATCAAACCTTCTATACAGGTGGAAAAGCCTGGTGCTACCCAATGCTTCTGCATCACGCTCATTACAGCAGTTTTGGACTGGTGGGTTGGCCCATGTAACATCTGGGCGACCGCAGGTTACAACGCCCTTGGAAGGCATCGACGCATCCCTCTTCCCCATACCCCATTTGCTTCATTCAGACATGCACCTTCTTTTTCCCACTTTTCTACTTCCTCCTGGTGCACCTGAGCCTGCATCTGGGATAAGGCATCCTCCGACACAAAGGGATTTTTGGGAGCGCTTACCTGGTGCATCGTTACCCCTTGGAGTGGTCTACTGGCTGCTGTTTTTGCTGCTGCATCGGCCATTGCGTTTCCCTTACTCACCTGATCAGTGCGTCTGGTATGTGCTTTAACTTTTATGACAGCTACCTCTTTTGGTAATTGTAATGCATCAATTAACTGCTGGACTGCGTCAGCATTTTTAATGGGATGTCCTGCTGCCGTCAGGAATCCTCTAGATTTCCAAATTGGACCAAATTCATGAGCTATACCGAATGTGTATCTAGAATCTGTGTAGATGTTAACAATTCTACCTTCAGCTATCTTACAGGCCTCGGTCAGAGCCTTAAGTTCAGCCTCCTGGGCCGACTGATGTGGGAGCATTGGTTCTGTTCTGCTTTGATTACTGCATTCAGGGAGACGATGGCATACCCAGTGTGGAAGGTACCTGAGTCATCTTGGTGGCGAGATCCATCTACAAAAAAATTCAAAATCAGCATTAAGTCTTTCAGTTTCAAACACTGTGGGTAGGCCTGCTGTTTCCTGTGCCATAAGCTGAACACAGTCATGAGGAATCTCCTCTCTTGGATCTTCTTTGTACAATACCGTACCTGACCCCTCCTTTAGATCCGAGAGAGGTAACAATGTGGCAGGATTATGTGTGGTACATCTGCAAAGAAACATTTGGAGGCATTAAAAGTGCACATTGAAATCGAAGGTGACGTGCAGCTGAAAGATGTGCCGGTTGCACCTGGTTCAGTATGGTGTATACATCATGAGGTGTAAGTATTGTAAGTGGATGATCAAGAACAATGTCTGACGATTTGTGGAGCAATAGTCCTACAGCATGTACTGCCCGTACACAGGACGGGGCACCTCTAGCCACTGCATCTAGTCTTCCACTGAAATAGGCTACAGGCCTTTGATTGTCACCATGTAACTGAGTCAATACTCCTGCCGCGTGTCCCTGCTGTTCGTGGAGATACAGGGTGAATGGTAGTTCATAGTTGGGGGTTCCTAGCGCTGGAGCTGCCACAATCCTGTTTTTGAGAGAATAAAAACAGTCTATACCTTCAGTAGTTAGTTTAAAAGGCACCATGGTGATACAGTCATAGAGAGGCTGCATGAGGATTGATACAGCATGTATCCACTGTCTACAGTAGGAAACCAGTCCAAGAAATGTCCTAAGAGCGGCAACATTAACAGGAATAGGAAAATTCTGTACAGCTTCTTTGCGAGTGCTGGTCAGATGTCGCGCCCCTGGTGTAATGCAATGTCCCAAAAAGATAACTGAAGATTTACAAAATTGGAGTTTATCCTTCGACGCTTTACATCCAGCTTGGTACAAAAACAACATGAGTGATATTGTTGCACTGTGACACTGTTTCCTGGAGGGGGCACAAATCAGTAAGTCATCAACATATTATAAAAATAACATTGGCAAAATCGATAACTGTGAACCAAGCAGCATCCTGAGATATCTGGAACAAAAGTATATATATATATATATCTTGTACCAGCCAATACATAGAGAGTTAAGTCTCGTAGTTGAAGGGGGAAGCTGAAGTTGGAGTTTAATGTCAAGGCCACTGATAAGAAACCTAGCTGCAGAGATGCCGAAGGTGGGGGCTAGGTTTTAACTAAAACACCACTTGCTACCAGTTTCTGCAATCTCTCCTGAAATGTCCTGGTTTCCTGCACTCGTAGCACAATTTCTATCCATCTCCTGGTACACGTCTCCCCTCCCTGCTGTTTGCAGGACGAGTACCTACAGCATGTAACCTTGCTCCTCTTTTTGCCTGGGCTAAATCATGTTGTGCCCCCTGTGCTATTCTGGCTAGATCCTCTGCTTTAACTGACCTCCAATCTGGTCTACTTACTTTCAGCTTTTCTGCCACTTCCTTTTTCAACCCATTCATATATGCACTTGCCAGTACCCTCTCACTAGTCTTGCTTTCTGGGACAAAACCCATTTCTACCCAAGTTTTTTTCTTAGGGCCCAGAAATAATCTTTTGGCTCCTCTTCCTTTCCCTGAACTCTGTCTTCTAGTGTAACTTCCTTCTCTGCCTGTCTATCTTTACATGCTTTTTTCAATGATTCTGTAAACAGAACCCCTGCTGCTGCGTCATTGACTTCTGCATTATCAGGTCCGGTCCTACCAACATAACACTTGTATGTCTCATCTATCAGTCTATCGTATCTAGCTTCATCTGCCAATTTCCCTTTTATAAGTGCTTGCAAATCCTGTCTAGTTGCTTCATTAGAGCCAACTGCTCTGTAGGGCTCCATGGTCTGTACATTTCTGCTGTCCGGGGGGGCAGACAGGAGGGTAAATCAGTCATCCCTGTTTTTGTCAGTCTGTAATGTCCGTCTCCTAATTCTTCAGTCTTTCCCTCTAAGTAATCACACGCACTCATCCACAGGTTCACTGTTTTCAACAGTCCTTTGTCTCTCAACCATCCATGATGTGAGTTAAAGAACCTTTTCCATTTATCACTGTTCAATTCTCGTTTTCATTCATGCCTGCTTTACACAATACTTTGTCAATGCCTACCAACGCTTGCTTTCCCTCTCTGCGTATCACTAAATCTTTGGCAGTAATACCTTCCTTGGTATTATGGTTCCCCATTTTTGTATCTCCTCACCTAGAAGAGATTCTCTTGTCACCAAGACAATTCTGTCACCAAGACTCTGTCACCAAGACAATTCCGTCACTTAGACAATGGGCCACAAAGGTTTCTGAACCATTCCACTGCTCGCTTTCCAAGATTTGTACGCCAACCAAATAAACAATCCAATCACACAAACATCAAGACAAAACCACAACACAATCATTGGATCCATACTGTCATTTTTCAAAGGAGGAAAGGCAGGACTGACAATTAATCTGAAGGTCTACTGGTTCAAAGGGACCTGAGCCAGGAATACCTGTGAATTACCTGGAAAGCCGACCGCTCGGGGAGGAGGGAGTCCACTATACAGTGATATAGATTTTAGGTAGAATATAATAAGGATTCTTACCTCAGCGCTGTATGTATATCACCAACAGAAAGCTCCGCTCATCCCACGTCTCTGGATCGGTCGGTCTTTCTCAGAGTAGATTAACTCAGGTCCCTGTTCGGGCGCCAGGCTGTTGTCACTGCTTGTCTCATTAACCCTTTCCTCCTCGGAATGTGGTACCAGAGAGAATAAGACACAGACCAAAAGTATGCGTCAATAAGCTCTGCTCTTTATTGCTAACGAAGGGATTTATATACACCCCTGAAGCAGGAAGCGGAATTACCATATATGGCAGTTAATACAACTTATCACTAAAACACGTAGAATACTGATTTTAACCGAACACTCCATTCTTGCCCTTGTCTCCCAGAACTTCTCAGGCGGGAGGGGGTGTATTGACTAAAATGAGGAACATCTTATCTTGACTTCTGGTACACATCAGCCTGTCTAAAAGGAAAACAAGGCCTCTGAACTGTAGAAAAATGCTGTTAAAAAGAAAAATGCTGTTTCAGCTATAACAGCACAATAAATGATGAATTAATATAAATATGCTGCTTGGGGGAGGGAGTATCACATGCATAACAAATCATAGATAGCTGTATTTATTTTTATGAAACAATTGGACATTAATGGCCTTCCTTTCAGTTAAACACCAATCTGTCACAATTTAATGTAGCAAAGTTGTGCGAATGTAAAATATGTACAAAAAAGTCCTCACACGACGGAACTGGGAAGCTATAAAGATACTCTTTTTTGCACAGGAGGATGCTGGAGTTGTCTGTAGGGATGTCAATTAATCTGCAGCTATTTTATTAGCTGACTGAAATGTAGCCATTAAACATATGGCGCAAGCTGAGGGTAGTCTATTTGATTAGGGCTGGAGGAAAGGAAAACTCATAAATGAGAACATGATAAAAATAACCTCGGTGAAAGAGTTAAGCCCAGAAACTCCTTTCCTGTGTATTTTTTTATTTATTTTTTCCCTTTCTTTTCAGTGAGCAAGTTTTTGCACGGTTACATCTGCTTTCAATATATGCTCCCGTGATGTTAATTTTTGAGTTTCACTTCAGAATGACTAGGGAGATTGATGTTTATGCACACTACGGAGACATGATGGAAATAGGGATTTGGTTTTTTAAATCAAGTGTCATGATATTGAAGATCTATTTCTAAGCAGGAAGCCTGGATTATATTTTTTACGGACATACAGGCAAGTTCGCTTATTGTTTTTGGGAAAATGTAGAACGTCAACACACTTGTTTTGTACATGTGATTAGCGTATCCAGGTTCAATGCAATTTTCTTTTTTTATTTCAAATGGATGGCCAGAGCACATAACATCTTGACCGCAATAATAAACATGCTGACAGCTCTAACCCTACCTGACCACGGTATCAAATGCTACATGCTGCACTGCTAGTATTAGAAATGCTGCACGTCATTAGGATTAAAGTATTTCCAAAGCTGTAGTAATCGTGTCAGAACTCCTTTCAGATCACTGCCAGTAATCCATTTTTTGGTAAAATTAACTGGAAAGACAAATAGCGCTATGGGGTCTTATCCGAGGCAAAAGGCAGTTATGAAACTCACAACCCTGTGGAAGTACAAGGAAGGCTGCTGCAGAACCATTGTGCGTAGAGAAATCATAAAGCTGGAGAAAATGAGTTAAAATCTGAGCTGCCAATGAACCAGTGATGAGCAGGAAACGAGATATGTAGAAATGCGGTTTATTTGTCAACGCATTTCGAAGTGATACACTTGTTCACCAGGACAAATTGCAAATCAGGACAAACTTTCCTGCTCATCACTGGTTTGTTGACAGCACACTAACGACTCTTAACCCAGCTTTATGAATAATCAATTTTTATGATTACTATTTCCATTTCATCATGTAGATTAAAGTTTTAACTGTAACCTATATGTATTCGATCTGGTCACATACAGTAAGATTATACCCCAACTTCAATAGTCTAGATACGGTAAATATATCATTGCTTTGAGATGTCCTGCGCTGGTCACCTGTACAGCTGAGTCCAATTTTACCATTTACTATAAGAAAAAAAATTACCTTATAGTCTCAAAGTAAACCTAAATTAAGTAAATTAAATAAACTAGAATGTAAACTTTGGCACTGAAAAAGTATATTGCAAAAAGAGTTTATTAAACAGAGAAAGTAAAGTCACCCAATGAATTACAGATGACTAAATCAACGCTTTGGACTTAGGTCCGGCCTTTATCAATATACAGTATATCTGTAAAAGAAAAGGTCTCACAAAATTGCAACACAAAAGGCACCAAATAGTGCTGTCACCCTGCATGCCTCTTGACAAATATGCTGCTCCGCCACTATCCTTCTTTGTCATTGGACTACTATTTGGTATCTTTTGTGTTGCCATTTTGTGAGACCTCATTCTTTACAGATATGCTGTATCTTGATAAAGGCCGGACCTAAAACGTTGATTTGGTTATTCTGGAATTCAATGGGTGACTTTACTTTTTCTGTATAATAAACTCTTTTTGCAGTATACTTTTTGAGTGCCAAAATTTACATTCTATTTTGTTATATTCATTTACTTCTGAGCACCATGGACAGTATGGTTGGGCACCCATTTCTCCCTCCATCCTAAAATATGTCATACAATATACCATATAGTTGATATCTGATAGTTGTCATGATCTTTAGCTGTAAACAATGGTTCCAGGTCCAGGCAATTTTCCTTCTAGGTTTGTTCTTCACAGGCCCGGAGCACTGTATAAAAGTACCTGCTCATTACAATAGCTAACTTTCCCTCTATCTTTCTCTATGCATCAGCTGTGGGAGAAAAGGTTGCTGGCTTAGCTATCAAAATTAATAATGAGCGAATTTGTCAATTTGCTCGAATTTGGTCAAGAACTTTGATTTGCAATTTATTTTATAAAAATCAAATTATAATTATTATACTGTTGAGTATTTAAACCTTAGTACATAATAAACGTAAGATAGAAATAATCAATACTCATCAGGCCTCTCACCTGTGCCACCAGCTTAACCCCTTGCTCAGTACTCTACACAGCTCCTTCTGGTTCCTTGACACATGACATTCTCTACCTTCTTGACTTTGCATTGGGGCTTCTGGCACTATATAGACATCAGACATCATTAATGAACAAAGCGATATCATGACATGCAGCGACTGAATCCTAGACAGCATCTTATGCCTCAGCTCAGAGTAAAGATAGAGAAAGAGAACATCACATGTGTTGCAGGAGTAAAGAAGAGGCCAGAAGAAATTGCATAGTAGTGGAACAGATGAGCAGGGTGCTAAATATTATGCTTTTTTACTTCTTTCCCAGTCCTACGCAAACCATTAAAATGATGGCAGACATTTAGCTGAATACGCACAAAGCGAATAATAAAAAAAGTTCAAAAAATTCCACATATTCTGTAAAATTTGCAGATTTGCTTATCTATAATTGAAATAAAGCAGTGAGGTAGGCTTTTTAATACATTGCTTCAGTTATGTGCCAACATGTAAAATCTGAACATGAACAGCATGAACAGCGTCTGGAAGAGCAGAGACATTACTCTACCAAATGTAGATTGGTTAATGACATTGTCTTCCCAGTAGCAACATATTGATGCGAGACCTGGACACTCAAGATTGCTGACAGGAAGAAAATTGACACATTTTAACTTTGTTACTGGAGAAGACTTCTACAGATTCCATGGACAAGGAGGATTACATACAGACACATCTTGGACAAAGTCAATCCAAAACTATCACTAAAAGCTAAGATAACCAAACAAAAAATTAGCTTATTTTGGCCACATTGGAGTCATTGGAGAAAGATGTCATGCTTGGATCAGTTATTGGCAGAAGAAGAAGAGGATGGCCAAGAACCCACTGGATTAACATCATCAAGAGCCACATGGAAATGACCATGGGCGAACTGAAAGAAGCAAAGCAGGATAGAACTGCCTAGCGAGCGATGATCGATATAATGACCGAGAGTCGTACTAGACTGAATGGATGTGAGAGAGACATAAAATCT
Source organism: Oophaga sylvatica (assembly GCA_033576555.1). Classification (NCBI taxonomy): domain Eukaryota; kingdom Metazoa; phylum Chordata; class Amphibia; order Anura; family Dendrobatidae; genus Oophaga; species Oophaga sylvatica. The sequence continues at coordinate 441,871,114 of JARQOD010000004.1, read as the reverse complement.
TGTCCTGTGTCGTACTCAAATTGGAAGCAGACCAAGCAAGAACTGGAACAATAACTTATAGATAAAGATCAAGGCACATTTCAGTTGTGAATCGTACTAAAAAGTTGCATGACTTACTAATTTAACAACATTCACCTATAATTGTTTAGCTTGTTATCCATTCTAAATCACACATTTTAAATCTTTAGATCTTCTTTACTACTTAGCAAATTAAATGGTTTAAGTCATGTTATGCTCGGTCTATATCTGCAAAAGGCTCCATTGGGAGCCTTTGTCAGGAGCCTTCATTTCAGATTTTGTCATATGAAAAGAATAGAAAATTTATGTATTCTCCAACATCAAGCACTATTTTTTTTCCAATAAATTGATGGACACTGTGACAGTAAAGTTGACAGTCAATGGGGTCCGTTGGGTGCCACTGGTGTGCCTCATGTGATGGATGTGGCATTGTCGTCATTTTTTATTTCATGTTCCTATGACACAAAAGATGAAGTGTGAGTGTAAATATAAGCCTAGATTAAGGGTGTACAAGACCTCAGATTTAGCAGATGTTTGATTATAGTCTTTATGTATACTTTTTAAGAATAGCAAAATAAAAAAAAATGCTAAAAGTAAAAGGTTAAAAATGTTCAGCCGCTCCTTAGATACAGGAAAGATATAAAAATATTTAGACTTGAGAGTCCTCAGTGGTTGATACCTTTTAATGGCTAACTGAAAGATATATATCTTTGAATGACTACCTCAGTAGTTCTAGTGTTAATGGCTAACTGAAAAGATGGTAACAAATTGCAAGCTTTCGAGACTACGCAGGTCTCTTCATCAGGCAAGATGAAGAGACCTGAATAGTCTCGAAAGCTTGCAATTTGTTGCCATCTTTTCAGTTAGCCATTAACACTAGAACTACTGAGGTAGTCATTCAAAGATATATATCTTTCAGTTAGCCATTAACACTAGAACTACTGAGGTAGTCATTCAAAGATATATATCTTTCAGTTAGCCATTAAAAGGTATCAACCACTGAGGACTCTCAATTCTAAATATTTTTCCAACAGCTCTTTAGTGATGATTAGCTATAGGTAGCTAAAAACGGTCCTATTCTTTGATAATGGCAATAAGAAGAGAGCTCGATGTAATAGCTAGAATTAAGAAGTTGGTAAAATGCATAGAACATCTAAACAAGAGCATACGCCTAAATATATAAATACATAGTCTCTGCATGAAGCATATATTATACTTTTGCATCACATGCTGTATATTTTATTTCATCTTTGCTACAGTAATGAAATTAACATCACTATACCATTTTAACATCAATTAAAAGAATGAAACTTCTTATTAGTGATTAGTAATTAAATGTTTCAGCATCATTTCACCTAATACTCCACCTTTCATTTCACCATGAACAGAGCAAAAGCAAATTAATTGGGACTATTACAGAGAACATATAAATAACTGTAACCTGTATGTAATGGATAGTTTTCCCTCAGGTACTACTTTCAGCTATGTTTCTGTCAATGTTAGTCATCTCTTTTACATGTTTTTAACAACTGGAAGGAAATTTAAGAAGTCAATTTCAATGCATTTAAACAAACAACGATACCCCCTTACAGTGGGCACTGTTCAAGACTTCTTATTTCCACTTTTTTTGGTCACCAGTGATACTAGCTTGTGTCAGGCATGACCATCTAAGAGCACAACTTTATAACATGCATAGGTTGATGAAGGAACCCAAAAGTTTTCATATGGGGACACGATTAGTTTAAATGAAGAAAGAAAGAATAGATTGTAATAGGGCTCAGCTGCTTCTAGTTGTACTTCAGACACTAGGAATATGAAATGCTGTTGTCTAAGGCTACATTCACACATCTGTGTCTACTTTTACATCCACGCAAAATGCACCATTTTTTCTCATGTGTCATCTGTATTACCTCCATGTTGTGTCCATTTTGCATCTGTTATTTTCTCATCCATTTTTAAAAATTGAGGCAGGAAAATTGATCTTTTATTTGTTATATGAGGGCAATTCAGCATTGCCAGTCTTGAAGCCTGGAGCAGAGACTTCTTATTTTTTAAGAGGTTCATGCCTCTTAACCCCATCAACCCCATGGTAATTCTCCGTTATTTTTTTTTTCATTTTCATTTTATCCTCCCTTTTCCCATGGACCATAACTTTTTTATTTTTCCGTCCACATGTCCTGTAAAAAACAAGCCCTCATATGGCTGAGTTGTACTTTTAAATGACATCATTCATTTTATCCTGTGATGCACTAGAAAGCAGAAAATAAATTCCAAGTGTATTGAGTTTAGAAAAAAAAGTGTAATTTCACAATAGTTTTTTTATTGCTTTTTTTTTACCAAGTTCACCATAAGGAAAAACTGACCTGGCAATATGATTCTACAGGTCAGTGTGAGTACGCAGATACCAAACATGTATATATTTAAGTGTTGAGAAAAAATTGTGAAATTTGTAAAAAAAAGAAATTGCTTTAGTCACCATTTTCCCAGAGACATAACATTTAAATTTTTAAGGATCTGAGGCAGTGTGATGGCTTATTTTTTTGCTCCCTGAGCTGTCATTTTTACTTTTACCAATTTGGGGTAGATACAATGTTTTTATCGCTTCTTAATATTATTGCAATTTTCCTGCTTCCAAAAAAACCTTAATTCTGTTTTTTTTTTTTTTTATTAAGCCGTTTATTTATTGCTCTAATTCATTTATTTTATGGTTTGATAGATAATACTTTTACAAATGCAGTGATATCAAATGTGTGTATTTTTATGTTTTTTTCAATTGTTTTATGCACCTTACTGTCTACTGTAGACATTATATATACAGAGCCTGGTGGGGCGGGGTTAGCTTTCTCAGCTCTGCTTCATTTTAAATCTAAAAGCTCTGATTGAATCAAGACGGTTGCACGTAATAATCTAAGTGATACATTGTTGGATTCAACTTCTCTTTGTCTACCATCATGTTGCTGCCATATGAGGTAGAAAAAAACTGCTGACAGCTTCCCTTTAAATTATATGTGTTTTAAACACATTCAAAATTTTGGTAAGATTCATCTAAAGTTGAAAAACATAAATATACAGATAACTTGGTTAAATGTATTAATGTCATAAATGAAAAGATTTCTATGGGTTAAAACTGACTTGTTTTACCATCTCCCCTGATCATTATTCAACTGTCTCTGCTAAATATTCTTCATTGTGCCTTTTTAAAGAAGAGATAGTCACCATGGCATCCAAGTGAAAATAACTTCTCAAGCCACCACAAAATAATCTTCCTTCCAGGACATGTTATGATAATTCATTGTCTCAGCAGTGACAACAGAATCATCCGGATGATACCTCTTGTTTCTCAAGAGCTGTCATCCCATATCACGAGAGACAAGTGCATTCGTATTGTGCAGGACTTTTAAATAAATCTTTGTGGAGGTCTACTAGTGACACCCTGGAATTACTTGTCAGTCTCCTGTGCGTATTATATAGGAGATTCACAGATGTTCTGTTCTGCTTACTGGTTGGTTAAAATCATGTTATTTCAGATGAGTGGAAAAAGAAAACAAAGCTCAGGGGCATTCCTCTGGAGACCAAAAAGTCTTCTGTCTGATGACATTTGCGTCAGAAGGAATATGCCCCATTACTTCATATTCATCTGTTCTTTGTACTAAATGCACAAACATGTGATCCCTACAAAAGCTGTAGGCTAGAAATTCTTGTAAGATGTTGAATTTCTTAATATTTTGATAAATGCAGAAAAGCAAAATATCAGTCATTCAACCAGAGAAGATCAATTCAGGATATCCAATTAAAACATAACATTTTTCTACTAAAAGTAAAGTTGTACCATAAGAGGGTATTTCCAAACGTCCTACAGTACCATTGGGATTTTAATCCATTCTTTCACGAACCTCTATTTACCAAAATTAAGTGAATTCTTAGCTTGCTGCATCAGCTCCAATGGACAATTAGCAGTGCTTTTCAGTACATTATATGGGAGTTACGGAAACTGCCAAGTTCTCACTGGGGCTAAAACCCTTATAGGAATCATCTTTTTTGCATGAAAAAAATAGCTGACTTCTCTACTTTTATTTTCTTCTATAAGAATTATCTAAGACTAACTTTCTTCATAATCTTTTTTTCTTCATCTACCACTCACATTTCCAAGAGTTTTCTAGAGCTCCACCAGTTGTTCGGTATGACTCAGACGATTAGATTAATTCTCAGCATTTTCAGTTAAAGAGTCATTTTACACTAGCCAATCTTGGGCAATGGGCACTAAATGGCCACCGAACAGCAGCCTGTTTTCTTACTGCTGGCCATTTAATAGCCTGTACACACAGGCAGTCTCCAGTTGAGTGCTGAATATTATATAATGGATGCCATTAACAATGGTATGCCATTGTTATCAACAGCATGAGTCCTGTTTACTCAGGACAATGCACTGCTGAGAACGATGAGTATTATGCTTGTTTGTTGGGTGATCGGGAGCCTATATAGACTTCAATATTATCGTGAACAAAAAATCTGAGGAATAATTATTTTCAATAATCTGGTGGTGTAAATGGACCTTAACTAGTTCAAGATCAGGCCATGGATGTACGGCCGAGCTTCTGCTGTGACAGCCAGGTTTGATGCCCACACCGCCGCTGGCTGTTTCATCCCTTTAGCTGCTGCTATCCATACCGATCACAGCATTTAGAAGGTTGAGAGTGGGAGTGGGCTCCCTCTCTCACCCCATCGGCACTCTCATGATACCATCATGGGGACCCAAAAGTAGTAATTGCATCAGGAGGTCATATAATGCCAGACCAAGAGCAGAGTGTTTTATAATTTAAATATTGAAATATTTTATTGAAATTGATTTCCCTTATAAAGGATTTGGCCCAATAAGAAGGAAAATGCAGCCTCCAGGCTTCCTAGGAGAGCTGTCTGGGTCTCCTTTGTCCCAGCAGCTCCTGTTCCATCCTATACAGTGATCAGATGAATGCTGTGTATGGAGCAAGAAATGTCAGCTCGTTTTATTACTGCATACACAGCGCTACTTTACTGTTATGTATACAACAATCAAGAAGGCACAGATGGCAACAAACCATTACTGCCTACTCTAAGGAAAGCCTCGCTGTCGAAGACAGCCAGGTGCCCTCTTCAACAGCTACTCAATCGCATGTAGCTGCACAAATATGCAGTTGCTATTGATGAGCGAGAATGCTCGCCACTACTCTGTATTCGCTCGAGCATCTCACTGCTCGAGATGCTCGGAGTTAGCAAAGTATTTCTGGGGTTGCTCTGCAAGAGCTTGGGTCCCCTCCCTGCATGTTTGGCACTCTTTAGAGAGCCAATGAACATGCAGGGATTGTCTTCCACAGACTGTAAAGCTGCAGCCATGTTGGTTGTGGCATTACAGTGATTGGCAGGCTGCACAGCGTCATCAGGTCTATTTCAGACCTGGCATGGCCATGCTCATCACAGTCTACTCCGTATTCAGGCAGTGTAGATGGAGGTGCTGCTGAGCTAGGGAGAGATTTGATTGTTTATTAGTTAGTGTAGGTATACAACAATATAGTGATAGTCTGGTTGTCTTTTAAAAACTCTGCCTATAATACCAAAAAGGCCGTTTGCACTACCTGACAGGCCAGCATCAGCAGAGGTAGCAAAACTACCAGCCTTACCACCACTAGCATGATCAGGCACATGGCAGCAAAGCACCCGACTTTGTGGACCGAACCCCAGACTCCGGGAACAGTGTCTGCGGGTGACACCACTGCTTCTTCCGCTGTTGTGCATGCAAGCCAATCCCCTGTCCATGGTGCATGCAAAGATGCCTCCTGCCCTGCACATGTCATTGCGCACACTCAACTATCACCATCAGGAAGCACGTCCATGCAGCGTTCAGTTGTCCATACCCCAGTCCTTGGAATGCAAGCGTAAATATGCAGCCATCGCCCCACAGGCCACACTACTAAATTCACACATTTCACGACAGCTTGCGCTCGAAATGTTTCCCTTTAGGCTCGTGGAAACGGAAGCTTTCTACAACCTGATGGCGGCGGCCGTCACTTGGTACTCGGTCCCCAGCCATCACTATTTCTCCTGGTGTGCTGTCCCCGCATTACACAAGCACGTGTCGCACAACGTTAGCTGTGCCCTCAACAATGCAGTTGCTGGGAAAGTCCACCTAACCACAGACAAGTGGACAAGTGCTGGTGGGCAGGGACAGTCCATCTCGCTGAAGGCACACTGGGTAAATATAGTGGAAGCCGGGACCCAGTCGGACGATGGGATGAACACGTCCTCCCGACACTGAGGATTGTGGGCTCTAGGTCAATCAGTGTTGCCCCTACAGTCTACAGTTCCTAGACCTCATCCTTCTTTTCCTCCTCCTCTTCAGTCTCCATCTCCGAAATGACCACATCATTCACAAGCTGTAAGTACTGCAGCACTGCCTCAGCCAAGCAGCAACAGGCTGTGCTGAAGTTAATATGCTTAGGTGACAAACCTCACAATGCTGAAGAGTTATGGACAGCTCTGAAACAGCAGGCAGATCTGTGTCTGACACCGCTGAACCTACATCCAGGCATGGTCATGAATGACAATGGCCGGAACCTGGTGGCGGTTCTGAGGTGAGGCGAGCTTACACACATACCATGCCTGGCCCGTGTGCTTAACCTCGTGGTTCATTGGTTTCTCAAAACCTACCCTGAGCTGCCGGATCTGCTTTTCTAAAAATGCCACCTGTGTGCCAATTTTAGAAAGTCAGCTACAGCTTCCGCCGCCCTTGCCATGCTTCAGCAGCATTTGCAACTTCCAGCTCACCGACTGGTGTGTGATGTCCCCACTCGTTGGAACTCTACACTGCTTATGTTGGGAAGGATTTGTAAGCAGAAGGGGGCAGTTGTTAACTACCAGCATCAACAAGGCCTTCGGTATTTAGTTCAGACTCCACACATAAGACCTCAGGAGTGGCCATGGATGTCAGACATATGTACCATTCTACAAAACTTTGAGGAATCCACCAAGATGGTGAGCGATAATGACACCATAATTAGCATCACCATCCCACTCTTTGCTCACAATCAAAGAGGATGCATTTCAGGCGGAGCGTGATGAGATGGAGCAAGGAACTATACAGGGTGATTACATGCAGCCCATCCTCATCTCATCCCAACGTGGATTGGGTGACAGTGAGGAAGAGGAGGAGGTGAAAGAACAGGAGCTAGCTTCATGGCTATAGACGGTACTACCTGCACAACTGTAATACTGTCTGTTCAGCATGGATGGCCTAGAGACAAGGAAGAGGAGAGCATGGTCAGTCATCCTCTTGATGAGGACACGGAAGTCTTGCCTGTTAGCAGTCTGGTACGCATGGCTAAGTTTATTCCCAAATTTTGGGTGACAGTCAATACTGCTTGGTGACACTTCTAGACCGACACTACAAGGATAACTTTCTATCTCTTTTTCCCGAGGCGGACAGGTCTACTAAAATGGAGCTGTACCAGAAAGCCATTGTTGCGGAATTATTAAAAAAATTCCCATCTGAAAACGCTGGCGGCAGAGGTTACATTTTGTTGGGCAACCAAGGAGTACAGACAAGAGAGACAAAACTCCAATCCAGCAGAGGCAGGGGTACACTGTCAAAGTTCTGGGAGAGTTTTCTCAGACTCTCCCATCGCACGGCCCAGAGGCGCGGGGTACTCTCACAACGAGTGCAAAGTTTTGGAAGATGCTGAGGGAGTACCTTGCTGAAACATCATCTGTGATTCTTCTGTGCCTCATAATTATTGGTTATCCAAGCTGGACACGTGGCATGAACTGGCTCTCTATGCCTTGGAGGTCCTGGCCTGCCCTGCTGCTAGTGTTTTGTTGAGCGGGTTTTTAGTCTCGCTGGTGGAATTATAACTGATTAGAGCATCCGCCTGTCAACTGAAAATGCTGACAGGCTGACTCTTATAAAAATGAACAACGGCTGGATTGGGCCAGACTTCTCAACTCCACCGAATGATAGCAGCGTAACATAAACTCAAATCCAGTGTCTTTTTTGGGAGGTCTATTCCCATACACCTCTTCACACCCACATATGGGTATACGCTTCCAGATTTTGGCTGTTGTCCTCCTCCTTCTCCTTATCCTCATCCTCCACCACCATATCACCTGGGTGACCGTGGTCCGTGATGCAACACCCACATAATTTTTTTAAAAGGGTGTTTATGATGCCCGTAAAAAATTTGTTATACAGTATGTTCATGTATACCCCCCCAGAGGTAAATGTTTGTCAGCCCATACATTTAGTGTATGGGCATTACAAGTATAGGAGACCTGCTCCTTTCTAATAGGAACATTTTTTTATGAGGCCCTCCTCCACGTCTCTTCCAAAGGAAATTGTAGTGCCTCCAAATTTTTGGCAGCCCTTGCATTCACTGCATAGGCAAACACTATGGGAGACTCACTTCCTAATAATGGAACATTTTTCATGAAGCCCTCCTTTACATGTCTTCAAAAGGGCATTGGAGTGCCTCCAAATTTTTGTCAGCCCTTGCATTCACTGCATCGACAAACACTATGGGACACCCACTTCCTAATAATGGGAACACTTTTCATGAGGCTCTCCTCTACGTCTCTTCAAAGGGGCATTGAAGTGCCTCCAAATTTTTGTCAGCCCTTGCATTCACTGCATAGGCAAACACTATGGGAGACCCACTTCCTAGCAATGGGAACATTGTTTTATTGTTTTCAGGAGGCCCTCCTGTATGTCTCTTCAAAGGGGTATTGGGGTGCATCCAAATTTTGGGCAGCCCTGCCACTCACTGCATACGCAATAACAGTATAGGAGACCCACTGTTTAATAATGGGAACAACAAAGCATAGACGGCTGATGGCTCTGTAAGAATAGTGAGGGCTGACTGCTGGCCTCTTAAGAATATTAAAGGCCGCCTGATGGCCCTATAGAAATAGCTTTGTGACTTTCAGAGTCCCTCCTTCACAAATGAAACAGGATGTGTCTGATGATGTGTCAAACAACACATGGGCAGATAAGGTTGTAAATTGTTAAAATGACAATTCCCAGTAAATGCTTTTGTCTTAGTTGAAAGCAATGCTTGTTAGGGGTCGAGTTCCCGCTTCTGCACAGGGGAATCTCGAACCATCTCTGATGCGGTCTCCCATCCTTCTCCGGCCACAGTGGAGCCTGCTCAGCAGAGACATTGGTCCCAGCGGCTTGCACAGCCTGATACGGTACAAAGGGTTACTGCTGCTTCTCTAGGTTCTGTCATTGTAGCCAGTACTGGTCAGCGGCGAGCAGACGGCTGTAGAACTAAGTCCTGCTTTTCCTCTTCTGAGCATGCCCAGAGTAAGATCTCTCATAATAGATCAGGGGTCAAATGCTCGGCTACTGCAGCGACTCCCATTGGTCCTCCAGGAAGGTCCTGAAGCTGCTGTAGTTCTAGAGCAGCTTTCCATTCGTCCTTTCTTTAAGGTCCTGTACTTGCTGCTTCTATATAAGGCTTGCATGGCCGCATGGCCATGCGCTAGTATCAAATCTGTTGTGTGCTTTGCGCCAGTGTGGTCATGTACGCATGTGGTTAAGGCTCAGCTGAAATAAGCACCTAGAATACCGGCACCTCCGGTGAGAGTTTGGTATGCGCGTGTTCAGGGCTTGGCTGAAATAGCCTCTAGAATACCGGCTACTCCGGTGAACAGTTGGTTGTTTGTGTTACTGTCTGCATGACCACGGACTGCTATCCGCTCTGCAGCTATCTGTGTACGCCTGTGGGGTTAACAGTACACAGTCTCTACCACAGCGACTCTGTGGAGTAACAGAGTTCGCTCATACCGCCATATAGTGAACTGAACATGGACAAAACAGAATTCATCATCTTTCCCCCATCTCACTCTACCCTCCCACCAGACCTGTCCATTAACATCAATGGCTGCTCACTTTCCCCAGTCCCGCACGCTCGGTGCCTTGGAGTGATCCTCGACTCTGCCCTCTCTTTCAAGCCACATGTCCAAACCCTAGCCTCCTCCTGCCGTCTCAAACTCAAAAATATTTCCCGGATCCGTGCATTCCTTGACCATGAAAGTACAAAAACACTAGTGCATGCCCTCATCATCTCCCGCCTCGACTACTGCAACCTCCTACTCTCTGGCCTTCCCTCTAGCACTCTGGCACCACTCCAATCCATCCTGCACTCTGCTGCACGACTAATACACTTGTCTCCCCGCTATTCCCCAGCCTCTCCTCTCTGCCAAGCCCTTCATTGGCTTCCTATCGTTCAGAGGCTCCAGTTCAAAACCCTAACCATGACCTACAAAGCCATCCACAATCTGTCTCCTCCATACATCTGTGACATGGTCTCCCGGTACATACCCACATGCAACCTTCGATCCTCTCAAGATCTCCTCCTCTACTCCCCTCTTATCTCTTCTTCCCACAACCGCATACAAAGCTTTTCCCGAGCCTCTCCCATACTCTGGAACTCTCTACCCCAACACATCAGACTCGCGCCTACCATGGAAACCTTCAAAAAGAACCTGAAGACCCACCTCTTCCGACAAGCCTACAACCTGCAGTGATCATCAGTCTACTGAACCACCGCACGATCAGCTCTTCCCTCTCCTAGTGTATCCTCACCCATGTTTACTGTACTTGTCTATATTTGCCCCTCTTCACATGTAAAGCGCCATGGAATAAATGGCGCTATAAAAATCTATAATAATAATAATATAGTGCCACTGTATCTATATCAGCGACTGTGGTGTAACAGTGTTTGCTTATACCGCCATATAGTGCCACAGCATCTATGTCAGCGACTCTGTGGTGTAACAGAGTTCGCTTATACCGCCATCTAGTGTCATCTTACTAGCAGCAGGCTCTGCCTGCACGGTGGACCCCGGGCTGCAAACGCACCTATTATTTATATTTATTTGGTGCGTTCTTCAGACCCTAACAGTATACTAGCGCCAGAGTCTGGCTAGTGAAATGGCGGACGACCAGCTTCTACGGCAGTTCATCCAGCAGCTGGAGGGTGCGTTGGCGGCTCTCGAGCGCACAACCTCAGCTGTGGATGTGACCGCAGTCGCTGTTCAGGCTGCTAGTGCAGCGGCAGCCAGTTTGTCCTCCACCACCTCTGCTCCAACCTTATCCCATCTCCCGCTTCCAGACAAGTTTTCTGGTGACAGTAAACATTGTCGGGGATTCGTGAGCCAGTGCTCTATACAGTTTGAGCTTCGGGCTGCACGTTTTCCCACGGCAATGGCACAAGTGGGTTTCATAGTATCACTTCTGTCGGGCAGAGCGTTGGAATGGGCAACACCACTGTGGGAGCGCGACGATCGTGTGGTGCGGAGTGCTCCTCAGTTTCTGGAGGCTCTTAAAAAGGTGTTTTTAGGCCCTCAGATCACCCACGATACGGCACTCCAACGGCTGGCAATGTCACAGTGTTTGTCCATGGTCAGCCAGTTTTCGGTCCAATTTCGGACTCTGGCCTCCGAGTTAGAGTGGCCGGATAAAAGTCCTCATTCCGGTATACTGGAGAGGTCTCGCTGACCATGTAAAGGACGCTTTGGCCACCAGGAGATTCCTGCCTCACTGGAGAAGCTTATCTCCATATCTACCCGCATAGACCTTTGTTTTCACGAGCGGAGGTTGGAGAGGGCCCAGTGAAGGCAGAGGTTCCGGCTGGCTCCCACCTTTGTCAAACCTCTAGAATCTCCCATTCTGGCGTCCGACTCCCTGGAGGCCATGGAGGTTGTTCGAGCGGGACCTAAGTCTCGGCCCGCTCGAGCACCCGTGGTTTATAACAATTGTCAGCAGTTAGGACATTATGCCAATAGATGCCCCCAGCGATCGAGAACACGATCGCATCTAGTAACCATGGGAGGAGGTTCACTAGATTCACAGGCATTTGCTTCCAAGCTGTCATTTAAAGGGACAATCTCTTTTGGTCCATCCACTCTACCAGTGTGTGGATTCTGGAGCAGAGGGGAATTTTATGTCCTCTGCCTTCGCTATCCGCCACACAATACCTCAGGTGATGCTCGCCAAACCGGTGATTGTTCGAGTGGTGAATGGATCAATACTGCCGTCACAGATCACACATCAGTCAATCCCTCTCACATTATCTATATCTCCTTCCCATCAGGAGATTATCTCTTTCTTAGTCCTTCCCAAGGGTATAGATGAGGCTCTGTTAGGAGTACACTGGCTTCGTCTTCACTCCCCACATATTGAGTGGTCCTCTGGGAGGATATGGGGTTGGAATGAATCTTTAAAGGTAGATGTGTGAGGGAGTGTTCAGGTTACTACTACAGGGATACCCGCAGATCTCACTTCCCTTCCCAAGTGTTATTGGTCTTATGTAGACGTGTTCTCCAAAAAGGATGCCGAGACTCTTCCGCCTCATCGCCCCTATGACTGTCCTATTGACCTCTTGCCTGGAGCAGAACCTCCCCGGGGACGGGTCTATCCAGTCTCTCTCCCGGAGACGGAGGCTATGTCCCAATACATCCAGTAGAATCTGGCAAGAGGGTTCATTAGGAAGTCACTGTCACCTGCTGGGGCGGGGTTCTGCTTCGTGCAGAAGAAGAACGGAGAATTACATCCCTGCATAGATTACAGGGGTCTTAACGCCATCACCGTTAAGAATAAATACCCGTTGCCCCTGAGTTCTGAGCTCTTTGATAGGCTCCGGGGAGCAAGGGTATTTACCAAATTAGACCTGCGGGGTGCTTATAACCTGATTCACATCCATGAGAGGGACGAATGGAAGACGGCTTTTAATACAAGGGATGGGCACTATGAATATCTGGTGATGCCCTTCGGGCTCTGTAATGCCCCAGCCGTTTTCCAAGAGTTTGTTAATGACATCTTCCGGGATATGCTTTCCACCTCGGTTGTAGTCTATCTGGATGATATTCTCATTTTCTCTCCAGATATTGACTCCCACCGGAGAGATGTCTGCAGTCTTCGAACTCTTGCTGGCAAATTCCCTTTATGCAAAGTTGGAGAAATGTGTGTTTGAGCAGGAGTCTTTACCATTCCTAGGCTATATCATCTCCGCCCATGGATTGGCTATGGATCCTGCCAAACTACTGACTGTGATGGACTGGCAAGAACCTCATTCTCTTAGAGCGGTGCAGTGATTTATGGGGTTCATAATTACTATCGCCAGTTCATTCCCCATTTCTCAACTTTGGTAGCTCCCTTGGTAGCCCTCACCAAGAAAGGAGCAAATCCCAAATTGTAGTCCGAAGAAGTCTCCAAGGCTTTCACCTCAATTAAGTCTCATTTTGCTAGCGCTCCCATCCTACACCGCCCTGATGTTGATAAGCCATTCATATTGGAGGTGGATGCCTCATCCGTAGGTGCTGGAGCAGTCCTCTATCAAAAGGATGCTCAAGGTCGGAATCATCCTTACTTCTTCTTCTCCAAGACCTTCACACCAGTGGAGAGGAATTATTCCATCAGGGACAGGGAGTTGCTAGCAATGAAGTTTGCTTTCTCTGAGTGGAGACATCTGTTGGAGGGGGCTCGCTTTCCCTTCCAAGTCTTTACTGACCACAAGAATTTGGTGTACTTACAAACCACCCAGCGGCTAAATTCTCGTCAGGACAGATGGTCCTTGTTCTTCTCCTGCTTTCACTTCACCCTCCATTTTCTTTCGGGAAAAAAGATCATTCAGGCTGACGCTCTCTCTCGCTCCGTCGTGTCTTCTGAGGAGGAGGAGGGGGAGCCGCGGCTTATTGTCCCCTCTGAGAGCCTGAGAACTGTAGCCCCGGTGTCGCTAGAGTCTATGCCTCCGGGCAAGACTTTTGTACCATCTAATTTGTGACCGGAGGTTCTCTCTTGGGCCCATTCGTCCAGGGTGGGTGGACATTTTGGGACAAAAAGGACATCTGAGCTACTGGCGAGGACGTACTGGTGGCCGCATATGGTCCGGGACGTCGGAGATTATATTCGGCATGTGAGTCCTGCGCAAAAAATAAGTCCCCTCGTCAACAGTCAGCTGGGTTACTTTATCCATTGCCGGTGGCAGACAGGCCTTGGGAGATTGTCTCGATGGACTTTGTGGTGGGCTTACCCAAGTCTCGGGGCTGCACCATCATTTGGGTGATCACTGACTATTTTTCCAAAATGGTGCACCTGGTGCCGTTACCACGGTTACCTTCTGCATGGGCCCTGGCAGCGTTGTTCATAAGACATATCTTCCATCTACACGGCATGCCGGACAAAATCTTTAGTGACCGAGGTCCCAAGTTTGCGTCTCGGTTCTGGAGAGAGCTTTGTCGTCTACTCAGTATTGAGTTAAATCTCTCTTCAGCATATCATCCCGAGACGAATGGGTTGGTAGAGAGGGCCAACCAGACCATGGTCACATATCTGCGACACTTTGTCTCAGCCAGGCAGGATGACTGGGCATCCTTGTTACCGTGGGCAGAGTTTGCCGTGGCAGACTCCACTGGACAAAGCCCATTCCTCCTTAATTACGGTCAGCATCCGTGGGTTCCTGTACCTATGCCCGTGTCTTCCGCCGATTACAGGGTGGTAGACTGGGCTGCGGAGGCACAGGCCATTTGAGACCGCACTCAGGATGCCATTCAGGCCTCCAAGGAGCGGATGAGTTCCTCCGCCGACTCACATTCGCGCCCCGCTCCGAAATTTGCCTCTGGCGACTTAGTGTGGCTCTCCGCCTGTAACATCAGGCTGCGAGTAGAGTCCAGTAAGTTTGCACCTCGCTTCTTGGGTCCCTTCAAGGTTCTCGAACAGGTAAATCCTGTGGTCTATCTACTAGCCCTTCAGCCATGCCTGGGTATTACCGACACCTTTCTTGTGTCCCTCTTGAAACCCGTGTACTTGTCCGGGTTTCCGAGTCATCTCCCGGGACATCGGGTTCGTCTACGGACGACTACGAGGTGAATGCAATTTTGGGGTGCAAGGTGGTACGTGGCAAAAATTTTTATTTAGTGGATTGGAGGGGTTATGGGCCTGAGGATAGGTCATGGAGGCCTGCTGAGCGTATTCAGGCTCCGCAGCTCATTGCTGCCTTCGGCGTAGTGAGGCCCTTAGTAGGGGGGAGCCTGGGGAGGTAACTTTAGGGGTCGAGTTCCCGCTTCTGCACAGGGGGAATCTCGAATCATCTCTGATGTGGTCTCCCATCCTTCTCCTGGTGCAGTGGAGCCTGCTCAGCAGACTTCGGTCCCAGCGGCTTGCACAGCCTGACATGGTACAAAGAGTTACTGCTGCCTTTCCAGGTTCTGTCATTGTAGCCATTACTGGTCAGCGGCGAGCAGACGGCTGTAGGACTAAGTCCAGCTTTTCCCCTTCTGAGCATGCCCAGAGTAAGATCTCACATAGGAGATCAGGGGTCACATGCTCGGCTACTGCAGCGACTCCCATTGGTCCTCCAGGAAGGTCCTGAAACTGCTGTAGTTCAGGAGCAGCTTTCCATTGGTCCTTTCCGGAAGGTCCTGTACTTGCTGCTTCTATATAAGGCTTGCATGGCCGCACGGCAAAGCTCTAGCATCAAATCTGTTGTGTGCTTTGCTCCAGTGTGGTCATGTACACATGCAGTTAGGGCTCGGCTGAAATAAGCTCCTAGAGTATCGGCACCTCCGGTGAGGAGTTTGGTATGCACGTGTTCAGGGCTTGGCTGAAATAGCCTCTAGATTACCGGCTACTCCGGTGAGGATTTGGTTGTTTGTGTTACTGTCTGCATGACCACGGACTGCTATCCACTCTGCAGCTATCTGTGTACGCCTGTGGGGTTAACAGGACACAGTCTCTACCACAGTGACTCTGTGGAGTAACAGAGTTCGCTCATACCGCTATATAGTGCCACTGTATCTATGTCAGCGACTCTGTGGTGTAACAGAGTTTGCTGATACCGCCATCTAGTGTCATCTTACTAGCAGCAGTCTCTGCCTGCACGGTGGACCCCGGGCTGTGAACGCACCTATTATTTATATTTATTTGGTGTGTTCCGCAGACCCTAACAATGCTAAAGCTCAAAAATGCATCAAAAACGCTATGTGTGAACATAGCCCAAGTTGTGAAGGAGCACTTTTTTCTTTTGGTTACTTATTTTGCCTAATATATAAGTCATTAGCCAGGAAAGATTGTTCCTTAACATATTTACCAGGAAAATCCATTTTGGTTTCGTTTTTGTATGCTTCATTGTGAGTCTGTGGCATAAGACTCAGACAACACTGTTCACAGCAGTGACCTGGGAGTCAGAAATTCTTCCAGGCATCTTCCCCATGCTGGTCCCATGTCATTTGAGTACTGTTCCCATTGATTTTGGCAATTTCTAGTCCCTCTGCACACCGCCGGGGGGGAGGGGGGGGGCGCTGGGAAAAATGCTCGAGTTTCCCATAGACTTACATTGGGCTCGTTGCTCGTGTCGAGCACCTGAGCATTCCAATTTGCTCGACTCAAGCAACGAGCACCCGAGCATTTTAGTGCTTGCCCATCACTAGCAGTTGCATTTTATAAAGTTTAAAGTCTTTGGATGATTTTGAGAACGTAAAGGGAATCATTCAGCAGCCTTTCAGCCCTCAAATCTCCCAATTTCCTTCTCTTTCTAAATGCACATGTAGCTCTTTCCAAGACGAGTACAGCAATACCTTCACATGACCAGCCCGTTCCTCTACTAAAAAATCTATGATTGAATTGATATGGAAATATAGCATATGATCTACTATAGATCTGAAGCCTCAGTCACTCATCTCTAAACCTCACCCAGTGCCATCTCCTTCTGCTTGACAACCTCTATGCTTTGTTACTTCAGGTAAAGGAGCTGACAGTCAAGCAGGAGGAGGCAGCACTGAGCATGGAATAGAGCTGGAGTGACAGAGGTTTTAGATCCACAATAGTTCTTCAGTCTAGTTAGTTGCATATCAATTCAAATGCTGATTTCTCTTTAAAGGAGGAATAGACTGGCCATGTAAAGGTATTTAGTTAGGAGTTGTCTTTGAAAGAGCTACATGCACATATAGTTTTGTGGGGGTGAAATTCTTCTGACAGATTCCTTTTAAGTGTGCCCCAAAACACTTCTATTTTACTGCAGGTTATTGCATTCCCTAATATTCTAACTCCTCTCTGATTACTCCCTTTGATTTACATTATTCCTCAGAACCTGATTCTTTATCCAGTGTTATTACCCACACTTCATACACTCAAATGCACTTAATAACTGCACATGCATAGAAACGGTCTGGGTGACTACGTATGCTTTGGTTTAAGAATCCTGACAATGGAGAAATAAGAACATTTTGGGTAATGTTTATACATGAAGGATGCTAGCATTAATGTAGAAAGCTACAAAGTGATAGTCAAATTAAATTTGCAATGATTTTGGATTTCTCAATGATGGTAGTGATTCGTTATGCTACATATGTGGCTAAACCTATTATAGTGTCATGCCCATTTTTTGCTAAGTGCAGCAATAGGTTTTGGTTTACTTGTTATATATCCCTTCATATTGATATACCCATAACCCAATGGTGTTATGCATGGCCTGCAGCGTTTCACATTACTTCCTTGCGGCCATAGAACATTTAGTGCTCATTTACAGCACTGCTTCTTCTTTTCTCTACCAATTGATTAGTCCTCTGATAAAGAATGAGATTCCTGGGGGATAAAACACATCAGGACAAGGGACAATGGACTTAAGGAAAATGCACAATAGCTAAGCAGCTAGTTGATATATATTATATTTTCTGTGACAGGCTGTCCATTGGGACATCTGATCCATATATGCAACTTTTGGGACAATACACTTACCGTATATACTCATGTATAAGCCGACCCTTGTATAAGCAGACCCCCTAATTTTGCCACAAAAAAACTGGGAAAACGTATTGACTCATGTATAAGCCTAGGGTGGAAAATGATTGTGCCCCCATATGATGCTCCACATATTATGCCCCCATATGCTGCACAGATTATGCCCCCATATGTTCCACAGATTATGCCCCATATGTTCCACAGATTATGCCCCCATATGCTTCACAGATTATGCCCCCATATGTTCCACAGATTATGCCCCCATATGTTCCACAGATTATGCCCCCATATGCTCCACAGATTATTCCCCCATATGTTCCACAGATTATGCCCCATATGGTCCACAGATTATGCCCCCATATGCTCCACAGATTATTCCCCCATATGTTCCACAGATTATGCCCAATATGTTCCACAGATTATGCCCCCATATGCTCCAGATTATGCCCCCATATGCTCCACAGATTATACCCCCATATGTTCCACAGATTATGCCCCCATATGCTCCACAGATTATGCCCCATATGCTCCACAGATTATGCCCCCATATGTTCCACAGATTATGCCCCCATATGTTCCACAGATTATGCCCCATATGCTGCACAGATTATGCCCCATATGTTCCACAGATTATGCCCCATATGCTCCACAGATTATGCCCCATAGTATAGGTCCCTTATGCCGCCGCGCTGATGCAAAAGAAAAAAAAAATGACATACTCACCTCTCTTCGCTGGGGGCCAGGTGCCGGTGTCCTGAGCAGGCGGGGACACCAGTGCGCTATGTGGGATAAGTGCCGGTGTCACCGCTCTCTTAGGACCCCGGCACCTGAGATATTTACCTGTCACCGGACCGTTCCACCGCTGCGCGCTACTTCCTCTTCCGGGTCCTCGGCCGTTAACGATCATGCAGAGGGCGCGGCGCTCACTATCTACGCCATCGCGCCCTCTGCCTGAACATTCAGAGACAGAGGAGTCGGACGAGGAGGTCAGAGCAGCGCAGCGGTGGTCCGGGGAAAGGTAAATATCGCTATACTCACCCCTCCACCGGCGCGTCACTCTCTGCAGCCCCTGCTCCTCTCCCGGCGGTCTCCGCATCTCTTCCTTCCTACAGCGGTCATGTGGTACCGCTCATTAAAGTCATGAATATGTGCATATTTATGATGTTAATGAGCGGTACCATGTGACCGCTGCAGGAAGGAGCGGAGATCGTTGGAGAAGCAGGGGGACTACAGAGACTCGTCGGCGGAGGGTTGAGTATGATCCGACTCCCTCGTCGACCCCCGGTATATGACTCGCGTATAAGCCGAGAGGGGGACTTTCAGCCCTAAAAAATGGGCTGAAAATCTCGTCTTATTCGTGAGTATATACGGTATATTTAAATCTCTATTATACTCTACTGATTCGGAACAAGGCACAATATACCTAAGGAAAATGCATTTTAGCTAAGTCCTCTTTCCATGTAGAGGTTTGATATGTAATATATCTTCTGTGATAGGCTGTTCATTGTGACATCTTATCTTTTATATATATATATATATATATATATATATATATATATATATATATATACTGTATATATTTACATTTTCTCATCAATCATTAGACCCCAGTCCCATTTATATACCGTATATACTCATGTATAAGTCGACCCGTGTATAAGCCGACCCCCTAATTTTGCCACAAAAAACTGGGAAAACTTATTGACTCGCATATAAGCCTAGGGTGAAAAATGATTATGCCCCCATATGATGCTCCACAGATTATGCCCCCATATGCTGCACAGATTATGCCCAATATGCTCCACAGATTATGCCTCCATATACTCCAGATTATGCCCAATATGCTTCAGAGATTATGCCCGATATGCTCCAGATAATGCCCCCATTTATTCCACAGATTATGCCCCCCATATGATCCACAGATTATGCCCCATATGCTCCATATTATGCCCCCATATGTTCCACAACTTATGCCCCCATATGCTCCAGATTATGCCCCCATATGTTCCACAGATTATGCCCCCATATGCTCCAGATTATGCCCCCATATGTTCCACAGCTTATGCCCCCATATGCTCCAGATTATGGCCCATATGTTCCACAGCTTATGCCCCCATATGCTGCACAATTATGCCCCATAGTATAGGCCTCATATGCTGCTGCTGCTGCAAAAAAAAAAAAAAAAAAATGACATACTCACCTCTCGTCGCTGGGGGCCAGGTGCCGGTGTCCTGAGCAGGCAGTGACAGCGGCGCGCTATAGGGGACAGGTGCCGTGTCACCGCTCGCTCAGGACCCCGGCACCTGAGATATTTACCTGTCCTCTCTGCACCGCTGCGCTGCTCCCTCGTCCGACTCC
The DNA here is from genome assembly GCA_033576555.1 of Oophaga sylvatica. Lineage (NCBI taxonomy): Eukaryota > Metazoa > Chordata > Amphibia > Anura > Dendrobatidae > Oophaga > Oophaga sylvatica. Next base: position 441,850,974 of record JARQOD010000004.1, on the reverse strand, counting down.
TCTGGCTGTGAATGATCTGGCAGGGGGCGGGGCGCGCACTAACGACGTCATCGCGCCCTCTGCCTGATCATTCACAGCCAGAGGAGTCAGACGGAGGGAGCAGCGCGCAGCGGTGGCACGGGGACAGGTAAATATAGCTATACTCACCCTTCCGCCCCGCATCCCTGCAGCCTCTCCTCTTCTCCCGGCGCTCTCTGCAGCGCTTCAGTCCTGCAGCGGTCACGTGCTACCGCTCATTAAAGTCATGAATATGTGCATATTCATGACTTTAATGAGCGGTGCCATGTGACTGCTGCAGGAAGGAGCCGGAGATCGTGGGAGAAACAGGGGGGCTGCAGAGACCGCGCCGGCGGAGGGGTGAGTATGATCCGACACCCCCGCTCCCCCTCCTCCGCCGACCCCCGTATATGACCCGCGTATAAGCCGAGAGGGGGACTTTCAGCCCTAAAAAATGGGCTGAAAATCTCGGCTTATACATGGGTATATACGGTAAGTAACCTATTACTGCAATTTTTCTATCCCTACTTTTGGGATGCTATATATTAGAGCTCCATAGGGGCAGTCTACCTTAAGCAGGGGCGTTTAATCTTTCCGTTTAGAATGCCAACCCCCGAGGTAATATAGGGTCGATTTAGGGTGGTTTAGGGACAGTGTATCCCATTTTAGCAACTATTTCTGAAATGTATTTAGAACCAGTAATCAGATAAGGATATGTAAGTCCAATGGAAGACTTGATGAATTTTATGTCATAGGAGAGTTTGAGTTTTCAAACTACTTTGTTATACTTTTCTTAATGGACGGTAACTTGCATTACATTTTGAATGTTAATTTCTATTGCTAACAAGGTCTGGTGCTTGATTATGTATCAAGTTGAAGAGAAAGCTAATTAATCAAATAAAAGTAAAGTTTCACTTGTGCTATTTATATAAGGAGCTATCACATACATCTGAATCATTGACGTAGATTGGTATGTGGATCACATCTAACTTTTAAGGTGTTTTCAGTAGGTTTTGTGCTATTATTTAATGCGATATTACATAACATCTCGAAGCATTTATTAGAATTGTAGATTTTACAGTATCGGTACTATTGTGTGTTTAGATCTAGTGGAGACTAGTTTTATGTTAGTTTAGCCCTTAATTAGTTATTGTATATAGTGTAAGGCAGATATTTCAAAGCTAACCTCTGAGTACTTTGTGGCTGGTGTACGGTCAGGGCCGTATTTGGCCTTCATGCTGCCCTAGGCACTTTTCGTGGTCACACCCCTTACTGATGTCACACACTGAGTCTGTGCACACCGCATGGCACACACCAGGGCCGATGTGCATCCACCGCAAGGCAAACGCCAGGGCCGACGTGCATCCACCGCATGGCACATGCCAGGGCCGACGTGCATCCACTGCACGGCAGACACGCCAGGGACAACTTGCATCAACCACTTGAGATACGCTGGGACCAGAGGCGTAGCTAGGGTTTTGGTTTGGGGGGGTGAAACTTCTGAGTGGGCCCTTAACCAGAGAACCTCAGCAAATGAGCGCACTGTTGCCAAAAATTATCTATATATAAAAAGGCCATTATTGATATCACCGCCATATGGTCAGTGGTAAATAATACCAGTTCTACAGAGCATATAATAGATTACAGCACAGGTACAGGTAATGACTTACCGCTGACGTTCTTTCTTATGGAATCGTTCACTTTTCATGTCTTTTCCATTTGGCCCAGACCCACATAATGACTCCTCCAGCCAGGACTCGACTACAGAGAATACAACAAAGACACGTTTCACTTCTCATATTTTCAGCACTGTCACGATCACCGATTGGACTATTCTCAACCTGCACAAACTCCTCATCCTGATGATACCCCAATACTGAGCCGCTGCTGCCATATGTGTCCCTATTACTGCTCCTGATACCCCAATGCTGAGCCGCTGATGCCGTATGTGTCCTTATTACTGCACCTGATACCCCAATACTGAGGCGCTGCTGCCTTATGTGTCCCTATTACTGCACCTGATGCCCCAATACTGAGCCGCTGCTGCCATATGTGTCCCTATTACTGCACCTATTGTGTGGTTCTCTGAGCCCTCTAAATTCTAAATCAACTCTCTAGAATATAGTAATGCTGGGTGCAAGTGCCCTAGAAAACAGAGCCCAGATTTTGTCCCCTAGAAAGTAATAATGCCCCTTGTGCCCCTTTGACAGTCACAGTAACCTGAGTTCCCCTATAACAATAAGTGCCCACTTTACATTTAATAATGTCCCAAGTCTCCCCCCTGTACAGCTCCCCTATACACCGTATAATGCCCCTCACTGGATATAAACTGACTCCTTAATATCCCCAAACTATTTAATGGCTCCAACACTGTATGATGGCCCCTAGATAGCATCCATATAGCATAATACACCAGATAGTCCTCAATATAGCATAATGCACCCCCATAGGCAGCCTCTATATTATAATGCACCCCCATAGACAGCCTCTATATTATGATGCACCCCCATAGGCAGCCTCTGTATTGTAATGCACTCCCATAGGCACCCTCTATATTATAATTCAGCCTCTATATTATAATGCAGACCCCCATAGGCAGTCTCTATATTATAATGCACCCCCATAGGCAGCTTCTATATTATAATGCAGCCCCCCATAAGCAGCCTTTGTATTATAATGAACCCCCATAGGCAGCCTGTGTATTATAATGAACCCCCATAGGCAGCCTTTGCATTATAATGCACCCCCATAGGCAGCCTCTGTATTATAATGGACCCCCATAGGCAACCTTTGTATTATAATGCAACCCGTCATAGGCAGCCTTTGTATTATGATGCAGCCCCCCATAGACAGCCTCTGTATTATAATGCAGCCCCCCATAGACAGCCTCTGTATTATAATGCAGCCCCCATAGGCAGCCTCTGTAGTATAATGCACCCCCATAGGGAGCCTCTGTAGTATAATGCACCCCCATAGGCAGCCTTTGTATTATAATGCAGCCCCCCATAGACTGCCTCTGTATTAAAATGCACCCCCATATGGAGCTTCTGTAGTATAATGCACCCCCATATGGAGCCTCTGTAGTATAATGCACCCCCATATGGAGCCTCTGTAATATAATGCACCCCCAATGCTGATACAGCTGACCCTTCGATGATGGGCGGGTGGCCCCACTGCTGGCACAGGGCCCCCCACCACCTGTTCAGGCCCCATAGCGGCCGGGCGGCAGAGCAGGGATAGCAATTCTCCCTGTTCTGCCACAGAATGTAACTGTATCGGCGCGCTGTGCACGACGATACAGTTACAGTAGCGTAGCTCAGGGTGGGCCCCCTCCGAGCGCGTCCCCTCTGCCCCCCGGTAGCTACGCTACTGGCCAGGACTCAGAGCTGCCCCCTCTCACCACTGCGTGCACATGGCTGAAGCCGGTCATGGCTGGAGTCACATTTGCACTCTGCGTTTCCCGCCCCCCATGATGCTGCAAAATATGGAGATGCGCTCCTGACCCCGACCCTAGCAAGACAACCCCTGAAAAGGAGTGGCTCTGCAGGTGGTAACCACAGACCATTTCTCTGTTCTCATCCTTATTAGCTGTTATCTTGGTCACTTTTGCATTTTGTCATTGCTCTGACCCCTATAGGTGCAGTAGCATGAGGTGGTGTCTACCATATTACCCATAAAAATTGCTCAGGTAGTGCAGCTCATCCCGGATGGCACATAAATGCAAGCTGTGGCAAGAGGGGTAGCTGTGTCTGTTATCACCCTGTCCAGAGCATGAGTAGATACCAGGAGACAGGCCTGTACACTAGGAGATGTGAAGGGGCCAGTAGGAGGGCAACAACCCAGCAGCAGGACCGCTACCTTTTCCTTTGTTCAAGGAGGAACAGTAGGAGCAGTGACAGAGTCCTGCAAAATGACCTCCAGCAGGTCACTAACATCCATGGGTCTGCTCAAACTGTCAGAAACAGACTTTATGAGGCTGGCATGAGTGGCCGATGTCCACAAGTGGGTGTTGTGCTTACAGTCCAACACCATACAGGGCGATTGGAATTGGCCAGAAAACACAAAGATTGGTAGATTTGACATTGGCGCCCTGTGCTCTTCACCAATGAGATCAGGTTTACACCGAGCACGTGACATATGAGACAGAGTCTGAAGATGCCGTGGAGAATGTTCTGCTGCCTGCAACATCTTCCAGCATGACCGGTTTGTCAGTGGGTCAGTAATGGTGTGGGGAGGCATTTCTTTGGAGGGCCACACAGCCCTCCATGTGCTAGCCACAGGTATTCTGACAGTCATTAGATACTGGGATGAGAACCACAGACCCATTGTGAGACCATATGCAGGTGCAGTGGGCCCTGGGTTCCTTATAATGCATGACAATGCTAGGCCTCATGTGGCTGAAGCGTGTCAGCAGTTTCTGCATGATGAAGGCATTGATGCTATGGATTGGCCTGTTTGTTCCCCAGACCTGAATAAAATCAAGCACATCTGGGATATCATGTCTCGTTCCATTTACCAATACCACATTACACCACAGACTGTTCAGGAGTTGACTGATGCTTTAATCCAAGTCTGGGAGGAGATGCCTCTGGAGAACATCCACAACCCTATCAGGACAATGCCCAGTCATTGTAGGGAGGTCATACAGGCACGTGGAGGCCACACATGCTACTGAGCATCATTCCTTGTCTTGAGGCATTTTCACTGAAGTTGGGTCAGCCTGTAATGTGATTTTCCATGGGATATTAATTTTGATTTACATTGATCATTTTTATGTTTTACTATTCTCAACGCATTGTACTATGTAATGAATAAAGATTTGCAACCAGAATATTTCATTCAGTGATATCTAGGATGTGGTATTTTAGTGGTCCTTTTATTTTTTGAGCAGTGTATATACAAAAAAGAAGGCAGCGCACTATAGGAATATCAAAAAAGTGAACAAAATTTTAATTTGCTATATGAGCAAAAAAAAAAAGCACTGTTTCAGCTCTAAAGAGACTTTGTCAAGCTTTCTGGAGCTGAAACATTGCTTTCTTTCACATATGGCATTTTAAAGGTCTGTTCACTTTTTTGATATTCTTATAGTGTGCTGCCTGCTTTTTTTTACATATATTAATACGTTGCTGAGCAGGTTGGCACCTATTATATATATATATATATATATATATGTGTAATTTATTTATTTCTTTTTTGTCATGATATGAGATATCAAATGTGTGTGGTGCTATTAAGTATGTAGCATTATTTCACAGTAATACATCATTGCGCGAGGATTTAAAGCTAACACATGCTTCCAGTTAAAAGGAAATAGATGTGCAGTGTTTGGAAGCTAAAAGGACATTAAGTAAAATAATAACTGCATCTCTTCCCATAAACATTGCCCAAAATAGTTGTGTAAAATGCATCATGAATTAATAATGAGGCGAATGTATAAATAATCCATAGAACAAAGATGTGGCAGGTTTGTGGTGTTAAATGGATCCAGTAAATGGCAAAAGATAATTTGTGCACAGGCCTCCCATGTGTCTTTCGATTAAGACAAGTTACATCATTGGCACTAATGCAGGTTGTTAGTAAATTTAGCCCTTGAGCACACTGGTCTTTCATTATTAATGCAGACTTCATTAATTATCAACAGAAATGCGAGACACTATTTTATCCACTTTATTGGTTACTGTAGTAGCGAGTTAAAGCTCTTGCTATGTAGCTTTTATCACCGATAAGGCATCGAAATAAGAGCCTTTTTCTCGGTCCCTGGGGCACAACATCATAGTGACATGATCATTTAGGTTGTAAAAAAATATCTGCTATCAGGATAATGACAGGCGTATGCAGATTTTCATTCATTAGGATAATCTCCGATGCTCTGCTGTCAAGTCAGTTAAAGGGTCGTCATTATTATTATTAAAAATAATAGTAATTGTTTAACACTGGCAGATATTCCTGTAATGTTCATTGACCTTAGCCAAAAATAAATTAATAAATATGTCTGTGCAACCCTGAGCTGTTCTCAGGAAATAGCTATGAAATGGATGAATAAGATTTTAATTCAGTTGACATACTTTTATAAAGTTTATTTCTTAAAGTTTTTTCTTCTAAATAGAATTATTTTTTGGCAAAAACATCTCTAAATGAAATAGATCATTTTAATGATTAAACATAATGACTTGTAATTACTGGTAGTGTCGGACTCATTTACCCCATTCTTAAAGGGGTTTTGCAGTTATAGCAAATTATCACTTATCCAGTAGATAGTGGTTTTAATGGAGTGGGTCTGACTGCTGAAATCCCCACCAATCCTGAGAGAAGGTGTCCAAAGTATTCTATTTCCCCCCAGACCAATAACACCACAAAGAATGCAGCACTTGGTTACATTTCACAAAGCATCTGGTCACATTTGTAACATGACTCAAAAAAACAGATGAACCAATGTGCAAGGTCCTATATTTCTGTATTTTAGACATTACATGAAGGTCCAAGTGGTCAGACCGCCATTAATTAATCACCCATAGAATATGTAATTGATATATTAATGGTGTTTATTCTCGAAAAACCTCCTTCATGAATTTTAGTAATGATAAAATCCATTTTTGTAATTTTGGAGTTTGTGTTCTCCTTACATCAAATCACATACTGTACAGGCTGAGAAAAATAGAAAAAGTGGCAATTCAGCTCACTAATCCAGTGTAAGAGATTAGTATCCCAGGAGACTTCCATGGTGGACAATTTGTGGTCTTGGTGTGGTCCACGGTGTATTTACTGATCTGCCTTCCAGGTCAAATAGCTCTCAATAGTCCAAAAAGGGATGTTCTCCAGCACCAAAGGGAAGTAGTTAAAACTTAGCTTTTAATTTTAATCATATAGGAAAAAAAATGAAGACTGTGCATGCAATCCTAAACCATAATGCTAAATGCTTGATTAAAGGCCATTCTACAAGACATGCGTAAGCATTGAGTTTTTTTTAATGTGTGCACATTTTGGCAATTTTTTTTTATCCTGTATGGATAAAGGCTAAGTTTTAACTACTCTCCTTTGGTGCTGAGAACATTCCCTTTTGGAACATATATTCTATGTACGGTAGATATGTATGTTTTAGTGCATAGATAAGACGGTAACTGTATCTATCTGTGGTTTGTAAAACTCTGGCCGGTGCTCGGCCACCGCAGGGAACGGTTCAAGGATCTTACAGGTCATTACTAGAGTTGAGCGATACTTTCCGATATGCTAAAGTATCGGAATCGGAATGGTATCGCCGATATCACTAAAATATCGGCGATACCCGATACCGATACCGGAAGTCCCATGTAAGTCTATGGGAACAAAATATCGCAACTAAAAAAACCCCATTCTTTCCTTGTAAACACTAAATATACACACATAGAATACATATATATATATATACATGTCATTGTGACATATATATATACATATATGTATAGTTTATACACTTCTACATAGTAAAATATCCTTTGATTCAATTGCCGGGTAAAGCCGGCTTCTGTGAAAAGACAGAAGCACCCGACATGAAATGACACTTGGTGTACATAGGGTTAACCATGTGTTTTCATGTCCTTTGCTATCTAATTTGCACAAACAATTAAATCAGACTATGTGTGCAAAATTTCACACCTGTAGGGGTTAATTAAAGGTGTAAATTCGTTGTAAAAAAAACGGACTTTTTTGCTACGAATTTACACCTTTAATTAACCCCTAGAGGTGTGAAATTTTGCACACATAGTCTGATTTAATTGTTTGTGCAAATTAGATAGCAAAGGACATGAAAAGACATGGTTAACCCTATGTACACCAAGTGTCATTTCATGTCGGGTCACCCGACATGAAATGACACTTGGTGTACATAGGGTTAAACATTTCTTTTCATGTCCTTTGCTATCTAATTTGCACAAACAATTAAATCAGACTATGTGTGCAAAATTTCACACCTCTAGGGGTTAATTAAAGGTGTAAATTCGTTGTAAAAAAACGGACTTTTTTGCTACGAATTTACACCTTTAATTAACCCCTAGAGGTGTGAAATTTTGCACACATAGTCTGATTTAATTGTTTGTGCAAATTAGATAGCAAAGGACATGAAAACACATGGTTAACCCTATGTACACCAAGTGTCATTTCATGTCGGGTTCTGCATTTTCACAAAAGCCGGCAATTGAATTAGCGGCTATTATACTATGTAGAAGTGTATGAACTACAAATATAAATATATATATATATGTGTCACAAATTCAATGACATGTATATATATATATGAGGTGTAAAATTGCTGAAAAAAAATGCGTGGGCTCCCGCCCTATTTTCGCAACCAGACAGACAAAGCCAGTGAGTGGGGGCAGATAATAATAGCCCAGAGAGGGACCATTATTTTTGCCCCCCCCCCGGCTACTAACATCTGCCCCCAGACACCCCAGGAAAGACAAATCTATAATTAGATTCGCCCTTTCTGGCACTTTGCCCGTCTATTCCCATTGCCCTGTAGCGGTGGCGAATGGGTTAATATGGGGTTAAAGCCACCTTGCTATTGAAAGGTGACCTTAAGCCAGGTTAATAATTGAGAGCTGTCAATTAGACAACTATCAATTATTAATCCTATTGCATGAAATAAAAATAAAACACACACACTTTAATTAAAAATCATTTTAATGAAATAAAGACACATGTTTTTGACCATCTTTTATTTTACTGCAAAAACCATTTCCTGTAATAAAAATAAAATAAAAAAGCAAAATTATTCTTACCTATCCCATGCACAGTCAGGTCCCACGGTGTAATCCTTCAGAAAGGGTTAATGTTTACTGCAGGGACCGCAGCTAATGCTGCAGCCTCACAGTAAACCCCAAATGAATGAGTTCCTCTCCTGCCTGACAGGAGAGTAAAGGCTGGGTGTCACATAACGATACACCAGCGATCCCGACAACGATATGCACTTGTCAGAATCGCTGGTGTATCGCTACATGATCGCTGCTGAGCTGCCAAACAGGCAGCTCAGGCAGCGATCTGGGACAGCGACACTGCGGGTAACATCGCTTAACGGCCCGTCTCACATAGCGATATCGCTACCGAGATCGCTGCTGAGTCACTAGTTTTGTGACGCAGCAGCGAGCTCACCAGCGATATCGCTGTGTGTGACATTCAGCGACGATCAGCCCCCCTGCCGGGTATCGCTGATCGTCGCAGAAATGTCAGGACCTTTTTTTGATCGCTGGTTTCCCTCTGACAGGCACGCATCGCTGCGTGTGACAGGCGGGAAACCAGCGATCAAAGGTCCTGACATTTCAGCGACGATCAGCGATACCCGGCAGGGGGGCTGATCGTCGCTGAATGTCACACACAGCGATATCGCTGGTGAGCTCGCTGCTGCGTCACAAAACTAGTGACTCAGCAGCGATCTCGGTAGCGATATCGCTATGTGAGACGGGCCCTTAAGTGGAAAGCTTAATTGATTGCTTTCCACTTTCACTTCAGGTCAGCCAGGGACACAATCAGTGACGTCAGAGGGAACTGATTAACAAAAATAGGGGTTCCCTTCGAAAAAAAAATGGCGTGGGGTCCCCCCTATTTTTGTTAACCAGCCAGATGAAGCAGACCGCTGAGGCCTGGATTTTCAGGCTGTTAAGGAGCCAAGATCCATGGACCTTGCCAGCCTGATAATACCAGGCCACAGCAGTCTGCATATCTTGGCTGATTAACAAAAATAGGGGATCCCCTCGAAAAAAATTGGCGTGGGGTCCCCCCTATTTTTGTTAACCAGCCAGATGAAGCAGACCGCTGAGGCCTGGATTTTCAGGCTGTTAAGGAGCCAAGATCCATGGACCTTGCCAGCCTGATAATACCAGGCCACAGCAGTCTGCATATCTTGGCTGATTAACAAAAATAGGGGATCCCCTCGAAAAAAATTGGCGTGGGGTCCCCCCTATTTTTGTTAACCAGCCAGATGAAGCAGACCGCTGAGGCCTGGATTTTCAGGCTGTTAAGGAGCCAAGATCCATGGACCTTGCCAGCCTGATAATACCAGGCCACAGCAGTCTGCATATCTTGGCTGATTAACAAAAATAGGGGATCCCCTCGAAAAAAATTAGCGTGGGGTCCCCCCTATTTTTGTTAACCAGCCAGATGAAGCAGACCGCTGAGGCCTGGTTTTTCAGGCTGGTAAGGATCCAATATCCATGGACCTTGCAAGCCTGATAATACCAGGCCACAGCAGTCTGCTTAGCTTGGCTGGTTAACAAAAATAGGGGATCCCCTCGAAAAAAAAACGGCGTGGGGATCCCCCCTATTTTTGTTAACCAGCCAAGTAAAATGCAGACTGCTGCGGCCTGGTATTAAAAGACTGTCAAGGCCCATGGATTTTGGCCCTCAACAGCCTGATAATACCAGGCTACAGCAGCCCCACATTTGGCGCATCAAAAGATGTGCCAATTGTGGCACTTTACCCGGCTCTTCCCACTTGCCCTGTAGCGGTGGCAAGCGGGGTAATAAGGGGTTAATGTCACCGTTGATTGCACGGTGACAATAAGCCCGGTTAATAATGGAGAGGTGTCAATAAGACACCGATCCATTATTAATCCCAAAGTTATTAAATGTGTAAAAAAAAGACAAAGCAAGAAAAAAGTATTTTAATGAAATAAAAGAGACAACACAGTTTTCATTTCTTTTATTATACTCTCATTCCTGCGACGCCATCGATCTCCTGTAAAAAAAAAAAAAAACAAACCAACAGTATACCACCTGTCCGACGCAGTCCATAACGATAGTCCCACGACGATCCAGCTCTGCTACATCGCAATGACAGGCAGAGCCTGTCATTGCAACGCAGCACAGCTGATTACCTGCTTCCCCGGCGGTGACGTCATCGGACTGACTGCTTTACGGCCGGGATTACCCAGCAGTCACTGCAGTTATCGCGAGAAACTGCATGTGACCGCCGGGGAAAGAAGATGGCGGCCATGAAGCAGTCCGGGATGTGACCGCCGGAGATCTTCTGCCGGGTAAGTGCCGCTGACTCCTGACAGACCCGACTGACGGACACTGACAGTGACAGTGACATCCCGATTCCGGTATCCGATAAGACGAAAATATCGGAACTCGGAATCGGAATTCCGATACAGCCAATATCGGCCGATACCCGATATTTGCAGTATCGGAATGCTCAACACTAGTCATTACACTAAAATGAGTTAAACAAAACAAATGCAAAACAACGTCTGTAACTTGATGCAGAGTATAATAGATCAACCTTGTCCTTTGTGATTTTGCAAGTAGAAGAGATTTATCTTTTTTAGAAAGGCATTAAAGGTGACATTTAGTTGCTGCTGTCCAGAATGTCCTTAGTGCTGGTCCCCATAAGGATGTAGACAGGGAGAGAAGCATTGCACTTTACCTGTCACTATTATGTCACTGAATGTCACAGCAGCTACCACAACTGTATACATGTAATTGTTCTATATACCATAACGTCTCACTTATCTTTGTCCATGATTTTACACAGAATAATAGAAAACAACCAGTTCACCTGCAGCTGTGACATACGCTGGATACAGATTGCCTATAGGAAAAATGAGGCGAGTTTGGGGAAGCAGAACCTGTTCTGTACGATGAGAGGCCACAACATCACACTTCATAGAATGAACATCTCACAGTGCGGTGAGTAGTTAAGTCAATCATGTATGTTTAATATACTTTGTGAATTTCTTGTTGTTTGCCTTCATATTTTAATTTAACACTAGTTTATTTTCCATGAATTTATTCCTTTATCTCCTTTCCCTCCAAGGGGAGAAATAAATAGAAATACATCTGTGCATTGAATGGAACATGTTGATCTCCGCAAGGAGTGACGATATTTCTTGGACAATGGTCTGACGCCTCTCACACAGCCAAACCAGATCTCCGCTTTGCACTGACGAGGGGCTGAACCCGAAACACAGTGTCTGCAAATTGAGATTCTGGTTTGTCTATTATCCTAGGTCATGTGATAAGGCTCGTTAAAGGGTCGACATTGACTTGTAGGATTGCTACCTTCCAAAAGGTGGCACTAGAGTTCTAGCTCTCTTCCTCTCTGAAGAGACAATTTGCATAATTAGCATATTTCCCAGAGGAGCATTGCGGCTTTAAGTCTCCTCATCTGCATGCTTAGCATGTTGATCTCCGCAAGGAGTGACGATATTTCTTGGACAATGGTCTGACGCCTCTCACACAGCCAAACCAGATCTCCGCTTTGCACTGACGAGGGGCTGAACCCCGAAACACAGTGTCTGCAAATTGAGATTCTGGTTTGGCTATTATCCTAGGTCATGTGATAAGGCTCGTTAAAGGGTCGACATTGACTTGTAGGATTGCTACCTTCCAAAAGGTGGCACTAGAGTTCTAGCTCTCTTCCTCTCTGAAGAGACAATTTGCATAATTTGAATGGAACAGAACCTGTTGCAGTACAACTCCCTTCATATGGCCCAGTGGTCCTCAACCTTTCTGACCTTGACAGCCACATTCAGCTTAGAGAGAGGGTCGCGAGCCACATTCAACACTGAGAGAGGGTTGCAAGCCACATCCAGCTCCCACTCCCCTCAAAGTAGTGTTAACCAAAGCCCCATTACAGGTATAATCATAGCCAAAGCTTTTCCACATAAATCACTCCAAAGAAGTACACTGAGATTCAGGGGTTACCACAATACCCCCATTCAGTATTCTCCCATCAAGGGCTCCCAACACACTGTCGCATCAAGCTTCAAGAACCTCCTCTAACAGGTAGCATCATCCTCCAGCGTACCATACCTAAATCATCTCTAAACACCAAGACCAGTATATATGCATCCAGATCTGCTCTTCTGTGCAGGGCTACTTATAAAATTCACCATTTTGAGATGTTCTCTTCATACCTGTTTGCTAGACCTGGAGCTAATGCACCAAGCTGGCAGACAGTCGCGAGCCACAATTCATGGGACTGCGACCCACATGTGGCTACCGAGCAAAAGGTTTGGGACCCCTAATATAGCCAGAGAGCCCTCCTCTAGCTGTGCCCCTGTAGGAAATAACAGTATGTATGTTTAAAAAATCAGAACGTCTGGGAATTTTCAGCTATTATTTCATCTAATATTACAAGTATGACCTTTATAATTACTCACAAGAGCCAAGGAAAGCTATCGAATGCAGCAACAATAAAAAGAAAGGTGTCAAAATTATTAAAAAAATAACAATTATTGATGCTACTGTCTACAAAATAAAGAAGAATGTAGAAAGTATTTTCCTTCTCCAAATCCAAGATTGTTGTTAATTCTCATTTTACAACAAAATTTATTTTTTGGGGCTACAGGAAAGAAAAATAATAGCGTTTCCATATGTTTGTCCTGTAAAACAAATCCAGACACAAATTGTCAAATGGAGACAAACAAAACCTTTTAACCAACCCCTTCATAGCCTACAGATTTATGAGAAAAAATGCAAATGTGATGTAAACAGGACCTTAATATGTGTCTTAGGTCCATATTAAGTGTGATACACACCATGATACCAAATAGCACAGTGACTATTTTTCGCCCTTTAAATAGGCAGACTGACTGATTACAAACTTGTAGACATCTGTGATGCTAACTACAGGACACATCTTAGTTTGACATGTCTGAAAGGTCAAATTATTTTCCATTTTTCCTAGGGGTGCCATCATTTTTGTCCAAGCCATTTTCAATTATTTAAAATATTTTTTTATTTTTCTGTTAAACCATAATTCAAAAGCATTTTCTAATTTTTATCAGTTAACAGTAAAGTGACACTGAAAATAAATTTTTTACAGAAAAGAAAAAGCCAACAATTTTGTCTGTGCGTGTGTATACATGCATATATAGTGTCAGGTATTCGCACATTGTGGCATATAAAATACTGTGGCAAAACAGCTTGATAATATATTTTTCCATTCTGAAAATTAATTTTGGATGTGGATCATAGACCACACCAATGGAATCTTCTCACATATTTGATTGACTTTCTAAAACATATCTTTGACAGCAGCTTTAGTAAATGTCCCTAGTTTTTAAAGTAGGCCTCATTCCCACGTCCGCATAAAACATGTACGTGAACAACCGGAACCGGTGTCATCAGTGTTTTCCATCAGTCTGTTATCAACGTGTCATCAGTGTTTCTCAGTCATGGATAAAAAGTTAAATTACAAAAATTCCCCTATAGTTTGCAATGTTAAACACATACATCACACGGACGGCGCACAGAGTTCTGTATTTGTTTCTCACGGACCCATAGACTTGCATTGGCCCTTGTCATCCGTGCTGCTGGAAAAAAACGCACATGTCTTCATGTGGTTCACATGGACACTCATCCGTGAGAAAACATTGTCATGTGAAGATCATCATAGGTTAAAATGGGTATATAAAGTATCTATGGAAAAAATGGATGCCACGCGTACCAGAAACACGTAGATATGAAGGAGGCCTTAGACTTTGTGTTTAGGAAGCCCTTGTCCTTTTCTTATTCAGTCCTGTCCTATTATTAGTTTAAATAAAGGAGTAAAATGCTGCATAAATTTCAGAGATAAGTCATGCTGTGATGACACTTGCACCTTTATTACTATCTATTGAAGAAAATAAAAGTACAAATTAAAAAATAATTAAAAATGCACAGTTCATAAGAACAGTCGCCATAGTTTTATATTGCAACTGATTCTATAAAAGAATGTAAAATTCTGCAGCTAACCAACGCCAAAAAATATATTAGGTGAAACTGTCCCTAAGCCGTTGCGGCAGAAGGTATATCTGATGGCTTAGTCCCTTCTTCTACACGGTAGGCTGACATGACACTGGAGCTCGGGCCTATCCATATCTCTTACTGTTTGTCTCTGGCTTTGTGTTCTTATCATTTGCCTCTTTCATTTGAAGTTTGTTTTTTAAGATGCAATAAAACAAGTCGTTTTCAGTATGCAGGTACGATGCTGATCTGAATTGTGTTGTCACAGCTCCTGGTGGCACTGAGCATCTTAATATATTCCGGCCTTCTTGTCTTCCAAGAGGATTAGCCGCTGTTATCAAGATAAATAATTCTCCCTGCCACTCAGTTTTCTATTCCACGCTGCCTGCCAACAGGTGTTGAAGAATATGTGATCAATATAATCAGCTTAGTGCCACAGTTTAAGGTTCTTTCATTTTGCTTGCAAAAAAATGTAAAACCTGAAGACGATTCCTTATTTTCAAGTACTTTTTTGTCGCTATGTGAGCCGTGGATGTAAATCCTCCATATTAATGTATTCCTAGTAGCATCTTCTGGATTAGGAGCCCAGAGCAATTACAATTGTTGATCACATTGTTGTGAATAGATTTTATTTTTTTCCAGCTTATATCAGCAAATGTTTCGAGACTAAGAATTGCGCCTATAAAAGGAGTGCAATATAATCACTAAATTGTCCATAGGGAATTAAGATGCAGCACTTAACTGTTTGGAAGGATGACATGAAACCATATCTTAGAATAATCAGATTTTCTGAGGTATACTTTACATTGGCAAACTGGTGAACTCCAGAACAAATCTTATTTTTGAAGAAGAGATAAGACATGATGTGATTATTTTCTGATCATTTTACTTTTTTCTACACACAGATGTCCCTGGGGTCAGCGTCAGTCACAGTAGTTTGGAGGTACACGAAGGACACAATGCTGTGGTTACCTGTAATGGTTCTGGATCACCCTTACCAGATGTCGATTGGGCTGTTTCACACCTCCATTCAATTAGCACACATCAGGTGAGAAGCAAAATCTGCAGATTATATCTAAAGATGCCAAGTCAATAAGGCTGAAAAAAATCAATAAACACATCTAGTTCAACTACAGATCATGAAAGGTACAGTTATCTAGTACAGGAGTTTTCAAAACATAGTTTTTGATAAAAAAAAAAAAGTCACCCAGACCTTTTGTAAATTAATTTGGAAATAACATATTGTACAAAGTCCTGGTGCAGTGAATTTTTTCAGGTTTGTAACAAACATTGAGTCCTCACATAGTGTCTCTAACGGGCGTTATACTCTACCCTAGAAGGTATTTTTCATCTCTATGGGAGGTGTTTGCTTACAGTGTAAAGAGAAGCAAAACATTTCCATCAACTGACATGATTTTTTTTTACAGGCCATGCTTCTCTTAAGCTTTGTCATATATACTGTGCCAATTCTTGCCCTGATTGTGCATTTAGACAAAACATTGGATTTGGGAGGCTTCAGTGATGCACAGGACACTTACACAGTAACATAGTTGGCAAAGCTAAAAAAAGACATTTGTCCATCCAGTTCAGCCCATATTCCGTCAGAATAAATCCCCAGATCTACGTCCTTCTAAAGAACCTAATAACTGTAAGATACAATATTGTTATGCTCCAGGAAGACATACAGGCCTCTCTTGAACCCCTCGACTGAGTTCGCCATCACCCCCTCATCAGGCAAAGAATTAAAGATTCTCACTGCCCTAACAGTAAAGTATCCTCTTCTATGTTGGTGGAAAAACCTTCTCTCCTCCAGAAGCAGAGAATGTCCTCTTGTGACAGTTACCTTCCTTTGTATAAACAGATCGGAGAGATATTTGTATTGTCCCCTTATATACTTATACATGGTTATTAGATCGCCCCTCAGTCGTCTTTTTTCTAGACGAAATAATCCTAATTTTGCTAATCTCTCTGTGTATTGCCGTTCCCCCATCCACTTTATTAATTTTGTTGCCCTCCTTTGTACTCGCTCTAGTTCCATTACATCCTTTCTGAGCAATGGTGCCCAAAACTATACACAGTACTCCATGTACGGTTTAACCAGGGATTTGTACAGAGGCAGTATAATGGTCTCATCATGTGTATCCAGACCTCTTTTAATGCACCCCATGGTCCTGTTTGCTTTGGCAGCCCGCTGCCTGGCACTGGCTGCTCCAGATAAGTTTATCATTAACTAGGATCCCCAAGTCCTTCTCCATGTCAGATTTACCCAGTGGTTTCCCATTCAGTGTGTAATGGTGATATTGATTCCTTCTTCCCATGTGTATAACCTTACATTTATCACTGTTAAACCGCATCTATAACCTTTTGGCCCAAGTTTCCAACTTATCCAGATCCATCTGTAGCAGAATACTATCTTCTCTTGTATTGACTGCTTTACATAGTTTCGTATCATCTACAAATATTGATATTTTACTGTGTAAACCTTCTACCAGATCTTTCATAAATATGTTGAAGAGAATAGGTCCCAATACCGACCCCTGCGGTACCCCACTGGTCACAGCTAACCAGATAGAGAATATACCATTAATAACCACCCTCTGCTTTCTATCACTAAGCCAGTTACTTACCCATTTACAAACATTTTCCCCAGACCCTGCATTCTCATTTTATGTACCAACCTCTTGTATGGCACAGTATCAAATGCTTTGGAAAAATCAATATATACCACATTCAATGACTCACCTTGGTCCAGTCTGTAGCTTCCCTCTTCATAAAAACTGATTAGATTGGTTTAACAGGAGCGCCTCCTAATAAACCCATGCTGATATGGAGTTAAACAGTTATTCTCATTGAGATAATCCAGAATAACATCCTCAGAAACCCTTCAAATATTTTACCAACAATAGAGGTTAGACTTACTGGCTTATAATTTCCAGGTTTACTTTTAGAGCCCTTTTTGCCTTTTTGAATATTGTTACATTTGCTATGTGCCTGTCCTGTAGAACAGACCCCAACACTATAGTGTCCCTAAATATAAGAAATAATAGTTTGTCTATTACATTACTTAGTTCTAGTGTTGAGCGATACTGCTCGATATCTAAAAATATCGGATCGGAATGGTATCGCCGATATCACTAAATATCGGCGATATCCGATTCCGATACCGGAAGTCCCATGTAAGTCTATGGGAACAAAATATCGCAACAAAAAAAACCCTTTCTTTCGTTGTAAACACAAAATATACACACATAGAATACATATATATATATATATATATATATATATACATGTCATTGTGACATATATATATATACATATATGTGTAGTTTAT
>JARQOD010000004.1:441794017-441832843 GCA_033576555.1 Oophaga sylvatica | reverse complement strand
TTCCAGTGAACACGTGAATCTTTTTTAAATAAATCTCATATGCTCATTTGACTTGCTATTTTTGTGTGCTGAAGATTTTTCTTGGATAAGGATTGTATCAAGACATCCCTCGTCTGATCCCTAACTTACATCGTCTGGCAGTTGGGCAACTCCTTGAACACCGCAGGACACTACGCCCCATGCGGCAGCACAGATTTCGCTGGAGTCCTGACAGCGACCACAATTGAAGGCCTCCTTGATCTCCAGCGCAACCCCATCCCAGGAATGCAGGGATGCTTCTCCAGGGCTTGGTAGTTCTCCTGTGAGGGCTACTACTCACCAGACTTCACAATCGCTCTTACACTAATTACATGTGTGTGTTTAAAAATGGCTGAAGAGCTGGCTACTCACACCATCAAAGTTTACAGACATTTGTGATGCCTGACTTTTCAGGGTACCACACTAGCATTATATTACAAGATTCATTCCTTTTTATTAATGAAATCTTACTCCATAGTTCCACTAGGTGCCACTAGGTGTCTCTCGCTGCTTGTCATCCAGCTCTAGAAATGAGACGGATACAGGAGGTAGGCAGAGATTTGTCTCTCAGCTCTTGCTCTCCTGTATTTCAAACTGCAAACAGGCATGATAGAGAGACCAGTTTTCAGCTCTAAGCAGGCAAGCTATTGGACACTGGTAGGAACAGTGCATGGTGGGAAGTGAGGAAGACAAAGTTCCAACACATATAGTGCTGGCAGAATGCTGATAAATGGAAATAGTTTACTTGAAAATTGGATGACTAGTCAGGTATGAGCACCAAAGGCAATTAAATCTGGGAGTGATAACAGCAGGAGCATGATTTCACTCTGGTTTTAAGTTTAATAACCTAGAAAAACAGGAAGAGTTTTCATGTTTCATCTTTGTGAAATATGTAAGTACATGTCAAAACTGAAGAAAATACATCTGTCACTGCCATCAAGCTGCACCCCTGGTATTATGCTTATGTGCCACATTCAGTCTTGTAATAGGCTTCATAAAGACTTGTAAAATGTTGTGTTACCTTAAACCTATCATCTGCCCTAGATAACAGCAATTTAAAGCCAAAAATTATACTAGTTTTATTTTGCCAGTAAAGTTTATGAACCTCTGAAATCCGATATTCAATTCAATTAAATGGCCGTGCCCATTCACGAGGACATGTTTAAAATGTTTAAATTGTAATTCTCAATGTTCAGTCTTTAGATGTATTAGAAAAAAAAAATCAATGTGTGGCCATACGAAGCACAACATAATTGGGAACACTTAGATTAGAAGAAAATGTGTATTAGTTACCGGAAAACAAAGTCTCCAGGTAAGAAAGCTGCGCTCAAGCCGTGGTTTACAAACAGCGCGGGGCAGGACGTGGAGAACATGGATACACCTGGAGAACATCCACCTCCCTCACCAGGAAGGAGCGCCTGGCTGGCTCAAAAAGACTATTGTCCATTTATATCCATGTGCTCCACACGGTTTTTAAACTATATGGAAAAAAGGATTAATATTTTATTAACCGGTGTATGACACCATACTTCTGTGTTTGAAAATGTCTGTGTAACTGGAACTGTTTCCTATATGTGGTTGAGCACAATGTTGCATAAGGTGCACTGAAAAGCAAAAAATGGTAAATTCCAGCTCCTTAGGTAAAATTCTAATGTTTTATTCAGACAATTCTAAATAATTCCATGGCACTGAAAGGCAAAAAATCAACAGAAACGAGAGAAAGGCGACGCGTTTCGATCGCAGACCGGAATCTTAATCAGAGCTGATGGATATGATCTATCTATCTATCTTACTATTATCTATCTATCTATCTATCTATCTATCTATCTATCTATCTATCTATCTATCTATTATCTATCTATCTATCTATCTATCTATCTTACTATTATCTATCTATCTATCTATCTTACTATTATCTATCTATCTATCTATCTATCTATCTATCTATCTATCTATCTATCTATCTATCTATCTTATTTATTTTACTCATTTATATCACTATCCCCGATGGTGCTCACAATCTAAATTCCCTATCAGTATGTCTCTGGAATGTGGGAGGAAACCGGAGAACCCAGAGGAAACTATCTATCTATCATGTCATCTATATCATCTATAATAATTATATTCGTAGACATAGTGGTGCTTTCTACAGTTTTACACAATTTCTTTGTAAGTTCAGCACAGCTAGAACGGAAACGACACTCTGTAGTGACATAAATCCTTCAATATCTCAGCAGGTAAGAGAACAATCCATTTTTTTTCTTCTTTTATTTCAACTTTTAGTGATCATTTGTGGGGAAAAAAAGAATTAGAAAAGTTAATGAAATTTTGATGTGTCCTGGGATAGGTAAACGGTCTGTTTGGCGCTTCACAATGATGAGATAATCATTCGAGTTCTGATCACTTATTCAGGTGACAAAACTGGAAAACTTCATGAGCGGAAATTAAAAATAAAGACATTTTAGTTGTTGTAGATCAACTGGAATATGAAAGAAGCAGCAGAGAAGATTCCAACTCCCTCAATGACCAGAGCGAACGCTTTCTCACATGAAGTGAAAAAAAGATGGAAAAAAGCTTTTAAGGTTTTTTGTTGTATACGTAACAAGGTTAACTCAGTGCAAATCATTATCAATACTCCTCACCCCCATATACAGTATGTGAAAAGAATGTAACTATATAGCATCTACCAGTAAGTCATTGTCCTACCAATGAGAATATTAATACATTTACTTACATGTAGTGCAAATGGGGATTTTTGGAAAACGCCCGTGGTTGTATAGTTCTCAGTCCAGAGTTCATGATTGTTCTGCAAGACAATTGAATTATATTATAATATCAGATATTAACATTTTCAAATCAAAGCTGTAAATGCAGAATATGAAAAAAAGCTTAAAAGAGGAAAATACAAAAGTAGAATGTCAATAGGCTTGTTAAATGGAACCTATAGAAAACTGTGCGCACTAATGCTGGAGGTGCCAAGGTAGGTTCCCACACCATGTGACACGTATAAATAGAACCTGGCACTCAACTTAATGCTGCTGAATAGTCGCTTTATTTGTAGTACTAAACAAACGTTTCGGTCCCAAGGACCTTCATCAGTTATTACAAAACGAAACAGTGAAGAAAAAATAAATATAACAATAATACAAAATAAAGTATATACAAAAATTGCGGTCATTAGCCAGAGGTAAACGTGGAAGTGTAGATAGCACCACGAGAGAATTTCAGCACATTATAAAGTGAACAAATAGAGGTAAAGGATAGGATGGCATACCGTACTAATAGTTCCAGAACAAGTGTATAGCGGTACAGACAAATATATCCCATCTGGAATAAAGATCATGCGGTTATCTACTATATAATCGTCTAATTCAGTCTGTCTGTAATGAAAATCCCGCTTCGATGATTGGTCGCGCCCGGCCAGACGTGACCAATCAGCGACAGGCGCAGTTCGGCCACGAATTGGCACAGGATTTGAACCACGCACGCCACCGCTATCGTCGGGAGATCAGCGGTGCTAGCCGCTGATCTCGCGATGGTAGCTGAGGTTGATCTCCTGCCACATACAGTTCAGCGGCGACGCAGCCAGGAGATGACCGGCGCCAGCCGGTCATCTCCTGGCTGCTCGCAGTGGAAGTACCCCGACCTGCGGCCTCCACAGTAACCCCAGCAGCAGCCTCCACATACACCCCACCAGCAGCAGCCTCTATATACCCCAGAAGCAGCAGTCTCCACATATACCCCAGCAGCAGCCTCTACATATACCCCAGCAGCAGCCTCCACGTACACCCCAGCAGCAGCAGCCTCCACGTACACCCCAGCAGCAGCCTATATATACACCCCAGCAGCAGCCTCTATATACACCCCAGCAGCAGCATCTATATACACCCCAGCAGCCTCTATATACACGCCAGCAGCAGCAGCATCTATATACACCCCAGAAGCCTCTATATACAGCTCAGCAGCCTCTATATTCACCTCAGCAGCCTCTATATACCCCAAGAAGCCTCTATATACAGCTCAGCAGCTTCTATATACACCCAAGCATATGACACTATTGTAAGCGCTGTAGAAAACCAAGCAGTGTATTCATTGCATTTTTCTTAAATCTTCATAAATAAACTACACACATATTCTAGAATACCTAATGCGTTAGAATCGGGCCACCATCTAGTAAGTATATAAAGGGGCATAATGGGCAAGAGAGCTGTGTAGAGCTACATACCAATAAGATAAACAGTCTTAATGCCATCAGTGTTGAAATAACAGGCTGGAGGGAATAGATCAAGCCCAGTGTTAGTTACTCATATATTCAGTGGCTAGAATCTACTAGCAATTAATGCAAGTATGCACTCTCTCACTAAGGTATTGTCATTCCTGTTAACTGTTTGCATCCCTGCTATTCTGCCCTATGCCACTTTGACTGTATTTATGTGGTAACAATTATCCGTGCACCTGCTCCATAGGGTGTTTACTACCTTTTGATGCTTTATCAGACTTTTTGGGCCCATACAGTGGGTTTGGAAAGTATTCAGTCCCCTTTAAATGTTTCACTCTTTGTTTCATTGCAGCCTTTTGGTAAATGCAAAAAAGTTCATTTTTTTCTCATTAATGTACTCTCTGCATCCCATCTTGACTGATGAAAACTAAAAATGTAGAAATTTTTGCAAATTAATTAAAAAAGAAAAACTGAAATATCACATGGTCATAAGTATTCAGAACCTTTGCTCAGACACTCATATTTAAGCCACATGCTGTCTATTTCCTTGTGATCCTCCTTGAGATGGTTCTACGCCTTCACTGGATTTCAGCTGTGTTTAATTAAACTGATAGGACTTGATTTGTAAAGGCACACACCTGTCTATATAAGACCTCACAGCTCACAGTGCATGTCAGACCAAATGAGAATCATGAAGTCAAAGGAACTGGCCAAGGAGCTCAGAGACAGAATTGTGGCAAGGCACACATCTGGCCAAGGTTACAACAGAATTTCTGCAGTACTCAAGGTTCCTAAGAGCACAGTGGCCTCTATAATCCTTAAATGGAAGAAGTTTGGGATCACCAGAAGTCTTCCTAGACCTGGCTGTCCAGCCAATCTGAGCAATCGTGGGAGAAGAGCCTTGGTGAGAGAGGTAAAGAAAAACCCCAAGATCACTGTGGCTGAGCTCCACAGATGCAGTAGGGAGAAAGGAGAAAGATTCTCTGGTCTGATGAGACAAAGATAGAACTTTTTGGTGATAATTCTAAGCGTTATGTGTGGAGAAAACCAGGCACTGCTCATCACCTGCCCAATACAATCCCAACAGTGAAACATGGTGGTGGCAGCATCATGCTATGGGGGTATTTTTCAGCTGCAGGGACAGAACGACTGGTTGCGATTGAAGAAAACATGAATGCGGCCAAGTACAGAGATATCTTGGATGAAAACCTCTTCCAGAGTGCTCTGGACCTCAGACTTGGCCGAAGGTTCACCTTCCAACAAGACAATGACCCTAAGCACATAGCTAAACTAACAAAGCAGTGGCTTCAGAACAACTCTATGACCATTCTTGACTGGCCCAGCTAGAGCCCTGACCTAAACCCAATTGAGCATCTCTGGAGAGACCTGAAAATTGCTGTTCACCAACGTTCACCATCCAACCTTACGGAACTGGAGAGGATCTGCAAGGAAGAATGGCAGAGGATCCCCAAATCCGGGTGTGAAAATCTTGTTGCATCATTCCCAAGAAGACTCAAGTTTGTACTAGCTCAAAAGGGTGCTTCTACTCAATACTGAGCAAAGGGTCGGAATATTTATGACCATGTGATATTTCAGTTTTTCTTTTTTAATAATTTAGCAAAATTTCTACATTTCTGTTTTTTTCAGTAAAGATGGGGTGCAGAGTGAACATTAATGAAAAAAATGAACTTTTTTTGCATTTACCAAATGGCTGCAATGAAACAAGCAGTGAAAAATTTAAAGGGGTCTGAATATGCCTTAAAGGAAATCTTTCAGCAGGTTTTGTTACATAATCTGATAGCAGCATAACATAAAGCAAGAAAGCCTCATTCCAGGAATGTATCACTTACTGGACTTCTTCGGTGTAGTTTTCATAAATACATGTTTTGTCTGATATAAATTTAGCATAGTTATGAGCTAGACTGAGTATAACCCCACGCTCACCAATCACTGGCAGCTTCTTGTGCACAACCCCACCCATATAACTGATTGGCAGATTCTTGTGTACACTGTGCAAGCTGCTAATCAATAGTGGGTGGGTGCGGGGTTACACAGATTAGCCAGCCTATGGTCACGTCAGCTGTAGTGCTGTAGTGTTCATCGCCTTCTGATAAAACACTGCATTGAAACTGCAATACACAGCTTAATCAGTGACACATCTCTGGAATCAGGCTCTCAGTGGCTACATTATACTGCTCACAGATAAAATAGCAAAAACCTGACAAATTCCCTTTAAATCCATTGGAAATGTATTTATTTTCATTATTTGTCCTTGACTGCTCACAAATATATACAGTATCTATATATATATTTTGCTCTTGATGTTATACACTGCCATCCTATGGTAGACACTGAAATTGCAGGGCATATATTCTTGCCCAGGTGTTTTCCCATCCCGTTTGTCTGTATTGTTGTGTAGTCTTTATAACTAATAAATTATTAGTAATAATGTCTGTGTATTTTGTTCTTGATGCATTAATAAAGATGTGGTTTTAGCTCAGATATTTGCCTTGCACTTCTTTCTTTTGATATGTTTTGCCTTTTATGGTTCTTTAGCCTAGTAGATATGGGTACATGTCTATATATGGGCCACAAATTTCACTGAAAAAAGGTTGAACTCATAATTAAGGATGAGTCCTTCCTAATATATATTCCTTGGCTTAACATATCCCAAAATGTATTAAACAAGATGACCAGCTTTTAAAGCAAACATGATTTTACAATACTCTATTGGAAGAGGTTTACTTTATATATGTCTATAGTTGCCACCCAGGGGTTGATAAGTGAATTGCAACCTATTGTGTGTTTACCTTGTCACATGAATGTATTGAATTTGTAACATGAGAAATTGCAGTTCTTTACAAAAATTGGTACAGAGGAGCAAATCTGTATTTAAATGAACACGGCTAAAAATCTGTATTTATCTTTCAATGTTATAGCAGATAATTGAAATACTATTCATCACTACCATAAGGTTGTGCTCAAATGGGAAGATGGTAAGTGCAGAGAACGAGCTTTAATTCTACATACTTTCCTTGTATAAGCCATACAGCAGTTCCTATCATGTTCGCTATGCTTTGTAGCTTTGCTTTGAAAAAACAAGGTGTTGATTTTTGCCTTCAGCGTCTTTGGCCTGTGTCTGCCTCTCCGGCGTGTACGCTGTAAGCCGCCACACGTAATGTCTCCTGCCATGAGCCATTGTAAACATGATTTGTGTTCAGGCTCAATTATGTGAAATGATACAACGTTGGCTCTTTTGCAAGCAGTTTTTTTTTTGCCTGAAGTTGCAATCAGCGCTGATTGAGCCCTTTGATGTTTTTGTTAATGATTTTCTACTTTTTGTTACAAGAGATTTTACTTTATGTTTGAGGGGAGAAGGAGCATGTTTCCTTCGGTTTCCTACCCTCATATGGCAGCTAAAGCATTTTACTTGGAGCATTGACCAAGCATTATTGCATAATGCTCATCTGCAATAAATCCCGTGTTCCATGGAGACACGCTGGATGCAACCTTCACTACTATGATCTACATTGCTTAAGAATTTAAAGGGAACCTGACAGCTGGCTCCTGCAGCCCAAACTGCATGTACCAGACTGTGGCTTTATGATCACTGATTCATCGTACCTGAGTGAGGAGAGGCCACAGCGTTTCGGAGTTGCACAGATTGGGCTTGTTAGAGACGGGTATGTCTCTAACAAGCCCAATCTTTGCAACTCCGAAACGCTGTGGCATTCCAGTGAAAACATGGTAGTAAATAGTCACCAGGGACCGAGCCTCGATGTAGAGTGGTGATAAAGGTGGGTTCCCGGCAGTTTCCTTCCACCATCTCTACCTAAACACACATGGAGGGAGAGACCTGTCTCTCCAGGGAAGTGGGCGGGAAGAAGCCACCGGGGGCTCATCGGCCCGACTAGTCTCTCAAGCAGCTCGGTCCCGGGTGGCTTTTAAACTATACTCCTCTCTGAAACAGACCAGCGATTCACAGGTAAACATACCTGGCTGAAATCACACAGCCACATTCCATGGATCGGGGAGCATGTATCAGGTGTCAGGATCCTTTTAAGCATAGAAACTGAAATTTCCTATTCCAAATAACATATACTGTCATTTCCATAACTAGAAATGCATTATTTCCTCAATATACATTATTTTAATGAAGCTTCCTGTTTGACAACTGATCCATATAATCAAGCAGTATAAAATCTATCTTATTAATTGATATCAAAGGCTGATAATCTACGCCTGCCTAGTCCTACTTGTACATACCCGTAGTTTGATGCAATGTATCAGTGTAGACAATCATCTTATCTAATCACAGAACCAGATACATCTTTCCTCTGCCCTAGGCTGCAGATTGATAGATTCGTTTTGATTTTTAGCCACGGAATGTTTCCAATCAAGTCGGTATTGTGAAAACAATCGTGAAACCCTACAAATGTTTCATTATCTTTGATTATGCCCTATATTTAATGGATTGTATGATCTTTAAAGGTTTGATTATCCCCTTTCTAAATCCTTTTGCTTGGTGGCTCAGTTTGTTATACTCCCCCATTGAAGTGCTACATCTCTGACGCTGCTCCGGTGATTACGCATCAGCTAAAGTACTGATGGCGCTGTAGCCAATTACTAAGCTCAGTGGCCTAACCAATGTAGATGGCACAAACTTGTTAGGTCAGTGATTGACTTCAGTGCTACCGAAGTGACGTCACCACTGCAACCTAAAACAGAGACCAAGGCAGCGCCAGAGACACAGTACTGGACCTGGGGAAGGTAAGTAAAGTGTGGTGATTTCTTTTTTTCAACAAAATGAGATGTCAAGCCAAGGTCTTCTAAAAGGGAACTATACCTTAAAAGACTGGTTCACACATTGTGCATTTGGTGCAAATTTTCCATGCGGATATTCCATAAATCCATACATAATATCTGTAGAATTGTAGACTATCAGTAAATTGGATGAGCTTTAACTTAATCTCGTCTAAATGCTACATTTATATTTTGGAGTGCAGAATCCATACTTAATTGGCTTTCCTTGAGCTATTGAATCCTAACAATGTCAATTCCCTTTTTGGTGCTGATTTTATTAATTTCAACAGGGTACCTAAATCTGCAGGTTAGACTTCAGGCCTGGCATTTGTTTTTCTCGGAGTAAAAATGTATATATTCAGGTTTAGCTTTGGAAAATGTGCGTGGATTTTAAATTAAAAATAGTGTGAATTTTAATTGACATTGTGTAAAATCCGCTGTAAATGTGCAACATGTGCACGCAGACGCTGTAGTAATGTGGATTCTCAGGCTTAGACTATGTGCACACGGCATCTTTTACACACTGAGTTTTCCCAGGCAAAGCCGATTCAGGAGAACACCAGTGACCGTGTTTCTGAAAGGCTTTGTTGGCATTTTTACCGTCGTTCCTACCGAGGCTCCAACGACGATGTCTTTTACTCTACACTGTGAAATGACATACTGATTTTTCACCAGCTGCCCGAAAAATGAACACGTCGTTTATTTTAACCGCTTCAGTGTTTCCGAACTCTGATTTGGATAAAAGAAGTGACATAAGACAGAACCAAACAACTGTGCATCATGTTCATTTTATGGGGCGCTTTCTCAGTTGTTTTCCGGACATAATCCGCCTGAATAACCCGTTGTGCATATTGCCTTATGTCAGTGCCAGTTGTGCATAGTACTGAGAATACAAGTCCTGAGTCAGTCATAGATCTAAGAAACTAAAGTGTCAGATTAGGCCGGGATCACACATGCGAGAAATACGGCCGAGTCTCGCATGGTAATACCCGCCGGCCTCGGAAGCAGAGCACGCGGCTCCATGTATTGCTGTGCGGCCGCACGCTCCACTCCTTAGTGCCGGCGGTAGTGCAGGGTATTACCATGCGAGACTCGACCGTATTCCTCGCATGTGTGATTCCGGCCTGAGACCTCATTTCTCACATATGTAAAAACACGGACTGTTGTTCATCAGTGTCTTGGAGCCAAGTTTCATCAGTGTTTGATCACTGTGTCAGTTTCTACATCAGAAGATTTTCACAAACAAAAAAATAAATAAACTATAAACCACCTACTCATTGCAATGTTCATGACGGTCAGCACATATATTGTACACTGATGCCATCCATTTGCTTTACATCATTTGATCAAAAACAGACATGTTGCAGTGATGCTTTTGGTGGACCATTCGGTCCGCAAATAAAAAGCAGCCATTGAAGCAGCCCCATAGCAAATAATAGGTACAGGTTCTATCTCTGAAAATCACAGTTATAACCCCTATGTGACTCACTGATGTCTGATTGAGGCCTTAGATGGGTCTAAGAAGCTGTCAGTTGGGGTCCTTAGACTCATATTTAGGACAAACATCCCTATTAGGGGGCACAAGTTCACCAGTAATACGCATTAGATGCCTTAGAAGACATTAAATGTGTTGGATTTGCTGAACATTATTTAATTCTGCAGACATCAGCAAGAAAATCCACAAGTGAAATCCATACTTTGTGGTGTGGATTTATCTGTACAGAAGCTAAAAATAGTGAAAGAATTAAAATAAAAAGTCATCAGTTTAAGATCCGCAGCACAGCGTTCCATTAAATGCGGACTTGATTGCATATCCTTCCCCGCCACACCATATTGTAGACAATAGAGAAATTTTGCATTTCACTTTCCAAATAACCAGACATCTAAATTCTCAATGATCAATCTACCTAATGAAGGTAATTACTGTCAATCTTATACCTGACTATTCTGAGCCTTTATACAGTAGGACCTCATATACCATTGCTTGGTGATGACATTTGCCTAAACGTGAATTTGTCAGAATGGATCCCATTAGCCACAGCAATAGGGCATTATAGCAATCTCTCAAATAAGAAATGCTCTTTCATTTGGCTTTAAATAGCACTCATAATTGATTAAATGTTAGCAAATGATTCAGAAAAAGCATTGATTAATTATTAAAACTGTCCCCTCCACCTGAAATGGCTAGCAACCCCATCTATTACTCTCTGCCCACAGCCTTCTCAGCGGCCATCGCCATTGATTCTGCTTCTCACAAGTTCAATCACTAAATCCTATCGATACGTTTGGCTATAGCAGGCTGTATAATTACAGCATATAACATTTTTTGATTTGTTTCAGATGATTGACCTCTGGATATGCTATGTTCATGTGTCCACACAATATAAAGAATGATGGAAAGTCCATGCTTGGAATATGCGCCCTTTCTGCCAATTAAAGAAGCCTCTCATGGATATCACCAGACATAGATGGGAGGAAGAACGGAGGGAGGAAAATTATAATACAGCATTGGAACCTTGATTATTCATACTGTGACAGGAAGCAATAACTCAGATAATTAGAAGCTATGCTTAATTCATTTACATGTTAACTATCGAATGTGTTCAAATGCCATAATTAAAGGGGTTGTCCAGTAAAAATAGGAAAATCTGCCTTAATTAGTTAGTCATGCAATTTCTAATATAGTTCACATCTAAAAGGTGTCCCTGAAATTTAACTCTTGTATTAGGTTCTCTTTGGTTTATTTCTGACAAAGGACAGGATTCCCCATGTTTCCATGTCACTCGAGCATTTTATGAGGGGCCTGGTTGGCTGCTCATTTTAATGACTGAACCAGCCTCAGCCCCCTTCTTTATAACAGCTCATGTATAGCCAACAAACATGTTAGTTTAGTTATTAAAATAACTGTCAACCAGTCAAACACAGCCAAACTCAGACACTGACACAGACAGTGCTATCCTGTGTCACACTCAAACCAGAAGAGGACCTGCTGGAACCCAAGATAGGAGCTTGCAGCTGACAATCTGGGCACCTTTTGGGCATCTTCGAAGTTGCATAATTGAACATTTAAGTATATTTAAGATTTTTTTTTATTGATAATTAAAGACTTTATTTGCTAATATTTATTGTAATATTTTACATAAATATATTTCTATGTTGTACATAAAATTTATTTAATCACTTGAAACCCTGCTGTGAACAATAGAGTTTCAATAAAATCTCCAAACAAGCAAAAATATAGTAAGCTAGTCTAATCTTTCAGTTTTCAACTGGAATTAGAATTCTCTCTCTAGATCAGAGGTCTCAAACACGCATCCCCGGGCCGTATGCGACCCCTGAGGCTGCTTCATGACGATTGAGGCCCGGTCCAGAGGTTCGCCAATGGCAATGCCGCTGTTTCAGTCAAATATGTGTCCTTGGACACACATTCAGTTGAAATATATTGCCTCACAGAGTCAAGCTCTATCCACAGCAATACCAATTCCAGCTGATGGTTAATCATCAAATGACATTGGCATGCGAACACATGGCAGTGCCGTCATAATCTGCTCCACTGGCACGCCAAAGTCAGCTTCTGGCCTCTGATTGGATGGTGGCTAGCATTGGTGTTCTGTGTAGAGAGCTTTACTCTGTGTTATACAGGTGACCGGATGCAACGCACAGAGGACACGAGGAAAGATCAGTCAGTGAACGGTGTTATAAGACAATTGGTGATATTAAACAATGCAAATCAACAATGACCCATAATGCAATAGTAATAACAATGAAAGCTCTTTGGCATATAACACTAATATTCTGTTTCCAAGGTGGAAACGCCCCTGTCAAGGGAGTTACCACATAAGTTCTTTCTGCAATTCTGGCCATAGCGGGGGTCACTGGGTTTTCCGCTAGGTCGCAAGTCTTTCTGATGAAGCCTAGTAAAATGCGTTGAGTCTCCCCGCCCCCTCCCCACCTGATGTCCTAGCCCAGGCCAGCCCTGGTACAATATGTAATAACTGTAAGTGACAGCCCTGCTCACTCAAGCTGTCCCTCTGCAACTGCAGGTGTGCTTCTCTTGGCGCCTTACATCTTCGGTGCTTGATTGTCGGTGGAAGACTCCTGGGCCTGGGTCTCGAATCTTGACGAGTGTCATCTGGCTCCTGTAACTTGACTAGTGTAAGGCGCAGGTCCTGGTGTTGACACAGTCTGGAATTTGGGTCTTGACAGATGCAGTTTGGGACTCTGGATCTTGGCTGGTGCAGTCTGGCCTTTGTGTCTCACCAGGAGTCATCTGGAACTTGTCAGGAGATGCCTGTCATCTGAGTGGCATTGGCTTCCCGCTGAGGCCTGTAATGCTGGCCTCAGAGCAATCTCTGTTCCGCTCTCTTTCTTGGTGCTAAATCCCTTTGCAGTTTGGCATGCAGGGCTTTTACTGTATATCCAGGAACTCTGTCATGCGAGTCACCTACGAGGGGGGCCTGAAAAGTTCGAGGACCACCCATGAAATCTTTTTTGCATGGTCTTCTTTTGCAATGCAATATGTTATTTACTTAGTTGAATGGTCTCATGAGCAATCTGGATTTATTTTGATTTTTTTGGTTTCCGTGACAGCATTTTAAAGTTTGGTGGCAAGGCTGAAATATGGAAATGGAGAAATTGGCAAAGCGAGCAGTCATTCAATACTTTCTGAAAAAGGACTGACACCATTAGAAATTCACAAGGACATGCTGGAGATATTAGGGGACAATGCTCCTTCTTATACAATGGTGAAAAAGTGGGTTGCAGATTTCAAACAGGGACAGACATCAATTGAAGATGCTGTTCGCAGTGGTCGTCCCTCAACCGCATGCACAGATGAAAATGTCCAAAAAGTGCAAGACATTGTAATGGCAGATCGATGTGTCAAACAGTGGCACATTGCACAATGTGTGGGCTATCAGTGGAGAGGGTTGGCCATATCCTAACACAGCTGCTGAACATGCATAAAGTTTCGGCCCGATGGGTGCCCAGACTTTTGACCTTATAGAACAAACGTCTGAGAGAACTTCGCTCTGCGGAAAATGTGCAACTGTTTGAAGCTGATATTCAACTTTTTATGCAGAGATTTGTTACAATGGATGAAACTTGGGTACACCACTTTTGTCCAGAGTCAAAAGAAGCCTCAAAACAGTGGAAACATCCCACCTCCCCACGCTCCAAAAAGGCAAAGGTGGTTCCATCCGCTGGCAAGGTGATGGCATCAGTGTTGTGGGATTCCAAGGGTGTCATTCTTCCGGAGGTCCTCCAGAAAGGTCAAACCATCAATGGGGAATATTATGCAGCTCAGATTCATCGTCTGAGGTCATCAATTAAGGAAAAACGTCGAGGGATGCTGCGGAAAGGGGTGTTGTTTCACCAGGACAATGCGCCAGTTCACACATTAGCTGTTGCAATGGCTGCAATTCACTCCTGTGGTTTCCAACTGCTTCAGCACCCACCCTATTCCCCTGATTTGGCTCCCTCGGACCATCACCTATTTCCACAGATGAAAAAGCACCTTTGTGGAAGTCGTTTTCCTTCTGATGAAGCCTTCATGGACGCCGTAAAGGACTTTTTGGAGGAGCAAGACAGAACGTTCTACCACAGTGGACTACTGAAACTCCAAGAGCGCTGGCATACCTGTGTGACCCTCAAGAGAGACTATGTCGAGAACTGTCACGCTGTATAGCAGATATATATATATGTGATGACAGTAATCTATATCAAAAGGGCAACATACAATATAACATGCGCATAGATATATGATAACATAGAATTACCTGACAGAAAGTCCAGTGGGTCAATACGGAATCCGTTATACGCTGTCTCCGGCTAGAGGGTGACCGGGGTCTATGCTGACCCTAAACTGGGGTCCTAACTAATCCCTCTACCTGGAGGTACTGTTAAAGGTACAGAGGTCCAGGCCACCAGCGTAAACCCTGTCTCCTATCAATCCCTGCCAACTGTAATCTAGTCCTAAGAAGGACCCTGATTACCACCAAAGGGAATGAACAGGTAACGGTTAATGAACAGAAAGACATACAAGAAAGACAAGAAATAAAGTAAATAAAGTCTTACATACAACACTCACACACAGTAGGAACACCTAAGGTCTCAGAGATAAACTATAAGCTATAAGAGTAAAAACAACTAAGGAGCTCTTAGCTTAAGTATTCTCAGAACCGATCCAGTCTGCTAGACTACATAAAGGCTTTCACCGGCATCTAACAAGCAGACTGGCAGGTATATGAAGGAATCTAATTAGAACATAATCAAAAGCAGCCGGGCGAGGCTGGACCTAGTCTTAGCAAAGAGCTAGGTAAAATTAACTCCCTCATTACCAAACACAAAGAAACAGCAACTCAGCTGTGAGAAGTCAGAGTGTGTAATCGCGACGATCCTTGTGGCGATACACCCATGACAGTACCCCCCCCTCTACGAGGGGACTCCGGACCCTCAGGGCCAGGTCTGCCCGGGTGAGTTGTGTGAAAGGTCCGAACCAATCGATCTGCGTTAACATCAGACGCAGGGACCCACGTCCTCTCCACAGGACCATACCCCCTCCAATGAACCAAGTACTGAAGGGATCGGCGACTGAGACGTGAGTCAATGATTTTCGACCCATGAAATTCCACGTTATCATTGACCACCACTGAAGGCGGAGGTAGAGGTGACGGTATGACTGGTGCCACATACTTTTTAAGTAATGACTTGTGAAACACATTATGAATTTTAAACGTAGGAGGGAGGTCCAGACGAAATGCCACAGGATTAATTATGGAACTGATCCTGTACGGCCCGATGAATCTGGGACCCAACCTCCAGGAGGAAACTTTAAGTTTTATATTCCTGGTAGACAACCAAACTAGATCGTTCACCTTCAGATCTAGACCAGAAACTCTCCCCCTATCAGCCATCCGTTTGTAACGGTTCCCCGTAACCTTCAGTCTTAACCGATCTGGAACTATCAGTCTCCCTGGAAGTCCCACCGGGGCGTCCCCCTGAGCCCCCAATACCTCCCCCTCAAGCTCAGAGCATACAGCTGACACTACAACTCCCTCCTGAGGAATAGGAACCGGATCATCTGTCTTCCCGGCCCCTGGGAAAGTACGAGATAAGGCATCAGGAAGCAACTTTATTGAGCAGTCATATGCGCGATGAGGAGGTAACTCTTTACACCCCTCCTCTGAGAACATCTCCCCAAAGTCCTCCAGAAAAGGAGACAAAGTCCTAGGCACAACCGCACCGATGACCGTGCTCATGCAGTTATTCCTGCAAAATTCACCCCACTGGCTTATCTTTCCGGATTGCCAATCAATCACTGGGTTATGTTTAGCCAACCAAGGAAGTCCCAACACAATAGGAGTAGGTAGACCCTCCAACACATAACAAGACAATTGCTCTTTATGTCTTGCCCCTACTCGAAGATCTATGTTATGAACAGCTTGTACCAAGCTACCTTGACCGAGAGGTCTAGAATCAATAGAGACTATAGGGACCGGTTTGGCCAATACACTCAGTTGCATACCATGCACCTGGGCAAACCGAGCGTCCACCAGATTAGCCCCGGACCCACTATCAAGAAAAACAGAAATCCTCTCAGTTCTAGTACCAATCACCACCTCCGCAGGCACGAGAAACTGAGAGGGATTTGGGGACGAAATACACACTCCCAGGTTAACTCCTTTGCTCGAAGAAGCCCGGGATGGACACCCCCCAACAAAATGTCCCTCTCTCCCGCAAAAGAAACACCTTCTAGTCTTGCGGTGCACCGCCAATTCCTTCCTACAAAAAGATGTCCCTCCCAACTGCATGGGTTCCTCAGAACAGACCAGGGGAACCTCAGTATAAGGGACTTTAGTAGTAGGTGGAGTCATCACGGGAGGCGGAGTTACCTCGCGTTTTCCCGAATTCGTCTATCCATGCGAATAGCGAGGGCCATAGCAGCCTCCAGTGATGGAGGAGAATCATACTGAGCCAACACATCTTTTAATTTGTCAGACAACCCTTGACAAAACTGGCTCCTAAGAGCTGGGTCATTCCACTGAGTATCTGTTGCTCATCTACGGAACTCAGAAGAATATTCCTCCGCTGGACGATTTCCTTGCCGTATTTTACGCAACTTTGTTTCAGCAAGGGAAACTCGATCCGGATCATCATATACCAGACCCAGGGCAGTAAAAAATCGATCCACTGACTGGAGATCTGGGGAGCCTGGAGGAATAGAGAACGCCCAAGATTGAGGGTCCCCTTGTAAGAGCGAGATAACAATTCCCACCCTCTGCTCTTCACTCCCAGATGACCGAGGCCGCAGCCGAAAGTACAATTTACATGCCTCCCGGAAAGTAAAAAATTTGTCCCGCCCACCAGTGAACCTGTCCGGGAGAGCAACCTTAGGTTCAGATCTGGTTTGCTCCGGGGGGAACAAAACCTTGGACTTAATGTCTGCAAACTCCATGGACAACCCCTGCAACTGCCGGGCCAGCTGGGCTACTGGATCCATGACAGCTGGAGAGAATCTTTTGTATGGCCGGTGAAAATGTCACGCTGTATAGCAGATATATATATATATGTGATGACAGTAATCTATATCAAAAGGGCAACATACAATATAACATGCGCATAGATATATGATAACATAGAATTACCTGACAGAAAGTCCAGTGGGTCAATACGGAATCCGTTATACGCTGTCTCCGGCTAGAGGGTGACCGGGGTCTATGCTGACCCTAAACTGGGGTCCTAACTAATCCCTCTACCTTGAGGTACTGTTAAAGGTACAGAGGTCCAGGCCACCAGCGTAAACCCTGTCTCCTATCAATCCCTGCCAACTGTAATCTAGTCCTAAGAAGGACCCTGATTACCACCAAAGGGAATGAACAGGTAACGGTTAATGAACAGAAAGACATACAAGAAAGACAAGAAATAAAGTAAATAAAGTCTTACATACAACACTCACACACAGTAGGAACACCTAAGGTCTCAGAGATAAACTATAAGCTATAAGAGTAAAAACAACTAAGGAGCTCTTAGCTTAAGTATTCTCAGAACCGATCCAGTCTGCTAGACTACATAAAGGCTTTCACCGGCATCTAACAAGCAGACTGGCAGGTATATGAAGGAATCTAATTAGAACATAATCAAAAGCAGCCGGGCGAGGCTGGACCTAGTCTTAGCAAAGAGCTAGGTAAAATTAACTCCCTCATTACCAAACACAAAGAAACAGCAACTCAGCTGTGAGAAGTCAGAGTGTGTAATCGCGACGATCCTTGTGGCGATACACCCATGACAAGAACTGACTGAAAAATTTTGACCCACGGTCACTACTTCGGGGTCAGGCCTCAAACTTTTCAGGCGCCCCTCATAACTAGGTCCAGCACAAGCACTTGCTCCTTGCAGGGAAAAGAGGAAATGTTCCAGCTTCTGGTAAAATCTTTACTCCATCAAAAAACAATTACAAATATAATGGACAGGAACAGGAGCAAGCCTGTTCCTGTCCATTATATTTTTAATTGTTTTTTGATGGAATAAAAATTACTCTGAAAATTTTACCAGAAGCTGGAACATTTCCTCCGTTTCCTGCAATTGCTTTACATGAGTGGTCGGCTCATTGTTCCGTGCACCCTGGACTCCTATAAACTTCAACGGTGAGCTGGCATTATCCTTTCTGTTTTCTATAAGAACTTGCTCCCCCTGCAACTCTTCTATTGCAAATTGGTTTCACCTTCCTAGCAAATGGCAGTCTTTCCACACTAATGTCACATCATGCAAAGGCTCTTCAGGGTATCACTACTTCCTCTTTAATTCATTTCCCCTTTTAGCTTGAGTGTCCTCAGGTTAGTGGAATCCTTTGGGGTTTGAAGTTTCCCCATGGGTAATCCAAGTTCAGCCAACATTTGAGCGCACCCACTGAGTTTTCTGCTGTATCTGTGTCAAGACAAATTTGTATTGGGCATACCAATTGGGGGGAATTCAGGCATTGGACTACTCAGTCCTACGAGGACCTTCCTGTAGTGGCACATCTGGAGTACTTGGAGACTCTGCCACCAGAGGTTGCAAGTCGACACCTGATTCATTCTATGTCCCATTCAAGAGCACCATCAGCACCTCTGGTGAACTCAACGGTATTGTAAACCACCATTCCTCTTCTTCTAAGACTACTGTTTGTGGGACCTTTGCCACTCCTTCTGGACACCTGGCCTCGGAACACTCCTCTGTTTCAAAGGACAAGGACCACAGCATATTTCTCTGCAACACCTGGGCTAATGTTTTGTCATTTTCTCAGGCCTGATCTCATGGACTGAGTTGTCTGGGTGAATCTTCCTCACTACTTGGTAGGGTACTGCTTTTCAGAGGTGATTCATCTTGCTTCCTGGTTGCTTGGCCCTCTTTAGAATACAGTCCCTTGTTTGGAGCCGTTTACACGATGTTGGGGTTCAACCTGAGTGTTCCACCTTCCAAAGATTCTGCTCTACCAACCACCATCAAGAAGTCAATCATCAAAACCTCCAAGGGCACAGAGGTATGGATAGTCTGAATAGGGGCCCTCTGTTCTTGGAGTTTGTTCAGCTCACACCGGCAGCATTTTCTCCAAGCCCCTTCGAATTCCTGTCACAGTTGGGGCCAATATACCAGCAGTTGTAACCATCAAAAGGTCTTCTCCACTCCGAAGTTGGCACCTATCTCATGAGTTTCTTTTGCCAACTGTACCACCAAGACTACTGTACTCACCACCTGCCATGTAACATCGAACTCCCGAAGGCGCTGAATTCTTCGACACAACAGGTCATCTTTCTGGAAGAGCCTCTTCCACTGGCCTTTGATCTGCAGGGTGCTTGCCTGTAAAGCAGTCGTAGTTTACTGGTCAGGCTGTTGTTCCAGAGCAAGCCTTTTTTTTAGTTTCATTAGCTCCTGATCAAACTGTTGCAGATGTATGCATTCATCTTTAGAATGGCCCAGAATCTGTGTGGGTCTGGACTCTTCTCCAGACTTCTGGCCGGTAACTACAGCAGCAGCAAATTGTCTAAAGTCCAGAATCTCATTTCCTTTAAGCTCTATGTCTACATCTCTCTTCGGGCCTGCTTGAGTGACTCGGGACAGGGCATCTGCATGCGTGTTCGATGACTTAGACCTGTAGTAGTTCTTGCACTGATTTTTAGACATTCCCACGACTCACCGCTGCTCCAGTGCGCCCAGCTTTGCATTCTCTAGGTTAGCCATGGGATTGCTATCTGTCCACACATATATTTCTGATCTGGACAAATATTCTGCAAATATTTTCTGTCATGGCCCACTCCAGTTTGAACAAACTATAGTTGTCCAGGTTCTTTTCTGTGTCCCTCAGCGATCGCCTTGCATTCATTCTTTCTCTTTCTTCTTGTACCTGGGCCAGTACTGCCTTTAACCCATACTGGCTTCCATCGGTGTGCAGCATGAAAGGCAGAGAGAAGTCAGAGTGAGCCAAGATTGGAGCATTCGTCAGCGCCATCTTCAATTGGTGTGGGCCCTACTGGATTGGCTGATGCCTGGCTCCCCCTGATGTTCCTTGCAACAACTCTTCAAGTTGTACCGAAATATTGGCAATGTCTTTTATGTACATGTGGTAGTATTCACCTAGCCCCAGGCATGCTCTCATTTATCTCAGGTGGGTAGGAGTGGGCCATTGCTGTACTGCAACTACCTTCTACTTAGTGGGGTATACTCCTGCCCTGGACACAGTGTGTCCCAGATATTCAATTCTCCACTTAATCAAGGAAGATTTCTAGGGATTTACTTTTAATCCGTATCTTTGAAGCTGCTCCAGTACTTGCTCCAGCCATATAAGGTGATCTTCAGACATTGCGGAATTAATGATTATGTCATCTAAATATATCAGAGTTGCTTCAAAATTCAGATTCCCCAATCATCTCTCCATCAAATGCTGGAAGGTCCCCGATGTATTTGTCAGGCTGAAAGGCATTCTATTAAACTCAAACAGGCCCATAGGGAGGACGAAGGCTGGTTTCGGATGATCTTCTATGGCCACTGGGACTTGCCAATAGCTGTGTTAGTAATATCAATACCTTGTGCTGAGAGCCAGAGGGTAACTTCTGAATTTGTCTGACATGCACAAGCTGTTGGAACAGCTTCTTACTGGCTTGATCATGGGCCACCAGCCAAGAACTGTCCCACTTCTTTTAACACATTCATGCCCAGGGTTATGATGGGGCCGCCTCCTTCGGACCCCTTTACCAGCTCTATTCATTTTCAGCTCAGATCTTTTCTGCACACCCATACAATCATTCATACTACTCCTGCTACTGGGATAGGCAATTAGTTGGCCTCCACCAGTCACATAGTGTGTTCCTTTCTGGAGGTGGCAACTTCGGGAAAGTGAATCCGGAAATACTCTTTGGACATACTGGTCACCTGGGACCTTGTGTCCATCAAGCAGCGAATGTGTTGCCCATTAATTTCAGCTCAAGCAATGGGTCTCTCAGAGACAATATCTTCCGAGTCTTCTTCTCTTCCCTCTGAGGCTCAGAACCCCACAGTATGCTCATTGACTGTGGGGCGTGTTGATTTAACTGATGCCCCCATAATAATAATAATAATCTTTATTTTTATATAGCGCTAACATATTCCGCTGCGCTTTACAGTGTGCACATTATCGTCGCTGTCCCCGATGGGGCTCACAATCTAGATTCCCGGAGGAAACCCATGCAAACACGGGGAGAACATACAAACTCCTTGCAGATGTTGTCCTTGGTGGGACTCGAACCCAGGACTCCAGCGCTGCAAGGCTGCAGTGCTATCCACTGAGCCACCGTGCTGCCCCCATCTCCTTTCTCACATGGGGCAGTACCTTGCGATATATCCCCTTCCATCACAATTCCAACATTCAAGCACACATTCCACAAATGAGCCTAGGATGCCTCCTTTCATTTTGGGCCATGAGGTCAGGTGGGGCAACGCCAGTAGAGGTTCCCTTGATACTACACAGCTTACCTCGGATATCCTGTATGTCCTGATTCAGTTCAGGGCCCATTCAGGCTCTGTGTGTATCGATCAAAGGGGTGACCACTTCATGACTCCGGACCACACCAAACAGGGGATTCCCTTTCTAAGACCCAAACTTCAGCTCTGACCTCAAGAAAGCTCAGATCTTGAGTCACATACAGACGCTCCTTTAAGGTCTGTCTTGAGAAATGGTCCCTCAGTCCAGCAACTAATCGATCCTGCAGCACTTCATCCAATGGACCCAGCCCTCTGTATCCATCTTTGGTTTTCTTAGTGATAAGTGCCGTCACTTCCTGCAATGCATTACCCTACTGAGATACAGTCTCACTTTCCACTTGGACCCGCTGAAATAACCACATGCCAAGGAGTCCATAGTGTCACCATGCTGGTCTTCTAGAATTTTTATCACTTTATCTACGAGGTCACATTCCCTGGGCGGGCAGTACATGACCATCTGTCGGGCCTCCCGTCAAGGGTAAGAAGGGCTAACTCACCCGGAACGGAATTGTCAGGGAATACATGCACAGCATGCTCATCAGTCTCTCTACCCAATCCCACAGTGACACGCTGCTCTCCATGAAATTGGGAAGATTGCCAAGCATAGTCCCCAAGGGTATATAATCCTGAATGACTGGTCTGCCACCTCTGTGTTTGAATGTTGCATCCTGCCAACTACGCCAAATGTAATGCAGGTGACCAGATGCAATGCACAGAGGACATGAGGCAAGAACAGTCAGCAAATGGTGTAATTTACAGTAGTTATAAGACAATTGGTGATATTAAACAATGCACAACAACAATGAACTATAATGCAATAGTAATAAAAATCAAAGCTCTTTAGAATATAACACTAATGTTCTCTTTACAAGGTGGTTATGCTTGTTCATGGAAGTTACTACGTAAGTTCTTCTTGCATTTCCGACCCTTGCAGGGGTCAACGGGTTTTCCCGCTAGGCCGCAAGACTTTCTGACGAAGTTCAGTGAAACTCATTGAGCCTCCAATGCACCAACCGGCCTCCTCCCCACCTGATGTCCAAGCACAGGCCAGCCTCAGTACATATGTTAGAACTGGAAGTGATGACCTTGCTCACTCATGCTGTTCCTCTGCAACTGCAGGAGTGCTCCTCTGGTCATTGTACCCTTGTGGGTCTTTGGTGCTTGACTATCGGTGAATGTCTCCTGGGCCTGGGGCAGGAAGGACTGCTCTCGACTCTTGACTAGTTTCATCTGGTCCCTGTAACTTGATTGGCATATAGCACAGGTCCTGGTTTTGACTGGCACAGTCTGGACTCTGAGTCTTGACTGGCGCAATTCACGAATCTGGATCTTGGCTGGCACAGTCTGGACTCTGAGTCTCACTGGGCTTCGTCTGGACTTTGACAGGTGATGACCAGCACCTTAGTGATGTAGGCTTCCTGGTGGGGACTGTCACGCTGGCTCCAGGTGCCATCCCTGGTTTGCATCTGCTCACCTCTCTTTCTTGGCGCCAAATCCCTGTGCTGTTTGGCATGCAGGGCTTTTATATCCAGGAACTCTGTCGTGAGGGTCCCCTGAGCAGGTCCAGCACAAGAACTTGGTTGTGCTGAACCTAACCTGGTTTTGCTCGGCCAGCAGATGGAAGTTTCTCCACACTAATGTCACATCATTCAGGGGCTCTTCAAGGATATCACTGCTTCCTTTTACATCTGTTCAGCAATACATTTCAATTGAATGTGGGTTCAAGGATTCACATTCAGCTGAAATAAAATGCTAATGTTGTCAGCCGTTTGGACTGGGCCATGATTGTTAAGGGGTCTTTAGTGCCTGCTGGCCACATGTGAAAAAGCAACAGCACATGTGAAAAAGACTTGGGTATACTAATAGATCACAGACTGAACATGAGTCAACAGTGTGATGCAGCAGCAAAAAAGGCAAATACAATTCTGGGATGTATTAACAGAAGCATACAGTCTAGATCATGTGAAGTCATTATTGCCCTCTATTCCTCTTTGGTCAGACCTCATCTGGAATACTGTGTCCAGTTTTGGGCACCACATTTTAAAAAAGACATCAACAAACTGGAGCAAGTTCAGAGAAGAGCGACCAGAATGGTGTTCGGTCTGCAAACCATGTCCTATGAGGAACGGTTACAGGATTTGGGAATGTTTAGCTTGCAAAAAAGAAGACTGAGAGGTGACTTAATAGCTGTATACAAATATCTCAAGGGCTGTCACATTGTAGAAGGATTATCTTTATTCTCATTTGCACACGGAAAGACTAGAAGCAATGGGATGAAACTGAATGGGAGAAGACACAGATTAGATATTAGAAAAAACTTTTTGACAGTTAGAGTGATCAATGAGTGGAACAGGCTGCCTCGAGAGGTGGTGAGTTCTCCTTCAATGGAAGTCTTCAAACAGAGGCTGGACAGACATCTGTCTGGGATGAGTTAATGAATCCTGTTTTGAGCAGGGGGTTGGACCAGATGACCCAGGAGGTCCCTTCCAACTCTACCATTTTATGATTCTATGATTCTATGTGCAGAATGGAGGAAAGGTGAAAAGAATCATTTTTTGTCTTTTATGTGTTTGTAAAGAACGGCGCAATAGGGGACATTAATACAATATGAGGACCAGAATGGGACATTAATATAAGAAGGGGATTAGGATCGGGACTTACTTTAAGAAGTAGGCCAGTATGGACATTAATATAAGAAGCAGAACAGAATGGGACATTAATACAATATGAGGACCTGAATTGGGACCATAATACAAGAGGGGGACCAGGATGGGGTCTTACTGTAAGAAAGGGACCAGGATGAGACATTGACCCCTTCATGACAGGAGGTATTTTCGTTTTTGTGTTTTCGCTTTTTTGCTCCCGTTCTTCCCAGAGCCATAACTTTTTTATTTTTCAGTCAATATGGCCATGTGAGGGCTTGATTTTTGCAGGACAAGTTGTACTTTTGATTGAAGTTATGGTTTTAACATATCGTGTACTGGAAAATGGGAAAAATATTCCAAGTGCAATGTGTGGAAGAGACTTGGGAGATTTCAGTCAAGACATGCAGTGACATGACAAGAATCTGCATAACCAATCATATGCTAAATAGTTGCAAGTCAAATTTATGTATAAGATATCCAAGATTATTGTCTATAAAATGAAGGTAGTAGCAATAGTAGATGGTGAGATATGGAGCCTGAAAGACAAAAGTTCAAAATATTGTTATCTTTTTGCTCATTTGTGTACGTCTAACCAATAAAAGAGAGGTCTTCGATATCTAAGCCCTGGTAAACCTGTTTAATTTTTTTTTTTAACAAATTTGCTATTGTATCTTAAATTAGGGTACCTGATGAACTTTACTCTCATACACACAGTACATGTGAATAGAAAGATCAACGAAACCAGTAGTATTTTCTGAACCATTTACCGTATATACTCGAATATAAGCCGAGATTTTCAGCCCAATTTTTAGGGCTGAAAGTCCCCCTTCGGCTTATATTCGAGTCATATACCAGGGGGTCAGCGGGGGAAGGGGAGCGCAGCTGTCCTATATACTCACCCCTCCGCCGGCGTGGTCTCTGCAGACCCCTGCTCTTCTCCCACGGTCCCGGCGCCTGTGTTCTGCCCTCAGTGGTACCGCTCCTTAAAGTCATGAATATGTAAATATTCATGACTTTAAGGAGCGGTAACACTTGACCGCTGAACACTGGCGCCAGGACTGTGGGAGAAGAGCAGGGCAGAGACGCGCCGGCGGAAGGGTGAGTATAAGCAATATTTACCTGTCCCGTTCCACCGCTGCTCGCTGCTGTGTCCTCTGGTCCTCTTGCTGCGATGTTCAGGCAGAGGGCGCGATGACGTAGTTACTGCGCGCCGCGCCCTCTGCCTGATCATTGACTGCTGGAGGACCCGGAAGATAGCGGCGAGCAGCAGTGGACCCGGTGGCAGGTAAATGTCTCAGGTGCCGGGCCCTGAGCGAGCGTTGACACCGGCACCTGTCCCCCATATCGCGCCGGTGTCCCCGCCTGCTCAGGACACCGGCACCTGGCCCCCAGCGACAAGAGGTGAGTATGTTTTTTTTTTTTCGGTTGCAGCAGCACCGGCAGCGTATGTGGCCTATACTATGGGGCATCTATGGGGGCATAATCTATGGAGCATCTATAGGGGCATAATCTATGGGGGCACAATCTATGGAGCATCTATGGGGGAATAATCTATGGGGGCACAATCTATGGAGCATCTATGAGGGCACAATCTATGGAGCATCTATGGGGGCACAATCTATGGATCATACATGGGGCACAATCTATGGAGCATCTATGGGGGCATAATCTATGGGGCATCTATGGGGGCACAA
Organism: Oophaga sylvatica; assembly: GCA_033576555.1. NCBI lineage: Eukaryota > Metazoa > Chordata > Amphibia > Anura > Dendrobatidae > Oophaga > Oophaga sylvatica. The sequence goes on along the minus strand of JARQOD010000004.1, from coordinate 441,806,471 downwards.
TCTATGGAGCATCTATGGGGGCACAATCTATGGAGCATCTATGGGGGCACAATCTATGGATCATCTATGGGGGCACAATCTATGGAGCATCTATGGGGGCACAATCTATGGAGCATCTATGGGGCATAATCTATGGATCATCTATGGGGGCACAATCTATGGATCATCTATGGGGGCACAATCTATGGAGCATCTATGGTGGCACAATCTATGGAGCATCTATGGGGCATAATCTATGGATCATCTATGGGGGCACAATCTATGGATCATCTATGGGGGCACAATCTATGGAGCATCTATGTGGGCACAATCTATGGAGCATCTATGGGGGCACAATCTATGGAGCATCTATGGGGGCATAATACATGGGCAGCATATAGGGCATAATCTCATTTTCCACCCTAGGCTTATACTCGAGTCAGTAAGTTTTCCCAGTTTTTTGTGGCAAAATTAGGGGGTCGGCTTATACTCGGGTCGGCTTGTACTCGAGTATATACAGTATTCAAAGTTTTGTATGTGAAAAAGGAATTTCCATGTTAACATTGATGCTAAATTGCTTGGATATGCGACTATATCACTTTTTGAAATGTGTGGGAATCTGATGATCATGATAATGAATAAACTGCAGCGCTAATTTAGTCCCCTCTACTGTTCTTTCCTGGTCAGTGGAACCGCAGCCCACCTACTGTGCAGGGAACTGTAGCACAGCTTTATTCAAGTGAATTGAGTCTGGAGTGGCGCTGTGAGGGTAAAAAATTAAAAAACAAGTCCTAGCGATATCCCATCATAATTGAAATAGCCTTTCACTTCTTGCTTTAGGCAACACAGAAATACATGAGTCATCTTAAAGCACGGCTCCAGAATATTTTTTTCCATCACTGGAGTGGTGCTATGAATCTAAGTTCCTTGAACCCAGTCAGGGGTGCTTTAAAAAGTGCATGGTTACTGCAGTTCGAGCCCAGTGTGACTTTATAGAAAAAAAAAAGTTGAATTCAACCTTGTAATTAGAATATGTTTCTTTATAACGATTGCAAAGACATGACAACATTGAAGTTCTATGCAACATTTAGTCTTTTAGCCACATCTTATTGAGGGTCTTGACATTATTAAACAAGGAGTGATCATGAGGTCCTGACCAGTACACAGGATAACCTCATAGCATTGTTTTTCAAGGCATACATCGGAGTGTCGACATCTGTATCATTAGTTACACTTTTTATACCATTACATTCATTCAGATGGATTAATGGAGAACTCACAGGCTTTGGATTCCAGTGTAAAGTTCCATGTCCAGTACATTCAAAATCTGTAAATCCTCCCAGTTTTCTATGTGTCTGTAACAAAAAGAAGCATTGCAGTTAGTCATCATCAAAACGTGACTTCCTTATTGTACCGCAATCTTTAAAAGGTGGTGAGTAACATTTATAAGTGGGCGGTGAATGTGAAAGGATTATTGTTTCTTACAGGAAAGTTTAAAGCAGTGATTTTATCATAACATATTCAATGTATGTGTTCTATGATGAAACTTTTTACTTTTCTTTTAGAAATTCATGTGGAAAACATGGTGTAGTTATTTGTTTTCACTAATGTCAATGTTGAATTTATCATTTTTTAAAAACCTTTAAGTTGCTTCTTAGTGACACACTTCTGATAATGAATAGTGATGAGCGAGCATGCTTTTTGCTCGGGTTTTCCTGAGCATGCTTGGGTGGTCTCCGAGTATTTGGAAGTGCTCGGAGATTTAGTTTATGTCGCCACAGCTGCATGATTTGTGACTGCTAGACAGCCTGAATACATGTGGGGATTCCCTAACAAAGAGGCAGTCCCCACATGTATTCAGGCTGTCTAGTAGCCTCAAATCATGCAGCTGCGGCAACATAAACTAAATCTCCAAGCACTTCCAAATGCTAGGAAACCACCCGATCGTGCTCAGGAAAACCCGAGCAATGAGCATACTCGCTCATCACTAATGAAACTAACAATAAAACACTGATAACATTTCATGTTCACATTAAAAACCTGTAGCTTCAAAGAGGCTTTCTAGATTTCTAAAACAAATAGCCTATACTTAGAATAGATCATCAATAGAGATGAGCGAACCTGAACTGTAATGTTCGGGGTTCGTACTGGACACCTAATATCCGATGCTGAACCACGAAAACGGACTTTTCAAGGAAGTCGGTGAGGATAGAGAGAGAGGAAAGAGAGAATAATTTTCCAGCACCAAAGTTCATGTTCCCATTGATTTCAATGGGGTTCAGGTTCAGGTTCAAGTTCGGATATAGGTCTGCTACCCTAACCTAACTGTGGACTGAATTTCTGTCAAAACCAACGAACTCAAAAATCCATGGGTCCGCTAATTCCTAATCATCAATATTAAAGGAAACCTGTCACACTCAGAAAAGCAATTTACCTACAGATATAGTGTTATTATGCAAGTAATTAATGTTTAAATCCTGTGTAGTCAGCTTACTGGTGGAAAAACTACAGGGAGAAAGCTAAGTAACATTCTCCCTGCAGCTTCTCGCTTCTAGTCACCGGGGAGATGCAGGGAGCTGTAACAGTCGCTGCTCAATATACAGTGCACACTCTGTAATCATCCACTGGCACACTGACTGACAGCCATCTCTGCTTCATATGTCTGCAAGGCAGGCTGTCAATCAAAGTACCAGGAGGTGTTCACAGACGTGCTTATTGTATAGTGATTGGTGACTGAAGCAAGTGGCTGCAGCTAATATTTTCATTTTCGTCAGTAAGCTGACCACACAGGATTTAAATGCTTTTTATCTGCAGATTAACTCTATTTCTGCAGGTAAATAGAATTTTTGCATATGACAGATTTCCTTGGTGGGTGTCCAATTCTTGGCAAGCCCACCAAAAAACTGTTTAAAGGATCCATAGTGTTAACTTGGATATGACCAAGATTTTACACCCAACAAAACTGGTAAAAAATTAAGCACTGAGTAATGTAACCAAAGAAGAGACAATGAAGCCATAGCTGAGAAAGGAAGGGAGGAGGATCATCTGAGGGACTGGAAAGCCAGGTTATAGCTAATTTGGTTACCAATGACAGATGTAAGTAGGAGTATAGAGGTAGGAGTAGATGGTTTACTTACACATATTGTAATTAGTTCATTATATATCATTTTAACCCCTTTCTGACATTGAGTGTAATAGTTTGCCCAAGTCGGACTCCCTCCCTTTGATGTGGTCTCTGGCGGTGAGCCCACATCTTTCCTGGGACATGTCAGCTGTTTTTAACAGCTGACATGTGCCCGCTATAGCCGCGGGTGGAATAACGATCCACCCATGGCTATTAATCAGTTAAATGCCACTGTCAACCTCTCAATATGCTCACCGGTGACCCGCGTCATGTGATCACGGGTCACCGATGTGTTGGTATGACAACCGGAGGTCTACTAGAGATCTCTACGGTTTTTAGTGCCGGCTTGCTGTGACCACCACCCAGTGGTCGGCGCTCATAGCAAGTGAGTAATTTTACTACATAGAGGCCATCTGATCAAAAATAAAAAAAATTATAAAAGTTCAAATCACCCCCCTTTCACCTCATTCAAAATAAAATAAAAATCAAATCAAATATAAACATATTTAATATCGCTGCGTTCAGAATCACCCAATTTATCAATATAAAAAAGGATTAATGTGATCGTTAAACGGCATAGCGAGATAAAAAGTCAAAACGCCAGAATTAAGCTTTTTTGAACATTGAATTAAAATGCAATAAAGGCGATCAAAAGGTCGTATCTGCTCCAAAATTGTATCATTAAAAAAGTCAGCTCAGTGAGTAAAAAATAAGCCCTCACCCAACCCGAGATCATGAAAAATGGAGATACTACAGGTATCGGAAAATGGTGCAATATTTTTTTTTCAACAAAGTTTGGAATTGTTTTCACCACTTAGATTAAAAAAGAACCTAGGTATGTTTGGTGTCTATGAACTTGTAATGCCCTGGAGAATCATATTGGCAGGTCAGTTTTAGCATTTAGTTAGCCTAGTAAAAAAGCCAAACAAAAAACCAAGCGTGGGATTGTTCTTTTTTTGCAATTTCACCACACCTGGAATATTTTTCCCATTTTCTAGTACACGACATGTTAAAACCAATGGTGTCGTTCAAAAGTACAGCTCATCACGCAAAAATCACGCCCTCAAATGGCCATATTGATAGAAAAATAAAAACGTTATGGCTCTGGTTAAGAAGTGGAGTTAAAATCGAAAACGCAACACCAAAAAAAGCTCCGGGTGTTAAGGGGTTAATTAAATTCAATAGCAATTCAAAAAATTCAATCCAACCAGACACCTCTATGGTCCATTTAAAAATTACTGATTCTTCTTTGATGCAGGAAAAAAATATAATATCTTAACTGTTGGTAAGACCACTTTTAATACAAGTCACCGCAGGGAGAATGTAGAACATATGTGTCTGCACAGCGTTGTTGGGAATATGATCCCGTGTGATTTACTTGTCTTCCATTTACATATTCATCACATAATAAAGAATATTCTGTAATGATAGAGGCCTTTTTCTGAATACTGCATACATCTAAGCGCGTACATTTCCAGAGTGTTTGTCCTTGTCTCATCACCCACCCATCTGCATGAACATCTTCCCGTAACCAAACAATTCCTTATGTGCTGACATCCCAGTCTGCTGCCTAGCTTGGGGGTTATGATGCTCCTCGCACATGTTGATGAGCTTTGCGAGAGCAAGCACTGATGTTTTTAAGTTTGTCATTTTTTTTCTTTTTTCTTGCTACCACCCACGCAATAGCTGCTTCTTTTATGTAAATATGTGTATTATAGAGCATGTTGGTATTTCTGATTGCATAAATGATTTCATAAGAAGTCAAACCAATGTCTAGGTTAAAAGGCTGCTCAGTAATTAGATCTGCCTCTCTCAAACTGAAAAATTACCTGTTATTATATAGCAAATATTTACATTTTACTTCTCCATCAAGCTGTTAACATTTCTATTCAGAAATGTCTTAGCTGTATCTATTGCTGAGAAAACTGTTTAACAACATCCCTGACCACCAAAGTTGCTCCACCAGTCATGGTCGCCCAGACATCTACATCTCCTTCCAGATAGAGGTGTAACATGAAGCTTTTTGACCCCAATGTATCCACCTTCAAACTCTTGCTTATAATACTTATTCTTTTAAGTCCAGTGGGTCCAGGGTCACTAACTTAATTTTTCACTTTTTTGTGGAGAGCTTAAACATTCATAAAATCATAGACAGCCAACATTTTTTTGCTGGCACATTGGAGAACATTAATAAATCATTGAGATTGTAAGTGATATATGTCTACAGTCATGGCCAAAAGTTTTGAGAATGACACAAATATTAATTTTTACAAAGTCTACTGCTTCACTTTTTCTAATTGGCAATTTGCATATACTCCAGAATGTTATAAAGAGTGATCAGCTTAACAGCAATTACTTGCAAAGTCAATATTTGGCTAGAAAATTAACTTTATCCCCCAAAACACATTTCAACATCATTGAAGCCCTGCCTTAAAAGGACCAGCTAACCTTTTCAGTGATTGCTCCATTAACACAGGTGTGGGTGTTGATAAGGACATGGCTGGAGATCAATCTGTCATGATTAAGTAAGAATGACACCACTTGACACTTTAAAAGGAGGCTGGTGCTTGGCATCATTGTTTCTCTTCTGTTAACCATGGTTATCTCTAAAGAAACACGTGCAGTCATCATTGCAATGCACAAAAATGGCCTAACAGGGAAGAGTATCGCAGCTAGAAAGATTGCACTTCAGTCAACAATCTATCTCATCATCAAGAACTTCAAGGAGAGAGGTTCCATTGTTGCCAAAAAGGCTTCAGGGCGCCCAAGAAAGACCAGCAAGCACCAAGACCGTCTCTTAAAAGTGTTTCAGCTGCGGGATCGGGCTACCAGCAGTGCAGAGCTTGCTCAGGAATGGCAGCAGGCAGGTGTGAGTGCATCTGCATGCACTGTGAGGCGGAGACTCTTGGAGCAAGGCCTGGTCTCAAGGAGGGCAGCAAAGAAGCCACTTCTTTCCAGAAAAAACATCATGGACAGACTGATATTCTGCAAAAGGTACAGGCAGTGGACTGCTGAGGACTGGGGTAAAGTTATTTTCTCTGATGAATCCCCTTTTCGATTGTTTGGGACATCAGGAAAACGCCTCATTCGGAGAAGACAAGGTGAGCGCTACCACCAGTCTTGTCTCATGCCAACTGTTAAGCATCCTGAAACCATTCATGTGTGGGGTTGCTTCTCAGCCAAGGGAATCGTCTCTCTCACAGTCTTGCCTAAAAACACAGCCATGAATAAAGAATGGTACCAGAATGTCCTCCAAGAGCAACTTCTCCCAACCCTCCAAGAGCAGTTTGGCGATCAACAATGCCTTTTCCAGCATGATGGAGCACCTTGCCATAAAGCAAAGGTGATAACTAAATGGCTCAGGGAACAAAACATAGAGATTTTGGGTCCATGGCCTGGAAACTCCCCAGATCTTAATCCCATTGAGAACTTGTGGTCAATCATCAAGAGACGGGTGGACAAACAAAAACCTAAAAATTCTGACAAAATGAAAGCATTGATTGTGCAAGAATGGACTGCTATCAGTCAGGATTTGGTCCAGAATTAGATTTAGAGCATGCCAGGGAGAATTGCAGAGGTCCTGAAGAAGAAGGGTCAACACTGCAAATATTGACTTGCTGCATTAACTCATTCTAACTGTCAATATAAGCTTTTGTTACTCATATGTTTGCAATTATTATATTTCTTTCTGTGATAAAAACATCTGTCAAACACACATAAAAACCAGAGGGCAGCAGATCATGTGAAAATATAATATTTGTGTCATTCTCAAAACTTTTGGCCATGACTGTATAGCCCATAATTCTGGTATGAAGGCATCAGCAGCATTCACTGTGATCTGATAAATGGTGATAATTACATTGATAATAATCTGTACAGGTTTCTTCATTTTCAATTTTTTTTTTAATGAAGAGTGAAAAAAGTGCCCAATTTTTACAGACTGTCCAGGAAGTTTTGGATGGTTGCAGCCCTGTTTTGGCTCCTTTTGGATCTGGTGTAACAGCTATCTCTGCACCCTCTAAAGCCATGACCCTGCATACAGGAGATGTAAAAGTGACCATATTTGTCTCACTGATTTTACAGAAAAATACAAGGAATGGCTCTATAGAATTTTAGACCTCTAAGTCCTCTCTCATCCCACTCTTGGTTGACTTCAGAGGAGAAGTGGAATTACTTGCGCAGCTTTCTCCGTTAACATCTGTGGGAGCTTAAAAAATAGCCAAGCAAGTGTGCTACCTATGGATATCCAATAATCTAGAATATAGTACTCTAATGATCTAGATTTGTAGACCAATTTAACATTTACTGTTAAAGGGGCTACCTGGGACTTTGATTCTGATGGCTAATTTTTATACTAATGGCTAATTTTTAAGTTAGACCATCAATATCACCCCATTATCAGCTGCTTGAAGGGTCATCAGCACTCCAGCAAATGACACTTTCATTGGTTACCAGGCACACTGCTGTATTAGGGCACTCACTACCACTAAAAAATGTAGGAACGAACACTATACTGGTAGGGGTGGTGGAATTTTCCAATATTCTGAAATTGCTGGTGGATACTAAGGATAGACCATCAATATCATATTCCCATCAACTGCCTTTCATTAAGAAGTATTGCACAATATTTTTATAGACCATGTTTGCGCCATTTTGTTTCAAAAAGGCATACAATGCATGCCAATTTTACAAGTTCAAATTAAAGGAGCAAACATTTAGTGTGAAGGTAGTCAAGGGCCCCTATACACATTAGACTAATATCGGCAAAGCCCACCAGTCTAGGCAGGAACATCTAACAGTCTAATGTGTATGGTGCCTCCTGACTCTCTCCCAATAGATGATGTTTGGGAAATAATGGTTGGACTTGGACAGTTTGAGTTTTAACGCCTAACCTTATTGTTCTTCAGGAGATAAACCAACAAAGCCATCTTTCTCTACCCTCCCTTTTGAAAACCGATGAACATTCGGTGAAGAAGTATGTTTATTTGCATGGGGGTAATCAAGAGTGACTCTCATTTAGCCGACAGCTGTCTATTGTGTTGGGGGGTCTTAAGTTTGTTGAACGTAGGAATGCTTTGTCAGTTTACAAAATTGCTGCCTGTGTCGGGTATGGATAATGTTTAATGTGATCTAGATTTATATATTAAAGCCATTCACACTATTACATGCAGCTCATGTACACAGTTTCACTCATGGAGATGTGCATGTGCAACAGTAGCCATGCTGGGAAGAAATTATGATGTTCAGCGCATACATTAATTATAGAATATGACAGAAAATCTCTAGAAGGATGTGATAAATTACTGTGTGCTGCAAATCTATAAATCTGCTGAAAGATGTCATGACAAAATAACTACATTGAAACCTACATCTCAAATTGTAAACAGACCATCCACTGAAGTGTTAAATATTGTGGTGTGCGTCTTTTGCTGAGGGCCGGAAAAAATTAATGAGCGTTACTCCTACAAGCCTGTAAAAGATATATTCACGTAATGAATATATATATATATGAACCCCATAATCTCCTGTCTGGCTGAAACCAGGCATTTTCTTACATAACAAATTTATCAGAAGGGTGATGGATATAGCATGGGGTTATTCAATCTAGAATAGATAGAAGGTGTGGAAGTAGATTACTTTCTATTACTGAGTGTATACATATGATGATGAGTAGTATGATTGACAGCTTAAATTGCAGTCCTGTTTATTGCTAACAAGCTTTTCTACTTTTGGAAAAAAATAAGTCTTTGAGTTGTGATCTTTGTCCTAGCAGTGAAAATGTCTGCTTAGCCTTTGCTCAGCTAATAGGGGTTTATTTTGCAATTTCAAAATGCTGTCATCATTATACTTTATTCCCCGGGTCCTGAAGAACTAACCTGTCAAATATGCAGCAGTGCAGGGGATACCCATTATTACTACTATAGCCATATATTACTAGTAGAATAATAGAATCATAGAATGGTAGAGTTGGAAGGGACCTCCTGGGTCATCTGGTCCAACCCCTGCTCAAAGCAGGATTCACTAAATCATCCCAGACAGATGTCTGTCCAGCCTCTGTTTGAAGACTTCCATTGAAGGAGAACTCACCACCTCTCATGGCAGCCTGTTCCACTCATTGATCACTCTAACTGTCAAAAAGTTTTTTCTAATATCTAATCTGTATCTCCTCCCATTCAGTTTCATCCAATTGCTTCTAGTCTTTCCTTACAGAGAACAGAGAGTAGGAAACCTAAAAATGTGAACCATGGGCCAATCATAGTGAGTAGGACAGTACCAAACCTATCTCACATTATACAACACAAAATAGATACCATACACAATATCATAATAAAATAGTAAGGTAATTTTATTACATATATAAAAGGTTCTGTGAAACAAAAACATATGAGGGTAGGAAAAACTCAGACAAAAAAACAGAAAGCCAGAGGTCAGATTATATAAAACACATTGTCATGGGGTTACCAAAACAGAGAGAAGCCAGAAGACCGCAGTGTCTGATTTCTCCTACTCCTGCACTGATTAGAAGAATATCACCTTCTTGTTAAATGGTGTAAATTTATTTTAGCAGTGCAGGGGTTAATCTGCTCAGTTGAGAGCTCCTGGAGCGTTAAGGCTCTCAGCTGTGCACTTTTAGCCACTCCCATCTGTTTTGTGAATTTATTTGTGACTGTTACTAGATTTTGAGTATGTGAAAATTCCCTTTCTTTTCCTACTTTGGTTTAACCCCATCCTCCTCTCCCCAGTGTTTACCTCTGTTGTTTGTCTTATTTGTATTTTCCTTTATCCCTGTTCATATTACCGTGTTTGTCTGGTTGGTGTATTACGGTACACTACTACACCCCTCTTCCCTTGGTGGGGGAAGGGTACAGACTGAGGGCGGTGGTACGTGGCCCCGACATATTCAACATCGAAAGTAATCCCGGGATCAGGGTGAGCTAGGGCACCCCTAGCATTAGGAACAGAGAAGGAGCCCCTGGTCCCGGGACACCCAACAACAGAGTCATGACACACTTTATATATGATACAAAAATGTTAAAGTACTACATTGGTCAGCTATAACAGCCCAAATAATGTCCAAATGCATAGTGCATAAAATAAAAATAACAACAAAGTACAAAATAACAAGTGTGAAATGCATAAACCATTAAATATAAAGTACCGACCCAAAAGGCATTTTGCATCCTAACATTTGTTTTGCTTGTGTTTCTTCTTCTTCTTCTTCTTCTTCTTTTTCTTCTTCTTCTTCTTTCTTCTTCTTTTCTTCTTCTTCTTCTTCTTCTTCTTCTTCTTCTTCTTCTTCTTCTTCTTCTTCTTCTTCTTCTTCTTCTTCTTCTCCACATCAATGTTATTATTCATATATGATCATGATGGTGATAATATTATAATCATTGTTATTATTATGTTATCATTATAATGGAATTATTATTAATATTACTAGAATTATTATCATTGTTATTATATTATCATTATAATTGAATTTTTATTAATATTACTATTATTATTATCATTATTATTATATAATCATAATGGAATCATTATAATTTGTATTGTTATTTTTATTATTATGTGGTACATGACATCTGTTTTTTGGTGTAGGAGATAATCAGGTATCTATACATTACTATCCACCTACTTAGGCAGATGGAATATTCAAGAAAAAAAATCCCTTGTGACAATGATTATTTAGTCTGCTTTTCAAGCAAACACAACATTTTTTTCAATTGGAATCATCTGGATATAATGCTCCTGTATCTATAATTTGTCCTATACTGGCTGTAGTGCCCCTAGTGTTACTGTATTTTGTTTTCAGAATTTCCACTAAATATGTTGGTAGTTATACTTTCTCAATGGATCTGTCATTCCACTGCCAAGCAATAAGAATCAGTGCACTAGAAGCAGCTTTTACTCAATAGGGAGTGAAATATCAACTATGTAACAGCAAAATCCAAACACTTCAAACACAATCAATTTCAATATATCTTATCAGAGAAATTTGCTACTTTCTCCTCTCGGAATGATCTTTTATTTTTAAAATTCTGAATTTATATGTAAAATCTTTATTAAGTAAAGACTAGTGTTGAGCGATACTGCTCGATATCTAAAAATATCGTATCGAAATGGTATCGCCGATATCACTAAATATCGTCGATATCCGATTCCGATACCGGAAGTCCAATGTAAGTCTATGGGAACAAAAAATCGCAACAAAAAAAAAGCTTTATTTCCTTGTAAACACTAAATATACACACATAGAATACATATATATATATATATATATATATATATATATATATACATGTCATTGTGACATATATATACATATATGTATAGTTTATACACTTCTACATAGTAAAATATCCTCTGATTCAATTGCCGGGTAAAGCCGGCTTCTGTGAAAAGACAGAAGCACCCGACATGAAATGACACTTGGTGTACATAGGGTTAACCATGTCTTTTCATGTCGTTTGCAATCTGATTTGCACAAACAATTACATCAGTCTATGTGTGCAAAATTTCACACCTGTAGGGGTTAATTAAAGGTGTAAATTCGTTGTAAAAAAAACGGACTTTTTTGCTACGAATTTACACCTTTAATTAACCCCTACAGGTGTGAAATTTTGCACACATAGACTGATGTAATTGTTTGTGCAAATCAGATAGCAAAGGACATGAAAAGACATGGTTAACCCTATGTACACCAAGTGTCATTTCATGTCGGGTTCTGCATTTTCACAAAAGCCTGCAATTGAATTAGCGGCTATTATACTATGTAGAAGTGTATGAACTATAAATATAAATATATATATATGTGTCACAAATTCAATGACATGTATATATATATATATATATATATGAGGTGTAAAATTGTTTAAAAAAAATGCGTGGGCTCCCGCCCTATTTTCGCAACCAGACAGACAAAGCCAGCGAATGGGGGCAGATAATAATAGCCCAGAGAGGTTTTTGGCCCCCCCTGGCTACTAACATCTGCCCCCAGACACCCCAGAAAAGACAAATCTATAATTAGATTCGCCCTTTCTGGCACTTTGCCCGTCTATTCCCATTGCCCTGTAGCGGTGGCGAATGGGTTAATAAGGGGTTAAAATGACCTTGCAATTGAAAGGTCACTTTAAGCCAGGTTAATAATTGAGAGCTGTCAATTAGACAACTATCAATTATTAATCCTATTGTATGAAAGAAAAATCAAACACACACACTTTAATAAAAAAGAAGTTTAATGAAATAATCACACAGTTTTTGACCATATTTTATTTACCTGCTAAAACCATTTCCTGTAATAAAAATAAAATAATAAAGCAAAATTATTCTTACCTATCCCATGCACACTCTGGT
>JARQOD010000004.1:441652622-441793917 GCA_033576555.1 Oophaga sylvatica | reverse complement strand
TTGCTTTGCCATATGCCTTCATCGAGATGTGAGCGCTAGATATGAGCAAGTTAAAATATACTATAGTTATACTCCTGCATGATTTACCTAGACAACCCACAAAACAAAGGGTCACACTGAAACGATTTCATTATATGATTTATTTTCTGCTTTCAAGAATCCTATTTTACTCATGTTCTTAGTACCAAAACCCTAGATAGTAAACATATTTTCCAAAATATCTCACTTCCTGGCATTTTGGTTTCCTAGGTTTATAAAAAGAGACATAGATGGTGGGTGCAGTAAAATGCACACTGGTATCAAGCAACAGGAGTGTTGGGTTGCTATGATGTTGCGTCCATGACAGTGGCATAGACATGCTAAAAAAGAAACATTAATATGACCATCTGTATATATATTGGATAGAGGATAATTTCCCAATTGCTGGTGTCTGACTGCTGAGATACCCACCAATCCTGAGAACCAGTGCTCTTTTTAGCCTTGCGAGAAAGAAGGGGAGGTCATTCATGCACTCAGCTGCTTCATTTATTCTCAATGTGACTGCTGGAGTGAGCCAAGCACGGCACTCTATTGGTCTTCAGCACTCCCATAACAATGAATGAAGCAACAGTGCGCATGATCAATCACTGCTTCCTTCCCACAAGGCTCTTTAGAGGCAAAATTATAGAGACCAATATGTTTCCAAGCAGTCAAATATCCACCAAAATGGAAGTTATTCTCTACCCTACAGATGGCAGATAACTTCCAATCTTGAGAATAAGCCTTTAAAATGAACCTGTCAGGTCCCCCATGACTTCCAACAATGCAACATTCACCTATGTATGAGCAAATTCCCTGGCTACCCATCCCTGTATAACGTTATTGAGTAAAAACAAGGTATATAAAAAAAACACATTTATAATGTCCCTGTTTGCTATACTAATGAAGGCTTTGACTAATCGATGGGGTGCTGGTTTCCCCAGACTAGTCAGCAGTCTTTCCATGTTATCACACCCCTGTGTGTGTGATAACATAATTTGTATGAGCAACATCATCGTTGCTCATGCAAATTGAGCGCATGCACTCCGCTCATTCTGGCAGTGTCACTGCGCCTCTGAAGACAGTTGCATGCTTCCTGGCTTTAGTGGCTTGAAATGTGCATGACCAGAAGCCAGCTTCTAAACTTCCGGTCATGCACAGTGATGCCGCTTGTGCAAATTATGTTATTATGCTCACAGGGGCGTGATAACATGGAAAGATGGAAAGAGAGCTGACAAGTTGGGCGCAACTAACGCCCTCATTAGCATATCAAGCAGAGACATTATAAATGCTTTTTTTTATACCTTGTTTTATCTCAATAACGTTATACAGGACTGGATAGCCGGTAAGATACTCATACATAGGTGAATCCTGCTGGTTTGGAGGGCATTGGGAACCTGACATATTCCCTTTAACCCCTTTCTACCATATGACGTATTATCCCGTCCATGTGACCTGGGCCTTAATTCCCAGGGACGGGATAGTACGTCAAATGCTATTAGATGCGATTGGACACGCTCATGGGGTGAGCGCAGCCGATCACGGCCGGGTGTCAGCAGATTCTCACAGCTGACACCTGGCACTAAGTGCTAGGAGTGGTCACGGACCACTCCTGGCACTTTAACCCCCGGCACACTGCGATCAAGGATGATCGCAGGGTTCCAGCGGCTGCAGAGGGGCTGGCAGCCCCTCTGCTTTTGAATCGGAGACCCCACAGCATGCCGCGGGGTCCCTATCGTTCACACGGAGACCCGATATCGTCACAACGACATCCGGGTCTCCAAAGCAAAGAGACTTTCTGACATGCGCAGTGCATGTCAGAAAGTCTCAGGTTAGTGTACAGAGAAGCTGCAGCACTGCCAGCTTCTATATCATGCAGATGCTGCTTCATCTGCATGCTATAGAAGTGATCAGCCTGCAGAAAATGATTGTCCCATAGTGGGACAAAGTGTAAAACTAAGAATTAAAAAAAAAATGTTTTAAATAATTGTAAAAATATTTAAAAAATAATAAAACAATAATTAAAAAATCATTATTATATCAATAAATAAATATTTTAGTGAAAAAAATCTAAATAATAAAAGTGCACATATTTAGTATCTCCGTGTCCGTAACGACCGGATCTATAAAACTTTCCCACTATTTAACCCCATTAGTGAACACCATAAAAAAAGGCAAAAAAAGCAATGCTTTATCATCATACCGCCGAACAAAAAGTGGAATAACACGCGATCAAAAAGACGAATATAAATAAACATGGTATCACTGAAAAAGTCATCATGTCCCACAAAAAACAAGCCCCCATACAGCATCATCAGTGAAAAAATAAAAAAGTTATGGCTCTCAGAATAAAGTGATGCAAAAATAATTATTTTTTTATATAAAATAGTTTAACCCCTTCACCCCCAAGGGTGGTTTGCACGTTAATGACCGGGACAATTTTTACAATTCTGACCACTGTCTCTTTATGAGGTTATAACTCCGGAACGCTTCAACGGATCTTCGCGATTCTGAGATTGTTTTCTCGTGACATATTGTACTTCATGTTAGTGGTAAAATTTCTTCCATATAACTTGTGTTTATTTTTGAAAAATACGCAAATATGGCGAAAATTTTGAAAATTTAGCAATTTTCAAACTTTGAATTTTTATTCCCTTAAAACAGAGAAATATGTAACACAAAATAGTTAAGAAATAACATTTCTCACATGTCTACTTTACATCAGCACAATTTTGGAATCAAAATTTTTTTTTGTTAGGAAGTTATAAGGGTTAAAAGTTGACCAGCGATTTCTCATTTTTACAACAAAATTTACAAAGCCATTTTTTTTAGGGACCACCTCACATTTGAAGTCACTTTGAGGGGTCTACATGACAGAAAATACCCAAAAGTGACACCATTCTAAAAACTGCACCCCTCAAGGTACTCAAAACCACATTCAAGAAGTTTATTAACCCTTCAGGTGCTTCACAGGAACTAAAGCAACGTGGAAGGAAAAAATGAATATTTAACTTTTTAGCCACAAAAATGATCTTTTACAAACTTTTTTTTATTTTCACAAGGGTAAAAGGAGAAAATGGACAGATAAGGTTGTTATGCAATTTCTCCTGAGTACGCCAATACCCCATATGTGGGGGAAAACCACTGTTTGGGCACACGGCAGAGCTCGTAAGGGAAGGAGCGCCGTTTGACTTTTTCAAACTAAAATTGGCTGGAGTTGAGATTGGACGCCATGTCGCGCTTGGAGAACCTCTGATGCGCCTAAACAGTGGAAACCCCCCACAAGTGACACCATTTTGGAAACTAGACCCCCTAAGGTACTTATCTAGATCTGTTGTGAGCACTTTGAACCCCCAAGTGTTTCACAAAAGTTTATAATGCCTGGGTGTGAAAAAAAAAAAAAAAAAATTCCACAAAAATGATTTTTAGTCCTAAATTTTTGAATTTTCCCAAGGAAATTGGACCCCAAAAGTTGTTGTCCAATTTGTCCTGAGTACGCTGATACCCCATATGTGGGGGTGGAAAACTGTTTGGGCGCACGGCAGGGCTTGGAAAGGAAGTAGTAACGTTTTGGAATGCAGACGTTGATGGGGGTCATGTTCCGTTTGCAGTGCCCCAGATGAGCCTAAACAGTGGAAATCCCCCACAAGTGACCCCATTTTGGAAACTAGACCCCTAAGGAACTTATCTAGATCTTTGGTGAGCACTTTGAACCCCCAAGTGCTTCACACAAGTTTATAATGCCCGGGCATGAAAATAAAAAATCCTATTTTTTCCCACAAAAATTATCTTTTAGTCACTAATTTTTTATTTTCCCAAGGGTATCAGGAGAAATTGGACCACATAAGTTGTTGTCCAATTTGTCCTGAGTACGCTGATGCCCCATATGTGGGGGGGAACCACTGTTTGGGCGCACGGCAGAGCTCGGAAGGGAAGGAGCACCATTTGACTTTTTCCAACCAAAATTGGCTGGAATTGAGATTGGATGCCATGTTGCATTTGGAGAGCCCCTGATGTGCCTAAACAGTGGAAACCCCCCACAAATGACCCCATTTGGGAAACTAGACCCCCTAAGGAACTTATCTAGATCTTTGGTGAGCAATTTGAACCCTCAAGTGCTTCACACAAGTTTATAACGTAGAGCCGTAAAATTTAAAAATCATATTTTTTCCACAAAAATGATCTTTTCACCCCAATTTTTATTTTTCCAAGGGTAACAAGACTCCAAAAGTTATTGTGCAATTTGTCCTGAGTACACTGATACCCCATATGTGGGGGTATACCACTGTTTGGGTGCATGGCAGAGTTTGGAAGGGAAGGAGCGCCATCTCACTTTTTCAACGCAGAATTGGCTGGACGCCATGTCGTGTTTGGAGAGCTCCTGATCTGCCTAAACAGTGGAAACCCCCCACAAATGACACCATTTTGGAAACTAGACCCCTCAAGGAACTTATCTAGATGTGTGGTGAGAACTTTGAACCCCCAGGTGTTTCACTAAAGTTTATAACGTACAGCCTTAAAAATAAAAATCCTTTTTTTTTTTTACAAAAATGATTTTTTCGCCCCCAATATTTTATTTTCACAAGGGTAACAGAAGAAATTGGAACCCAAAAGTTGTTGTCCAATTTGTCCTGAGTACGCTGATACCCAATATGTAGGAGAAAACTACTGTATGGGTGCACGTCAGGGCTCGGAAGGGAAGTAGTGACGTTTTGGATTGCAGACTTTGATGGAATGGTCTGGGGGCGTCATGTCGCATTTGGAGAGCCCCTGATACGCCTAAACAGTGGAAACCCCCCACAAGTGACCCCATTTTGGAAAACAGACCCCACAAGGAACTTATCTAGATGTGTGGTGAGCACTTTGAACCCCGAAGTGCTTCACAGAAGTTTATAACGCACAGCCGTAAAAATAAAAAATCCTTTTTTTTTTTACAAAAATGATTTTTTCGCCCCCAATATTTTATTTTCACAAGGGTAACAGGAGAAATTGGACCCCAAAAGTTGTTGTCCAATTTGTCCTGAGTACGCTGATACCCAATATGTGGGAGAAAACTACTGTATGGGCGCATGTCAGGGCTCGGAAAGGGAAGTAGTGACGTTTTGGATTGCAGACTTTGATGGAATGGTCTGGGGGCGTCATGTCGCATTTGGAGAGCCCCTGATGCGCCTAAACAGTGGAAACCCCCACAAGTGACCCCATTTTGGAAAATAGACCTCACAAGGAACTTACCTAGATGTGTGGTGAGCACTTTGAACCCCGAAGTGCTTCACAGAAGTTTATAACGCACAGCCGTAAAAATAAAAAATCCTTTTTTTTTTTACAAAAATGATTTTTTCGCCCCAATATTTTATTTTCACAAGGGCAACAGGAGAAATTGGACCCCAAAAGTTGTTGTCCAATTTGTCCTGAGTACGCTGATACCCAATATGTGGGAGAAAACTACTGTATGGGCGCATGTCAGGGCTCGGAAAGGGAAGTAGTGACGTTTTGGATTGCAGACTTTGATGGAATGGTCTGGGGGCGTCATGTCGCATTTGGAGAGCCCCTGATGCGCCTAAACAGTGGAAACCCCCCACAAGTGACCCCATTTTGGAAAATAGACCTCACAAGGAACTTACCTAGATGTGTGATGAGCACTTTGAACCCCGAAGTGCTTCACAGAAGTTTATAACGCACAGCCGTAAAAATAAAAAATCCTTTTTTTTTTTACAAAAATGATTTTTTCGCCCCCAATATTTTATTTTCACAAGGGCAACAGGAGAAATTGGACCCCAAAAGTTGTTGTCCAATTTGTCCTGAGTACGCTGATACCCAATATGTGGGAGAAAACTACTGTATGGGCGCATGTCAGGGCTCGGAAAGGGAAGTAGTGACGTTTTGGATTGCAGACTTTGATGGAATGGTCTGGGGGCGTCATGTCGCATTTGGAGAGCCCCTGATGCGCCTAAACAGTGGAAATCCCCAACAAGTGACCCCATTTTGGAAAATAGACCCCACAAGGAACTTATTTAGATGTGTGGTGAGCGCTATGAAGCCCCAAGTGCTTCACAGAAGTTTATAATGTACAGCCGTAAAAACAAAAAAATCTTATTTTTTTTACAAAAATAATATTTTCGCCCCCAGTTTTTTATTTTCCCAAGGGTAACAGAAGAAATAGGACAAATTTCACAATAACTCTTGGGGTCCAGAGTACGCTGATACCCCATATGTGGGGATAAACTACTGTTTGGACGCATGGCAGAGCTCAGAAGTGAAGGAACACCGTTTGACTTTTTCAACGCAGAATTGGCTGGAATGGAGATCAGACGCCATGTCACATTTGGAGAGCCCCTGATGTGCCTAAACAGCGGAAACCCCCCAATTCTAACTCCAACCCTAACCCCAACACACCCCTAACCCTAGTCCCAACCCTAATCCCAACCCTAACCCTAATCCTAACTCTAACCCTAATCCTAACTTTAGCGCCAACCCTAACCCTAACTTTAGCCGAAACCCTAACCCTAACCCTAATGGGAAAATGGAAATAAATACATTTTTTTTATTTTATTATTTTTCCCTAACTAAGGGGGTGATAAAGGGGGTTTGATTTACTATTTATAGCGGTTTTTATGATTGGCAGCTGTCACGCTAAAAGACGCTTTTTATTGCAAAAAGTAGTTTTTTGCATCGCCACATTTTGAGAGCTATAATTTTTGCATATTTTGGCCCACAATGTCATGTGAGGTCTTAATTTTTGCAGGACGAGGTGACGCTTTTATTGGTACCATTTTTGAGCACGTGACATTTTTTGATCGCTTTTTATTTCGATTTTTGGGAGGTTAGAATGAACAAAAATCAGCAATTCATGAATTTCTTTTGGGTGAGGCGTTTTTATTGTTCCGCGTGTGGTAAAATCGATAAAGCAGTTTTATTCTTCGGGTCAGTACGATTATGGCGATACCTCATTTATATAATTTTTTTATGTTTTGGCGCTTTTATAGAATAAAAACAATTTTATATAAAAAATAATTATTTTTGCATCGCTTTATTCTGCGAGCTATAACTTTTTTATTTTTTCGCTCATGATGCTGTGTGATGGCTCGTTTTTTGTGGGACAAGATGACGTTTTCAGCGGTACCATGTTTATTTATATCCGTCTTTTTGATCGCGTGTTATTCCACTTTTTGTTCAGCGGTATGATGATAAAGCACTGATTTTTTGCTTCGTTTTTATTTTTTATTTTTTAAGGGGTTCACAAAAGGGGTTAACTAGTGGGACAGTTTTATAGGGGGGTCGTTACGGACGCGGCGATACCATATATGTGTACTTTTATTGTTTTATTTTTTTTATTTACAATAAGTAATGAATTTATTGGGGAATATTTTTTTTTTTTTTTTTTTTTTTTTTTGGATTTTTTTTTACACATGTTTATTTTTACTTTTTTTTACTTTTTTACTTTGTCCCAGGGTGGGACATCACTGTATTTCATCAGATCGCTGGTGTGACAGTGTGCATAGCACTCTGTCACACCAGCGATGTGACAGGCAGTGCAGGACGCTTCCTCATGCCTGCTCTCGGCAGGCACTGAGGAAGCCGCCTCCCTCCAGGACCCCAGCGCCATCTTGGATCCGGGTCCTGGGAGGGAGGAAGCCCTCAGAGCAGCGCGATCACATCGCGCTGGTCTGAGGGTCTCAGGGGGGCGCGCAGGGAGCCCCCTGCCTGCGCGATCCTCCCCTGTGCCCCCAGTACACCGCGATCATGTTTGATCGCGGTGTGCAAGGGGTTAATGTGCCGGGAGCGGTCCGTGACCGCTCCTGACACACAGTCACGGGTGTCAGCTGTGATAATCAGCTGACACCCGGCGGCGATTAGCTGCGCTCCCTCCGGGAGCGCAGCTAATCGCCTATGACGTACTATCCCGTCCATGGTCAGAATGGCACGGGTTTTATGGACGGGATAGTACGTCTAATGTCAGAGAGGGGTTAAATTGTATAAAAGCATGAAAAATTTAAAAAATTATATATATATGAGTTATCGCTGTAATTGTACTGACCCGATTAATAAAACTGTCTTATCAATTTTACCACAAACGGAACGGTATAAACGCCCCCCCAAAAGAAATTCTGGAATTGCTGGTTTTAGTTCATTCTGCCACTCAAAAACTGGAATAAAAAACGATCAAAAAATGGCATGTGCCCGAAAATGGTACCAATTAAAACGTCAAATCACCCTCAAAAATCAAGACCTTACATGACTCTGTGGGCTAAAGAATGGAAAAATTATAGCTCTCAAAATATGGTGATGCAAAAACTATTTTGCAATAAAAAGAGTGTGCCGTGCACCAAACCAGCGGTTTACCCCCACATATGGGGTATCAGTGTACTCAGGAAAAATTGCACAACAACTTCTAGGGTCCAGTTTCTCCCCGTTACCCTTGGGAAAATAAAAAAATTGGGGGCGAGAAGATCATTTTTGTGGAAAAATTATTATTTTTTTATTTTTACGGCTCTACGTTATAAACTTCTGTGAAGCACTTGGGGGTTCAAAGTGCTCACCACAAATCTAGATAAGTTCCTTAGGGGGTATACTTTAAAAAATGGTGTCTCTTGTGGGGGTTTCCACTGTTTAGGTGCATCAGAGGCTCTCCAAACGCGACATGGCGTCCAATCTCAATTCCAGACAATTCTGAGTTGAAAAAGTCAAACGGCGCTCCTTCCCTTCCGCGCCCTGTCGGTCACCCAAACGGGGTATCAGTGTACTCAGGACAAATTGCACAACAACTTTTGGGGTCCCATTTTTCCTGTTACCCTTGGGAAAATAAAAAAAAATTGGATCTGAAGTAAATATTTTGTGAAAAAAAGTTAAATGTTAATTTTTTTAAATCATTCCCAAAATTCCTGTGAAGCACCTGAAGGGTTAATAAACTTCTTGAATGTGGTTTTGAGCACCTTGAGTGTGCACTTTTTAAAATGGTGTCACTTTTGGGCATTTTCTATCATATAGACCCCTCAAAGTGACTTCAAATGTGATGTGGTCTCTAAAAAAAATATGATTTTTTAAAACTAAGAAATCGCTGGTTAACTTTTAGCCCTTATAACTTCCTAACAAAATAAAATTTTGGTTCCAAAATTGTTCTGATGTAAAGTAGTCATGTGGGAAATGTTACTTATTCACTATTTTGTGCGACTCTCTGATTTAATGACATAAAAATTCAAAATTTTTGCCATATTTCTGTTTTTTTCATAAATAAATGCATGTTCTCTCGAAGAAATTTTACCAATAACATGAAGAACAATATGTCATGAGAAAATACTGTCAGAATCACCTAGATCTGTTGAAGCATTTCAGAGTTATAACCTCATAAAGGGACAGTGGTCAGAATTGTAATAAATTGGCCTGTCATTAACATACAAATAACCCTGGGGGTAAAGGGGTTCAGGATTTTCAGTGACAGCTAGCTTTCACTAACTTAGTAAAGGCATTGTGCTCTAAGATCACTACAACCTATTCATTTTAGGAGTCCATGGTAAAGTTTTTTCCGAAAAACTATTAATTATTTTCATGAGGGAAGTCTTGTAATTGTTCCGTGTTTTATAAACAAACACATATTGAACCCTCTGATGATCTGATAATGTATGCTGTATGCTTTCAAAACACATTTCCTAGTATAATAAATTATTTTCGTCCTCGTAAACCTAAGCCACTAGTTTTATCCATTCACAGATATTTGCAGTCTCTACTGTTTTTCTTCTCTGGATTTGTTTGAATCCATTGAAAGGCAATGCACCTATTATATGTGACTTGAAAGAGGTCATCCAGATTTTAACAACTGATTACATATACCTAAGATAAGCCATTAAGGTTAAGGCCACCTTACACACATAGAGACACACCAGCGATCCCGACAACGATATGCACTTGTCAGGATCGCTGGTGTGTCGCTACATGATCGCTGCTGAGCTGCCAAACAGGCAGCTCAGGCAGCGATCATGACAGCGACACTGCAGGTAACGTCGCTTAGTTGCCCGCAGTGTACGTTGGATACCAGCCCGCTGGTGCAGGGAGCTGGTAACCAAGGTACACATCGGGTTTCCAGGCGCTGAGCGGCACCTTGAAACTCGATGTGTACCTTGGTTACCCGCTCCCCTGAAGCAGCGCGCTGGTATCCAACATACACATAGGGTTTCTAGGCGCCGCCCGGCGCCTGGAAACCCGATGTGTACCTTGGTTACCAGCTGATTGCTGGACTCCTGCCTGCCACACACAGCGATGCGTGCTGGACAGCAGGAGACCAACAATCAAAAAAATGTCCAGGACATTCAGCGACGATCAGCGATACTCAGCAGGGGGGCTGATCATGGCTGAATGTCACACACAGCGATATAGCTGGGGAGATCGCTGTTGCGGCACAAAACTGGTGACTCAGCAGCGATCTCGCTAGTGAGATCGCTGTGTGAGACGGGGGCTTTAGATTGACATATCTTCTTATCAGCTATTTGAAAAGACTGCAGCGCTCACTCAAATAAGAGAAAGCCCAACAAAGCTGCTATAAAAAAGTTTAGAATTTGCCAGAGCACCAAAGTGCCCTGGAAAGTGTTGATTGGCAGCAGAGCCTGGAGTCTGACTCTCATTAACCTAATAATAATAATGTCCTGTCCTAAGGATATCCTGTCAATTTTAATCCCGTTTAACGCACCACTCCAGTTTTGTTTTCAGCACTTGAGCGGTGCTTTAAATCTAATCTAACATCCATGCATCTACTCTCATACTTACTGTACTCACCAGCATTTTCACCTTTTATCGGCATTGTTTTGGTATGATGGTGCCATCTTGTTACCCAACTTCTGACTGGCCAGAAGGTAGACGTAACAATCACAAGCTCTCAGTGCAAGTTTATGGGAGCCAGAATGAGGCTGTCTTAGAGTTGTATTGAAAAGTTGTCTCTGGCTCAGCCAGCAAACAATGGAGTAATCCGGCAGGTCACAAACTGCTGGAAACTGACGGGAGTGGCGGTGATATATGGTGAAGGCAGCTGCTGGTAAGTATTAGAGTAGGGACACAGCCATTAGCTTAGGAGCACCACTCCAGCACTGCAAGAAAAAAACACTGGAGTGGTATTTTAATCGAACCATGTCTAAAGGCTCCCATACTCATTGGAGTAAAGTCAGCTGAACCACCGATTTTGATGGGACTAACCAACACTGAGGTGTATTGGGGACCTCAGCTCTTCCCAGACAGAGGATATGATGACAGAGAAGTATTGGGCCTGATATTTTTTCTGAGAAGGTGTCAGATTTATCCTCATTCCTTTGGAAAACACGTGTCTAGCCTGATGCTCAATGTATGGAGGTGTCGGAAGAAATAGCTGTCTAGCAATGGAACGTTTGACCGGCCGCTAACCCATGTGTTTGACTAGCTTATAGCAACTTTCACCACCACAAATGCCCTCAGTGTCTCTTTATTAAAACGTTCACCTGTTTCTCCATAAACAGATACATAACCTTGTGCAAATTTAGTGACACTATTATAAATTAATGCTATCAATGTAAATGAGATACTGCTGGACCAGATAACTCATATGCAAAATAAGGAAATAAATACAAATGTCCTTCACCTATGCAATAAATCTGGAGAGGCTCCAATTTCCATTCCTGATCTAGAAGCATACATACATAATAGATAAAGCCATGAAGCTGACGCTTGACTTCTACTATATAATTGTACATTAATCCCTGTCATTTTCCACATATCACATTGTCATGACAACCATGGACTATATTACTTCTCAGATGTTTTTTTCAGGATCCGATGAAAATCAGCGTAGTAAACAAGTAATATATTTGCAAGGGCTCACGTCGGAGGTGGCCGCATAAACCCCAGTGATTCATAGCTGTATGAATCTTACTACCCACTAGTGAGCTATTTTGAGGGGCCCACTGCTGCACGTGCTGTGGATCTTCACCATAGCTGGGTTCCATAATAAACATGCTGAAATAATGACTTGTTATTTTCATGCATAAAACACAAGATGAGAGAAAAACAATCTCTGAACACAACCCAATATTCTCACTACATGTGCAGCGTATTCTCTTGTGGTTTGGCTTTCTGGTCTCCGATTAAAAGCCATTTCACAGTGCTGATAAGCTGATCCTTGCAGTGTTCCAGTGGTTAGTAAATACTTCTCCAGCGGTTTGTGAACATTCTTGGAAATTCATGCATTTTCCCCAAAGGTCCAGTATCTTTCTCAATCACCAAGGCTATTTATCAAGCCTCGGGTTCACGTGATACCTTAGTAAAACAGCTTTCATACGCAGCCATATATGGTCTCGCTCACTTGCATTGTAGATATATTAGGCCGGCAAAAAATAGACCAAGGAGATTTCACAAGACATCGAAAAATAGCTGGGCAAAACACCAAGGCTGCAGGCCAAACATTGTCATGTTTGTGTTTGTCTTATGGGCTTGAACTGTAAACTCCATAAAAGATAAGACGCATATCATAGAAGCCAAATAAGGTCACTGTATAAATAGCAATTATGGCATTTTACCACTTTATAGGGATTTTAAGGTTAAGCATAGGGTTCAAATACCTCGCTTCTACTTGCTTTCTTAAACATTAAAATAATTTTAAATGGTTTTTCTCACTATAGTTTTTCCGCAGACCATCATTCCTCAGCCTCCCGTCATTCTACTACCGGGGCTGGTGGTGCGCTCAATGATTGATAGTTTGGACCAGTGGTATTATTGTTCTGCTGGCCTGAACTGTGCTCTCTCTGACACTGATCTATAAGGCAGATTTGCCTCTGGGGCATTGGATGAGAGCAGAAACATGAAAAATAGTAGGACTGGCACGCTAATGGTGCGCTACAGCAATCCTGCCAGCTTTGGATCAGTGCTCACAAGATCTATAGAAATCAGTTTGTAAGCACTGCGCTTGTTACATTTGCATTTTAGCAATGGCGGTTGGTCTCAATAGGAAAGAAAATTAGTTATAACTGGTGAAGGAAGGCAAATTATAATAGGAGGTAAATGGGAATGTTGTTTGCTTTTGCAAGAACTTTCACTACAGTAGCTGTGAATAGATAAGAATCTGCTTCTTTCTCATGCTATTCACTTGCACTTGCATATAAACTATCAGTCCCATGCTGATCCAGGGGAGTGGGATGATTTTTTTTCTCATTTGTCATCCATATCCAGTCCGCATGTAATCCGTTTTTGTATTCAGCAGCTATTAATCTCTTTCAGGACCATTTACTGTTTCCTATACTACAGAATTGTAATGTATCCTTAAAAAATCGGATGGCATATTAATGATCCGTACAGCAAGCAATTTTTAACAGCACTGTCAATTTCATAGTGAAATCGCAGCATGGTGCAAGTATTTTCTCACGCTGAATACAGCTGAGAAAAAACACGCAGATCTGCACTGTCTCATTGTATAACAGTGGTCAAAGGACAATCTGATTTTTTTTCGGACTGCGCTCATCTGATTTATATCCTAGTGTGAGAGAACCATTAAAGGGTTGTCCACTACTAGGACAACCCCTTCTTCATCTGAATGATTGCCCCCCTTAAAATAAAGACACCTGTACTCACCTCCGTTGTTCCAGCGGTGTCGGCACTCGAGTTCCCAGGGCTCATTTCAGCGCTGGTGTTACAGTATCCAGGTTCAGACATAAAAGCCTCAGCTCTTACTTTCTCTTGATTACCTTTATGTCTGAAAGCGGAGACATTGATGCACTGATAGGCGCAGGGCTCGTGAGACACAACAACCTCACATGAGCCGTGGGAACTCGAGTGCCGACACCACTGGAATGGCGCGGTGCCGGGGTGAGTATAGATGTTTTCATTTTAGCAGGGGCAAACATTGTGATTGAGAAGCGGCTGTCCTATTCGTAGAAAACCTTAAATATGAGGGATATATCTTTGTCTTTCTGCTTACAGTGTACTCCACTATACTTTTTGGCCCATATTTTTGGACATTGATTCTTTAAGTCATCAATATTTCAGGGACATATCGGGCAGTTTAGTGTTAACAACCGAAGAGTGGGGCACCATAATCACTTATTACCTAGGGTGCCAACCTCCACAACTAGGCCCCAATGAGGACATAGGACAATATCGCAACATATTCATAGTGCTCCCTCGTGTTGCCTGGTATCAGAATGGGTTCATACATCTAGGAACTACCTTTGTATGCCCTTTTTAGGGCTGTTATGGTGTTTTTTGTGTTTTGTCTGTCTATGCTCTTCATAATGATATTTATTAATGCATAGATTATAAATTGATATTTTATAGGGGATATTTATATTATATGTTTA
The DNA here is from genome assembly GCA_033576555.1 of Oophaga sylvatica. Taxonomy (NCBI): domain Eukaryota; kingdom Metazoa; phylum Chordata; class Amphibia; order Anura; family Dendrobatidae; genus Oophaga; species Oophaga sylvatica. Next base: position 441,779,596 of record JARQOD010000004.1, on the reverse strand, counting down.
TAGATGACCCTAATGCTATTGATATATGTTGTACACACCTTTAAATTATACCCGAATTTTAAGATGGGAATAAACTTTAAATGTAACATGAACAATATCATTTGATTGCTTGTGTTCTCTATATACAATAGAAAATGGTAATTGCCAAAGCAATCTCAAGGGCTAAACAACACAGTGACTTTAAAGGGGCTATCCACTGCTCAGACAACCCCTTCTCAATCTGTATGTGTGCTCTCAGTAAAATAATAATACCTATACTGACCTCCGGTGCTGGCGCCGTTCCAGTGGTGTCAACGGTGGCTCTCCCGGGGAACACATGACAATGTTATGTCACCAATCTCTGGGCTAACCCCATTAAGCAGAAGGGTCAGTACTATCTGTCGTTGCCATTTTATATTACTTTTCTAAAAGTGGAAAACCCCTTGCCAATGCACATTATGCTAAATTGGGTATACATGTGGATTGGGCGTCAGAAGAAGTACTTGAATGTCAGATAGCTATGGAAGGTGGATCGCCATCTTTCGTCTCTGCTGTATCTGCTAAACCTTAGTCAAGTCAATAGTGATGAGCTGCCAATAAGCTCCAATTCCACATGTTGAGCTGATTCTAACAAAATACCACCCTATAGTTCCTTTTATTATTATTTTATAAGGGGTAAACAAACAAATTGAATAAATACAATTTTCCAAAAATCATTATAAGGAGTATAATAGAGCTCTGCAACTCAAAGTGTACAAAGATCTGTCTCTCAGAAGTCATGGAGCCTATTGTTCCTTTCACACATTTCATCGATAATTTGCTTGATTATCACTGCTCGTATCTTTTTGTTGATCTAAAAAAATCATCATTGGATGGCAGAACGTACATTGTAAAGGTTTAGTTCAATTGATCATTTATACCAAACTCTCACCATTATGGCATCACGTAAAATGATCATCTTTCCATAATGTCAATTGGCAAACAATTGCTGGCAGTTCATCTGCCCGTGTAAAAGAAGCTGACTAATGCAATTCTCTTTCATATCCATCCATCACTATGCTAAAAATGACACATCTGCAATTGCACTCTGCAAGCGAGAAGAGGACATCAGACCATAGAGAGATTCTTGTTTGCTTCTCCATTGTCCCGATTTCAAGCTGTTTTAATTAATATCTCAGGAGCACAAACTGTTGTATTGCATCCCAAATATATACCGGAGAAAAAGCAGATGAGAGATCAAGGCTTCCTCTGGGAATGGCCAGAGACTGAGCTATGCGCCATAAAAAATGTGAAACATCAGTGTTCCAGAGTTCTGTGCATTAATGTATATTTCATGGGTATGAGCAGAAATGATGTCCATGCCTACAGGTATCTATAGTGTAGTGGGCAAAGTGATATAGGCTCTCTGACAAATTCCACATTACAAAGGTGATATGCTGGAAGGGAATAGGAATAATCCGAATAATCAAGAATATTGGTCAAATTCCATTGTCCTTCTGTTTTATATTTGTGTTTAAAATTTACAGCAACCTACAATTTTTGACATGCCAAGATTACAGATAGATAGATACATAATATATAGATACAGTAGATAATAGATAGATAGATAATAGATAGATAGATAGATAGATAGATAGATAGATAGATAGATAGATAGATAGATAGATAGATAGATAGATAGATAGATAGATAGGTAGATAGTAAAATATATTCGGATCCTTCAGACGGAACCTGAAAACCCACCTCTTCAGGAAAGCTTACAGCCTGCAATGACCCCGCTGCCTCCTCACTATTACCGGAGATATCGCCTCAACCAACACCGGAACTGTTGCGACCCCCCAACCTGCTGTCTCCTTCCCCACCCGTAGAAAATAAACCCAAAAGGGCAGGGTCCTCTCCCCTCGGTATCAGTCTGTCATTGCTAGTTTGTTTACTGTAAGTGATACCTGTAATCTGTATGTAACCGCTTCTCATGAACAGCACCATGGAATCAATGGTGCTATAGAAATAATAATAATAATAATAATAATAATAATAATAATAATAATAATATAGATAGATGGATAGATAGATAGATAGATAGATAGATAGATAGATAGATAGATAGATATGAGATAGATAGATAGATATGAGATAGATAGATAGATAGATAGATAGATATGAGATAGATAGATAGATAGATAGATAGATAGATAGATAGATAGATAGATAGATAGATAGATAGATATGTGATAGATAGATAGATAGATAGATAGATAGATAGATAGATAGATAGATAGATAGATAAATCTATAGATAGATATGGGATAGATAGATAGATACATAGATAGATAGATAGATAGATAATAGATAGATAGATAGATAGATAGTAGATAGATAGTGGATAGATATGGATAGATAGATAGATAGATAGATAGATAGATAGATAGATAGATAGATAGATAGATAGATAGATAGATAGATATAGTGGATAGATATGGGATAGATAGATAGATAGATAGATAGATAGATAGATAGATAGATAGATAGATAGATAGATAGTGTGAGACAGTGAAGGTGTGCGTACTGGACGGGTGTATATCTCGCCCAGGTTTCTTAGCTGGGTGGCATAAGGAATATGTACGTCGTTCACTCCACTCCCCATCCAGTAGAGGCTTGCAGCTCAACCCTGAGTACACACAGCTGCCTAATTAAGCAGCCAGAAATAGATGGTAGAGTTACACAGACAGAGCTCTCAGTCTGAATCTGGCTTCAAACGCTGCTGGAGTCTCCTGCAAGCCAAGCTCTGGTAATTACATAACATGTGTTGTTTTGGCCAGACTGCTAGAGCCTAGACCACGGTAGTGAGGTAACTGACTGTGTTTAGCTAGCAGCCTACCAGGCTTAGGATTTTGGTTTATGGTTTTGTTTTATGTTTATTGCTGTGGACTTTCAATAAAACTGGTTGTGGCCAGTTTATACCAGTACTGCTGTCTGGGATTGAACTTTTCTATGCCACTCTGTCTACCCGAGACGGCGATCCCGGAGCTAAACCCCCTGAACAGTCTACAATTGGTGCTCAAATGTGGGCAACACAGTGGCTAAAAACAGCAGCAAAGAAACGTTTGTCCAAAGCAGCCTTAAAGAGACAGTAGCCCTAATAGTGTCTGCACAGCAAAGCTGATCTGGCTGTGGTAAAGACTGTGGAGCATGCATGTCCTGGGTAAAGGCTGCCGTTGCTGGGACAGACAAGTCTGGCAGTATGGAGGAGCTGCTGAAACATATGGCGAGAGCTAGTGTGCAACAGCAGGAGACTAATCGACTATTAATGGAGCAGGTTGCAGCACTACGCCAGGCTCTCAGTGCCTCCTCCCAGAGTGATGACGCAAGGTCACTGGCGTTGTCCACGGTAAAAAAGGCGGTAAAACAGACTCTGCAAAAGATGACGCCTCATGATAATGTGGAGGCTTATTTAGCCATATTTGAAAGACTGGCAGAGAAGTAGAATCTGCCACCATCCGAATGGGCCATGGTGGTCACACCCTATCTGACTGGGGAACCTCAAAAGGCCTATTTTGACCTTAGCGAGCAGGACAGCAGAGACTATGCCAAGTTGAAAGCGGAGATTCTTGCCCGCCTGGGTGTTACGGTTGCAGTCCGTGCCAGGAGAGTCCATAACTGGAGATACAGTGGGGACAAGCCTGCTCGCTCACAAATGTACGATCTAATTTATTTAGTGAAGAAGTGGCTGGAGCCTGACGTCAGCACCCCTGCCCAAATGATCGAGAAGGTAGTGTTGGATCGGTACATCTGGGCCCTTCCTCCTGAGGTGCATCTCTGGGTCGGACAGGGAGACCCCAAAGACGCCAATCAACTGGTCAGCCTGATTGAGAGGTACTCCGCCACCAAAGACTACTTCCGTGACCAGCCGTCCGAGCGGTCGTCACTTCGGAGTTCCTGGCCTCCGACATCTCCCGGTGAGAGGGTTCCAGCTGGTGGGGCCAGGGGGACTGCTGATAGACGGGATCAGCCCCGAGGGGACATGTGTGAGGCAAGAGCCGATGCTTCCCTGTCGGGAGTTCCCAGGCCTAGAAAGGTCTCCATGTCTGAACCACCAGACCTGAGACAGTGTTGGAGATGCCGTGAAAGGGGTCATATTTCAGCCAACTGTCCTCTAGTGGGGGAACCTATGGACTGTGATGCTGGAAAGTCTCTCTCTCTCCTCGCGGAACCAGTGTGCGTGACCACCCCAACCGAGGAGAATGGCCCACAGGTGTCCCAGGTGGTTATAAATGGCTGCCCCGTACAAGCCCTCCTAGACTCAGGGAGTCGAGTGACTCTGATACATGCCAGCCTGACTGATAGGGACTTCATCCCCGATAAACACCTGAGTGTGGTGTGCATCCATGGAGACACCAAAGTCTACCCGGTAACTTCCGTGGACTTTGTCACAAAACTCGGGGAGATCTCATATGAAATGGGGGTAGTGAAGAACCTGATGCACCCCGCCATATTGGGTCGTGACTTTCCCCTGTTTTGGGATCTTTGGAAAAAAACGGTTCTACCGGACAGTGTGATGAAGCTCCTACGGTGGTTGTGCGGTCCATAGGGGCGGAACACAATGCTAGTGTGTTGTTGAACGTAGGGGATGATAATGATTATGATAATGATGAATTTCCATTTCAAGTGATGTTGGGGGAGGGGGATAATGGTTCTCTGGAACAGAATGTCCCTGACCTACCTGTGTCCCGTGGCAATTTTGGGAGTGAGCAATTGTGAGACCCCACTCTCAAACATGCCAGGGAAAATATAACTATTCTGAATGAGATCCCACAAGAGCCCGGCTCTGATGAAAGATTTCCCAATTTTGCCATGAACAATGACCTGCTATATAGGGTCACTAAGGTAAAGGGAGAGGCCATGAGTCAGCTCCTGGTACCTAAGCCATATAGAAGTATATGGTGCTAGGTTTGTCACATAACCACGTGCTTGGTGGGCACCTGGGGATGGACAAGACCCAGGAAAGAATCCTCCAGAGGTTTTACTGGCCAGAGGTTTATCGAGATGTGGAGAATTATTGCAAAACCTGCCCCACGTGTCAGATAAATGCTCCGGTTTCTCACTTCCGCAGTCCATTAGTCCTGCTGCCGGTTATAGAGATACCATTTGAAAGGGTAGCGATGGACTTGGTAGGTCCTATTGTGAAATCAGCCAGGGGGCACCAATACATATTAGTGGTTCTTGATTATGCAACCCGGTACCCCGAGGCTGTCCCTTTAAGAAATATGGCGTCTAAAAATATTGCACGGGAACTCTTTCATATGTTTTCCAGGACAGGAATCCCTAAAGAGATCCTCACGGACCAAGGCACACCTTTTATGTCCATTGTGATGAAGGAGCTGTGTAAGTTGCTTAAAATCTCGCACATTAGAACATCCGTGTATCACCCACAGGCGGATGGGCTGGTTGAACGTTTTATTAAAACATAACATATGTTAAAGAAAGCAATGGAGAAAGATGGTCGTGATTGGGACTACCTGTTGCCCTACCTAATGTTTTCGGTCAGAGAGGTGCCCCAAGCCTCTACGGGGTTTTCTCCTTTTGATTTGGTATATGGTCGGCACCCGTGGGGCTTGCTAGACATAGCCAAGGAAGTATGGGAGACCGAGGCAACCCCATACAAGAGTGTTATAGAGCATATTGCCCAGATGCAAGATAGAATTGCTAAGATTATGCCATTGGTTAAGGATCATCTGCAGAGAGCCCAAGAAGCTCAAAGCAGGATATATAATCGGTCAGCAAAAATTAGGACTTTCAACCCCGGGGATCGAGTCCTAATCCTAATTCCCACGGTGGAAAGTAAGTTTTTGGCCAAGTGGCATGGCCCATACGAGATAGTACAGAAAGTGAGCGAGGTCACCTACAAAGTACACCAACCCGGAGACGGAAGCCCTACCAGGTCTATCATATCAACCTGATCAAGCCCTGGAGGGACAGAGAGTCATTATTGGCCTCGGGTGAAGTAGAGAAATGGTTAAAACCACCTCTACATCCTGTGTCAATTGGTGAGACATTGTCCGTATACCAATAACAGGAAGTACGGGAGTTTCTGCAGAAAAATCAGCAGAGGTTTTCAGACTTGCCCGGCCGGACTTCTCTCGTGAAACACCATATCGAGACCGAGTCCGGTACTAAGGTCAAGCTGAAACCGTACAGGATACCGGAAGCCCGCAGAGAGATAGTCTCTACTGAGATCAAACGGATGCTGGCCCTCGGCGTCATTGAGGAGGCCCAAATTTAGTGGTGTAGCCCGATTGTCCTGATCCCAAAACCTAATGGAACCTGGAGGTTTTGCAATGATTTTAGAAAGTTGAACGACGTGTCAAAGTTTGACGCATACCCTATGCCACGGGTAGACGAGCTAATCGAGAGATTAGGGGGCGCCCGTTATATTACAACCTTCGATCTGACAAAAGGGTACTGGCAGAAACCCCTGTCTGATGAGGCAAAAGAAAAAACGGCCTTTGCAACCCCTGACGGCTTATTTCAGTATCTGGTGATGCCATTCGGGTTGCATGGAGCCCCGGCTACCTTTCAGAGGCTTATGGACCTGATCCTGCGCCCGCATCAAGCCTATGCGGCTGCCTACCTGGATGATGTGGTAATTTTCAGTTCCGATTGGAAGAGCCACCTCGCTAAGGTGCAGGCCGTCTTAGACTCGATAGGCGGAGCTGAGCTGAACATAAACCCAGAGAAATGTGCAATTGGCCTAGAAGAGGCCAAGTACCTGGGCTACGTCATTGCCAGGGGGTTGATTAAGCCACAAGACAATAAGGTAGAGGCGATTCAGAACAGGCCTACACCCCTCACAAAACGACAGGTCAAAGTGTTTCTGGGCATCACTGGGTACTATCGCAGATTTGTACAAAATTTTGCCTCCATTGCTGCCCCGTTGACCGACCTGACAAAGGGTGGGAAGTCAAAAATGGTAGTTTGGAATCAGGAGGCAGAAAAAGCATTTCAGTCTTTTAAAAAGGCTTTATGTCAAAGCCAAGTTCTGGTCACCCCTAATTTCAGCAAGGAGTTTCTTGTTCAAACTGATGCCTCTAATGTGGGGTTAGGGGCGGTTTTGTCGCAGGTTGTGAAGGGTGAAGAGCACCCGGTCATGTATCTGAGTCGGAAACTGACACCGGCTGAACAAAATTATGCCATTCTGGAGCGAGAGTGCCCCACAATCAAATGGGCGCTGGACTCACTACGTTATTACCTCTTGGGCAGGAAATTTAAATTACAGTCAGACCATGCTCCTCTGGCATGGATGCAGCAGAACAAGGAAAGGAATGCCAGGGTGACAAGGTGGTTCCTTTCGCTTCAAGAATTCAATTTCTCGGTAGAGCATAGGCCTGGGAGGTTACAGGGTAATGCCCATGCCTTGTCCAGAGTTCACTGTCTCTTTGGAGTTGTTGACCAGCCCTCCAATCTGGAAAAGAGGGGGGGGATATGTGAGACAGTGAAGGGGTGCGTACTGGACAGGGTGTAAATCTCGCCCAGGTTTCTTAGCTGGGTGGCATAAGGAAAATGTACGTCGTACGTCCAGTACAGGCTTGCAGCTCAACCCTGAGTACACACAGCTGCCTAATTAAGCAGCCAGAAATAGGTGGTAGAGTTACACAGACAGAGCTCTCAGTCTGAATCTGGCTTCAGATGCTGCTGGAGTCTCCTGCAAGCCAAGCTCTGGTAATTACATAACATGTGTTGTTTTGGCCAGGCTGCTAGAGCCTAGACCACGGTAGTGAGGTAACTGACTGTGTTTAGCTAGCAGCCTGCCAGGCTTAGGATTTTGGTTTATAGTTTTGTTTTATGTTTATTGCTGTGGACTTTCAATAAAACTGGTTGCGGCCAGTTTATACCAGTACTGCTGTCTGTGATTGAACTTTTCTATGCCACTCCGTCTACCCGAGACGGCGATCCCGGAGCTAAACCCCCTGAACAGTCTACAATAGATATGGGATAGATAGATAGATAGATAGATAGATAGATAGATAGATAGATAGATAGATAGATAGATAGATAGATAGATAGATAGTAGATAGATAGTGGTTAGATATGGGATAGATAGATATGGGATAGATAGATAGATAGATAGATAGATAGATAGATAGATAGATAGATAGATAGATAGATAGATAGATAGATAGATAGGTAGATAGATAGATAGGTAGATAGATAGATAGATAGATAGATAGATAGATAGATAGATAGATAGATAGATAGATAGATAGATAGATAGATAGATAGATAGATAGATAGATAGATAGATAGACAGATAGATAGTGGATAGATATGGGATAGATAGATATGAGATAGATATATAGATAGATAGATAGATAGATAGATAGATAGATAGATAGATAGATAGATAGATAGATAGATAGATAGATAGAAAGATAGATAGTGGATAGATATGGGATAGATAGATAGATAGATAGATAGATAGATAGATAGATAGATAGATAGATAGATAGATATGGGATAGATAGATAGATATGCGATAGTTAGTTAGATAGATAGATAGATAGATAGATAGATAGATAGATAGATAGATAGATAGATATGGGATAGATAGATAGATAGATAGATAGATAGATAGATAGATAGATAGATAGATAGATAGTAGATAGATAGTGGTTAGATATGGGATAGATAGATATGGGATAGATAGATAGATAGATAGATAGATAGATAGATAGATAGATAGATAGATAGTGGATAGATAGATAGATATGGGATAGATAGATAAATAGATAGATAGATAGATAGATAGATAGATAGATAGATAGATAGAAAGATAGATAGTGGATAGATATGGGATAGATAGATAGATAGATAGATAGATAGATAGATAGATAGATAGATAGATAGATAGATAGATAGATAGATAGATATGGGATAGATAGATAGATAGATAGATAGATATGCGATAGTTAGTTAGTTAGATAGATAGATAGATAGATAGATAGATAGATATGGGATAGATAGATAGATAGATAGATAGATAGATAGATAGATAGTGGATAGATATGGGATAGATAGTTAGATAGATAGATAGATAGATAGATATGGGATAGATAGATAGATAGATAAATATATAGTAGATAGATAGTGGATAGATAGATGTATCTTGGGTTATAGAGTTCTGCTGTTATTCATTTTTTCTATATAATGCAGGTATCGCAGCTTGTACCTGTTCACACTTAGGAGGTGCTGGTCAGGTTTTTTCCTCTATATTTTATTATTGGAGGTGCGACTGCCTCCAGCCTGACTCTGCACTCCTCCCATCAACTTGAAGTTTATTTTAATCCTTTCTAATTGCCCATTTAAATTGTCGGCTCACAGCCCGGGAGAGACATGTTTGTCAATGTAACTGTAGGCTGATAGCGCAAGAGTGGCATGTCCAGTAGGATAGTGCCCATCAGAGGGAGGTCACCTTGCTGAAGTGTCACCTAAAATTCATACCAATAGAAACAACCAAGTGAAACACAGCTTGAAAAAGATATTATCATCATTATTGATACATACAATATATGGTAGGTGTAATAGTCACTATTTCTTATACTTTAACTTGCTGTTATTACACATTGATTATTTATTTTACTTAGGACTCCAGGTGAACTGTTAAATCAGCTATTACTTTTCTATTATACATAGTCAACTTGTTATATCAACTTTTATTCTTTTACATAGGACTGCAGGTTAACTATAAAGATATGTGGACAAACTTATATTAGCTAATATTTTTTGTTTACATAGGACTACAGGTCAACTTCTAAGGCTAAGTTCACACGTTGCGGAATTGCCGTGGAAATTTCCGCGGCAATCCCGCACTTCTCTGCCGCAGGAAATACGCATTTTTTTGGTATGCGTATTCCCGCCAGAAACTAGCGTTTTGCAAGCGTAATTAGCTTGCAGAATGCTAGCGTTTTCCTAGCGATCTGTAGCATCGCTTGGAAAACTGATTGACAGGTTGGTCACACGAGTCAAACATAGTGTTTGACACGTGTGACCAACTTTTTACTATTGATGCAGCCTATGCAGCATCAATAGTAAAAAGATCTAAAGTTAAAAATAATAAAAAAAATAATAAATCGTGATATTCTCACCTTCCGGCGGCCCCCGCAGCCTTCCTGGACCTCAGCGACGCTCCTGGCCAATCCCTTTCCCAGTGATGCATAGCGACAATGACCCCAGATGACGTAGCATCACGCAAGACCGCTACGTCATCTGGGGTGATTCTCGCAATGCATCACTGGGAACGGGAGTCGATGAGAGGCGGGAAAGCTGCGGGGGCCGCCGGAAGGTGAGAATATCATTATTTTTTATTTTAATTATTGTTTTTACATGGATATGGTACCCAGGGTCTGGAGGAGAGTCTCCTCTCCTCCAGACCCTGGGTACCATCCGCACATGAACCACTTACATTGCGCATGGTGGGCATAGCCACATGTGGAAAGTAAGTGGTTCAATGCATTCCTATGGCGACGGAATCGCCACAATTACGCAAAATTAATGAACATGTTGCTTTTTTTTTCCGCGAAGCGTTTTTTTCCGCATGTGCACAAAAATTGCGGAATCCATTTAAATGAATAGGATGCTTAATGCTTGCATTTTTTTGCGTTTTCGACGCGGGAAAAAATGCAAAAAAATGCGAAAATTCCTGACGTGTGCACTTAGCCTAAATCTTCGAAATTTATTTAACATAATAATGGAGGTAAACTGTTATAGAAAGCATTATTTTTATTTGACATAGGACTGCAGGTGACCTGATATATCTAATGTTCTTTTTTGAATTTACATAGATCTGCTGGTAAATCTGCAATTATTTAATGCTTTTATTTTACAAAGTGATGCAAGTAAATGGTTATATTGACTATTGTTTTTATTTTACATAGGACTGCAGGTAGACTTTTATATTTCCTGTTTTTGTATTATTTTACATTGGATTATAGATCATCATTCTATATCATTTCAATTTGAATATTTATGCCCATAAGAGTCAGACTGAAAATGTGCACAAATTCAGCTCTGCTACATCTTACTAAGGCTCTGTTCACACCGATGTGGGTTTCCATCAGACGTTCCCGTTATCTCTAGTTCCAAGATCTTCAAAAGTCTTCAGCCCTCTTTTGGATGCCAAAAAACACTGTGACCCTGACAGATGCCTGATGGACCCCATTATAAACCAAAGATGCCTGTCACGATTCATTGATATCAATTATAAACTAGTCATACAGTAGCTGTCATGCTGTGCACAGAAGCCATGACACTGATTTGATTCCTAAAGATGAATAATAGTCGAGAGGTTTCAATATTGTCAAATGTCTCAATTCATAGTAGAGTACGTGAAGATGCAAAGATTTAGGATCAGTGGGTCGAGTTTAAATTTGATTAGTTAACTTAGTATATGTTATCCTGTATGTCCCTGTGTGACCAGATCCATTGACAAAATAAATCAAATATATATATATATATATATATATATATATATATATATATATATTCTCATTACCAGAATGCAGGATATTACTAGGTCACCATCATTATAATTGTAGAAATGAATTAGTGACCATAACATCCTCTGTGGCAACAAAAAATGCAATTTTTAAAGAAAATAATACTACTACTACTACAGATTAGTGGTGAAAAATGTAATTACCTAGTCCCATTTGATTTATTATTTTTTGAGATGAGTGAATCAATTTGAAGCAAATCAGATTTGAGCAAAAGTTTATGAAATTCACACGTCTCGGTGAAAATGAACAACTTGCAATTCGATTTGCACTAATCACGAAATAAAGCCCATTGCTGTTTTATGTATTAAAGGACATTGAACCAATAGTAGAAGGATAATATGATGTCTAGAGAGATCACAAGGACTTCCTTATAATGCCTTGTTCGTATTATGTCATGCAGCCAGTCAGAAGGAAAGATCAAAGTATAAAAGCTGCGTCAAGGAATGCAGCAGCAACATCAAGGTGCTTTAGAACAGTAAGAGATTGTTCAAGCTCACTACTCAGCAGAAGACATAGGACAAGAAAGTCCTAAAACATTGGACAAATACTCAAGGCAGCAATGTGTTGTACAAATGCAGCAGTGAAGAAGATGAAAGTATTAGTTTATGAATAATACAAAGATTAAAATGGTAGGGGCAGAGAAAGATAGCGGAAGTAATAAGACTCAGTGTGATTGAGCAATTATATGGTATAGCTTGCATCTGCCCTGTTGCATTTCAGTTACATTTCTACCTTCTTTTTTTCATTCTTAATACACTATAAAGCAGAAGCAAGAGAGCACATTGCAACTATACCAAGTTTTTGCATTTCTCACTCAATTGGTTTTGAGACAAAAGAAATAAATTGTTTCTTCAAAATACAAAAGAAAAGTCCCTAAAATACAGACATATAACTGCAACTGTCTTACTTAGACCGGGGTCACACTTGCCTGTGCAATGCAAGAAACTCGCATCAATACCCGGCACTGCAGCCATCACTCGGGATCGGAGTGCGCGGCAGCATGTATTCCTATGCAGCTAAACGCTCCGGTCCGAGTGCCAGCAGCAATGCCGGGTCTTGGTGCCGGAGTTTCTCGCATTTCACTCGCAAGTGTGACCCCAGCCTTACAAAGAGTGTATGTTATAATTTGTTTTCTTACACCTATCTGTTTTACTAGTCCAATTTTACAGATGTACACAATACAACATCCTGTGCAGGTTAAGGCTTTTTGGACATGTATCTATGCACCATTTCTTATCTTGACATTTTTAAGAAAGAGGTTATATTAGAAAACTAGGGAAAAAAGTTTTAAAAATGTAGACATTCAGCTATTAATGTATGTTTTTGAACACCTATTTTATTAGTTCAATTTGACAACTGCACATGTAACATTTATACGGCAGCCTGCTGCCACATTTTGCTTTCTATACATGGACCTACCAATCTAGTATATCTTATTTTGCTCTTTTTTGCAATGGTTAAATAACTGGAGTTGAAAAGATTGTCAAAAGCTTTAGTGTTGTATAAAATGTTGTACAAAAAAAAAACATACCAAGGCTAAGACTGTGGGAGTTTCTAGTGCCAGCAGAAACACCGTCACTGGGCACCCGGGCAATATTACAAACACAGTCCACGAATGGCCTCCTTATTTAACAGCAAACATATCAGTGGAGAGGAAGGAGGGTAGTATGGCATTTCACTCGTCTCAGTAGGATGATGTTACCTCTGACAGTGACACAGTCAGTTTGAGTCAGTATTCTGCATGATCACAAGCATCTAAAAGGGATAATTTTTGAAAAGTCTTTTTTAATTTAAAAAGTACATGAAAAGTCTGTGAATGTGCTGTTACTGAATGGGCTATTGGTTGCTACCAGGTGGCAATCAGTTTCTATGGTGATATCACTTGGACTTTATAAAGAAAGAGTTATTTCGGTAAAAATATTGAAAAGTGTTAGATATAGTCCTAGTAGACCTTAAAGGGTTATACACATCTTTCAGAGCAATTGATGTATCTGTGATATGGGTCAAATTTATTCACAGCAACTTTTGTTTTTTTAGAAAAATTCTCCAAACCTGGTGAATTTGAAGTTCACTTGATTCGATAATCTCTAATTATTATCATTATAATTTAAATTCCCTCTGAAGTAATTAGAAATAATCTAGCAATCCAGTATTAATATCCAGGCTATCTGAAATTCTGTGAACATGCCTATGGCACCTGTCTGTATTTTCCCAAAATGCTGCAGATGTAAGCTATATTATTGCCTGCTTGGAAACATTATCTTTATGCGCTATTAAAAACGTTTCCACCCTTACCACATATCGTTAAGGAATCCAACTTCTCACAACACAAATGCCATACATTATTGAGACATGCCAGCTAACCTTGTACAGGCTGAAATTCACGTTACAACAAACGGATGACCACATATGCGGACATATAGTGCAAACATTACCTGACAAAGTCAGGGTTTACTTTTTCATACACCTAACATCTTGGGATATATTGGTCAACAGCAGAAGTAAAAAAGTACACATCTACACATGATATGGTTGCTATAGAAGTGGTTCCATAGTAGGGTCGTTGCTGTGACAAAAAACACTACTAGTGTTTGAAACGCGTTGCTGTGGTCATGGGCACCCTGTCATTTTAAAAAACTTTCTTCAATAAATTCAATCCTTATCGGAAGCTGGATCTCTCCATTTCTTCAATTCTTTCCTCCCGAGCAGTCCCTTGGAGTCTGCGCTTCCACATGCCTCACACAGGTTGAGCTGGTTTCTCTCTTTTTTTTTTCTTTCTTTTTATTTTAATTATATATTTTCTGTTTCAATACCTTATTATTTTCAAGGTTTTTGGTCTAAGCAATGGCCCAGAGTGTACGCACTCTTGACTTAGGAGGGATGTGAGTCCCCAATTTTGGGTGTTAAGGGGATAAATGGAAGAAATTTAGTTAAAACAGGAATTTTTGGGGAGAAGTATAAGGAAAGAAGGGCTTTGGGCTTACTGGATTAGATAGGATGAGGGTTCCATATATGTTAGAAAAAGAGAGGTCACTGATGAGACATCTGTTCTACAGCAGTGGCTTTTGTACCCGGAACCTCACAAGATTATTAACTGAAGGTCAAGGTTAAGAAGGGTTTGTATAATTTGTAACAGCAGTTGGGAGAAAAGGATGGGGGTGTTGAACGAAGTTGATTGTACTGAAGGAGTCAGGCAGTCCAGTGTTGGGATGGGTAACTCCCATGTGTTTCAAGGTTCTTACATAGTTGTAAGCAGGTCCCTACTGGGAAAGGTCTCCGCCAGATTTTTTGGTATGGGCAATGATCAGCCGGGTGCCATTGAGCCAGGGTGGGGTGGAAGAGCCGTTTGCTGTGGTTAAAGAAAAATGGTTTGTACCTTCAATTCCCTCCTCCATTCTGGTAGATATAGATTGGTAATAATTAATTTTGTTTTAATTTTATATATATGGCTAGATTTATTCAATAAAATGACACAGATGTGGCAATTACATCCTTTGTCACTCAGCACGTAGATTTTTTTTAAATTAGATAATGGGTGGAAAAATTGGGTTCTTGGGTTTATTTAAGTATGTGCCTATGGTCTCATATTCCGAAGTCATGTCATTCAATCACTGTTTACTTTCAGTGAATAAAAACTTAAATACCGCAGCCCATTCTGTCGGTTTGGGCACTGCTTCCGGGCTCTGTGATTGACTGTAGCAGTGACCTGCACTGGTCAGACTGTAAAACAGAGTTTTATTAATTAAAAGTAAACTGTAGAAGTGACATTGTACTTTGTAGACACAACGTCACCGCTGCAGCCTTTATACAAAAACCAGAGCATAGATCCAGGGCAGGAGCCAGAGAGGGAGAGTAAAGGTGTCCTTTTTATGTTAAATAAGTGCAAGCCTTTGGATTAGAAAGGACATTCCCAGACAACCCGTTTAATATGTATATCAATGTAATTTGTTCACTTTCCCTAATAAAATGTATTACCTTTAATTGTTAAAATGGAATTTGCCAAAATGTTGGACTGCGCTAAAACTGAACCCATTCCGTTTGTGACGGACCCTTCCCATAGTGAAGGAGAACACATTTTCCAAGTGCAGAATTTTTATGTTTGTAGTTAGCACAATGTGATTAACAATTTAGCAACTATGGTCTGCTTCACACAGCGCCAAGCTCTCACGAGGGGGCAGAGGTGTTGGTTTGCAGTTACGAAATGTACCCACAACACAACACTTGCAATAAAAGCCTCTTCTCTTTCAGACTGTCTTTCAGAACACATCGATAAAAGAGATCCCAAGGCCCTCTTTGTTTACTGCAAAACATACAAACTTTTTAATAATATGTCCTTGGTTCAATAAACACATAATTGATATCAATGATTCTTGCCAAGAATAACTGATTCCACAAGGTTAACTGAACTCTTACCACTATTCTAGAAATTAAATCTTCCTCATTGGTAATAAAAATAATGTTGGCTAGTCTCTGATCAAATTAGGATTTTTGGTTATGCTTGATGTACTGCATGTGCTGGACATATCTATAAGGCCCAATTTTGCCAACAAAAACCAGAAGAATATCAGGCCAGCATACAGTGGCAAACATTTTTCACTGTATAGAAAAGCATAGTTTGTCGCACTTTCTGACTCTGAGGAAATAGAACATATACCCATATACTGTGTGCAATTTGCTTTCATACAATGTGATCCTAGGGAAAATGTATACCTCCCGATATATACAGCGTACTCTGACAAAGGGACCTCCAGGGTCATTGTGTCCAAACACCTGCTCTAAGCAGGATTCACTAAAACATCTCAGACAGATATCTGTCCAGCCTCTGTTTGAAGACTTCCATTGAAGGAGAACTCACCACCTCTCATGGCAGCCTGTTCACCATCACTGTTATTTTTTTTTTCTAATATCTAATCTGCAACTTCTCCCTTTCAGTTTCATTCAAATGCTTCTCGTGTTTCCATGTGCAAATAAGAATAAATGATCCCTCTACACTACCTCAGTATTTGTAAGCCAAAACCAGGCATGGGCAAAAAATTGCAGAATTGGTGCACATACAGTACAGACCAAAAGTTTGGACACACCTTCTCATTCAAAGATTCTTCTGTATTTTCATGACTATGAAAATTGTAGAATCACACTGAAAGCATCAAAGCTATGAATTAACATATGTGGAATTATACATTACACTTTACAAAAAAGTGTGAAACAACTGAAAATATGTCTTATATTCTAGGTTCTTCAAAGTAGCCACCTTTTGCTTTGATTACTGCTTTGCACGCAGAAAAGGTGAACGGATGGATTCTACATGCCTGGTTCCCACCGTGAAGCATGGAGGAGGTGGTGTGATGGTGTGGGGTGATTTGCTGGTGACACTGTTGGGGATTATTCAAAATTGAAGTGGTGAGCGGTCCAGCTCACCCCAAACCATCTCAATTGGGTTCCGGTCTGGTGACTGTGGAGGCCAGGTCATCTGGTGTAGCACCCCAACACTCTCCTTCTTGGTCAAATAGCCCTTACACAGCCTGGAGGTGTGTTTGGGGTCATTGTCCTGTTGAAAAATAAATGATGGTCCAACTAAATGCAAACCGGATGGAATAGCATGCTGCTGCTAAATGCTGTGGTAGCCATGCTGGTTCAGTATGCCTTAAATTTTGAATAAATCCCCAACAGTGTCACCAGCAAAGCACCCCCACACCATCACACCTCCTCCTCCATGATTCACGGTGGGAACCAGGCATGTAGAGTCCATCCGTGCACCTTTTCTGCGTGCAAAGCAGTAATCAAAGCAAAAGATGGCTACTTTGAAGAACTTTCAGTTGTTTCACACTTTTTTGTAAAGTATAATGTATAATTCCACATGTGTAAATTCATAGTTTTGATGCCTTCATTGTGATTCTACAATTTTCACAGTCATGAATATACAGAAAAATCGTTGAATGAGAAGGTGTGTCCAAACTTTTGGTCTGTACTGTATTTCTTTTATACTTAATCCCTAATTGTTCCTCTCCTGTTTTCGGCTTACAAATCCTGAGGTAAAAAACTGATCAACTATTCAAATATGAACGTAGCCTTAAGACTACTTATGGCTTAGTTCAAAAGGCAAAATCTCATGATAATATGAGAGATCTCGCATTTTCTATGTGAGAGGGGCTGCAAAGTGTTGTGTGATCCCTCTGCGCCATGGCATGCAAATAAACTTATATAATTTATATAATGTGATTTTCTGGATTTTATTTTTGATATTCTATCTCTCAATGTTAAAATTAACCTACCCTTAAAATTATAGACTGTTCATGCCTTTGTCAGTGGGCAAACTTACAAAATCAGCAAGGGATCAAAGAATTATTTCCCCCACTGTATATACCCACTAGAACATTTTTTAAAGTGTTGTTCGACATTGGAAATCTGTTTTCTATTTTTCCAGGATCTGGACCACTCTTGTCCATGGACTATGTCTGGTATCGCCATTAAACTGTAATATTAGAGACAGCCTATGGGCAAAAGTGTTGATAAAAAATCTATATTCCATCTCATATGTCTCCTTTAAAATAATAATACATAAAATAAATACATAAAATGATAAACTTAGATGAAATAGTCACTGTACATCATTTTTATCCCTACGAGTAGAGCTCTTTAATCGCTATTTTTAGTTGTCCAACTTCATCAAATAAACCAACTTATTTTGGCAAAAGATTGCTGGTGCCAATAACAGATTAATTACCCTATCCATTTAATTTATACAGAATGTTCTAAGGCTCGGCGTGTATAACGCTGTTCAAAGCCATTAGCAATGATTAAATGCTGTTATAAAATCTCGGTGAAACTGCATGCTCGTATGGTTTTCAGAACACACACAAGTGCGGAAATCAGACAACTCTGGGAATTATTACAGGAAAAGTTTGCATGAGAAGTTCATGTCTAAGTTGTTTAGGTCGTGAGTATTGCCAAGTGTTGGATAATGAGGTAATAATGTCTGGATGTTTCTCTGCTGTACAATTAACATGACAGCAAAAAAATTGGAAAGGGAAGAAGAACAATCAATCAGAAAAGAAAGCAGTGTGGTAATATACACACAAAGCCGCACACAAGCACATACATGCGTTCCATCCCCTGGCAATGCAAACTGCTCTTGTGAAGGCCACATGCCACATCGCAATTAGTAAGGGGGAGATTGTTCACTTGCAGCCATCCCCTGTGATACTCATAGGAGCCATAATAGTAGATAACAAATTTAGAAAGATGGAGCAATTATCATTCCTTTCATCATGAGAATACATTAGTTTATTGGGTAAAAATAGTCTTTGGCACCGCTGAGCCCTGGTTTCCTGTGGCATTGCTGGCGGCCCAGATCATAATTTATCACTTGTCTCTACACCCATGGCTCCTTATTTATAGTTTATAAAACATTTCACTTAGAAAAAGCAAATTCATTTCTCAACTTCAAAAATGAATTGCCATTTTTTACTATTGATGGTAAATACCTTAGTTAACTTTAAAAAGATAATTAGTGAAGTAAATCTCAAGATCTTCAACCTGAATCATCATCATCAAATTTGAGGTTCACAATTTGGTAAAGATCCAAATCAGGAGACAAAAAGAGCTCATTTGTGCTCAACATTAATATGCCAAGAAAATAGCTTAAAGTTGTCAGAGATTCAGTATTTCAAAACTTTCCAAACAAGATCAGAGGCGATAGAATAAAGAATGAACCTTAACTCCTCTTTGAAATCCCATGAGTCTAGCGCCACCACTCTGATGATCTGTCAGTCTGGGAGCAAAAGGTTCCAATACAGGTATAGCCACCTGTATATTGATGGAGTGCTAAGCAAAATATGTGTAAAACACATACAGTTCAAAAAAGAGGAAAGAAAAGATCAAAAAATCGGTTGAGCTTCCTAGATATTACAACTATGAGTTTTTATTATAAAGCCTGGAAAAATGTAATAAAACATTTAAAAGTGTACAAATTGGGAAACAGCCCATATGAATGACATAATAACTAATAGAGCCCTGTAGATATAACGATTTTCTGGAATTGACATATATAGACACTACCCCTAAAGTGATGTTAAATAATAATAATGTAAAAGGCGCAACACACTGGTACAGATAATAATACATGACTAATGCAGTATCGAAAGAATTTATAATAAGTGAGCAGTAACACTATGCAAATAAGTGCCATCCATGTTCGTAGACACCTGGGTGAATAGTCAAGTGTCAATGAGGATTCCACATGTATCGCCACATTAGCAAATAGAAAACATGGCACTCATACAGGAGATATAGGTGCTCAAGTAGGGTATCCAGCCCGTCATATATAGTAGACAAAAAAACTTGGCATTCAGGAGTCAATTAAAGTGTAAAATTAAAGGTTCCGTTTATTGTACAGTACATCCAACAAATGTTTGTTAAACGTTTTCGGTCCTTACAAAAGGATCTTCATCAGAACTAGCCGGGTTCAAAGGATTAGATGTAGAATCTCAGTATTCCATAAAAAGGAAATCCTGTGGTATATATGCATCCCTGGTGAAGATTAGGATGCCTGGATGCTGGAGTGGAACCTGGGTAAAGGTCGGTGCCCAAGCGCATGTGGATATGCGACCGCTGTCGCTGGGGAGAGGCATTGAGGATTCACATGTATCGCCACATTAGGTGGATCCCTCAGGGGCTCTCTGTTTCTCTGTGTATTTTGCTGAGTTGTAGTGTTTTGAAAGCACATGGCCAATCGAGGTGTTGTCACTGACCTCAGCAGTTTTGTGCAGGCATAACCTTTGTGGACAATGATTGGCTCCACTGAACGCAGTATATTAGTAAATCAGAAGTTTTCAAAAATTATACCTGGAAGAACGCCATGCTGGCTGTAACCTTCACGTTAGCATCACGGTAACTTTTTTTTAATGATTGATCATGCTGAAGAAAAGGCAATGTACTAATAGTTTTGGATAAGTTAATTCAAAAGACAGCAAAGGGACACCAAGTTTTCCAAAAACATGGGAAAAAAAAAGTTAATTCAAATATCACAGCTAATAAGACTGCCATAGATTTTGCAAAAATGACTACCATGACAAACGGAAATAAAAAAACTTTGGGTGTCACTTTAACTTGTGATTGACTAATAATATAATTTTATGCTTTGGGTTTTCTATCACTATCTAAAACAGACAAACTATGGTGGTTCTACAAAAGAGTAATGTATAAGAATACAGCAGTAGTCAGTGGCGGTTCCAATGGTATGATGCCTCTTCTGCCATCCTAAACCGATATGTACAAGTCCAGGCAACTAATTCGATAAGAACATAGTGTCTGTATTTCTCTTTGCACTATTGACTTATGATACCCTATAATAGCTGAGGCATGTGAAATCAGTAACTGAGATGTATATGAAACTGATTTCATAGAGCAATAATTAATACAGAAACCATCCTGCCAAAGACTATTTCCCTTGTAACTAGAACGTGCCATGTTCCGTTGCCAACAAATACAGTAAATTCCATATTCCAGACAAATAGTCCCCATCTGCATTTTATTAGACGTTTTTACTCGGGATTATTTACATGATCATTTGTGAACACTAAACACATACTGTTTTAGCGACGTTTCATTTAGAGCTCATGCGAAAAGAGAATTATGGGGAAACCGAACCCTCACAATAATACTTTATTTATTCTTTCTTTTGATCAATCATTTATGGTTTTGCTATGTAATGTTCAATGTAATTATTGCATTTTAATAGCAAAAACCATAGTCTAAAACCCATAAATAAATACTCATTCAGAAATATTAAAATCATATGTACCCTTGTCTGGGGTCAAGGAGATGGAACCAACATTGCCAGATACAGGTGTGGCCAGACACAGTTTACATTGATAAAAACCAAATTATAATATTGGGGAAAAATATGGCAGATCTGGTGAGTAAGCATTAGTTTATGAGAATGGGCCTTTTCTTTTGCTCTATACAGCCACTTTTAACTCCTTTCACAGCTATTTTCCATATTTTTTCTCTCCTTCTGCAAAGAGCCATAGATTTTTAATTTTCTGTCCATACAGCCATAATTAAAATCTACCATCAAGTGCGGGGAATGATGTGAGATTGGCATGCAAGCCCACATCAAAGGCAGGGAGACTACCTTTGACTTATATGTACGTTAAAGGTAGTGAAAGTGTTTTATATAAAATATCTGTGGCACCAACAGCAATTTCTCCACACACAAAAGGACATAGTACACAGCACTTGACATACTGTGACATCACATAAATACATTAGTAACACTACATGACCTCACACATCACTTTACAACACAATCTGTTGACAGTATGTTAAGATCATAAACCTATTGTGATCTTGAACAAGACAAATTCAGGCTATGGGCTTTGCACTGTATGGCCTCGATTTCACATACTGAGGTGTAGCTAAGGGTTACAAAGGGTTACCCTAAAAGATTTATACCACATAAAGTGTTCCTCAATCCTAACGATAGGGGATAATTTACTCATCTTTGAGTGGGATCCATTTCTTGGGACTTCAAGCTATCCAAAGAATGGGGCCAGGAGCTTGGGAATTTTGGATTGCACAGGCCCATTTTGAATGGAGTGGAGAAGCTCATTCTCATCCTCTGGCCATTTATTAGCTATTGGACTACAGGATATAGTGGAGCTTCGTATTCTGCAGTCCTTTATACAACGAATAAAGTGGAAGTCAATCATGTGCATCTCCGCTCCACTCATGGCAGAGTTCTTCACAGTCCTGTTCTTGGTTTCCAATTCCCCATTCCTAAGATCACTAAGTGTACCAGTGACCGCAACCCCAACAATCAGTAAGCCATTCCTTATCTTGGAAATAAATCTGTAAAGATGCTTACCCGTCCTCTGCTAAAAATCTGCAGTTCCTCTGACTACAGACTTCTGAATCCTTACAGTGTACTCAGTGAGAGAGAATGGTCACACTCTCGTACGTATGTGATTTGCGTATATGTTGTCAAGTCCCAACTAAATGTGCTCGGCCTTACTGAATATAAGTGACCTGACAGAGGTCGAGCATGTCTAGTTGCAATGTAGCCCGAAATATGCAAATTTCACTTGACTGTCTGCTCTTAGCACCAACACCAGAGAATCCTGACAGTGTGCGGTGTGTGTACTGTAAGGATTCAGAGATCTGCAGAATTTTAACAGAAGCCAGGACAACCCTTGTAAGTGTACCATGGACATCTCAGAAATAGTAGGAAAAAAATATATTAAATAAAACTTATTTTTATTTTATTTTTCAAATTAAATTAGTGCTGAGAATCGTTAAAACACCTTTTTTTATTGTACAAAGTGTGTTAGTGTTTTTCTCAGCTGAATTTTTCTTATTGAAAATAACAACAAAAATAACAACATATCTCATGAAAAAACAATGTGTGAATGAAAAGTAATAGTTTTTTTACTTAGTCACAACTAAGCATATAATGCAGATCTCCCAAAAGTTATATTGCCTCTGATAAACTAGCATTGGGAAATCATATCACACAAAAAATGTAATTAATAAAAACCTTGACATTAGTCAATAGCTTGTGCAACGTAAATTTATCCTAGTCTACTTGAAGAGAATCTGTCACCAGGTTTTTGCCACCTAAACTAAGAGCTGCATAATATAGAGACAGAGCAATGTTACTCTTACTGGGCTGCTAGCTGTAGTTTTGTAGATTTAAGAGCAGGAGATTATCACTAGAGGACTAGTAAACCTGCTGCCATGTAGTTCTCCATATCATGAGCTCAGTATAAACATGACCCCACCATTTATTTTGCAACTTTCTGGCTATGCTCAGTGTACACAAAGGCTGCAAATCAATTGTGTGGGCAGAATTATATAAAGCTCAGCATTCTGAGCACTGCTAAATCTACAGAGGATAAAAAGTAATTTTATCAAAACCTCAAAAGCAGCCCAGAAAGTGATGCATATAGTAGCTGGAGTTTGAATTTCTGCCCCTACTTCATACTGCTCTCAGATTGGATAGCAGAATCCTGGTGACAGAAATAATCTTCTGTGACATGTTATCAATATGGTAGCGACTAGTGATGAGTGAACATGTATGGATAAGATTTCTTAGGCTATCTCTGCATGTGTTCCACCTGTCTAACAGCCACGAGACATGCAGCTGCGGGGACTCGAACATATTTTTCAAGCACGCCGAAGACACTCGGTTAGCACTTAAGCATGCTCGGTGTACACCTTATCCGAGCTCGTTCGCTCAGCACTAGTGGTGACTCATAATAACCTTTGTAACCTCTGACCTTTGCTCTCTAATATTCCAACATAAGAAATACCTACCGTCTTTGAAACGTGTATTGAAGGAGTTGTCTTAAGAAGATAACTTACATGCCCTATCAGATATGAATGTCATAGAGGAGGAGTGGGGAATTCGCAGAGACATTATTTTAGATACAGCCATCATTTAAATGTCTGTAATAGTAGCTTGAATGCTGGGGGCAGCTTTATCAGATCTGGGTTGATCAGCTGATTGTTATGCCCGCTTTAATTTATAAAGGTTTTATCTTCATGAGTAAACCCTTTTAATGTCGTAATTGACAATCTCTAGTATATATTACTACATCGTTAGATCTACTCCTTGCATTCAGTCTCTATGCTGGGTGCACTGTCATTAAAGCACCACTCATGTCTGCACATATCTCCAGAGGATTCTTCTTGGCAGTGCACAGAGGGTCTACAGGTCTGAGTTACAAAGCCATAGGCATTTTGTGAGGTTTCTATGATTACGTTGCATGTCACAATTTTTTCTAATATATTCCTACCTAAGCCATGAGAAAAAATGAATTCTTATTACCTTACTACAGACCTGTACATCACAGATGGGGGCCCTGTGTATGTCCAGATCCCTGTTTAGAGGCAAAAAGATAAAGACTGGGTATCGGGCAAATGTAATGTAGTGGCTAGCACCAAATCTGTTCTTGGCAACAATCTTTAGAGCTGCCAGGTGACCAGGAACAGTGCCTGTATTACAGTTCGTCAAAAAAAACACTATTAACATGCCTAGCTACTGAAAGCCTAGATACCGGAGTGACATGAAAAATATTCCTCCTGGCAGCCTCGAGTTTTCAGTCGTAGAGGCGCTGACGATGCGGCTCCAGTCACCACTCAATGCATAGTGAGCAGTGACTGTAACCACACCCTGGACCTGACTGACAGCCAGCTTCTGTACTGATGCACAGTTGAGCTGGCTGTCAGTCAGTACCAGGGCGTGATTACAGTTGCTGCTTATTATGCACTGTTGAGCTGGCTGTCAGTCAGTACCGGGGTGCGGTTACAGTCATTGCTTATTATTCAATGTTGAGCTGGCTGTCAGTACCGGGGCTCGGTTACAGTCGCTGCTTATTGTGCACTCTTGAGCTGGCAGTCAGTCAGTACTGGGGCGTTGTTACAGCCACTGCTTATTATGCACTGCTGAGCTGGCTGTCAGTCAGTACTGAGCCATAATTATAGTCGCTGCTTATTATGCACTGTTGAGCTGACTGTCAATCAGTACCGGGGCGCGGTTACAGCTGCCGCTCACTATGCACTAAAAGGAGACTAAAGTCGCACGGGCCTTGCATCTATGACTGAATGCGCGAGGTAAAGTTCAGCCAGGCAGTCAGACTTTCAATGCGGTGGCCAAACAGATTTAGAATACCATTAACCTACTGATTAACTGCAGAAATGCAGGTCAATAGCATTATTTGTCATAACAGGTTCTCTTTAATATTAAATCACTTTTCTTTCAACCAGTTAATAGCATTCACCATGCTTCCACGGTTCAATAAGAAGGAGCATTCAAATAAACCGATCTACAGTCTCCACGAATATTGGTAACTGCAGCCCATTGTTCAAAAGAAAGCAAAATAATATATCCTAAAATCCAATGAGCAGCGTATGCAGCAGGTAACACAACACAATAAAGCACCTAGTATTCTGACAATATTAAAGCAAATGTCACTACGTTTCCTTTCCAATCATATTGTGACATTTATATAGGTAGTAAAGAAACAATGTAAGTGAAAATATTCGCCCGTAACGCATATTATTAATGCATAAACCTTTGAATGTGACAGAAGCGTGACATTTGTTTCAATGTACTTCATCTTGCTTCCAAGGAATTCTGCATATATATCATTTATGAAGACAATAGCTGTTTAAAAATAGTTTTGCGCAGGCAATATCGGATCGGATTTTCCGACCAATATTTTATTATGCCGAGGCTTGGGGGAACATTAGATTCTAATTCTGCGTCTCCCAGCTTGGAGTAAATAAGTGAGCCGTGTTCTGCCAGGCAATATACCATACTCTATCTTTATCCCAATAGTACACATTTGGGACGCTGCTTAATTCCTGATACCTGCTGATACAGAGGTCTAAGAATAAAGAGTCATTTGCCACAGAACTGCCTGGGTGTATAGTTTCCCACCAGCGACAGAAAAGCAGAGTTATATTTGGATGACTGTTTGGATTGCCGAATCCCATGTGAGTTATCACTTACAATATAGGCCAAGATTTCCATAGATGACTTATGAATAGCAGACACGAGGAGAAAGAGTGGTTTGTGGGTTATCTGCATTATCACGGGTGATAACTGGGCCAAAACAATTAGTATAGAGAGACTAAACTCAAGACAGAGTTTTGTGGGTTGCAGAAATGGAAAATAATATTATCTGGTGCAATGACTTCTTCCTTTGCAAAGATATTTGACATATTGCATTCATGAATGTCTTTACATGATTGGCTTTACATTATAGAATGTCACAGGGTTTTCTGCATCTTTTGACAAATTTGCAAGTTCATGATGGGAAATTTAAAGGGGCTGTCCAAAATAATGAAAATTCTCCACTTGGGCAGCAATGCATGTTAAATAATAAACAAATATTTACTCATGCTTTTATGAACCTGCAGCTCCTGCATTGCAGCCTCAATGCTTCCGCTTATACCGGCTGCAGACATCACAGCCCTTACACCCCACGTGATGCCTGCAGACAATACCTGAAACCACAGAGGCCAGTGATTGGCTTCAGATGACTGTAAGTCTCTACTACTGCGCAGTAATTCGCCGGCGCCTGCACAGAAGCAGGATGAAGGCACTGCCAATAGAAGGTAAGGTAGAAGATAAGGGACCCATAAACGTGAGTGCGCGGGATTGAAGCTCTGCGAATGCACATCACAGGTAAGTGTCACGTGCATGGGACGGGGGTACTGATGTAATGAAGAGAGGAGGCTGGGATTTCTTAAAGGCACCAAATGCCCCAGAGCCTGGAAGAAATCATTAACATAAAACATTAAAAGTCCATTTCTCAACATCTACACCGCAGGCATATAGGTAAGACTGGTTTAACCATTCTATTACCTCTATGCCCATAGTAATAGCTTAAAAGCGTCCAGGGGGTGACACATTCCCTTTAAATAAATGGAAGCCGCCAAGGCCAATGGCTGAACCTCCACTCCACTAGTATTTTTCACTTGTCCAATGGATAGACGATAAACGCTTCTCACCCAAATACCCTTTATTGTACATGCGTCCAACTCAATATTTAGTCTCTAACATTTAGCTTGTAGACAGAGAACAACCAGTCTTCCAAAAGGTGGACATAACAGGGGTAGTATCCCCACCTATCAGACATTGGTGAAAAGGTACCTAATAGCTCTGTACACATTTATACTAGTGTTTTTTTAATATTTAGTACTTTTATTTACATGTCTTATATTTTATTTTATTGTATTTCATAATAGAAATTGTACTTTATGGCCTTTTACAAGAGATATATTTGCTAATATGAATAGTGTGCCCAACATTACATAAGAAAAAGAATAACAGCTGTAATTTCTGTGAATGAATTGCTTTTCTCTCCCTTCTTGCGACTAATGGAACAACATAGTGTTTTTTTAAATAATCATCAGAAGATAAAAACTCTAAGATTCTAAGATACAGATAATTGATTGCTCCTAAATGTCACATCTCTTGCATTTCCAGCCAGCATTAGTCAAATATGCCAAAGCCCTTTTCTCCTAGTGCATTTAAAGGCTAATATAATTTATGAGGAGCTTTGCTTCCAGTCTGTCTTTAAAGAAACATCAGTTATTTTTGTCTCTGCAGGTACAAGATGACCTAGAGCCACACTTAGATAAATGCCCGGAATATAGAGTCCTAATTTTATGTACCTGATGTAAGCATTAAGCAGCCCCATTACCCGTTGCTACACATAATGCTCGCCAGGCTTACTGGTATGTGCGACTTTACCCTTATTCTCCAATGCTATAAGGACAAAAAGGACATTGTAATTACATCTAGCATTTGGGGAGAAAGTGATTAAAAATCCAATTGTGTGCACTTTAATCCACCCAGCAGGATCCTGCAGGACTATTTATCATCCGGCAGATGTAAATCAATGCACAAACCTGTGGTAACGTCATACTGGAAGAATTTGTTTGCATAGGAAATACATTACCCACGTGCAATAATTCATTATACCAAACAAACATGTTCAGAAGATTTCTTGTGGTAATGAAATGTCATCTATACATGACAAACACTCGTACACGCACACATTCAGATATGCAGTATTGATACATTATCTGCGGTGTCTGTTCTTTTATTTTTTAAAGTATCTATATCTGAAAACATTTAGCTATGTATTGTGTATAACGTACGGTATTACTTGTGGTGTTACCAGCAAATCTACTCTATTTTCTATATAAAAAGTTGAAGCAATGTCCAAAGTCCCCAAGTGAAGGATAGCCCCATGAAGACATTTACTTTTAATATACCCTTCTATGACATTTGAATGTTACAAGGTTGGCAACACCTCTAAAAGCCTAAAGACCCAAAATTTTATGTATTAAATGATCTCTGCATTCTATGAAAATAGCCATATTAAAAAATTATGTTGTCATCAAGAGTGCGGGCCGCAGGTCTTTCTTCTATCTGACTTACTTTCTACTGCCTGTTGTCAAGCGCAATCCATCTCCAGAAGAGGACACCCTGAGATGGATTACAGGCAGTAGGCAAAGGCCTTGTCGCTCTACTTCTGCTCTCAAACTACATATAGGCATAATAGAGGGACAGTTTTCAGTTCAGGGCAGGCAATCCATTGGACAATAGCAGGTACAAGACATGCTAGGAAATGAAGGAAAGTTCCAGTAGCGATACTGCTGTTAAAATGCTAATGAATATGAATAGTCTAGAGGCAAAGCAAAAAAATCGGGACAGTTCCTGGACACTTACGACTGATATGTGTATCAGTAGCAGTTTTATCCTGTCATGGGAAAGATGTCAGCATAACCTTGATTTTCTACTCGCTTTGTATGAAAGAAGAGACGTGCCTTGGTCATTCATGTATGTATACTACATTCCCCCATTCAACTAACAATGCTAAGAAATGTCTGTCCAGATGTGGCATCCATACGTGATAACTGGTAACAAGAGCCATCAGGTGATCACAAGGCTGACTTGTGTCTAACAATTCGCATGAACAGAATCTAGTTACAAATCTGCTAAATATTATTTTAAGACAATATGCTAATGGTATTACAAAAATTCTCAATTATTTACATCAAAGTCTGCAGAAATGTTTGCTCCAGTGATGTTTTCTTTGACACTACGAACTGTGTACCTCTACCGTTACATCCAACAATTTTTGGGAAAGGAGGAAACTACAGTATGTCTGTGCTGGTCCGGGGCTTCCTGTTGTAATCATTTTCTTGGTATTTTACTCATTTCTTTGGTTTTATTATAGTTTCCTGTAATTTGTACAAAGTAGGGTGTGACTCCCCCATTTGAGCTAGACATTTCAACTATATAGCTTCCCATGGGCAGGTTTCTGAATAGTTGGGCATCGGCCCTACTCTGCCCCCATATACAGAGACAAGGTGAGGTTTTAATTCTAGGAATAGTCCTGTTTGGGTACACCCTTTTAGACTTATTTGATCAAAATAGTGTTGGTTGGGAGCGCCCAGGATTGTTCCATATACTGTTACTGTTTGCTTACTTACAGGGTATAAGCTCGTTTAGGTTTCTTTTCTGGAGTTTTGTCTGTTAAATGTCCACAGTGTGGATATGCTCCAACACATTGCACATAGGCCAACTTATGTTCCGACTTATTTATTTTGTTTTCCTGTTGTATTCTTATACCGCCAGTCCTACACAATAGTTATGGATACTAAAACACTTACACGTGCTGTTGGCAAAGTATTCCAAGCGCTATTAGCGGGAAATTGACTTTAACCAATTGCAAACGTTTAAAAATAATCATTATATTATTAAATTTTAAAATAATTAATAATTATCCTAGAACTCATTAATTTCCTGACTGCTTTGTTGGTATTCAATATCGGGCAATGGTTTTCTACCATTTGAAGTAGTTTCAGTGTGATATTCTCCAGAGATGGATTTTAATCAACCCAGATAGTTATCTTGGAAACATATCGCTAAGCTGTAGTTCCTGGAGGTTAATTGAATTGAGATAGTTTAAGATAATCTGAAAGGTAGGAAAATCCTAGCAGGTTCTTGTCTTCAATTTCTTAAAGGCCAGCAAAGAGTTAACACTGGCCTGTCTATTAAAACCTTATCTGAGAGTTGGAGAGGCCAGGTCACTCATTCACAAAACCACAGAGGCAATGATGAGACATCCTGGATGCTCGGGCAATCCATATCACCATTAACAAGATGCTTAATTTCTCATCGTGATTATCTTGTTTGCATTCGTTGGAAATAAACCCTAGAATCCCCACCGGAAGGATTTCAGTTTAATCAGTCGGGGAAAATTTCCATCCCTTCATTTATATTAAAGAAAAGAAATTCCAACACTGCGTGTTAAAAGCCGTTTGGCCGACGCAAGGACCAGGAGATGGAAAGAGCAGTCAGGTTCAGCGGTGGCTCCACCGTGTGACCAGGCGAGCGGAGATATTTTCAGAAGGATTTATTAGTGGATATCCTCAAATCCAGCACACTTGCAGCTGCTATCTAATGAGTGACATTTGCATAAACTGTTCAAGATAACAGGCCATAATCCTTCCGAAATAGCACAACAAAGACTCTGTGTCCCTTATCTGTGAGTACTGTCATGTGTAGTAGGCAAAGCTCCTCAAAAGAAAGTATTCATGTCAGAGAACTGAACCTATTTGGGCATATTACTGAGATTTCTGCAGAATTTTCATGTTACAATATTAAAATAATTATTCAAATTTGAACCAGCAAATTTATGGGAAAAGATGTAAAATACAGTTGTAGTCAATTAATTGTATAGACACCGTAACTTCAAGACTGTATTAATCAAGGGGACACATAAAAGAACCGAGAAAGGGTTAACTTAGAAAGCACTCAGGTTTCATGGGCTTTGCCATACTTCTGCCATATTGATAAATTGAACATTCTTTGCCCTAGGCTACGATCAGATGGCCGTAAATTTTCTCAAGGGAAAGAATCGGGCCAATTGTACAAGTGACACGTCAATTGAACTTTGATCAGAGTTCCATAGAAGTGTCAGCATAGTGTGAACCCATTCTCTGCCATGCGAGAATCAGAGCACACTGTGGGGAGAAGATACAGAACAAAATTTCTCCATCTGCTCCATTGTGACATTGCGCGGAAATTGGACTGCATTCAGATGCCATCCAAGTTCAGTCTAATGTTTTACACGCACCCATAGACTTGAATTGTTGAGTGGCATCCAATTTCAAAGTGAAATCACAACGTGCTGCAATTTTTTTCACTGACAGATTCTGTCAGTGAAAAAATCCTGCACCAGCACTGCCCAATAGAATAACAATGGACAAATTGCAATCTGATAAAAATTGGATAGCACTGTTATGATGTATACGCTCATGTGAACAAGTCCTTAAAGAGGTTTCATCATAATAATGATTTGTGTCTTTTTCAACAGGATAAGGCCATCAGTATGTGATCTGTATGGATCCAACCTCAAGACCAAGAGAAAAAAGTGATTGATATAATTGGTGGAGTGTCATGTTCTCTTTGGTTTCTACTAGTTACAGCAACACCTTAAAGGGATTTTCCACTTCAAGAAAAGTGGATCCCAAATGTGTCAAATAACAAAGCCAGATAGTATTCATTCTCAACTGCTCCAGCGCTGACTCTTTGTTTCGGCAGCCACGATTGCGTCATGTCATCAACACACATCACTGCCACAC
Source organism: Oophaga sylvatica (assembly GCA_033576555.1). Classification (NCBI taxonomy): domain Eukaryota; kingdom Metazoa; phylum Chordata; class Amphibia; order Anura; family Dendrobatidae; genus Oophaga; species Oophaga sylvatica. The sequence goes on along the minus strand of JARQOD010000004.1, from coordinate 441,747,896 downwards.
GCAAACTCTGAGCTAAGCAGCACTGCTTAGTAGGTGGTATGAGCTGCTGAGCTCAGTGAAAAGCTGCAGCAGTCATATGAGCTGTCTACATGATTTCATGGCTGTAGCAAAAACACAGACCGGAGCAGTGTTGGGGAGCCAGCACTTAAAGGGGTTGTTCACTACTCGGACAATCGATTCTGAATCCCTATGTTTCCCCTCTGTAAAATAATAAATTTATACTCACCTCCAATGCCGGTGTCATTCCAGCAGTAGTGGCACTGGCTCTCCAGGGGATTGCGTGATATTGGTATGTCATGCGATCTCTGCAGCCAATCAACACTGGCTTCACTCCCTTCTCCTATGGATATAATTGACATCCGGAGGAAGTAAGAGCTGATTCTACTCTCTCATTTCTTCTAAATGGCTTGACTCATCCACAGAAGAAGAGAGTGAAGCTAGCACTGATTGGCTGCAGGGATTGTGTGACATAACAATGCCATGCTATCCCCTGTAGAGCTGTTGCTGACTGTCATGATCCGTTCCAGGGTTTAGTCCTGTCTGCCCTTGGTCCGGGCGGATCATGTCAAGGGTTAACATTGCTCTGCCTCATTCTGGGCTCAGGTTGGCTATTTAGCTCTCACACATCCTGCTAGCAGTGTGAGCTATACTGCTACCTTCGGCTTGTGAACCTGACTGGTAACCCTTGATTTGTCCTGCTGTTATCCCTGACTTGTCCCGTGTCTGTTGTTCCCCTCTGTCTGCCCTGTTCCCTGCATTTCCGTTAGTCGGTTTGATTCTCTGGTTTTTGACTCGGCCTGTATTCGGACTCGCTTCTGCTTTCTGTCTTTGTCTTATCTGCTTCTGACCGTTGATGACCTCCTGGCTTTCTCCTGACCATGTATATTGCTTATTCCTTTTGTCCTGCTGCCTCCGTACGGTTTTGACTTGGCTTGCTTGACCACGCTTCCGCCACTTGGTGGCGCCTGTGTTTCTGCTCTGTAGAGGGCTTGCTGAGACCTCTGGTACTTCAGATGACTGACTCAGTCTTGGACGTTTTTGCTGCCACCTGGTGGTGGTTTTGGCTGCTGCAGTAAAGGCCTACTCTGGTAGTGTGTAATCCCTTCTCCCCTCTGCAACCTACATGTGGAGCACACACCAGCCTGCATTACAGCTGCATGACACTGGCACTGTTTCACTAGAATCAAGACATTTGGAGGAAATGAGAAAGCAGCAATAGCTCTCACATCCTCTGAATGTAAATTACATCCATAGAAGAGGAGAATAAAGCCAGTTCTGATTGGCCACAGAGATTACGTGACATAAAAATATTGCACGATCCCCAGGAAAGCCAGTGCCACTACTGCTGGAATGGCACCAGCACTTGAGGTGAGTATAAAGGCACTGCCACACTTAGCGATCGCACTAGCTATCACGACAACGACTTAACCTGGCGAGATCGCTAGTGTGATCGCTATGTGATCGCTAGTTAGATTCCAAACACAAAGATCTCATCAGAGATCAGCGATCTGTATAACGACCTCTGCGGTCGTTGGGAAAACCTAGTCCCACCTGCGATGCTGGTGAAGTCGTTCATAAAGGGTGTCACACTCAGTGATTCAGGCTCACCAGCGGGACACCAACGACCAAAAAACAGCTCAGAACGTTCATTAGTGATCAACGACATCTCAGCAGGGGCCACATCGCTGCTTCATGTTGCACACAGTTAAGTCGCTAATGGGATCTCTACTGCGTCATAAATGGTGACGCAGTAGTGATCTCGTTTGCGATCTCGCTTGCGATCTCGCTTAGTGTGGCATACCCTTAACTGTTATTATTTTACTAAGGAGAAACAGGGATTCAGAAGCGGTTGTCTGAGTAGTGGACATTCCCTTTAAGCATAGAAGGGTCAGTACTATATATCTTTGCCATTTTACATTGCTTTTTAAAAGTGGAAAACCCCTTGCCAATGCACATAATGCAAAACTGTGTATACATGAGTATGAGTTGTCAGGAGAAATACTTGTATGTCAGATACCTATGGAAGGTGTATAGCTGCCTTTAGTCTCTGTACTGTATCTGCTAAACTTTGTTCAAATTAATAGTGTTAAGTCCCCGTCTCACACAGCGATGTCGCTGGCGAGATCGCTGCTGAGTCACTAGTTTTGTGACGCATCAGCGATCTCCCCATCGATATCGCTGTGTGACATTCAGCGACGATCAGCCCCCCTGCTGGGTATCGCTGATCGTTGCTGAATGTCCTGGACATTTTTTTGATCGCTGGTCTCCCGCTGACAGGCACGCATCGCTGCGTGTGACAGGCGGGAGACCAGCGATCCGCTGGTAACCAAGGTACACAGCGGGTTTCCAGGCGTGGGGCTGTGCCTAGAAACCCGCTGTGTACCTTGGATACCAGCGCCCTGATGCAGGGAGCTGGTATCCAAGGTACACAGCGGGTTTCCAGGCACTGCGCAGAGTGCCTTTTACACCTTCGGTGAGTGACAGTCTTAGCATTTACCCCCCAAGAAATCATATTTCTTGGCATATCCTAATGATAGGCTATCAATAACTAGTACAAAGTCAGACATAATGGGTATCTTCCAGTACTTAGAAACCATGTGAAGAGCAAAACATTGATTACATTAACAGGACTATGGTGGTTTGTGAAACTTCTGAACCTTTATGCTACTCAAGGATTTATTTAAAGGGAATCTGTCACCACATTTGACCTATCTAAACTATTAATATGGGCAAACAGGTTATAGACTGCTGAAAATGTCCTACCGGTGTGTCTCATATCAGATGCCTTGTTGCTGGCAAATCATCTTTTATCACTTTATATAAATGATGTCTTCTAGGCTCTGGGGCGGTTGGTGCCTGGAAGATAACTCTGCCCCCAGAGATTATTATACTGTAGATGAAGGGGAGTTACCAGTGTGAGACAAGTACCTAACACAGAACAGGAGAAATTAAATTTGTCTTCTTGCAAACACATTTTTGCACCTCTCTGAGCTCTGCTGTATTGCAACAATATTACACCCCTGTCTGCCTGTGAGATGGAAGCTGATGCTGAGAAAAATCAGCAGAGGTGTCAGGTATAATCACACGCAGCTTTGCAGTGTTATCAGAAGAGCAGAGAGCGGGCATCCTCTTTCATGTATAATAATCTCTGGAGGCAGAGTTATCTTCCAGGCAGCGTCCTCCCCATAGCTCATGTGTTTCTGTTTTTAGCGTCCTCCCCATAGCCTGGAAGAGATCATTTATATAAAGTGATAAAAGAAGATTTACCAGCAACAGCACACCTGATATGAGACATAAAAGTAGGACTGTTTTCAGCAGTCTGTAACCTGTATGCTCATAATAACAGTTTAGATTGGCCAAATGTGACAGATTCCCTTCAATGAATAATGTCTAAAAAGGAACTTTCAGCAGATTCATCAGCTCTCAATCATTGTAAGAGAATGGACTGTTTTACTTGTGACACTCAGCAATTATTAGCTTCATCATCGCAACATGGAGGATTACCGGAAGAGAAATAAACTAACAGTTTACAATGCAACATGAAAAGTCCTCATGTTTTCGTATATGTTTCCAAAGAGGAAGTCGAATTTTGCATTCTGTACGTCTGTGCTTTTATTACTAGAATTTCCTCCTAGTGGTTAGTTGCCAAAATTTGGGGTCTCTTTGTAATATCCAAATATGCAATGAGATCTGTTACATTTATCCAAACAGGAATTGGAACAAATTATTTGAGCGGCACCCAATTTTTAGAGGCAAATGTCAACTGGGAAATTAGGGTTGTCCTGACCATTTCAAATCATATAATACTTGTTAAAATTAACATTTCACAACATTTTTATTAGTTTATTCAGCTATGAAGGGCCAGAACCACTTAAACAGCTAAAAAGAATTTATGCCAGCATGTTTTTTACTACTTAATCTGAGGGCAGCATTAGGGCCCCGTCTCACATAGCGACGCACCAGCGATCCCGACAACGATATGAACTTGTCAGGATTGCAGAAAGCTGTGACGGGGCTGGGTTAGCTTTCTGAGCTATGGTAAATGCTGCTTCTAAAAACCCTGATTGTATCACAACTGCTGCCCCCAGTAAACTGAGAGATTGAGTGATACATCATTGGAATCAGGGTCTCTTTTCCTATATTATGCTGCTCTCAAATGAGGTAGCAAAAACCTGCTGACCGATTCCCTTTAAAAAGTTCCTGACTTACTTTCTTGCACTAAAGAAAATAATATATTGGGTGGCATATTATCATGTGTATTCTCTTCTATGTTTGTCTAGAAAAATGATAGTGACCATATGTTTTATATTTGGTGACCTGTTCCTGCACCTCCAAAACTTCCTATAACTCAGAATAAATGATAAATCTCAAGCAGACATTTTATTTCTCTTCCACACATCCAATTTCAGAAATGGACATGATATGAGTGAGTGAAGTCCTCCCCTGCTCTTTCACTCTGATTAATAATTCAGCCTGTGATCGGATATAAAATGGAGTTTTAAGACCATTTACAGTCACCTTATCTGTCATATGCAGAAATCAGCTAATTAATGGACAGTGATAATGAAGCAGAACTGTGGATGGCTTGTTGCTCTCCTCATTCATGTTCTCAAGGGCGTCAAATGCTCCAAACGAAACTGAACATTTCCTTTCCCCTCCAGGTAAAAACATAGGGAAGTGATGTACATAACAGCGCGACGGTACTACATGGTCTTGGAAACGTAGAGTAGTGCGCTACTTAGATGTCCCCAATCATTCCTGCTTACAAACAAAAAATAATGTCCTTTACTCGCTGTCTTCTGGTTTCACGGCTGTTCTAATTTATGGCAAGAATTCTGCTCTTTAATGAGGACAAATTATGTGAAATATTTAGAAAAAAACTGTTTTAAGAACACGAAGTGACATTATATTGACAGCGTGTGGGGGGCAGCCTGTTTTAGTCTGCGGTAAATGCAGTTTGTTAAAGAAGAGTGGGTGGGAAATGAACTGCTGTTTATTATAGGAGCTCTTAACCATTTACCGCCCACTTTAAATATAATAGATAAAGCCAAGCAAGTGGAATTCCAAAGTAAATGCATTTATTTCAAAACCAAAACATGGTCTCTACCTATTAGGGCAACCAAGTGTTCCCCTGCTCCTGTGCTGCAGATTAAGGATGAGGAGAGCCTCCCACGCACGTCTTTAAGACTATTTTTAAGCCTATCAGCTTTGTGGAAGCAGACATGCTCTCTCCCGCACTTCATGTATGACATTGGGACTAATAAAAACAGCATATATCTTCATATCGGTCTCTATTTTTCTTTTATATTGACTTACATAAAGCAACCACTGGGGTAGCGGCCCACAACCTTTCTAACCTTCAGAGCCACATTTCAGCTCTGAGAGATGGTCATGAGCTACATCCAAATCCGCCACAGCCATCTCAGTAGTCAGCCCCCCATTATCAGCATGAAGATAGCCAAACTGAGATCATGTGAATCCTCCCTTACAGGTAGTATACTTAAATACAGAGGTTTTCTTTTACTGCATCGAGGGTAAAGCATCTCTCATAGTCTTCCATCACACCATCACTATTTGGTCAGTATTTCACATCAGTATTGGTAAGCCAAAACCAGAAGTGGGTGAAAAATGCAGAAGTTCTGGTGACCTGTTTCTATTATACTTTCCTCTGATTGTTCCTCACCTGGTTTTGGCTTTCAAACACTGAGGTAAAATATTGACCAAATGCTGATAATATGACCATAACCTAAGTAGCAGTATCATCTTATAACAAATTTACCAGGTTTATCTTCCCATGCCACCAGCCAGTATATGTGGAAGGTACACAGGGTGGTAGTCATGGTCGAGGGACCGTGTTCCCATGCTTTACTTCACAGTTGTAGCACATCAGATTGTATCATGCAGTATCGGTCACAGCACCCTCCTTTTCTTGTTTCAGCAACATACCATATACACTCAAGTATAAGATAGGGCACCTAATTTTACCACGAAAAACTGGGTAAACTTATTGACTCGAGAATAAGACGGGTATGCACTGTGCCCTCATCCCTATCCTGGTATGCATGGCTTCCCCATCCCTGTATGAATGGCTCCTTATTCCCTATCCTTGTATGCATGGCTACTTATCCCCTATCCTGGTATGCATTGCCCCTTATACCCTATCCTTGTATACTTGGCTCCCCTGTATGAATGGCTCCTTATCCCCTAGCCTTGTATACATGGCTCCTTATCACCTATCCTGGTATGCATGGCTTCCCTGTATGAATGGCTCTTTATCCCCTATCCTTGTATACATGATAACTATAAAAAAAAATCCTACTTACCTTACCTGTGCACCTTCACTTCATTTCGTTCTGGTGCCAGCAGCTCCTCCAGCCCAGTGATCACGTGGCCCCTCTCATTAAGTTAATGAATATTCATTCCACGCCTATTGGAGTGGAGAGGTGTAAATATTCATTACTTTAATGAGCAGGGCCATGTAATCGCTGGGTAGGAAAAGCTGCTGGCGCCAGAACCAACGAGATGCAGTGAGGGCACGCAGGAAGCAAGTAGGATGCATGCTGGAAGCCGGTGGCTGAATGAATATTCATTTCTCTTTAGCAGCAGTATAGGCTTTAGCCACAGCCACCGGCTCCTGCCTCTGTGACACGCTGCTCCACCGCTGCCCCTCGCCCGCCGGCTTCTGAGACAATGACAAAAAATTGTGCTGAAAAACTCGGCTTATACACGACTATATACGGTAGTACATTTTCCAGTTTGCTTTTGTTTCCGCCTGAACTATCTCTACTGTAACAGTTCCTATAAGCTCCATAAATTTTCCATCAGGCCCTGTAGTATGGTCAAGAGTCAAAACCTTTCCTTCATATGGTTCCATGTCCAACTTCCTCTCTACGAAAGGGATGTAGGTGCTCTCCATAGCCACTGACTAAAACCCTGAGCTCCGGATGTTGCAAGAATATCTACAGGGAGTTAGGTAAGGCCTCATACTGCCCAACACAACTTGTACTTGCTCTGCTAGCAGCCCACTGCAGCTACAACTTGCCCTAGCTACTGTCACCAACAAACTTTCCTCAGTAACTGACTAAAACCAGGAAGTGGTTGCCTTGTTTACTGGCCATAACCCCTCCCATGTTGGGCTGCACCAATAATTAACTGTCACTTATCTGTGTCTGCCCCAGCAGTCTTATTGCTGGGCAAATTTAACCTTTCACCTACTTAAATACAGTCACTATCATCTAACAGTATGCACTAAACATATTACTCTTACAATGCCTATCAATGTCTAATCTGCTCTATATCCTAAACTCTAAACTACAGTTGAAACCAGAAGTTTACATGCACTATATAAATACACACATATGCATGTTTTTTTACAATATCTGACATGAAATCAGAATAAACCTTTTCCGTTTTAGATCAATTAGGATTACCATAATTATTAACATTTGCCAAATGCCAGAATAATGAGAGGGAGAGAATGTTTTAAGGCATTTTTATTACTTAGTGCAGTCAGAAGTTTATATACTCTAAGATTACTATGCCTTTAAACATTTCTGGACTGCCCATATGATGATGTTGTGTGTCTTGAAACTTCTAATAGGTTTTTTGGCAACATCTGAGTTAATTAGAGACACACATGTGGATTAGTGTTGAGCGACACGATACTGCAAATATCGGATATCGGCCGATATTAGCTGTATCGGCCTTTCGATTCGAATACCGATATTTTCGTCATATCGGATACCGGAATCGGATTTGTCACTGTCACTGTGAGTGTCCGTCGGTCGGGTCTGTCAGGAGTCAGCGGCACTTACCTGGCAGAAGATCTCCGGCGGTCACGTCCTGGACTGCTTGATGGCCGCCATTATCTTCTTCCTGGCGGTCACATGCAGTTTTTCGCGATAACTGCAGTGACTGCTGGGTAATCCCGGCCGTAAAGCAGTCAGTCCGATGACGTCACCGCCGGGGAAGCAGGTAATCAGCTGTGCTGCGCCGGGATGACAGGCTCTGCCTGTCATTCTGATGTAGCAGAGCTGGATCGTCGTGGGACACTCGTTACTATGGACTGCGTCGGACAGGTGGTATACTGCTGGTTTTTTTTTTCAATTTTTTACAGGAGATCGATGGCGTCGCAGGATGAGACTGTAATAAAAGTAATGAAAACTGTGTTGCTTTTTTATTAAATCAAAAAACTTTTATATGAACATTCACCCGTCCGGGTACATCAACAATTTAACTATTTACATACAGGGACCCTGTCCGGGTTATTTATAATTCTTTGGCAGGGGTGTTCCAGGTACCACCTGGTACTCTTCTGATGCTTGCCAAACATCCGAGACACCAAGGACCACCAGGACCTGATGACGTCGTGTGGCCTGTACAGTCAAGTCGTGACCCGCTATCTGTGTCTGTGTGGCCACCTCTTTCATCTCCCTCCGGGTCTGGAGCCCTATGTCCCGGACTGAACGAACCCCAGGGGGCCTAACAGGCGCCGGGTACGGGCCAGCTATAGTTATCATGTCCATAGCTGGGGCTGCTGAGGAGACCACTGAGGGAGGCTGGGGAGATTTACGGCGTGGGGTGGGCACTTGTGCAGAGGCCTGGATTGGGAGGCTGAAGGCTCCGAGGGTCTCACAGGTTCCTGACACTCTGGGGAGTAGGGGTCGCACCTGGTAACATTTAGGGCGTACCATCCATTGTAACCCCAGTGTCAGGTGTAAGTCACCAAGTCTCCTGGCAACAGGTCCCTCCCGGGTGTCCTTCTGGGAGGTGAGTCTCCACGTCCCGCCGGGTCACAAAGACTTCTAAATAAAGTCCAGGCTCCTGGATGAAGCCCCAACCACCTTTCAATTTAAAGCTCCGTACTGCACCCTTACGCCGCGGCTCCCTCAGGGTTCCTTTATCTTTTCTCATCCGGTCCTTATCTGCCCGGTCCTTCTCCAGGTGACGTTGCCGAAGTTTTTGGGATTCTCGCTGCTCCCTTTGTCGCTCTGCTTCCCGCTCCCAACGTCTCCACTCTTCCTCCTGACGCCGGTTGTAATTCTCCTCCAGCATCTCCATGTCTCCACCATCAAACTGCAGCTTATGATGTCCGGTTTGCGGCAGCTCTCCTGGCGCCCCCCAGTCCTGGCGGCGCTCACCTGCGGAGGAAGCAGCCGGCTCTGGAACAGATGACAGTCGGGGCTCCGGTACAAACAGGTAGACCTCTGGTGCATGCGCGGCCTCCTCCATGAGGACGGGTGTCGCTTCTTCTGTCTCAGCGACGGGGGCAGACAGCGGGATCTGGGGTGCTGCCGGTGCAGAGTTTTTTGCAGGAACGGGTGCCTCCACTGCGACAACGTCAACCGGATCACATTGCAAGGGCTGGGATGCCCGCACGGACTCCTCTACTAGAACGGGTGCCTCACCTTCCGGTACAGACACTTCAGGTAAGAGGGATTGGCGCCACTCCAAGTTTAGTTTTAGGGCACGCCAGCTTGCTTCCATCCTGGCGACCTCCTCCCGGTGCCGGGCCAGGCCTCTTAGGGTATCCTCCGCTTCTTCCAGCGTAGGAGGGTTTCCAGGCCGGGTGCCCAACGGTGGTTCCGTGGCGATCGGGTCGCTTCCGTGGGGGGAGAGCTCTGACTGCTCCATCCCTTCACACTTCTGCTCGTGTCCATTAGCCATCTCTGCCAAGTCACATGTGTCATTAGCATCTGGAGAGGGCCCCTCTTTTGTAGTGAGGCGGGACCTTCGTGTTAGTTTCTGCACACTGAGGAGGATGAGGAGGCAGAACTGAAGAGCTGTGGGGCACGATCTTACATTGCAGTACCATTTAGAGTGGTCGGCCATCGTTTTCACGCCACTGAGTGAGTGTACACCCACGAAGAGCACGCCCTTCTTCTTCACCAGTGCCTCGTCGTGACGCAGATATGGCGGAAAAATGGCAAATACATTCTCTGATGATTTTAGCAATTCTCAAGCACAAAACCAGTTCAATTCAGGCACACAGGACTCGCTTATAGCGAGCTACAGAATCCTGTTCTTGACGCCAAGTTGAGTCGCACAGAGCCAGAGGTTTTGGGGGTACTCGGCACCGAGCCCGTCGACTTCTATGGGGTATGTCACGGCTTTACCCGGCAATTGAATCAGAGTCTATTTTACTATGTAGAAGTGTATAAACTATAAATATATGTATATATATATATGTCACAATGACATGTATATATATATATATATATATGTATTCTATGTGTGTATATTTTGTGTTTACAACGAAAGAAAGGGTTTTTTTTGTTGCGATTTTTTGTTCCCATAGACTTACATTGGACTTCCGGTATCGGAATCGGATATCGACGATATTTAGTGATATCGGCGATACCATTTCGATACGATATTTTTAGATATCGAGCAGTATCGCTCAACACTAATGTGGATGTATTTTAATGCACACCTGAAACACACTGCTTCTTTGTTTAGTATCATGTGAAAGTCTAAAGAAATCAGCCAATATATCAGGAAGAGTATGGTGAACTTGCACAAGTCTGGCTCATCCTTGGGTACAATTTCAAGATACCTGATGGTGCCTCGTTCATCTGTACAAACAATTATACGCAAGTACAAACAAGATGGGGATGTCCAGACATCATACCTCTCAGGAAGGAGATGGGTACTGTGTCCCAGTGATGAATGTGCTTTGGTCCAACATGTGCATATCAACCCAAGGACAAAAGCAAAATACCTTGTGAAGATGATGGCGGAAACTGGTAAGATTTTGTCAATATCCACAGTGAAACGAATACTATATCAATATGGGCTGAAAGGCCACTCTGCCAGGAAGAAGCCAGTACTCCAGAAAAAAACACAAAAAAGCCAGATTAATGTTTGCAAATACACACAGAAACAAAGACCTTTATTTTGGAGACATGTCTTGTGGTCTTATGAAACCAGAATTTAACTTTTTGGTCATAATGACCATTGATACATTTGGAGGAAAAAGGAGAAGCTTGGAAGCCTAAGAACACCATCCCAACTGTGAAACACGGGTGTGGCAGCACCATGTTGTGGGGTTGTTTTGCTGTAGGAGGGACTCATGCACTTCACAAAATAGATGGCATCATGGGAAAAGAAGATTATGTGGCAATACTGAAGCAACATCTCAAGACATCAGCCAGGAAGTTAAGGCTTGGACAGAAATGGGTCTTCCAAATGGACAATAACCAGAAGCATACTGCCAAAATGGTAACAAAGTGGTTTAAGGATAACAAAACCAATGTATAGGAGTGACCATCACAAAGCCCTGATCTCAATCCTCTCGAAAATTTAGGGGCAAGACTGAAAAGGCAGGTGCGAGCAAGGTGACCTACAAACCTGGATCAGTTACACTAGTTTTGTCAGGAGGAATGGGCCCAAATTCCGACCAACTATTGTGAGAAGCTTGTGGAAGGATATCCCAAATGTTTGATCCAAGTCATTCTGTTTAAGGGCAATGGTATCAAATACTAATGAAATGTATGTCACTTTTGACTTTGCAGTAAGTAATAAAAATTCCTTAAAACATTTTCTCTCTCTCTCATTATTCTGGCATTTGGCAAATATTAGTAATTATGATAATCCTAATTGACCTAAAATGGGAAAGGTTTATTTTGATTTCATGTCAGATATTGAGAAAAACATGAATATGTGTCTTTTTATATAGTGTATGTAAACTTCTGGTTTCAACTGTATATCTTATACTTTTCCTACACCTGAGCTGAATGAATGGTACAATAGGCATTACCTTTACAGTAGTTACACAGCAGCATCAGTACCTTACAACACTACACATTAGTTATATTACATTACTGAAATCTGCATGACACTGTTCACATTTCACATGGCACAATAAAATGCAGTAAAACCGCACAACACTATTCTTATAATAGGATGCTGTCTTCAGGGGCAGGGCATTCTCACCGTTACATGTACACATTCAGGTGTGCTCTTCTGTGCAGGCTGCTTACCAAAGTCACCATCTGGAGACATTTTCTTCATAGCTGTTTGCTAGACATATTGCCAGAGTACCAAGGTGGCAAACAGACGTGAGCCACACATTATGGGACAGAAAGTCAGATGTGGCTCCAGCTCCACAAGTTGGGACCCCTGCATTAGGGCATTCTCAATACCCAAGTCTTTGTGAAGTTTTACTGGATTGAATAATAAATTCAGATTTTGTTGTCTCCTCTATTGTTGAGTGCAAACAGTTAAAAAGTTACTGGTACAACATTACAGAAGCTCTCAAGGATGAATAAGTTGTTGGCCTTTGCTAAAAATGAGCTTCCACCCACCCTTGAACTGAAAAAAAGACTATGAATTTTGCATACATAGTCCCCCTTGGTTTAGATATATGACCCCAGTCTCTGTGTCACTGTGGTGGACATCTTGGAAGCAAGGGGAAATAAATCCAGTTCAGAATAGAGAAGGCAGTAGGATGTAAGGATGGGCCTCAGGTAGAAGTTACTATACATGACAAATGTATAGCTACTTTTTAATGCCAGGGTGGAGTTTCTTCAAGTCAGGCCATCAATGCCACATCATTTGAGGTCTAGTTTCCAGAATCTCCACCAATGTGGATATATCTGCAAAGAACCAACAAAGATGCTTTCTAGATCCTTAGTTCTTAGCTTGTGTGACCTTGTCATATCTCAGGTAGTAATTCACACTGCGCTTAACATATGCGTTTCAGATGCAACTCATTGTATGATTACAGCCTTGGGAATATTTTGATGTGCTTTGTTTAAGTAGGGTGTATCTGGAAACTTTAGAAACTCTGCTCTAGATGGTATCTGGCAATACTATGTGGCTTTGTTTCTCTGTGACAAGCTATGGGAATTAATTCATGCCCTAATGGACAAGAATATAGCATATGTATGGTGCCAGAATCCTCACTGATCATCATCTCAGCTGTTGGACCCTGACAGTTGCACAACGCTTAGATTCATTTCATTAGTATAATTGTTCTCTAGGCACAATTCAGAATTTTCTCTGCATCCTGCATTTTCCTCTTTTTTAAATTTGCCAGAAAAGTTACACATCTGTGCCTTTAGCTTTTTAAGGTGGTAATTCTAGTAATTTTTTCATGTCACAAATAATTTGGGAACGCAAATACAAATTCTACAAGAGCCACAAGCAGCAACAAAGTGACTTTAGGCTTTCACATTGTCTTCTCCATCTGTCCCAGTAGCCTACAAAAACAACATTGAAATAAAATACTCCTTAAACTTGAGAAGAAATTGTGCTCTCTTCTTCTAACTTCATGATTGCTCAGATTAGTCCCCCACTGTGTCTTTATAATGGTATTCCAATTGGAGTCTATTTAAAGACCCAGCAGGAGTTTCTTTTTTTTCTGCAGAAATGCAGGAATTGCTGACATTAAGTAACAAAATATGCCAAGTTCAGTCAAGACGATCAAACTTTTATTTACTTGTAGCCACGTGGTTAATAATTGTATGCTTAACTGCCTCAGTGAAAGAAAGGACAAATAGGTTCTTGCTTATTAGAATATCATTGTGATAACGTTGAAATCAGGCCTTTCTATACGGTGTCATGCCTTCTATTCAGAAAAGGGGGAAAAATGATACGGAAATCTAATACCCCATCAATTTATATAGGACCCATCTCTAAATTACATAATTTGATTCTAGAATAATAGAAATGACCCCACCCTTCAGTAGACCCCCGAAAAAATAAAAATCACACATCAGACCTTTTAAATTTAGATATACAGTAGTTCCAGACCAAATCTCTCCTTATGAATCCCCCATAGCAGACTCCTCATATAAACATACCCAAGATCCAACCTGTCTAATACGAAGACAACAGATCAGATCCCCCTCATATTGGTAACATAGTAACACAGTTAGCAAGGTTGAAAAAATACATTTGTCCATCCAGTTCAGCCTATATTCCGTCAGAATAAATCCCCAGATCTACGTCCTTCTAAAGAACCTAATAACTGTAAGATACAATATTGTTACGCTCCAGGAAGACATCCAGGCCTCTCTTGAACCTCTCGACTGAGTTCGCCATCCCCACCTCCTCAGGCAAGGAATTCCAGCTTCTCACTGCCCTAACAGTAAAGAATCCTCTTCTATGTTGATGGAAAGACCTTCTCTTTTCCAGATGTAGAGAATGCCCCCTTGTATATATTCATATACAGACCCCTCCTGTATGTAGACCCCAGATCAAACTCTCTAATAAAAAGATATGAGATCAGACCTCTCCTTATATATAGACCTCAGATTAGACTCCCTCTGTATATGAACGCTGGCAGCAGTGATGGATTGTTAGGAATCAGTAGGACAAAGCAAGGTCAGGACAGGCACTGTGCAGAAAAAGAAGGGGCTTTGTGACCTGGGCTGGTATTATGAAGCAGTCTATTTACTTTGGCTTGGATATTGGTGTGGCAACCATTGCTGGGTGTGCATTAAGTATTATTTTTCTCGTGCGTACTCCCTCAAGCTATGTTGATAATTTACAGAAGTCCTTCCATAAACGTTTTTCTCTAAACCTGTGTATATGTGCATGTACTGCAGTGTCAGTGTGTTAATATACTCACCTAGATCTATCTTCTCCAGTATCCAGTGCTTTTCAACTCCTCTTCTGAGTGACATCACCATTCTTCAAACTCTCCAGATCACGCTGAGCTCTGCATGACCTGGAAGTGGCTTTTACAATGAAGTCAATGGGGTGTCAGAACGAGGCCCAAAAGACTTACATTGTAAAAAGAGACATCCAGTTTACGCGTAGAGCATAGAGTGAGTTGGATAGTCTTAAAAATGGTGACGTCACTCAGAAAAGGACTGGAATGGCTCTGGACACTGGAGAAAATGGAGATAGGTGAGCATAATAACACATTGACACTGCAGAACATTCACATATAGACGGAGTTAGGGAAAAAAGTTCATAGGAGAGCTTCTTTAAGTTAGAACCCAAGTCTTCATTCAAACACTTTGAAAAGAAATGATCATACCTGGCAAGGCTAAGATTTGCCCCCAATTTTACCGTATATTTCTATGTCATTGTTTTATCATTGATAGTTATGTAAAATACATCCTAAAACCACTTCTCATTTCTCATTAGACACTACAATAATAAATTAGGATTTCTTTAATGTCTCAACGTGTGAGAGATTTTTCAATTATATTCTCTGAATTACCATGATGAGCACTTGTGTGTGGATATGTCTGATTCATTTTGCTTCTTTTGTGTAGAATTCTCCTCTCAGAAGTTTGAGCAAAAGTTTCCAAACTTTCCATCCATCCACCCACAAATCACCTTCAGGGAGAAATAAATAAAAAAGACCTATAATTTCCAGGCGCGCATTGGTGGAATACTAATTGGCTTGGTTTCCTTTCATATTGTTTCATATTGTATTTCACAGAAAGCATTTTTCTAGGTCACTGTAAAAACAAAATGGTTTCCAATAGCCAATACACTTATCTTTCTTCTGGGAACACAGCCATTTGTTTTTAGAAGAGTTTTATTCTCAGTTTTACTGTTTCTTCTTTTAATTACAATCACAGCAGGCTACCGCTGAATATAAATTTCTACATTACCACCTTCCTTCCAGCCACGTTCATACACAATAGTCAACATGATAAATGATAAAACAGTTTTCTTTGATTGAACTACAAGATGTATACTTTGTATGGGGAGCTGAATTATTTTCCATTTTATGTAAATCCTTGCAAAATTCAATCTGAGTAAAACAAAGCAAAATACGAGATGTGCGTAGGTCTGTGAACATTACAATTTTTTTTTACATTATTTGCCATTGATCATAAAATCTATTTGCTTATAACAACTGCAAGTTTCTTGCATGTGGAGAATTTTTCATACAGTATTTATGCTATTATACAAAAAAAGCAGCAGTCCATTACAATTAAATGATATATTTATAAGCATTTTAAAATTAATTCATGGTGTTACCAGTTACAGTATGTCATGGCAGTTATGTTAGCAGATAGAATTTGTCATGATCAGTAATATCGTGTAATCGATCATAATGGATCCCAATAACTTCCATTAATTCCACTGAATAAATTATCTAATATTCAATCATAACTAAATAGTATAACTCTGACCTGTATGACGCTGACCTATTATAGGAGCTAAGTAATGACTATTTGATCTTTAGACTGGTGTTGTCTGCCAGTCATATGGTTCTTGCACCGGTGCCAAGTTTCTATAATGATTCCACATCCTTAATGTTGATGGTGCACAAACGTCTTTTTAGCAGCCAACAGCTGGTAGCCATCATGCCAAGGTTATGAGTCTCTCTCGAGCCACTAAATGAGGAAGATTCTAAAAATTATAAGGATTCTAAAACTCTGAACTGCTACATCTTGTACAAGCAAAGAAAATGTGTGGGTTTCCAATGTAGATAGCCTTTAAAGGGATTGTACCAAATCAGACTGAGGATGTGGTCACTTAAATCTCATCTAATTTGGGGCTTCAAAGAGTCTTCACTGAATGGAGCAGAGGTCAAGTATGTGGCTATTTCTCCTTTTATTGTCTATTGAACTGCCAGAAATTACAGAAAAGTTTTTGGCCATCTCTCCCAACCTCTACAGACAATGAACACAATTATTAAAAAAATTGAAGACACTTTGACACTTCCCATTCTTGTTTTGTGGTATTAGTTGCTAGAAAACATCAAAACATCACATTCATGAATTTGGTGCAAAGTAATAAATGCTCTTTGTCCTGTTTTGAACCGTTGTTATGAATTTGGCATCAAAAGATGCACCAAAATATGGCATATTTGAAATTACCCAATAGGAAAAGGGACTGGAGTGAAGTTGCACCAAATTCTGCAACTGCAACGATAAGCTCCAGTGCTCATGTCAGGAATATGATCCTATTCCAGATGGAAGAACATGTGGCCACAGCCAATCACTAACCACGGTATTCACATTTGCCTCCACAGGAAGAGTACATTTTTTAAAAATAAAGTACAAAATCAGAGATACTTCTTTTACCCTAGAATAATAAACAAGTTGCATTGTATAGGCTCCAGATAGACGAGCTCTCATCTTGGCACTGATATACCTAATATACAAATATACAACTCTGTTATTCTCTAATATTCAATCATAACTAAAATGGTCTTAGAAAAAAAATAATTTGGTCTAAAAACAATTCAATATCCTAATATAAAACTGCATATTGTGCCGCATCCAGGGGTTGGCTTATTGTTAACATTTCCAGCTATGGCAATATGTTTTCTCAACAGTTTGTTTCATATTGTTTGCATAATTTGACAGTACGGTATGTGCACATCAATGGGAAAGAGGAGAAAGCAATGCTTTACAATAACTGGAAAACAAGTATCTCCAAGACATTAGCAAACGGTAAAAAGAGCTTTTTGTTACAGGGGAATTCTATCGATTCCAGATATTTATATATATCTCTACCTGCATGATAATACTCAGTTAATGGATGTGATTGAGAACACACATGAGAATGAATGAAGAAAGGGTGGAAGAATGAAAGGAAAGAAGAGAGATTGAGAGAGATAGAGGAAGAAGAAAAGAAAGAAAGAAAGAAAGAAAGAAAAGAAAGAAAGAAAGAAAGAAAGAAAGAAAGAAAGAAAGAAAAAGAAAGAAAGAAAGAAAGACAGAAAGAGAAAAAAAGAAATAAAAGAGAAAAAAGAAGAAAAGAAAGAAATAAAGAAGAAAAAAGAAGGAAAGGAGAAATAAAGCAGAAAAAAGAGGGAAAGAAAGGGAAGCAAAGAAAAATATATAAAATGAATAAAAACAAAAAGAAAGAAAGAGAAAAAAAGAAAGAGAAGAGACAGCATGAGATGGAGGGATGAAAGGGAGATATAGATAGTAATGGATAAGACTGTGATCTGCACAAAAAACTTAAGAACAATAAAAGATTGTGTATACCTTTGCAAGTAACTTGTAATTGCACTAAAGCTCAAATGTATCCAGCTTCTATGTAGACCTTTGTGTTTCCATAGTAACATACTACAGACAAATCCTATATTTTGTGTGATTAGGCAGTGATACCAACATCTATTTGGACCTCCAGCTGTTTCCAGGATATTAAATATCAGCATTGAACAAATGGTACTTTTTATTTTTGGAATCGCTAACTATGATTGTAAAATAAATTGTGTATTGTGACTGCATGCAAATCAGATTGTCCAATGACAGCCCAATAAAGTGATGTATGATAGTTTGCATTCTGCATAAAACAGCTGATGTACTTGATAGCGAATTCTAAAAATTGACTTACATCAGCCCTTGTGTGTTGATGAAAAGTACACTTTATGATTTTGATTGATCTTATAAAAGTCGCATATCTATTTTTTGCTTTTAAGACTATATTCAAGTATCCATAATATATAGTTCAAGACAAATTATATTCATTTTTCTTTCCAGCTGGATAACAGTAGATATAGTAAAAAGAAAAAAAACAAGCCAGGGAGCCCTGAGTTTAAAGGGTTAATCTCAATATCACTAAGTGTTAAAATTGCAAAGTGCTTATGAAAAGAATCAACATTGTAGTTTACTTCACATTAATAATTCTCTCTGTTCCTAAAAATAAGGATATTTCTTATTTTATTGTTTAATGCTGATTGTCTACAAGCCTTTCCTTGCAGCTCTGAAGAGTACGGTGTCAATGCTGCTGACCAAAATGTCAAACAAGCAAGAGCACCTCCCTCCCGAAAAATAGGAAGCATGGGTCCTGTAGAGGAGGAAACATGACGCTTGGGGATCTTGAACTTAAAGTTTCTGTGGCTCAATGCAAAATCTATAACAGAGACCCCGAGATCACTTAAAGTCTTAATTTCCTAAAATGATTAAAAAGGACTTGACTTCTGAATGTGCTTATAACCTTTGCACTACATAAAGTTAACTTTTGCCTAGAACCTAAGAACAATGAAGTAGATTGAAAAAAGATGACTAGTACACCTATCAGTCTGAATATTATCACACAACCATTTTTAGCTTTATAACTTCTCAGAAACAATGCAGCAATGCAGACACTTTTACAGATTCTAAAATAGGTGAGTAAGGATGCAAATGTTCAGCCAAGTTTTATACAGTAAACCTCTTCAATAAATCTTTTTTATGCTACTCCCAGGAAAACTGATCTTTGGCTTTGTGAATGTTTTCTATCTCGACAAGAGATGCCAGGAAGTGCCGAGTAAAAACTGTGCCAAGAAGAAGGCTCTTGTTTTCATTTTCCTGCAGAGGGACCCTATGAATTAAACAAAGTCTAGTACAAAACAATGTGAAGAAACTAGAGAAATGTCCACAAAGCACAACATAATGCCAACACTGAAATACTGTGTGAAGATACTCGCACACATTCCCTAAAAGAGCTTCTCTGGTATCTATAATGCTCTTCATTTTTAACCCCTAACCACCCTTGTAATTTGTGTCATTATAAAATTCCTCACTATAATCCCTATACACCTTATGCCTGTACAGTATGTGATCCTTTCTGTACTTCCTGTGATGTTTCATCTGAGAGAAATCTCAAGCAGAACAACACAGTAGGATGGCCATACACTCATTTCCCCAGATTTGATCACCCCCTAAAAGCAGGACGTCATCAGGGGGTGGTGCTGTGGTCACCTACCACAGATGATGCCACCGCTGTTCCTTGATGATGTCTTCATTCGGGGGTTATGAAAAAGTGACCACAGCTTCAATGGCTACTGCCACACTTCATGAGACACTGCTTCTATCCCTGCAACCTCTTTCCCTGAAACAAAACGTCATCAGGTAACGGTGATAGAAGCAGGTTGAGTGACACCAGTGCCACCCTCTTGCAAGCTTGAAAAGTACTGAAGAATCAAGAACTGAATATACCAATTGTTAATTATTTTATGGATCTGAATGCTTAACGGCTATGCACACCTTGATGCACCTTTTTTATAGATCTGAATGTTTACAGTGTATGTACACATTCACACAGATTTCTTTCTTGAAATAGTTCATTTATTTCTGCACATATTACTTATAAAATGATGCCCCTTGTATCCATCCTACTGTAGTTCCACTGCTTAATCATGCATAAGACACTCTCAGCTACCTAGCTTTCAGCATAGTTCTGCTGTTATATCCACTTTTGATACCCCTTGACTCCCCACCTTTGATTCATAAATACAGTTTATATTCCTCCCGTGGTGTATGTAAATCTGCTCGGTCTGTTCCGATGGGCAGGGCTTATTGTCCATCTCCACCCCTCTCCTTTGCCTGCTGTACGTATTATTTTCTGTGAATATCACAGCTCGCATAGAGTTACCGCACGTGCGCATTCAAATGTCCTATCGCGTGTGCGCAGTTTGCTTTGCCCAACTGTGGGCAAAGCATAAAATCAGTATTGCGCATGCGCCGGCATATGCCAACATGTTCTATGACCCGGAAGTATTGCGATGTGTGAGGGAACACACAATTTGCATCGCAATACTTCTGGGCCATAGAACATAATGGCATATGCCGGCAAATGCGCAATACTGATTTTATTCTTTGCTCACAGTTGGGCAAAGCATACTGCGCATGCGCGAGAGGACATTTCAATGTGCACGCGCTGTAACTCTACGCAAACGCGGGAATTACCCAAAAGAAAGGCGTAGCCCAAACCAGGGGGGGGAGAGACGGACAATAAGCCCTGCCCATCGGACCGGACCGAGCAGATTTACATGCACCACGGGAGGAAAATAAACAGTATTTATGGATCATTGGTGAGGAGTCGAGGGGTATCAAAAGTACTGGTATAATGCATAGGCTCCACAATGTGATGAGGGCAAACCAGAGATTGATAACAACCAACTTGTTTACTCTGTGCAAGAGCGAGCAGCGTTGTGGGACCCCAAGATCGTAATCATTCCAACTCCATATTGATTCAACAACTCTGGGAAGAAGAGGCAAGATCGCTGCTGGCTGATTGGGAGTGTGCAATGCCACATGCAAGAAAGGATTCTCGTAAGTATTGCAATGTGGTCTGATATGGCAGTGAACCTGGTAATGTAGGTGCATTGTTTTGCAATTAATTTTTTCCTTTCTTTTCTCCTTCACAGTGAAGAGGATAAAAGTCCATTGGCGTTTGATGAAAGATCGTTTCAATAAGGACATAAGAGAGGAGATTTGGTTAAAAGTGTTGCTGCTCCAAAGCTCAGAAACTATAAATACCATCGTCAACTTTCGTTTATGAGGCCTGCGCTTGGTCAGCGAACGTGAGTATCTTTTATGTTGTCTTACTATTATATAAACAATATAATTACTAATGTTTTTCATTTCTTTTCCACACAGAACCTGGTGCAGCACAACACAACCTGGATCGTCCTCAATTGGAGCAGCCCCTCATCGACCAGCCAATTAACAGGCCCAATCCCAATCATCCTCTAACGATGGGGAACAGGCAGCCGGTCGTTCTGGTTTTCCCCTCTCCCAGCCCTCTGCCACCGGTTTTGTTGGGTCTTCTTGTCAATGGCAGAGGGTCTGGGAGAGGCAAGTCATGTCCAAGTTTCTTCACTTAGGCTCGATCTTCCAGAGTGGGATGAAGACAGTTTTAGATAGATTGGATAGTGGGTTCAATCAGCTGAACACACTATTCCAGGAAGTCCACAGATGCCTTGACTGCCTTGAAGTCAACCTTCAGAGACCGGCGCAACATTTTTTTTCATCAATAGAGTGGGGCATGTCGGAAAACCTAAGCCTGATCTCTAGCTGAACATGATGCAGGCCTTCCAAGCTGCTTATAACCAGGCATTGCAGCAATCCCGATATCAGCAGCAGGCACAAAGTTCTTTTCCTACAGGTCAACAAGGGCCAGCACAGCTGCAGTGGCAGAATACTCCAGCACCTTTCCAAACATCTCAAGGACTTGGATACCTGTCTGCTCAACAACCGATGACAGCGCAAGTGACCTATCCACACCACCACCACTGGACATTAGGACTGTTCCTACAGTACCCAGCTACACCACTCAGCCGAGTGCAGCAGCCATCCAGCCTTCAACTTCCACCATGCAGCCAAGTTCAACAGCCATGCAGCCTTCAACTTCCACCACGCAGCCGAGTGCAGCAGCCATGCAGTCTTCAACTTCCACCATGCTGCCGAGTGCAGCAGCCATGCAGCCTTCAACTTGCACCATGCAGCTGAGTGCAGCAGCCATGCAGCCTTCAACTTCCACCACGCAGCCGAGTGCAGCACCCCAGGGACAGGGAAAAACAAAATGTTGCAGAACCAGAAAAAGGGCCAGGAAACAAAAAGTTGGCAAGAAACATTACCAATCACCTCTACCCTCACCTCCCAATGTGTCTCCATTTCGAACTCTGTCCCCACCTTCCCTTTGTTCTCTCCCTTTCAATGTGTCAATCCCTTCCAATTTGTATTCCATTCCTAATGTGTCCTCTTACCCAGTGTTACATCTACTGCAAATATACCTGACCCAATCCTCCAATTAAGTGCCACTTTCCCTGTAACAACTTCCCCAGCCACTCCTAGCCAATCATCCCAGCCTGACACCCCCCAGGTCCACAATATCACACCATCAGGCAGACCACAAAAGTAAACCTATTTTTTTCTTTTTATTTATGTTAAAGTAAACATTGTTTTTATTTTTGTTAGCAATTATTTTTATTTTTTTTTCACATTCACTGTCTCCCTGTTTTTTCTTTATCTCTTTATTTAAACATGTGTGTATTGTTGAGTGAAGTATTAACAGGTGTTACAGTCAAGGTTTTTAGTATTAAATTTACATTCAAGGTGTTAGTATTAAAATCAGCAAACATTACAGGTACATTTTACTTATTAGCGGCTTAAACCATTTGTCTTGCCACGCAACAAGTTCAATATCCAAAACAAAGTAGGCAGAAAATGTATCCTTCATTTGGGCAGCTTTCACTGTAGTCCTCAGACGGTGATCTTGGTAATCCCGCAATGTGGTAGTAACAGGTTACTCAAGTTCTAAGTGTTGTCGCTCTTTCACCAGGATGTAATTGTGCAGAACAACACACGCTTTCACAACCTCATCAATTGTCTCAATATTTAGATTGATGGCTGTTCCCCAAATATGCCATTTAGATACCAGCAATCCAAAGGTACACTCCACAGTTCTTCGTGCCCTTGTCAGTCGGTAGTTGTAAATCCTTTTGGCTTGATTAAAGTCCCGACTTGAGTACGGTTTTATGAGGCTGGCACACATTTGAAATGCCTCATCCTCATCCACAACAAACGGCATTGGTAGTCCTTCAGTGTTTGGAAGAGTTTATGGCTATGGAAAATTGAAATCATTACCATACATACGTTGGTCATGTCATAGTTTTTGAAAGTCTATGAGTCATTTCCTCGTGCAAATGAGCCAACATCCACGGCGACAAATCGACACTCAGCATCTGCAATCGCCATGAGAACAATTGAAAAGTATTTTTTGTAATTGAAATACTTGGATCCACTTCCAGCAGGTTTCATAATCTGAATGTGTTTGCCGTCCACAGTCCCCAAACAGTTTAGAAAATTACAGATGTCCTGGAATCTTGCAGCATTTTCCATCCAGAGATCAGTTGTGGGTTGGGCAAGGAATTCTTCATAATGTCACATAAAGCACGGCGGGTGTCTCCAACAATCCCAGAAAGCGTGAACACTCCAATCCGGAATTGAAAATGTAGAGATGATAAGGTATCTCCAATAGCCAGGAATCTGCCGAACAGAAAATGGGAAAAAAATCATTACATGGCTTTTAGAACAATCATATTAATGACAGGTGTTTCTTTTTCAAAATTACGTACCTCAGGATCACCAACAGACGCTCCTCAGCAGAAATTGCTCAACGTAACTACTGTATGTGTGTCCTGCCTGGTGCCGGGACACATAGCAGCAAGTCATGGAAGCTCTGTTCCGACATTCTCGTGTACTAAAAAAACTTCTCACGCAGCTCTATGTACTACGAGTGGAAGGCTCCACGGCTCTCTCTGACTTCATCGATAGGGTGTTGCCAAAAGCGAAGATGATATCTTCTCAATCTTTTTCTTCTTCTTTCTTCTTCACAAGCCACAGCAAAGGCAGCAGCCAATTTCAATGACAAATCAAGATTAATCATGAAGCTCTCCATGCTAAGATCCATCTGGCAGCTGGATACAACAGCAAAAGATAAGGATTTCATCAGTGCA
Organism: Oophaga sylvatica; assembly: GCA_033576555.1. NCBI lineage: Eukaryota > Metazoa > Chordata > Amphibia > Anura > Dendrobatidae > Oophaga > Oophaga sylvatica. The sequence goes on along the minus strand of JARQOD010000004.1, from coordinate 441,723,742 downwards.
GTGTGTCTATATATAGAAATCCCATGAGACATGCCCTTTGGATGTCTGGTGTAAGCATTTGAAATATCGAACGCATGCGCAGAAACAATGCAAACGCAAGCAAAAATTCATACAAACACATGCACACAGAATTTTTTTGGCGTCATGCGTAAGATGATGCAGATAAAAAACGCTGCGTAAACATGCATTTACATGCGCTTTTGCAAGCTTTTGCACATGCATATGATACGCTGCGCACACAAACGCTAATGTGAACCTAGCCTTAGAAAGCGACCGCCCATTTAGCTATGTGAAGCTAGAAACACAGAGGGGCAGATAGAAATCAAAAAAGACACTAAAGGCACAAAAAGAAAGATTACATAAGACTTATATTAACAACAAGTATGCGTTTACTGTTCTTTGGGTAAACTAATGTAATTGTGGAACTACTGTAAGTTTTTAACATTTTTCTACCATTTTGCTACCATTTTGGACGGTCTGTAAAATCCATCAGAGCTGATGCTCTCTCCCTCTTTTTTCCCTGTGTGAGGTAACAGCAGGGAGGAGAAGAGGGTTGTACACAGATATGCACAGGCTATATAAAATGAGGAAAGACATGAGGAGGAAATGATTGGAGAATAGAAACTGTGGAGATATATTGGCTACTGAAAATGTCAGAATCCTGAATACGAAAAGAACTCACATCTTGCCGAATGTACTGTGAGATACACTGCCATAAGAGAAAAGTCCGAATCTTGGACCAGGCTGTAATCTGCATATCAGGGGGTCTGAATAAAGCTGGCCAACTGAAGTTCATTTTATTAACTATTTATTATAACAATAACAAATGTATAAAGCCTGTTTTCCATGTCAAAGTTGTTTATAACCTTTAACATTAAAGGGTTGACTGGTCGAAATCGATAAGTCAGCAGTGACTCTGTGAGACTACAGACTTATGAATCCCCCAAATGCATACACTGTGTGCTGCGAGGATGAGCCAGGACTGGGGGTTATGGATGCGTTATACATACCCCTGGTCACAGGCCTACTATTCATCCCCACCTCGCTCCATACACTTGTATTGAATGAGGCCATGTCCCAACTAGTGATGCGGCCATCCAAAGGGTGTGGTCCGGCAGAGGATGCAGCTTCGCTCCATACAAGTGAATATCAAGCATGACAACATGGATTGTTATAGTCACAGGAAGCACAAACATACAGTTGAAAAGAAGGGATGCAAAATTTCATACTTTCCTAAATTTTTCCAATTTCAGAGACATTGGTGAGGTTTGCTATTAATCTATTATAGTGCTCATTTTATATCAATTTTTCATATCAGAAACTTTTTACATTTTTCCTTTTGTAAGGTTAGAGTCCCACTGCATTACAAGATACCAAGAAGGGTACTTGAAATATTTAAAGAACATTAAGTTTTCACCTCAATTTCTTACCTGTGACTTGCTGACAGAAGGATGCATATGTATTGTACTATCAAGATACAGTAACTGCGGAATATAAATGCAAGCTGCCTTTCTGAAGAAAGTTGACACAGCAGGTGGAAAATGCTTGGGGATTGACAAGAAGTTTAAGAAAAGAGATTTTTCCTATAAGTCATTATAGATGGACTTAGAAGGCTCAGCTGGATGCCTAACTGAAGACTCCAGGTATCAAGTCTGTCCAATTGGTCTGACACTTTAGCCTAGTAATGAATGGAATAAAGAAGTGGAATGAATTCAAGGTAAAAGCAAAAAGTCAGAAGGTGTAGAGACTACAATGTCAATATCAGGTGAAATACTGAGCTCAAAACTCAATAATTTAAGAGAGTTTTAATTGGCGCACAAAACACATTGAACAGCTGAAACTTAGCACACCTTTCAACTTGCCAGGTATCTAGATTGTTTTGATAATTCCTATTAGTTTTTCCTGCTGATGTGAGCTGACATTTTGTTTCTTACTCTCTTTAGATTTTTTAGACATGTTCTGCCAACATTTATACACAGAAAACAACAGATGGTGATGATACAAACCCATCTCAGCGGCCTGTTCCTGTTCTTCTCTAATCAGATAAAATGTAGACATCTGAGACAGAGAGCGCGGCTGCAAAATCACATTGGTAACCATAATGAATGAATACTTAATGGCTAACTCACATTATTTCTAGTTATAGACATTAATTCTATACTGTGCTGTTCCTTCTAACTAATGGAGCAGATATCAAGAAGTACACTCTTTTACTACTGGTTACTACTGGCCACCCTTTAACAAGCTGCTGCTCATGAAAATGGTTCCCGATTAACGGCTACAATGTACACTTCTGCGTATGTAAACCAAACTGGAGCCATATTATTTCTTATAGACCAATGAAACATTATAGCATGATCACATATGGCATATATTTATTTGAATTGACCAATTTCTTGCTGCAATTCCTACGATATAATTATCTAAATTCTGTTCGATTTTTTTATTTTTATTGCTTCTACATGATGGATTTATTTATAAAGTAAATTTCATTTTTTTTCTTTTAATTTCCATTTCAGAGATGCTTGAGATCCGGGCCATGAGAACTCAGCCTGAGTACATATTGAATAGAAAGTCATGACCTTAATACTTTTTTTAATACATTTTAATATATACTAGTTGGACTTTTTCAAAACACAGTAAATACCACTGCACCCTTAACCACATGTAAGAAGAAAAATTGGTGCTTGTTAATCTTCTTTCCATCATCCTCAGTGTATTCCTTCACACCACTGCTTCCTAATATACAGTAATAGGGCCTATGGAGGGATACTGCCCAAAAGAGATCAATTAAAATAAGTGATGCAACAAACTTTGGACAGGAACGCTCTTTGTATTGACCCTAAACAGCCACATGAGCAATCTCTAGTTTATATGCCTTTGACTTAAGTTTTTTCCAGCACAGGGTAAAGTCAATTCTCCATAGTGTCTATGAAGTTAGTGGTCTGAACTTAATTTTACTCAGTATCTATTCCATTGTGCCACTAATAAATATGAATGTTACATATCTTCAAGCTATTGTCATACAGATGTAGTATACCTGAGTTCAAGAATAGGGTCACCATAGTTGGTGCGACATACCTTGCTTTAAGTGTAGGGTCATCATTGTTGAACCCTCACTAATAAAATTTGATGATACTGCATATAGAATTCCCTAACATGCATGAACACGTTCCCACAGAAAGTGAGGATAATAAGCTGGAGAAACATTGAAGTTCTTCTCCGGTGCACTGCAAAACATATTATAACATCCTATAACCCACGTGCACAGGTTGCCATAAAATAGCCGTCCCCGCTGAAGAGCCGACAGAGAAGCTGCGGGGATTTTGAACTCCCTATGGTTTCCATTTTTCTATTATTGAGATTCTCCCACTTGTACAAGGAAGAAATCTTAGAATACTTATGTACCTGGGAATTATGGTATATAAGATTGAATAAAATTACTTTAGGTTCAGGAGAGGTGACGCTACAAGTCTACTTGGAAGCACAGCTGTATAAAATGATTTAACCTTCTCTTCCTTTACTCCCTTGGAAGTGCAAGGCCTATAAAATAAAGCAGCTAACCCACACATGGTTCCTTATTAGCATTTTTTGTCCCATAAAGTAAACACTGTACATGGAGCATGAATGCCAAGCTTCAATGCCAAGATGGAGCGATGAGCGTTTTCAATGTTTACGAGAAACTTCACCGCTTTTCTGGCGACCATTGCTCATTAGTCATTTATTACTGATGAAAATGCCAGACAGAGGTTTACAATGCTGGCACAGGTCGGACAATTTGCTCAACCTTTTCCACTGTTACCAGCAACAAAATATATTTTTCCATGGGCGGTTGTAGAACTTGTGTCATTGAGACTTATAAGATGTCATGAGTCTAATTATATTAAGGCTTAGGGATGCCATGTTGGTGATACACCTAAAAAATGGGAATAGGCTTCTTGTGTTATGGTTGCCATGGAGAGTCTCACATTTTCATTTCACACTCGCGCCTTTAATTGGATTCACACCAGAAAATGTAAAAATAGCCAACTGCCGCCTAGATGAATTGTGTCTTCCTTCCACACTTGTGAAGAATAAAGTGAAATGTTCTGGGATTCTGTCTTGTTCAAAATGCAAAATCTACTCGGAGAATGCAGATAAGGAGACTCTAATGAGCAGGATTTGGGTTTGCCCTTTATAATATAAAACCTCTCAACGCTTTCAGTTCTCACATTTTATAGAACACAAGACGTGCATTACAAATATCTATTTTATTACACTTTAATTTTCAATGATCGTCACAAGTCTATATGGGCACAGTGTCAAATGTATGACCATGTTCTGGACACAGGGCTGGACTTGTATTGTGCTACTTGTAATCAGGCACTTGGAGAACCAAGTAAAGTTATAAGGAGCCATGAAATATGAGAGATCTGTTATCAAATGGATTCCAATGACCAAAAATAGGGTGTATCAGGCTTAGATTGGAGCTCCAAAACTTTTGACATAATAGTTTAACATTTTAGAAATGTTGTGAATTATTTTGCTCCAAATACGTACAATTTTGATTCAAATTGTTCAACCCTCACTACAAATTAGGTTTATTATCAAAACTTGGCTAATCTCTACTGTTAGCCAAAAAGCAAACAAGAACAGCTTAAATAGCTCAACAGCCAATAAAACAAGTGTTTTTTTCTAAATCCAACACAAAAAAATGAATGTCTACTGCAAGATCAAAATATTCATTCCCTTCATGTTAAGCTTCTTTAGCACTTTGCATAATTTTAGCTGTTATAACCAGACACCACCTTTCAACAGTGTTTCTGGAATCTTAGCACATTCCCCATAGCCAATGGCCTCCAGTTCACTAACTTTCTTCAAATTTAACTAAAGAAAAACTATCAAAGAATGCACAAAAGAATGAAGCAAAAATTGTGTGTGTGAATTCTCTAATACAGAAGTTAACGCATGGTCTATACCAGAAGTGGGCATTTCATTTTGCCAAATGGCTACATGAGAGAATTTGACTGTTGTGGAGGGCCAAGCTAATTGGCCGTACTTTATTTTGCTCATTATTACTGTTCTATTTACATTTTTATCACTTCATATTGAGTTAAATCCGACGACTAGCTGCTACTGTAAATACATGTTATGATAGGGAATGGGATTATTGTAACATATGTTCTTACATGTAGCAGCAAATGAAAACCACCTAATTTACTCCTTTTTAAAGTTTATGTAAAGTAGCAAATACATCTTATCCTATTATTCAGCTCTTGGGCCTGGATCAACAGCCCCCAACACAATATAATGTCCCCCTATGTCCCAACACATAGTATGTTTTCCTCACAAAGACCCCGTTCAGTAAAATGTCAACACAAAGTCCTACATGCAGCATAATGTCCCCAAACAGCCCCATTATGTAGTATTCTATCCTCCACAAAGGTCCCCACAAAGTATGATATCCCCACAAGGCATTCCACACAGAATAATGTCCCCACAGAGCGCCTTTAGGGCACAGTATTGTGTCCACACTCAGTCCTCTCAGGGAATAGTATTATGTCCCCACACAGCACCTTTAGGTCATAGTATTATGTCCCCACTCATGCCTCTTAGGGTACAGTATTGCTCCTTGTCATGCCCCTGCTTTGCTCCTGCACTGACAAAGGCAGTAACCAAGTGTAAACCAGTTCATCAGTTACCCATATGAACGGTGTAGCCTCCCAATGCGTTTCTCCCCCTGTTTAGGGGAGTTCATCAGGGGGGAAAAGAGAAATAAGTAAAATGGGCACTTGCAGTGGCAAATAACGCCCAGCTGGATGACTAGTTGTGTCAATGCCTCTGACAAACCCCCTAAACAGGGGAGAAAACGTGTTGGGAGGCTACTTGTCATTTATTCTGAGTATAGATTATTTATTTAACTGCGATAACTATTTTCTTTTTCATACTAACCAAATTATAAATACCTAGTATGTCTTAAAGCTTTACCTTCTGTATTAATTATGACTAAATAGAAAAACTGTATGCTATTGAAATATAAATACTGCATGCATTCATTTAATTCACTTAAATAGTTTACAGACATTATCATCACTGTTCAATCATAATCTACATTCCCTATCAGTATGTCTTCAGAGTGTGGGAAGAAACCGGAGATCCCGCAAACACAGGGAGAACATATAAACTCCTTACTGATGTTGTTATTGGTGGGATTTGATCCCGGAACTCCAGCTTGGCATAGAAAGAGTTCTAACCACTGAGCCACTGTACTACTCTCATGTATATACAGTGCCTACAAGTAGTATTCAACCCCCTGCAGATTTAGCTGGTTTGATAAGATGCAAATAAGTTAGAGCCTTCAAACTGCAAACGAGAGTAGGATTTATTAACAGAAGCATAAATCTTACAAGCCAAAAAGTTATGTTGCTCAGTTGAATTTTAATAAATTTTAAACATAAAAGTGTGGGTCAATTATTATACAACCCCTATGTTTAATATTTCGTGGAATAACCCTTGTTTGCAATTACAGCTAATAATCGTCTTTTATAAGACCTGATCAGGCCGGCACAGGTCTGTGGAGTTATCTTGGCCCACTCCTCCATGCAGATCTTCTCCAAGTTATCTAGGTTCTTTGGGTGTCTCATGTGGACTTTAATCTTGAGCTCCTTCCACAAGTTTTCAATTGGGTTAAGGTCAGGAGACTGACTAGGCCACTCCAACACCTTGACTTTTTCCCTCTTGAACCAGGCCTTGGTTTTCTTGGCTGTGTGCTTTGGGTCGTTGTCTTGTTGGAAGATGAAATTACGACCCATCTTAAGATCCTTGATGGAGGAGCGGAGGTTCTTGGCCAAAATCTCCAGGTAGGCCGTGCTATCCATCCTCCCATGGATGCGGACCAGATGGCCAGGCCCCTTGGCTGAGAAACAGCCCCACAGCATGATGCTGCCACCACCATGCTTGACTGTAGGGATGGTATTCTTGGGGTCGTATGCAGTGCCATCCAGTCTCCAAACGTCACGTGTGTGGTTGGCACCAAAGATCTCGATCTTGGTCTCATCAGACCATAGAACCTTGAACCAGTCTGTCTCAGAGTCCTCCAAGTGATCATGAGCAAACTGTAGACGAGCCTTGACATGACGCTTTGAAAGTAAAGGTACCTTACGGGCTCGTCTGGAACGGAGACCATTGCGGTGGAGTACGTTACTTATGGTATTGACTGAAACCAATGTCCCCACTGCCATGAGATCTTCCCGGAGCTCCTTCCTTGTTGTGCTTGGGTTAGCCTTGACTCTTCGGACAAGCCTGGCCTCGGCACGGGAGGAAACGTTCAAAGGCTGTCCAGGCCGTGGAAGGCTAACAGTAGTTCCATAAGCCTTTCACTTATGGATAATGCTCCCAACAGTGGAGACAGGTAGGCCCAACTCCTTGGAAAGGGTTTTGTACCCCTTGCCAGCCTTGTGACCCTCCACGATCTTGTCTCTGATGGCCTTGGAATGCTCCTTTGTCTTTCCCATGTTGACCATGTATGAGTGCTGTTCACAAGTTTGGGGAGGGTCTTAAATAGTCAGAAAATGCTGGCAAAAGAGATCATTAATCCACACATGTGAAGCTCATTATTCTTGGTGCCTGAACTACTTCTTAATACTTTAGGGGGACCAAACAGAATTCTTGTGGTTTGAGGGGTTGAATAATAAATGACACTCTGAATTAACTTTTAACGTTTTTAAAAAAAAAAAAAAAATTATAAAATTTTTTTTTGCTGCAGTGCATTTCCCACTTCCAGGCTGATCTACAGTACAAATGTCACAATGCCAAGTTAATTCCGCATGTGTCAACCAGCTAAATCTGCAGGGGGTTGAATACTACTTGTAGGCACTGTAAATACTCATTAAAGATACACTAATCGATCACTAATTAGTCTCAGGTTCCTTGATTAAAAGGTAAGTTATTAATTAATATATCCACTTTAAAAAACACACAATTCTTATTACTTTGGTTATTAGCTATTGTACTCTGATTACCCGTTCAGCCATTGAAAGTTTATCAACGTAGTCTATTATATGTCCATGTCCTTATAAGAAAAACAGTCAGGTCATAAATAACCATCTATGATTGCAGTTCTTCTCCAGAATAACACGTGAGGGGTTCCACTGATGGTTCGAAATAATAAAATGCATTTCTAGCTTGATGCATACAGTTCTCTGTACACATGAGAACATTTATTAACAATCAGTCACTGTTACATAATCCAGTTAAAATGTCTGTGTGCTGCTTGCAATTTCTTATTATGTCTGTTATCGGACAAATTAAAGCATCACCATTGTGGTGTATGGTATGCCGCACTGTACAATGTGCCAGAAGCCATACAGCCCAAATAAAACGGAAAGCTAGCCATAGTTTTGCCAATAAATATGTATAGAAATTTCATATAATTTCTGATTACAGTTCATTTATTTGTGCTTTTTTTTCCTGGATATTCCATACAGCAGATTCCATTAGAAACTTTATGCTGTAATTAAATCATGTCAAAAAATGACGACGTGGTAACAATTACATGACATAATTATCTACAAGACCTTTAACTTGTTTTCACCTTGTAGTTTATAAGACTCAGCAGTAATGTGTGATCTAAATAGTTGATAAATGCTAATTTAAAACTTGGATGCTTTTCTGACACTCTCATCATGATACATTCATCTGCTGCATAGTTAGGAAAGCTCAAATCATTTAATTAACGAAGGACATATTTGGTCTTTGTCATCTCAATTCTATAGAAGTGAATTATTACAATACAAACTGTCAATTTGCTTCTACCAATTTATATAAGTGAAACACTTTGGGGGCACATCTCAATCTAGTGAAGTGTTAGACCTGTGAATAGAGTTGAGCGATACTTTCCGATATCCAAAAGTATCGGAATCGGAATGGTATCGCCGATATCACTAAAATATCGGCGATACCCGATACCGATACCGGAAGTCCCATGTAAGTCTATGGGAACAAAATATCGCAACTAAAAAAACCTCTTTCTTTCCTTGTAAACACTAAATATACACACATAGAATAAATATATATATATATACATGTCATTGTGACATATATATATACATATATGTATAGTTTATACACTTCTACATAGTAAAATATCCTCTGATTCAATTGCCGGGTAAAGCCGGCTTCTGTGAAAAGACAGAAGCACCCGACATGAAATGACACTTGGTGTACATAGGGTTAACCATGTCTTTTCATGTCCTTTGCTATCTGATTTGCACAAACAATTACATCAGTCTATGTGTGCAAAATTTCACACCTGTAGGGGTTAATTAAAGGTGTAAATTCGTTGTAAAAAAAACGGACTTTTTTGCTACGAATTTACACCTTTAATTAACCCCTACAGGTGTGAAATTTTGCACACTTACACTCATGTAATTGTTTGTGCAAATCAGATATCAAACTACATGAAAAGACATGGTTAACCCTATGTACACCAAGTGTCATTTCATGTCGGGTTCTGCATTTTCACAAAAGCCGGCAATTGAATTAGCGGCTATTATACTATGTAGAAGTGTATGAACTATAAATATAAATATATATATATATATATATATATGTGTCACAAATTCAATGACATGTATATATATATATGAGGTATAAAATTGCTGAAAAAAAATGCGTGGGCTCCCGCCCTATTTTCGCAACCAGACAGACAAAGCCAGTGAGTGGGGGCAGATAATAGTAGCCCAGAGAGGGACCATTTTTTTTGGCCCCCCCGGCTACTTAACATCTGCCCCCAGACACCCCAGAAAGGGCAAATCTCTAATTAGATTTGCCCTTTCTGGCACTTTGCCCGTCTATTCCCATTGCCCTGTAGCGGTGGCGAATGGGTTAATAAGGGGTTAAAATGACCTTGCAATTGAAAGGTCACTTTAAGCCAGGTTAATAATTGAGAGCTGTCAATTAGACAACTATCAATTATTAATCCTATTGTATGAAAGAAAAATCAAACACACACACTTTAATAAAAAAGAAGTTTAATGAAATAATCACACAGTTTTTGACCATATTTTATTTACCTGCTAAAACCATTTCCTGTAATAAAAATAAAATAATAAAGCAAATTATTCTTACCAATCCAATGCACAGTCAGGTCCCACGGTGTAATCCTTCAGAAAGGGTTAATGTTTACTGCAGGGACCGCAGCTAATGCTGCAGCCTCACAGTAAACCCCCAAATGAATGAGCTCCTCTCCTGGCTGACAGGAGAGGAAGTGGAAAGCTTAATTGATTGCTTTCCACTTTCACTTCAGGTCAGCCAGGGACACCATCAGTGATGTCAGAGGGAACTGATTAACAAAAATAGGGGTTCCCTTCGAAAAAAAAATGGCGTGGGGTCCCCCCTATTTTTGTTAACCAGCCAGATGAATCAGACCGCTGAGGCCTGGATTTTCAGGCTGTTAAGGAGCCAAGATCCATGGACCTTGCCAGCCTGATAATACCAGGCCACAGCAGTCTGCATATCTTGGCTGATTAACAAAAATAGGGGATCCCGTCGAAAAAAATTGGCGTGGGGTCCCCCCTATTTTTGTTAACCAGCCAGATGAAGCAGACCGCTGAGGCCTGGATTTTCAGGCTGTTAAGGAGCCAAGATCCATGGACCTTGCCAGCCTGATAATACCAGGCCACAGCAGTCTGCATATCTTGGCTGATTAACAAAAATAGGGGATCCCCTCGAAAAAAATTGGCGTGGGGTCCCCCTATTTTTGTTAACCAGCCAGATGAAGCAGACCGCTGAGGCCTGGTTTTTCAGGCTGGTAAGCATCCAATATCCATGGACCTTGCAAGCCTGATAATACCAGGCCACAGCAGTCTGCTTAGCTTGGCTGGTTAACAAAAATAGGGGATCCCCTCGAAAAAAAAACAGCATAGGGGTCCCCCTATTTTTGTTAACCAGCCAAGTAAAATGCAGACTGCTGCGGCCTGGTATTAAAAGACTGTCAAGGCCCATGGATTTTGGCCCTCAACAGCCTGATAATACCAGGCTACAGCAGCCCCACATTTGGCGCATCAAAAGATGTGCCAATTGTGGCACTTTACCCGGCTCTTCCCACTTGCCCTGTAGCGGTGGCAAGCGGGGTAATAAGGGGTTAATGTCACCGTTGATTGCACGGTGACAATAAGCCCGGTTAATAATGGAGAGGTGTCAATAAGACACCGATCCATTATTAATCCCAAAGTTTTTAAATGTGTAAAAAAAAGACACAGCAAGAAAAAAGTCTTTTAATGAAATAAAAGAGACAACACAGTTTTCATTTTTTTTATTACTCTCTCATTCCTGCGACGCCATCGATCTCCTGTAAAAAAATAAAAAAAACAAACCAACAGTATACCACCTGTCCGACGCAGTCCATAGTAACGATAGTCCCACGACGATCCAGCTCTGCTACATCGGAATGACAGGCAGAGCCTGACATCCCGGCGCAGCACAGCTGCTTACCAGCTTCCCCGGCGGTGACGTCATCGGACTGCTTTACGGCCGCGATTACCCAGCAGTCACTGCAGTTATCGCGAGAAACTGCATGTGACCGCCAGGGAGAAGAGGATGGCGGCCATTAAGCAGTCCGGGATGTGACCGCCGGAGATCTTCTGCCGGGTAAGTGCCGCTGACTCCTGACAGACCCGACCGACGGACACTGACAGTGACAGTGACAATTCCGATTCCGGTATCCGATATGACGAAAATATCGGTACTCGGAATCGGAATTCCGATACAGCCAATATCGGCCGATACCCGATATTTGCAGTATCGTATCGCTCAACACTACCTGTGAACTGTTTCGCGAGGCGCCCAACAGTAAAAATAATAGGACCCTAGTTTATATTAATTGCTTTATTATTTTTCTTCCACATAAAAGAATATGAGGCACTTATATATAAAATATTCATGAGTGTATGTGCACATTTTTTGGATTGTGCACAATAAAGTGGACCTTTTACCAGTCTGAGCTTGTTCAACTGGCCACATCGTGGAATAATGATTGCAGAGCTGAGTAAGTAGTTTTTTATTATAATTTCTCATCTCTGTTGTGATATTAGCTTGTGAAGTTTAGGTTATAATTTAAGTTAAATACAATGGGGTATTACTAGAGACTTTTCTCTGGAGGCGTGTGCTTCCCCTGCATGACATTAACCAATAATATATTGACAGCAACACACAGGGGAAAAATGAATACGCCCCCACAATATTTTTTTAGAGTGAGATATATGATAACAAAGTAGAGCAGAGTGGAGAATATTAATACCTCTTCAAATGTCATCTCTCAACAGTCAAGGGCATTACAGCAGACCTGACAGCACTTTGAAAGGAGAGCTGCAAGAAGTGTTTTGGATGAGAAGTAGTTCAGCTGTGCTATACTGACCCTAATTTCACACTGACTGCTATAGTTTAAAAGCTGAAAGTTGTTTCTAATCACATTCATCTCTGCTCTACTCCCCACACTTTGTAATCAAGCACAGCTCTACAGTGAGACCTTTTAGGAGTGCAGACTGTATATCATTATATGTCTCACACAGGAGAAAGCCTGCTCTGAGCTACTGTGAAAGAGCATGTTTTTGTCCTTGTATGTTGCTGCCTACTTATGATTGCTCATGGTTGCATTTTTTGCCATTTCTCCATATCCAGTATGCTCTAGATATGGCTATTTTTATTTTTTTAAAGAAGTAAAAGGTTATTTCTAAATTAAAAACATCACCCAACAAGCCCAAAAGAAAAAGGTGCAAAAAAAATTGGTGTGAAGCGGTATACATTGTATTAACTGAGCTGGTTTGAGAGTTTTGAAACCTTCCATGATGATGTCTGTGCAGTGGCCCTTTAATGCTGGCTTGTGTCTGATTCATATTATGTGATATGAACCACCTCGTGGTGCAAGCTGTGCAGAATAAATTTAGCTTTTGCATAGATGAGCTCTATACTCACACACTTCTACAAGGACTCGGGGATGTGGCTAATCAGTGCACAGAGGAATAATAAACACGTTAATTAATTATAAAGAGCTTGAAAGGCCTTGGGCGGATGGGAGATGATGTCTGAGCTATAAGTAACATTGGTTTAAATCAAACAAAAACAAATATGTACTGTATCTGTTTACTATAGTAATCGCCATATGTGCTTACGGAAGACGCTAAATACAGAATAACTAAATATTTCCTCTATTACAATCAAGCGTAATCATGATTACATATCGTGACTGGTAGAAGCCACTCACATTACCATAATCTTACATAGAAGAAATTTTCAAAAGGAAGAACATTGTAACATTTCATAGCAAAATAAATGTTAAATATAATTTTAACCTTTAAACAGACTGTAGGTGATTTTACAGTTAACCCCTTAATGTCCACTGACGTGCAGAGTCCGTCATGGCCAGGTGTCAGTTTTGGCACCTTGACGGACTCCACGTCATGGCTTTGATCTACCACTGTGTGTAAACAAACAGGTAGTTTAGTGCCGACAGCTGTCTATGACAGCTGAGAAGCAGGGGAAGAGGTGAAGTGACCCATGACATCGGTCCCTGCACCCAGATCGCTGTGATTGGTCAGTCAATCTGACTGACCAAACACAGCATGATCGCACAGGAGATGCAGCACTTCCTACACGATCAGAGGAGAAGCTGGCAGTGGAAGCTGCTGATCTGCTGCTGTGAGAGCAGGGGGGAGGTGCTGGAACAGCCAGGGAGGAGCTGAGCACTGCCCCCGACTGATTAACCCTGCTGATGCCGTGATCATGAGTGATCACTTCATTTGGAGGTCAGTGAAGAGATGCAGGGACCAATGACAGCGTCTCTGCATCTCTGACTGCTGTAATTGGATACTAAATGTAACTATCTAATCACAGCAGTGTGTCAAATGCTGCAAATAGTAGCTCAGCTACATCTTATCACTCTGTCTGTGACATTGTTAGAGATAAGAGCTGTGCTGCTGTGAAACTTGTGTGGAATCCAAATTTTGTTGGAAAAAGGAGAAATTGCTGGTCAACTTTTAACACTTATAACTTCCTAACAAATAAAAATTTTGTTTCCAAAATTGTGCTGATGTAAAGTAGACATGTGGGAAATGTTATTTATTAACTATTTTTGTGACATATCTCTGTGATTTAAGGGCATAAAAATAAAAAATGTGAAAATTGCAAAATTTTCAAAATTTTCACCATATTTCCATTTTTTTCATAAATAACCTCAAGTTATATCGAAGAAATTTTACCACTACCGTGAAGTACAATATGTCACGAGAAAACAATCTCAGAATCGCCAAGATCCGTTGAAGCGTTCCAGAGTTATAAGCACATAAAGTGACAGTGGTCAGAATTGTAAAAATAGGCCTGGTCCTTAACCTACAAAATGGCTTGGTCGTTAAGGGGTTAATGTAGCCAGTGTCCAACTGTGATATCCAGGGCCAACCAGTAAAGTTAATTGTAGCGGCCCACTCTACAGCTCCTTGTGAATATTACCAAAGCCTCATTTACAAATACCCATTTTCTGACACATTTTCCTTGTATACTTGAATTAAACACATCTGAACTAAAGTATAGGCAGAACGTGTTGGGCTTCTATTGGTCAGATGGCATTAATGATACAAGTGCGTCTCACTAAATTAGAATATCATAAAAAGTTTAATTTATTTCAGTTCTTCAATGCAAAAAGCGAAACTCATATATTATATAGAGTTATTACTAACAGAGTGATCTATTTCAAGTGTTTATTTCTGTTAATGTTGATGATTATGGCTTACAGCCAATGAAAACCAAAAAGTCAATATCTCAGTAAATTAGAATAATTACCAAATGTATAGATACAGAAGTCCATCGCGCTGATTCCTATACCAAATTGCCTCTTAAGGGTATGCCACACTAAACAATATCGCTAACGGGATCGCTAAAAAACGTCACTATTTAGCGATCCCGTTAGCGATATTGTTCAGTGCGGCATCTGCCAGCGACGAGCTTCCTGCTGTGATCTCGCTCGTCGCTGGAATCGTTCCGGACCCTATTTTCTCGTCGGCGCTCCCGCTGGGTAAGTATCTAATCGCTGTGTGGCACCTTTTCTTAGCGATTTAGCGGTACTTTTGTACCGCTAAAGTCGTTAAGAAGATCGCTAACGGCGATAGCGTCGTTAACTATATCGCTAAATGTGGCCGCATTTAGCGATATAGAAACAATCCCGCTAGCGATCTCATTAGTATGCAACGCTAACGAGATCGCTAGCGGGATAGCTTAGTGTGGCAGTACCTTAAGTCTGGGAGCAAATGGATGTTGGGATAATTCACAAATGAAAGCAACCTTTTAAAAAAACTAAATTAGGTTTAGAAAAAAGTATAATTAAGTGGTAATTGATATCATTGTGCAGTGTTAGGGAGCACTGTGCTCTGTGTCCACCAGGCTAATAATAACTCTCTATTGGTGGGGTAGTTACTATACCATGAGTCTGTAACTTGAATCAAATATTATAATTTATATTTTAAAGGCTTATGATTATAGAAGCTTACAACTAGATTTATAAACTCATGTGCATGATCCAAGGTTTTCTCATTGGTGATGCAGTGTTATTAAACTTTTAAAAATAGGAGTACTCACTCAGTTACTGAGTTGACATGAAAGACCTTCTTGCAGCAATGTGGCTGGAAGAGGATAAAGATGAGAGCAGCGTCCTTGGAGATGGAGGAATGCACACTTCAAGGATGCAGTTCTCATCTTTAAAAATATAAATTATAATATTTGATTCAAGTTACAGACTCATGGTATAGTAACACTACCCCACCAATAGAGAGCTATTATTAGCCTGGTGGACACAGAGCTCCCAAACGCTGTTCATTGATATCAATTACCACTTAATTATGCTTCACAAATTTGCACTCAGACTAAGGGGCAATTTGGTATAGGAATCAGCACGACGGACTTCTGTATCTATACATTTAGTTGTCTCTATCTTCACAGTTTTTCACACAGACCTGTGCATCTGCTCTGCAGCTTTTTCCTGTGTTTCATGCTTAAGCATATCTATAAGTCTCTGGGGCGCTTATTCAATCTTTTATTATTAGAATAATTATCAAAAAACATCTGCAAAGGCTTCCTAAGTGTTTAAAAGGGTCCCCTAGTCTGTTTCAGCAGGCTACGCAATCATGGGGAAGACTGCTGACTTGACAGATGTCCAGAAGGCAGTCATTGACACACTCCACAAGGAGGGTAAGCCACAAAAGGTCATTGCTAAAGAAGCTGGCTGTTCATAGAGTACTGGATCCAAGCATATTAATGGAAAGTTGAGTGAAAGGAAATAGTGTGGTAGAAAAAGGTGCACAAGCAAAGGAGATAACCACAGCCTTGAAAAGATTGTTAAGAAAAGGCCATTCAAAAATTTGGGGGAGATTCACATGGAGTGGACTGCTGCTGGAGTCATTGCTTCAAAAGCTACCACATACAGACGTATCCAGGACATGGGGAACAAGTGTCGCATTTCTTGTGTCATGCAACTCATGATCAATTGACAACATCAGAAGCGTGTTACCTGGGCCAAGGAGAAAAATAACTGGACTGTTGCTCAGTGGTCCAAGTTGTTGTTTTCAGATGAAAGTAAATTTTGCATTTCATTTGGAAATCAAGGTCCTGGAGTCTGGAGGAACAGTGGAGAGGCCACAATCCAAGCTGCTGGAGGTGAAGTGTGACCTTTCCACAATCAGTGATGGTTTGGGGAGCCATGTCATCTACTGGTGTAGGTCCACTGTGTTTTATCAAGATCAAAGTCAGTGCAGCTGTCTACCAGGAAATTTTAGAGCACTTCATACTTCCTTCTGCCGACAAGCATTTTTGGAGATGGAAATTTCATTCTCCAGCAGGACTTGGCACCTGTCCACACTGCAAAAAGTACCAATACCTGGTTTAAAAACAACAGTATCACTGTGCTTGATTGGTCAGCAAACTCACCTGACCTTAACCCCTAGAGAATCTATGGGGTATTGTCAAGAGGAAGATGAGAGACACCAGACCCAACAATGCAGAATATCTGAAGGCTGCTATCAAAGCAACCTGGGCTTCCATAACACCTCAGCAATGCCACAGGCTGATCGCCTCCATGTCACGCCGCATTGATGCAGTAATTGATGCAAAATGAGCCCCGACCAAGTATTGAGTGCATTTACTGAACATACATTTTAGTAGGCCAACATTTTGGATTTTAAATCATTTTTCAGGCTGGTGTTGTAGAGTATTCTAATTTACTGAGATAATGACTTTTGGGTTTTCATTGGCTGTAAGCCATAATTATTAACATTAACAGAAATAAGTACTTCAAATAGATCACTCTGTTTGTAATGACTCTATATAATATATGAGTTTCACTTTTTATATTGATGAAATTAAATAAATTAACTTTTTGATGATATTCTAATTTAGTGAAAAGCACTTGTAGATCCTCTAAAGCAGACCTGGACAAAGTGTGGACACGGACAGCCAAAAAGCTGGATACAGTGGGATCCTGCACCACATAGCCGCCCCCTGGTTGGTTTCTCACTTTTTTCCAGTATCTGCATCTTCAGGATACAGATATCGGTGAACACAGTAATAGAACTCTTCTATCACTAAGCTTGTGCGACTGAGCAAGCAGCAGGAGCAATGATGTCACTACATCAGGTCAGCTTTGCCTCAGTACACAGTACAGACCATATCAGCGGGGAGCAGAGTTAGGTGAGTAGCTTTTTTATTAAATTGGTAGTACCTGTGAGGACATAATACTGTGCCCACCGGGGAATTCATCTGCTTCCTTTTCTAGATGTAACTTAAACTTATATATAGTGAGCTTTTCTGTAAAGGTGTTTTTTTGGTTGCTTTAATAATTTTGGATTTTGAGAGAAAACGTATCAAGGTATTGAGTTTAGTACGTGCCATGCATGAGAGAAAACTTACAGGTGATGGAGTGAGAAGTAGACAAGTGTAAAGCAAAGAAGGTAATATAAGTGAATAAATAATGGAAAAAATTCAGGGCACAAGTATGAGTTAGACAAGTTAATGACTGTTTTGGAATATTTTTGGTATTTGGTATTTGTTGTGTAGTATCCAGTCAAGGGAATGATAAATTACAGAGGTGGTAGAGGAATGCTAGATGGTATAACCAGGCAATGAAGCTGAAAATGGGTTGGGTTTAGCAAGTTTGCTAAGGTATCCACACACACTATATAGCTATCAGTCATCAGCCATGTCTTGTGATTCCCCTAATAATAAGAAAATTGGGCTAAACATTCATTTATTTTGTATGCAGAGTGGAGTAATCCATGGTAAGATACCTGATTCTCCTCCAGACACCGCTGGAAGCAGCTTATCTATGGCAAAAAAAATCAGTCACTTGAGTTCAGTCTGCCCAAGTCTTCTCATCCCTGATGTTATCTATTGGGGAGAGTTGTGAGTCCCAATTCATATTGGTCAGCTACTTTAGTATCACTGAAATTGGTGAACTTGGCCAAATATCTTTAGATTGGAGTAAATGTAATATGAGAACATAAAGATCTACAACTAATATGAAGATCGATAGTATCTGCATTGATAGTCACATGGCTTATGATTAGAGCCTAAAATTGCAAATTTTGTCAATTGGAACTGATAACTGCATGTCATGCTATACTACGAATGTCCAATAAATGATTATATTCAGTGGTATGGATTTCCATTGTTGAATAGTAGTGACCTTCTTCATATATAGTACTCCTGCATATTATACCATAGACAGAAAACAATGTATAGCTGTAATCTATTCATATAATAATTATCAGTATTTCTTTATTCAGTAGCAAAGCCAAGACCATGGAGTAAGACATAAACCACTAAAAAATTTTAAACGAAGCAAATTTTATTTCGATAAAAGCAGGTACTGGAAACACGCATCAGGGGCGGTGAGGAGGGAGACAGCAGGTCAGACCTATAATGGGTAAGCAGTCATGATCTTTTTAAGATGGCTTTATGCACACTATGCACTTTTAGTGTGGTAGAAAAAGGTGCACTGATGTATGCCATAGCAAATTGGCTGTGCTGCTTCCCTTGGTCCCACTGTTTGACTCTCTGTCTGTCTTCCCTCCTTACCCAATTCCACGTCTCCTCCATATGTTTCCATTGTTTTAT
Organism: Oophaga sylvatica; assembly: GCA_033576555.1. Classification (NCBI taxonomy): domain Eukaryota; kingdom Metazoa; phylum Chordata; class Amphibia; order Anura; family Dendrobatidae; genus Oophaga; species Oophaga sylvatica. Next base: position 441,704,611 of record JARQOD010000004.1, on the reverse strand, counting down.
GGTATACGTCTCCTATTTTAATACTGTTTGTCATTTTTTTGTACAAAAAAAATTTGCTTAGTTTACAAATTTTTAGTGGTTTATGGCTTACTCCATGGTCTTAGCTTTGCAATTGCTTAGGGAGTACAATACTCCGCTTGCGTTTCTTAAAACATTGGGGGAGCTATACTTTAATATGCTCTCAGCCCCACGACAGAAATTGTGCTTTCTGATTACTGTTATAGTTTCTTTATTCAGTAGCACTAAAATCTTAGCAGATAACTAGAATATGAAACAACAGTTTTCTTATTTTTCCCTTTTCTACTTCCCCCTCTTCTGGTCCTTAGTCTCTGAGGACAAGAGGCATAGTTAATAAGAGGTTATTACAAATGACTAGTGACACGGCAAACCTTATTAAACATGACTTCTTATGTCATCAAGTAATAAGTAAATTATATGCTGCAGGTTTTATATATTTTGTGCCATACACATAAATTGTAATTATATTAAAGTCTAACCATCAGCTTGCCGCAAGAAGACAACATAAAATAAAAACCCACAGAGAGAAGAAGGTAGTAGATAGTTTTCCTTGCATCTCATGTGGATCTGGAGGTAACAAGCTTGTGTCTTGGCAGAAACTACTGTATTGGTGTCTTGCAGCATCCATCACTGAATTACAATTTCTAATGCATTATGAAAGGGACGGCTTATCATGGTTTTGATCACAATAACAATGGCAGCTATCTCCCTGGATTTCATTTGGATAGCGGCTCATTCCTACGGCTGCCTCACAGGCATTTATGAATTTCAATAAAGCTGAGCTGATGACCTTTTCACTTTTTGTGTGGCTTAATGGTGACTTACGACAGCCTCTCGCCGCTTCGTGGAGGAAGTTTTTATAGTTTGTGAGAGAGATGACGGCGGTGTCAGAACAAATACAGTTAAACATTTCAAGTCCGAAAGCTAAAAAGTTCATCATTTACTCTCAGTTTTATGTGACATTCATGAAGATCTGCTAATTTACAAAACTGGCATGGACATGTGTCCACTGTGTACGGAGACAGGCACAATTATTGATCTTGTTGAGTTTGACATGTGCTGCAGTAGGTTTGTTGAGAACTACTCATGAATAATGATTTACCTGCCAACATTTCCCAAGTGAAATTTGGATAAATCGGCCCTGGCTGCGGTCACTTTTATGTCATCGTAGTACTAGGGTGAAGCTGAATGTATGCCAGTGCCACAGGGATCCATTTTTTGGTGATAAAAGGAACAATTTTCATAACAAGAATCATTTCCCCAATGGCAGTGTTTGAGATGCTTTGTCATGTCCTGTCTTTTACTCATCTTTATTAATTCATTTATATACTAAGACTATAAATTGTTGTATTAAAGATTGGTGTGTTATGGATCTGTAATATGGCCAATAAAGCCTTCTATGGGGCCAAACTTTACAGAATACTTACAGATCTGTAGATTCTACAAATCATTAGAGGTTGCAGATTATCATCTAACATAAAGTTCCAACAGGGTTAAGTTTAGAAAACATATAAAGAAAAGAGCCAAGCAAATGGGGATCTTGACATAACTGCTATTTGTGGTTTGGACTAGCTGCATCTGTTGGCAATCAACATACCCCAACATGACTTATGATGACCGACATTAAGGGAAAATGAAGAGCATTTGTTGGTATGATTCTTTGTTGTTTATTCTAAGGTAAGAAGCGTCAGCAGTCTTTAGCCATTTAACGACATGTAACATATACTCAGTATCATCATTTGTCTGCTCCCTGAATTCGATATGGGCTCACAAGCCAAGCCCATCTCTTTGCCGACAGATGATTGCTAGGTAAAGAAAACTGGAAGGACAAAAAAGGGCAATAGCATCTAATCCAATGACCAGAGGCAATGAGATGAAAGGAAGCGCTCACCTGATTTGGCTGTGTATTACTCAACTATTGGTGGAACTCAGAGCAGTCAGCTGCTGCAGACCCACAGGTTAAAAAACAGTAAAATGACAAGTAGGATAAAATGGATCTACTGCGCAGCTGTTGAAAATCCAAAGGGGGAATTGTTGTGAATGGGTTTGAGATGAGTTCTGAGCAGAGGCTCCCTCTGGTGGTTACAAGCGGTACTAGTGAAGATTGTGAGGACTGGGAATCAGGTGTTACTGACTGGTCTTATATAAGGGAGTCATTTTCCCATCAGGGTTGCCGGTGATCAATTGTTCTGGTCTGAATCCTTCATTCCAGTTTCCCTTGTAGCCTGCTGTGTCGTGTCTGCATCTCCTGCTACCAGATAAGAATTTTTCTTCTTTTGTGTTGTTGCTATATTTTTGCATTTTGTCCTGCACTTCTTTGGGGGCCTTCTGGGTCCCCTCCGGGGGCTTCTGCCTTCTCAGTTTAGTTCAGCCACTGAGTTTTGTTCTTTTGCTTTTTCCAGTTTTTTCAGTGGCTGCTGTTTTGATTTTGTTTACCACCTTGAATTTGATCAGCTCTGGAGAGCTGATTCCCTGTTCCTGCTGTGTCTTGTTCCCTGATCCTGGATCTAACCCGGTACCTGAATGTCTGAACTGTGTCTTGTGTTTCTGCCTATGCTGGGGGCTGATTACCCAGATCGCCGTTCCTGGAGGCTGTATATCCAGGCCTGTTCCTGCTGTGTCTAATTACCTGAACCCCTGATCCTGGATCGCATCCTGTACCTGAATGTCTGAACTGTGTCTTGTGTTTCCGCCTATGCTGGGGGCTGATTACCCAGATCGCCGTTCCTGGAGGCTGTATATCCAGGCCTGTTCCTGCTGTGTCTAATTACCTGAACCCCTGATCTTGGATCGCATCCTGTACCTGACTGTCTGAACTGTGTCCTCTGTGTTATGTTCCTGAAATCCTGCTGTGACCAGAACAATTGATCACCGGCAACCCTGATGGGAAAATGACTCCCTTATATAAGACCAGTCAGTAACACCTGATTCCCAGTCCTCACAATCTTCACTAGTACCGCTTGTAACCACCAGAGGGAGCCTCTGCTCAGAACTCATCTCAAACCCATTCACAACAGGGAATCCAGAAGACAGGCTTGGTAGAAACATGGTTTATCATCAAGATGCTTCAAAGTCATCCGACTTTGGAATTTCATCAGCAGCGCACAAGACCCATTTTATCCTACTTGGCAGATGATGACTGTTATATTCAGCCATCATCTTCTTCTAACAGCCAGAGGTGGTTTGGAGCTCTGCTCAAGGCTGTAAACTTGTGAAATGCCATTGCCAATCTGTCACAGCTGCATTTACAGTGGGCCAGTAGGGGGCATGCCATTATATGCGTCCATTGGCATTCCCTAGATGTGATTGCAGGGGAGAAAATGGGTTGCCATGACAGATAGGGGTCTGTTGAAGACCCCTGTGCTTGTCATGATGGTACCCATGTAAAAGCCAGCCCATGGTTGATATTCATATAAGACCATGATTTTCGCTATATATAGCAATCGGATTGGATGATCACAGGTTTAAAAGTTCAAATAATCCCCATTTCACCCATTAAAAATTAAGAAACCAAACCAAACAAATAAGTAGATCAAGGCAATGTGTGAAAACTGCCCTAGTATAAGTTTCACTATGTTGTCAGGTGAAATAGCTCCTGGCTAATAATGTGATATGTTGGGTCACCAGTGGTGTTCTCTAATGGCGTTGTATAACAGCAGGAGCAGGGACATTCATTATATCTCTCTTTTTTCCTCTTTTTCCTATAAACCAGTCTTGAATTAGTTGTCCAGATATGCGATAAGCGGATTCCACTGTCAATTGTATAACGGAAAATATAGATCAATAAGTTTACGCATCACATTTTACTATTAACCCTGTGACCATAGACGAGATGTCTCATTGACAGACAAGTGTTCCAGATCAGTGAAAAAATGATAAAAGCTTGGTCAATATCATGGAAAATGTCAAAGGTTCAACAACAGATAAGGAAGGGGCAGATTCAAAGGTCAAGCTGTTCACATCTGCGATCGATTTGCAAGGTTATAAGTTTAAGCGGTATCCTTACATGTGAATAATGTATACTCTGTAAAATCAGCTTTATCGCTAACATTCATGTTGTGCTGAGCTGTGAGGATAGCAAGCTGTACAATGTAATGGTGTACAGTGAGGACAACCTTGTAGCAACAAGTCTTGGACATGGAGATAACATCAGCATGATCTTTTCTTTTTCTATGACCACGCACCCAAGTTTAGCCAGACGTCTGAAATGAGTGAAAGACTTTGAAAATTTTCAAAATGTGTGCACAACTTCTGACAATGGTAACTCTTGGCATTTTCACACTATTTTCGTCCAGTTTCGCAGAAGTTGGTAGGGCTGATGAGGAGCTGGAGTGGAACGGGGAGTGGCAAAACTTGCCCTACAAATTCATCAAAAGTTGCAGAGTAGTCTATTCCAAAAATGTTACTCTGGTCCCTGACTGGAGCAATATTTCAGTGGTGGCCCACAACCACTGATAAGATGGTCTGAATCCATCTAGCGGTATTTGTCTCGTAATGAATCAGGGCCATAGTGGTTGGCTTTATAGAAATGAAGAACATTTACCACCCATTTACTATATGTGTTCAAATCACAGTGATATAAAAATGTCTTTGCTTTCAAGAAGTTGAAAGGAGTTGAATCCAGACCTCAGAGAGGCACACGGCTTTTCAGGGTAACTGAGGTCCTCATGATTCACCACAAATTAATTTTTTGGGGATAAAATTGTCAAACATGGTGAACTCGAATTTGAAAATATTAATTTCTCTCTAGAGGAAACATTACAAATTAAAAAAAGTATCTGCTATCAGATCTCACAATGTAAACTGCAGACCTATGAAACAGATCTCTTAGACCTGATGAGGAATGTGCTCTTACTTTGAGAATCCTGGCTATAGAATCCTTTTTTTGGAAAGTTTACAAACCTGATAAACATGGAGATTTTAGAAGACTGGTAATGTTGCAGTCAAAAAAACATTTATAGGTAACCTCAAGTAGTTGCTGAAAATATTAAACAGCGTCCTGTAATACTGAATCGGTTTAGTATAGCTACGACTATCCATTTAATTTATGGAAGAATATTCATACAATATAAATGAAACACGCTGGTTCAATCTATGGTCAGCTTTAGTCAGTGTCATTGGATATACAGGCTCTGTCCTGAAAGCTAATGAATAGAGATGAGCGACTTTGCCTTTTTTAGGGTCGAGTCGGGGTTCGTGAAACCCGATGTTAGGGTCTGCGGAACGCACCAAATATATAAAGTGGAGAGGTGCGTTCGCAGCCCGGGGTCCACCGTGCAAGCGAAGCCTGCTGCTAGTAAGATGACGAAAGTAGCGAACTCTGTTATCCCGCAGAGTCGCTAAAATAAACGCCGTAGCGCGTTGTGGCAGTAAGTGCAGACTCTGTTAATTCCCAGAGCCGCTAACGGGATGCCACAGCGCTATATGGCGATATGTGCGAACTCACTTAGCTTCAGTGAGCCGCAAAGTAAAACGCTAGGGCGCTGTCTAGCGTCGAGAGCGAACCCTGTTACGTCACAGAGCCGCTGAGAACAAACACCGTGTCCTGTCAGGCTCTCAGGCACACGGTTAATTGCTAAGCGAGCATAATACGTGGTCATGCGCTAATGTCCTCGCGGGAGTCACCCGCAATCTATGGCGTCTGAACGCCAGACCCTGAATACGGCAATCAAACTCCTCACCGGTTATGCCGGTAATCTAGGGCATCTAGGACACCGACCCTGACCAGCTAGCACACTAAACTCCTCACCGATTAAGTCGGTATTCTAGTGGCTTATTTCAGCCGGGTCCCTAACCACACACACGCATGACCACACTGGCGCATAGCATACAATGGTTGATATTAGCGCATGCGGCCCAGCCATGCTACCCTTTATAGCAACAGCTACAGGACCTTCCAGGAACAAGGACCAATGAGAACCTGTTCAGAAGACTAGTAGTAACAGGGCCTTCCTGGCGGGCCAATAGGAGCTGCTGCAGTACCTGAGCATGTGACCCCTGATCTCCAATGAGAGATCTCACTCTGGGCACTGTTGTGATTGGGTTTGAGATGAGTTCTGAGCAGAGGCTCCCTCTGGTGGTTACAAGCGGTGCTAGTGAAGATTGTGAGGACTGGGAATCAGGTGTTACTGACTGGTCTTATATAAGGGAGTCATTTTCCCATCAGGGTTGCCGGTGATCAATTGTTCTGGTCTGAATCCTTCATTCCAGTTTCCCTTGTAGCCTGCTGTGTCGTGTCTGCATCTCCTGCTTACAGATAAGACTTTTGCTTCTTTTGTGTTTGTGCTATATTTTTGCATTTTGTCCTGCACTTCTTTGGGGGCCTTCAGGGTCCCCTCCGGGGGCTTCTGCCCTCTCAGTTTAGTTCAGCCACTGAGTTTTGTTCTTTTGCTTTTTCCAGTTTTTTCAGTGGCTGCTGTTTTTATTTTGTTACACCAGAGAACTAATTTAGGTGGTAGAGGTCGTGTGATCTCAGGTGATTTTGAAATTAGTAGAGTTGGTGCTTTTCAGGGTTTTCTGGGATTGCAGTAAGTACCCTTCCTATCCTTTTCTATTTAGATAGTTTGGGCCCCAGCGTTTGCTCATACTATTTTCTTTCTGTGTCAGTATTTCCTCTTGTCTAACCGCCATTACATGTTTGGGGGCTTTCTGTTATCTTTGGGGTTCTGCTCCGGGGCAGATAGCTTTCCTATTTCTATCTTTAGGTGTAGTTAGTTTCTCAGGCTGTGACGAGGCGTCTAGGACCAACGTAGGAACGCTCCACGGCTGCCTCTAGTTGTGGTGGTTAGTCAGGGTACTGCAATCTCATAGATTCCAACTGCTCTGGTGTATTGCCTTTTTTACCTGCACTCCTCAGCTACCGAAACATAACAGTATCACCGGCCTACCTTGTCTCGTGATGTCAGGGAATTTGTGCAGTCCTGCGGGACTTGCTCTCGCTCCAAGCCTTGCTCTCGCTCTAGTGGTTTGTTGATGCCATTGCCTGTGCCCAAGAGACCATGGACCCATATCTCTATGGATTTCATTTCCGATCTTCCTGTTTCTCAGAGAATGACCACCATCTGGGTAATTTGTGATAGGTTTTCCAAAATGATACATCTTGTGCCATTACCTAAGTTGCCTTCCTCCTCTGAATTGGTGCCGTTGTTCCTTCAGCACGTGGTTCGTTTACACGGCACTCCTGAGAACATTGTGTCTGACAGAGGAGTCCAGTTTGTTTCCAGATTTTGGAGGACTTTTTGTTCTAAACTGGGTGTTTAATTGTCTTTCTCCTCGGCATTTCATCCTCAGACCAATGGTCAAACTGAGAGAACAAACCAGACATTGGAGACTTATCTAAGATGCTTTGTGTCTGCTGATCAGGATGACTGGGTCTCTTTTTTGCCTTTGGCTGAGTTTGCTCTTAATAATAGGGCTAGCTCTGCCACTTTGATGTCTCCGTTTTTCTGTAATTCTGGGTTTCACCCTCGATTTTCTTCAGGACAGACGGAGGCTTCTGTCTGTCCAGGTGTTGACTCTGTTGTGGAGCGTATGCAACAGATTTGGGACCAGGTAGTGGAGAGGTTGTCCCTCTCTCAGGAGAAGGCCCAGCGGTTTGCTAACCGGCATAGGACTGATGGTCCTCGGTTTAAAGTGGGGGACTTGGTCTGGTTGTCCTCAAAGAATATTCCTATGAGAGTAGCATCTCCTAAATTTAAGCCTAGGTTCATTGGACCTTATAAGATCATGGAGATTATTAATCCTGTTTCTTTTCGTTTGCTTCTTCCAGGGACATTTAAGATCCATAACGTGTTCCACAAGTCCTTGTTGAAGAGGTTTGTTGAGCCAGTGGTTCCTGCTGCTGTGCCTCCTGACCCTGTTTTGGTTGAGGGCAATCTGGAGTATGTGGTTGAGAAAATATTGGATTCTCGTTTTTCTAGACGGAAACTCCAGTATTTGGTTAAATGGAGAGGTTATGGTCAGGAAGACAATTCTTGGGTGTTTGCTTCGGACATCCATGCTAGGAGACTTATCCGTGCGTATCATAGAACTCATCCTGACCGACCTGGTTGCTCAAATGAGGGTTCGGTGACCCCTCCTCAAGGGGGGGGTACTGTTGTGAATGGGTTTGAGATGAGTTCTGAGCAGAGGCTCCCTCTGGTGGTTACAAGCGGTGCTAGTGAAGATTGTGAGGACTGGGAATCAGGTGTTACTGACTGGTCTTATATAAGGGAGTCATTTTCCCATCAGGGTTGCCGGTGATCAATTGTTCTGGTCTGAATCCTTCATTCCAGTTTCCCTTGTAGCCTGCTGTGTCGTGTCTGCATCTCCTGCTTACAGATAAGACTTTTGCTTCTTTTGTGTTTGTGCTATATTTTTGCATTTTGTCCTGCACTTCTTTGGGGGCCTTCAGGGTCCCCTCCGGGGGCTTCTGCCCTCTCAGTTTAGTTCAGCCACTTAGTTTTGTTCTTTTGCTTTTTCCAGTTTTTTCAGTGGCTGCTGTTTTTATTTTGTTACACCAGAGAACTAATTTAGGTGGTAGAGGTCTTGTGATCTCAGGTGATTTTGAAATTAGTAGAGTTGGTGCTTTTCAGGGTTTTCTGGGATTGCAGTAAGTACCCTTCCTATCCTTTTCTATTTAAATAGTTTGGGCCCCAGCGTTTGCTCATACTATTTTCTTTCTGTGTCAGTATTTCCTCTTGTCTAACCGCCATTACATGTTTGGGGGCTTTCTGTTATCTTTGGGGTTCTGCTCCGGGGCAGATAGCTTTCCTATTTCTATCTTTAGGTGTAGTTAGTTTCTCAGGCTGTGACGAGGCGTCTAGGACCAACGTAGGAACGCTCCACGGCTGCCTCTAGTTGTGGTGGTTAGTCAGGGTACTGCAATCTCATAGATTCCAACTGCTCTGGTGTATTGCCTTTTTTACCTGCACTCCTCAGCTACCGAAACATAACAGGGCAAGCTCAGAAGGGAAAATGCAGGACTTTGTCCCAAAGACGTCTGCTCCAGAACTGGCTATAATAGCAGATCCAGGAAAGGCAGCAGCAAGTCACTGCCCAGTAGTGGAGTGGGCAAGACGCTTGGAACGACGTCTCTGCCGAGCAGGCTCCACTGCGGCCGGAGATGAATGGGAGACCGCAGCGGCACTGGTTAGAGACTCCCCTTGTGCAGGAGTGGGAACTCGAACCCTAACATTACCCCCCCTCCTAGGGCCCCCCATTCTCTGGGCCTCGCTGCGCTCAAAGGCAGCGATGAGCTGCGGAGCGTGAACATGCTCGGCAGGCTCCCAAGACCTATCCTCAGGCCCATAGCCCCTCCAGTCCACCAAATAAAACTTTTTGCCCCGTACCACCTTACACCCCACGATGGCGTTCACCTCATGGTCATCCGCAGATGAACCCGATGTCCCGGCAGATGACTCAGAAAACCGGGACATGAGCACGGGTTTCAGGAGGGACACGTGAAAGGTGTCGGAGATACCCAGGCGTGGTGGAAGAGCTAAACGGTATACCACAGGGTTAACCTGCTCGAGGACCTTGAAAGGACCCAGGTAGCGGGGTGCCAACTTAGTGGACTCAACTCACAGCCTGATGTTACGGGCGGAGAGCCACACCAAATCCCCAGGAGCAAATGTAGGAGCGGGGCGCCGATGGGCATGGGCCGAAGACCTCATCCTCTCTTTGGAGGCCTGAATGGCATCCTGAGTGCGGTCCCAAATGTCCCGTGCCTCCACAGCCCAGTCTGCCACCCTGGAATCGGCGGAAGACACGGGCATAGGCACTGGTACCCGCGGATGCTGACCGTAGTTCAGGAGGAATGGGGTCTGTCCGGTGGAATCAGCCACAGCATTGTTTAATGCAAACTCAGCCCATGGTAGCAAGGATGCCCAGTCATCCTGCCTGGCTGAGACAAAATGTCGTAGATAGGTGACCAAGGTCTGGTTGGCCCTCTCTACCAACCCATTCGTCTCAGGATGGTACGCTGAAGAGAGATTTAACTCAATACTGAGTAGACGACAAAGCTCTCTCCAGAACCGAGATGCAAACTGGTGACCTCGGTCACTGACAATCTTGTCCGGCATGCCGTGTAAATGGAAGATGTGCCTAACAACGCTGCCAGAGCCCGTGCAGAAGGTAACCGTGGTAGTGGCACCAGATGCACCATTTTAGAGAAATGGTCGGTGATTACCCAAATGATGGTGCAACCCCGAGACTTGGGCAAGCCCACCACAAAGTCCATCCCAACCATCTCCCAGGGCCTGTCTGCCACCGACAAAGGGTAAAGTAACCCAGCTGGCCGTTGTCGTTGGAGACTTATTTTTGGCGCAGGAGACACACGCCCGAACATAGTCCCCAACATCACGGACCATATGCGGCCACCAATTGTCATGTGTGCATTGCCACGAAGATCGTCGCGGTTGCACATTTTGACTTCTCACAGCTGAGCTGCTGTTTCTTTGTGTTTGGCAGCTAGGGAGTTAATTCTGTCTGTGCTCGGTGCTGGGACTGGGTGCAGTTTCTCCCGGCTGCAATTGATTATTTGTTGATTGGTTTCCTTTAAATTCCTGGTTGTCTGCTTGGGGAGTTGCCAGTGAAACCTTCATGCAGACCACAGATAGGAATGAATCTGTATAGACTTTAGTTGTGAGCTCCTTAGTTGTTCTAAGCTCAACTTGGTTAGAGTTTATTTCCCAGACCATTTATGTTCCTTTGGTGTTTGAGTGTGTATGCAAGCGAATGTTATCCTGTCTGTCTTATATGTGTAATCTGTGTATTTAGCTAAGATCAGCCCATATCCCTTTGGTGGTAGTCAGGATCCTTCTTAGGACTGATTACAGGGTTCAGGGTCTGATAGGAGACAGGGTTAGGTTGGTGACTTGGACCTCTGAACCATTATCAGTACCTCCAAGGTGAGGGATTAGTTAGAACCCCAGTTTAGGGTCAGGTTAGATCCCGGTTCACCTCTTTCCTGTTTCAGCTCATCAAGTCCTCAAGATTAACCCTGGGTTCAGCAGATATCGTGTCAGGTAAATCTATTCTATACTTACATGCTGATGTTGCTATCCTAGTTGTTGTATAGAGTGTTGTTCCTGTATTAATAGTTTACTGACATTGTATACATATCATTAGACAGCGTGACATTTTCACTGGCCATAAAAATTATCTCCAGTTACCATGGATCCAGTAGCCCAGCTGGCTCTGCAGTTGCAGGGATTATCCATGGAGCTGACGGACATTAAGTCCAAAGTTTTGTCTCCCCTGGAGCAAACCAGAGTTGAACCTAAGGTTGCTCTCCCGGACAGGTTCACTGGTGGGCGAGACAAATTTTTCACCTTCCGGGAGGCATGTAAATTGTATTTTCGGCTTCGGCCTCGATCATCAGGGAGTGAGGAGCAGAGAGTGGGAATTGTTATCTCACTTCTGCAAGGGGACCCTCAATCCTGGGCATTTTCCCTTCCTCCGGGATCCCGGCTCTACTGTCTGTAGATCAATTTTTTACTGCCCTGGGATTGGTATATGATGACCCAGATCGGGTCTCTCTTGCTGAGACAAAATTACGTAAGATACAGCAGGGAGATCGTCCGGCAGAGGAATTTGCTTCTGAGTTTCGTAGATGGGCCACAGATACTCAGTGGAATGACCCAGCTCTTAGGAGCCAGTTTTGTCATGGGCTTTCTGATAAATTAAAAGACGTTTTGGCTCAGTATGAGTCTCCTCCTTCTCTGGAGGCTGCTATGGCCTTAGCTATCCGTACTGATAGACGGCTTCGGGAGAGGGGTGAGGTAACCCCACTCCCTGTTGTTTCTCCACCTACCACTAAAGTCCCTTATGTTGAGGTTCCCTTGTCTGTTCGGATGAGCCTATGCAGTTGGGAGGGACATCATTTCGTAGGAGGGGATTGGCGGTACGCCGCAGGACTAGAAGATGTTTTTTCTGCGGGAAAGAGGGACATTTTGTTGGAGAATGTCCATCCCGTGCCTTGTTGAGCCAAAAGTCGCCGGAAAAACTGTTAATCCCAGGTTGTGTGGTGGACGACAACCTGGGAGTATGTATTTCATCCGCCAGTTCTTCTCAGTTCCTTGTACCAGTGGAGGTGGTAGTTGGTACGAGAGTGGAGAGATTGTCTGTTCTTCTTGATAGTGGTTCCGGGGCTAATCTGGTTGACGCTCAGTTTGCTCAGGCTCAAGGTATGCATCTGAGTGTATTGGTCAAACCGATCCCTATATTCTCCATTGACGCCAGGCCTCTCGGCCAAGGTAGCTTTGTTCATGAGGTTCATAACATTGACCTTCGGGTAGGGGCAATACATAGGGAACAATTATCTTGTTATGTGTTGGAGGGTCTACCTACTCCCATTGTGTTGGGACTTCCTTGGTTGGTTAAACATAACCCTGTGATTAATTGGCAGTCCAGAGAAATAAGCCAATGGGGTGAGTTTTGCAAAAGCAACTGCATGAACACAGTCATCAGTGCGGTCGTGCCTAGTACATTGCCTCCTTTTTTGGAGGATTTTGGGGATGTTTTCTCTGAGGAGGGGTGTCAGGAGTTGCCTCCTCATCGCGTGTATGACTGCTCTATTAATCTCCTTCCTGATGCTAAGTTGCCTAAAGCTAGGTTGTATAATCTTTCTGGTCCTGAGAGGCAGGCTATGAAAGATTATATTTCTGAAAGTCTGGCCAAAGGGCATATTAGACCTTCATCTTCCCCAGTAGCCGCGGGGTTCTTCTTTGTGAAGAAGAAAGATGGAGGCCTACGCCCTTGCTTGGATTTCCGCAAACTTAATCGGATTACTGTTCGAGATCCGTATCCACTCCCTCTTATTCCTGATCTCTTCAATCAAATTGTTGGCGCCAAATGGTTTTCTAAATTGGATCTCAGGGGGGCGTATAATCTGATTAGGATAAAAGAGGGGGATGAGTGGAAAACGGCGTTTAACACGCCGGAGGGACATTATGAGAACCTAGTCATGCCTTTTGGTCTGACTACTGCACCAGCAGTATTCCAACATTTTGTTAATGACATTTTTCGTCACCTTGTGGGGCTGTTTGTGGTTGTATATTTGGACGACATTTTAATTTACTCGCCAGATCTTGTGTCTCATCAGGAGCATGTGAGACAGGTGTTGCAGATCTTGCGAGACAATAAATTATACGCCAAACTGGAGAAGTGTGTATTTGCCGTACAGGAACTTCAGTTTTTGTTTTTTTTGGTGTCAGCCTCCGGTTTCCGTATGGACCCTGAAAAGGTGAGAACAGTGCTTGAATGGGATCAGCCAGGGGATCTTAAGGCTCTGCAGCGTTTTTTGGGGTTTGCTAACTACTACCGGACATTTATTTGTAATTTCTCATCTGTCGTCAAACCTCTCACTGACATGACAAGAAAAGGGACGGATTTTTCTAAATGGTCGGACAAAGCTTGCCAAGCCTTTTCCTCTTTGAAGAAATGTTTTGCTTCGGCACCAGTTCTCATCCAACCAGATGCATCTCAGCCGTTTATTGTGGAGGTGGATGCGTCTGACGTAGGGGTGGGTGCTATATTGTCCCAGGGTCCGTCCCCTGGTAAATGGCATCCGTGCGCTTTCTTTTCTAAGAAATTGTCGTCCGCCGAAAGGAATTATGATATCGGCAATAGGGAACTTTTGGTCATTAAGTTAGCTTTTGAAGAATGGCGTCATTTTTTGGAGGGGGCAGTCCACCCGGTTACCGTTATTACTGATCACAAGAACCTGTTGTATTTGGAATCCGCTAAGCGTCTGAATTCCAGACAAGCTCGATGGTCATTGTTTTTTACCAGGTTTAATTTTGTCGTCACTTATCGCCCGGGGTCTAAGAATGTAAAGGCTGATGCCTTGTCTCGCAGTTTCCCAGGGGCCGGGAAAATGGATGACCCGAGTCCTATCCTTCAGGAGGGGGTGGTAGTGTCGGCTGTATTTTCTGAGCTTGAGGAGGAGGTGTTAGAGGCTCAAGGGGACGCCCCTGCAGGACCTCCAGGGAGACTGTTTGTCCCAAATCTGTTGAGACAAAAGGTTATTGAGGCACATCATAATTCTGCTCTAGCAGGACATCCAGGGAGTAAGGCTACTTTAGATCTCCTTTCTCGCCGGTTTTGGTGGCCTAATGCAAATAAAGATGTTATAACTTTTGTCGCGTCATGTGGGGTGTGTGCTCGCTCTAAAACCCCTCATACCCGTCCGTCTGGGACCCTTTTACCCTTGAAACTTCCGGAGCGTCCATGGACTCATTTATCTATGGACTTCATTACGGACCTTCCTCCGTCGTCAGGGAATACTGTCATACTGGTGGTTGTTGACAGGTTCAGTAAGATGGCACATTTCGTTGCTCTTCCTGCACTCCCTAATGCTAAAACTCTGGCGCAGGTGTTCATTAGGGAGATCGTTAGACTTCATGGGTTGCCTTCTGATGTGGTGTCAGATAGGGGGTCTCAGTTTGTGTCCAAATTTTGGAGGGCATTTTGTTTACGTCGGGGGATGCAATTGTCATTTTCCTCGGCTTTTCATCCGCAGACCAATGGTCAGACAGAGCGTCTGAATCAGAGCTTAGAGACATATCTCCGGTGTTTTGTCTCAGAGAACCAAGAGGACTGGTCTTCTTTCTTGCCTCTGGCAGAGTTCGCTCTTAACAACAGGCGGAGCGAGTCCACTGGTAAGTCCCCATTTTTTGGGGCATATGGTTTTCATATGGGTTCCTGAGGAGGAGCGTTTCTCGTCGTCACTTGCTTCTGTGTGGAGAGGTGTATTGAATAATCTGAGTGCGATGGGGAACCGTTACAAACGTATGGCTGATAGGAGGAGAGTTTCTGGTCCAGATCTGAATGTGAATGATCTGGTATGGTTGTCTACCAGGAATATAAAACTTAAAGTGCCCTCCTGGAAACTGGGTCCCAGATTCATCGGGCCGTACAGGATCAGTTCCATAATTAATCCTGTGGCATTTCGTCTGGACCTCCCTCCTACGTTTAAAATTCATAATGTGTTCCACAAGTCATTACTTAAAAGGTATGTGGCACCAGTAATACCGTCACCTCTACCTCCTCCTCCTGTGTTGGTCAATGGTAACTTGGAATTTCAAGTATCAAAGATCATTGACTCACGTCTGAATCGCCGGTCCCTTCAGTACTTGGTGCATTGGAAGGGGTATGGTCCAGAGGAGAGGACGTGGGTCCCTGCGTCTGATGTTAACGCAGATCGTTTGGTTCGGACCTTCCACAGAACTCACCCGGGCAGGCCTGGCCCTGAGGGTCCGGAGGCCCCTCGTAGAAGGGGGGGTACTGTCATGTGTGCATTGCCACGAAGATCGTCGCGGTTGCACATTTTGACTTCTCACAGCTGAGCTGCTGTTTCTTTGTGTTTGGCAGCTAGGGAGTTAATTCTGTCTGTGCTCGGTGCTGGGACTGGGTGCAGTTTCTCCCGGCTGCAATTGATTATTTGTTGATTGGTTTCCTTTAAATTCCTGGTTGTCTGCTTGGGGAGTTGCCAGTGAAACCTTCATGCAGACCACAGATAGGAATGAATCTGTATAGACTTTAGTTGTGAGCTCCTTAGTTGTTCTAAGCTCAACTTGGTTAGAGTTTATTTCCCAGACCATTTATGTTCCTTTGGTGTTTGAGTGTGTATGCAAGCGAGTGTTATCCTGTCTGTCTTATATGTCTAATCTGTGTATTTAGCTAAGATCAGCCCATATCCCTTTGGTGGTAGTCAGGATCCTTCTTAGGACTGATTACAGGGTTCAGGGTCTGATAGGAGACAGGGTTAGGTTGGTGACTTGGACCTCTGAACCATTATCAGTACCTCCAAGGTGAAGGATTAGTTAGGACCCCAGTTTAGGGTCAGGTTAGATCCCGGTCCACCTCTTTCCTGTTTCAGCTCATCAAGTCCTCAAGATTAACCCTGGGTTCAGCAGATATCGTGTCAGGTAAATCTATTCTATACTTACATGCTGATGTTGCTATACTAGTTGTTGTATAGAGTGTTGTTCCTGTATTAATAGTTTACTGACATTGTATACATATCATTAGACAGCGTGACACCAATATGTCCTCGCCAGCAATTCAGATGTCCTCTTTGCCCCAAAGTGTCCACCCACCCTGGACGAATGTGCCCAAGAGAGTACCTCCGGTCGCAAATTAGTAGGCACAAAAGTCTTGCCCGGGGGCACAGACTCTAGCGAATCCGGGGCCACTGTTCTCAGGCTCTCTGTGGGGACGATAAGCCGAGGCTCCTCCACCTCCTCCTCCGAGGACACCACAGAGCGAGAGAGAGCGTCGGCACGAATGTTCTTCTCTCCCGAGAGGAAATGCAGTGTGAAATGAAACCGGGAGAAGAACAAGGACCATCTGGCTTGGCGAGAATTAAGCCGCTGGGCTGTCTGAAGATATACCAGGTTTTTGTGATCCGTGAAGACTTGGAAGGGAAAGCGAGCTCCCTCCAACAGATGTCTCCACTCCGAGAAGGCCAACTTCATTGCTAGCAACTCCCTGTCCCCGATGGAATAATTCCTCTCTGCTGGTGTGAAGGTCTTGGAGAAAAAGAATCATGGATGCTTCCGACCTTGAGCATCCTTTTGGAAGAGGACTGCTCCAGCACCAACAGACGAGGCATCCACCTCCAATATAAATGGCTTATCAACATCGGGGCGATGTAGGATGGGAGCTCTAGCGAAATGAGACTTAATAGACGTGAAGGCCTTGGAGACCTCTTCAGACCACAATTTGGGATTAGCTCCCTTTTTGGTAAGGGCAACCACGGGAGCTACCAAAGTTGAGAAGTGGGGAATGAACTGACGGTAGTAATTAATGAACCCCATAAAGCGCTGCATCGCCTTTAGAGAGTGGGGTTCTTGCCAGTCCATCACCGCCTGTAGTTTGGCAGAATCCATAGCCAATCCCTGGGCGGAGATGATATAGCCCAGGAAAGGTAAGGACTCCTGCTCAAACACACATTTCTCCAACTTTGCGTAAAGGGAATTTGCCCGTAGGAGGTCGAAGACCCTGCCAACATCCCTCCGGTGGGAGTCAATATCTGGAGAGAAGATGAGTATATCATCCAGATAGACTACGACCGAGGTGGAGAGCATATCCCGGAAGATGTCAATGACAAAGTCTTGGAAAACGGCTGGAGCATTACAAAGCCCAAAGGGCATCACCAGATATTCGTAATGCCCATCCCTGGTATTAAAAGCCGTCTTCCATTCATCCCCCTCACGGATGCGAATCAGGTTATAAGCACCGCGCAGATCTAGTTTAGTGAATACCCTCGCTCCCCGAAGCCTATCAAATAGCTCAGAGATCAGGGGCAACGAGTACTTGTTTTTAACGGTGATGGCGTTAAGACCCCTGTAATCAATACACGACGCAATTCTCCATTTTTCTTCTGCACGAAGAAAAATCCCGCCCCTGCCGGTGACACCGACTTCCTAATAAACCCTCTTGCCAGGTTCTCCTGAATATATTGCGACATGGCCTCTGTCTCAGGAAGAGAGAGGGGATAGACCCTTCCCCGAGGAGGTTCTGCGCCAGGCAAGAGGTCGATAGGACAGTCATAGGGGCGATGAGGCGGAAGAGTCTCCGCAGCCTTCTTGGAGAACATGTCTGCATATGACCAGTAGTGCTTGGGAAGTGGAGTAAGATCTGCGGGTAACTCAGTAGTGGTAACCTGAACGCAACTTCTGACACATCTGCCTGTACATGCATCACTCCAACCCAGTATCCTACCCGAAGTCCACTCTATATGTGGGGAGTGGAAACGGAGCCAAGGTATACCTAGTAGAATCTCGTCTATTCCCTCGGGAAGGACGAGTAGGGAAATAAATTCCTGATGGGAAGGACAATGCAAGTGGGACAGTCTGGTGTGTAATTAGTGAGGGCAATGACGACCCATTCACTACCCGAACAGTCACTGATTTGTCAAGCGCCACCAGAGGTATTGCATGACGGCGAGCAAAGCTAGAGGACATGAAATTCCCATCTGCTACTGAGTCCACTCAAAGGTCGGCGATGAGAATGGAAGTACCAACAGTGATTGTCCCTTTAAGTGTCATCTTGGAGGAAAATGCCGCTGTCTCTAGTGAACCTCCTCCCAGGGCCACTAGACGCGATCGCTTCCCCGATCGCTGTGGACATCTGTTGGCATAGTGTCCTGTCTGCTGACAATGGTTACAGACCACGGATACTCGGACGGACCGAGACTTAGGTCCTGCATGAGGAACTTCTGTGGCCTTTTGAGGTTCGGACGCCAGATCGGGGAATTCGAGAGGTTTGGCAAAGGTGGGAGCCAACCGAAACCTCTGCCTACACTGGGCCCGCTCCAACCTCCGCTCGTGAAAACGGAGGTCAATGCGGGTAGATATGGAGATAAGCTTCTCCAGTGTGGCGGGAATCTCCCTGGTAGCCAAAGCGTCTTTAACATGGTCAGCCAGTCCCCGCCAGTTATTAGGAATAAGAACTTTATCAGACCAATCTAGCTCAGCAGCCAGAGTCCGAAACTGGACGGAAAACTGACTGACCAAAGACGAACCCTGTGTCAATGCAAGCAGTTGTAGTGCCGTATCGTGGGTGACCTGGGGTCCTAAAAAGACCTTTTTAAGAGCCTCCAAGAAACGAGGAGCACTCCGCACCACACGATCATCGCGCTCCCACAGCGGCGTTGCCCACTCCAACGCTCTGCCCGAGAGTAGAGAAAGTACAAAACCCACTTGTGCCCGATCCGTGAGAAAACGTGCAGCCAGAAACTCGAGATGTATAGAGCACTGACTCACGAATCCCCGACATTGCTTGCTATCACCGGCAAACTTGTCAGGAAGCGGGAGGTGGGATAATGTAGGGGCAGAGGTGGCAGAGGACAAACTGGCTGCAGCCACGCTAGCAGCCTGAACAGCGACTGCGGTAACATCCACAGCTGAGGTTGTGCTCTCAAGAGCCTCCAACCTACCCTTCAGCTGCTGGATGTACTGCAATAAACGCTGTTCGTCCGCCATTTTACTAGCCAGACCCTGGCGCTAATATTATGTTAGGGTCTGCGGAACGCACCAAATATATAAAGTGGAGAGGTGCGTTCGCAGCCCGTGGTCCACCGTGCAAGCGAAGCCTGCTGCTAGTAAGATGACGAAAGTAGCGAACTCTGTTATCCCGCAGAGTCGCTAAAATAAACGCCGTAGCGCGTTGTGGCAGTAAGTGCAGACTCTGTTAATTCCCAGAGCCGCTAACGGGATGCCACAGCGCTATATGGCGATATGTGCGAACTCACTTAGCTTCAGTGAGCCGCAAAGTAAAACGCTAGGGCGCTGTCTAGCGTCGAGAGCGAACCCTGTTACGTCACAGAGCCGCTGAGAACAAACACCGTGTCCTGTCAGGCTCTCAGGCACACGGTTAATTGCTAAGCGAGCATAATACGTGGTCATGCGCTAATGTCCTCGCGGGAGTCACCCGCAATCTATGGCGTCTGAACGCCAGACCCTGAATACGGCAATCAAACTCCTCACCGGTTATGCCGGTAATCTAGGGCATCTAGGACACCGACCCTGACCAGCTAGCACACTAAACTCCTCATCGATTAAGTCGGTATTCTAGTGGCTTATTTCAGCCGGGTCCCTAACCACACACACGCATGACCACACTGGCGCATAGCATACAATTGTTGATATTAGCGCATGGCGGCCCAGCCATGCTACCCTTTTATAGCAACAGCTACAGGACCTTCCAGGAACAAGGACCAATGAGAACCTGTTCAGAAGACTAGTAGTAACAGGGCCTTCCTGGCGGGCCAATAGGAGCTGCTGCAGTACCTGAGCATGTGACCCCTGATCTCCAATGAGAGATCTCACTCTGGGCACGCTCAGAAGGGAAAATGCAGGACTTTGTCCCAAAGACGTCTGCTCCAGAACTGGCTATAATAGCAGATCCAGGAAAGGCAGCAGCAAGTCACTGCCCAGTAGTGGAGTTGGCAAGACGCTTGGAACGACGTCTCTGCCGAGCAGGCTCCACTGCGGCCGGAGATGAATGGGAGACCGCAGCGGCACTGGATCGAGACTCCCCTTGTGCAGGAGTGGGAACTCAAACCCTAACACCCGACTTTCTCAAAAGTCAAGTCGAACGAAGTCGGCCGACTAGCGGAAAAGGTCGGTTCGGAGTCAAAAATCCGACCCCAATGCAAGTCAATGGGGAATAAAAGTTGTCAGGGAGTGGAGGACAGTAAACACACCTACAGTGCCCATTTCAATGCCAACGACATCAATTCTTATTACTTAAGCTTGTCAACCTTAATTTACTTTATAATAATAGTAAAGCATTGAAAACTGAGGGTTATTAGGCTAAAGTTGTGGGGGGGGCAGGGCTGGCTCCAGGTTTTCGTGGGCCCCAGGTGAAAGAGTCTCAGTGGGCTCCTTTAACACATATCACAATTCATGATGCTCCGATACGGCACAGAAATATAGGTTTAGTACAATACCAAATACTTCACTTTTTACATTACATGACTGATATCTATTTTAAATTCTACAATAGCTCAGAAAATGGACAATATATTCTTCCATACAGTACTATGGCCACCACATAGTGCGCCATACAGAATAATGAGCCCCATATATTGCTATATACAGAATAATGAGCCTCATATATTGCTCCATACAGAATGGGCTCCATATAATGCTCCATACTGAATAGGCCCCATATGTGGTCCATATGATGCTCCATATATAAGGGCCCTATATGATGCCCCATAAATAATGAACCCCATATGATGCTCTAGTATATGATGGGTCCAATATATGATGCTCCAGTGTGTGATGAGCCCCATACAATGCTCCAAATATAATGGTCCGAATATATAATGCTCCATATATAGTGGTCTCCATGTGATGCTCCATATATAAAGTGCCCCATATGATGCAACATATATAATGGGCCCCATATGATGCTCCAGTATATGATGTGCCCCATGGATGATGCTCCAGTGTATAATGGGCCATATCTATGATGCTCAAGTGTATGATGGGCCCATATATAATTCTCCAGTGTATAATGCTCCTCATATATTGCTCCAACCATTATAAAAATGAAATACCTCTCCTCGCTGGGCACTGCTCAGCGTCGCCTTCTTCCAGCTCTCTGCACTGTGAATGTTCAGGCAGAGGGCGCACAGACATTACATCATTGCGCTCTCTGAACTGAATGTCACTGTCAGGAAATGCGGAAGACGTCACAGCAGTGGAGCAGGGAGAGGTAAGTATTGCAAGTGCTGGGGCCCTGAGCAAACAGGGGGGGCACAATCGTTGGTGCTGGGAACTGGCACAGGGACCCTCATAGTACGCCAATGTCTCTGACGGTGAGTGGGTCCCCCCACCTGCTCAGGGCCCCAACACTTGGCCGGGTGCGCCACGTGCTGACGCTGGCCATAGGGGGGACAGCCCAGTTAGGGAGCTGGAAAAAGTGGCATATGTTGAGGTGTAGGCTGGATGTTCAGCAGCTGCAAATGGAGGAATTGGAGAAGTCGGAGGAAGAGGAGGACAAAGCGAGCCATTTTGTTGGAAATCTATGTGTTATCAGGGGAAGGTGGTACAAAATCCTTTGAAACCCAGGCATGATTTATTTTAATGTAGGTGAGATCACCTACATTTTGGGTCGACAGCCGGGTCCTTATTTCTGTCAGGATTGATCCAGCAGCACTGAAGAATCTTTCTGATAGCATACTACCAGCAGGGCATTCAAGCTCCTGTAAGGCATATTGTGCAAATTCAGGCCAGGTGTCCAGTTTACAGGCCCAGTAGTCAAAGGGGAATAAACTGTGAGGGAGAACATCGATAGGGGAGGAGAGGTAATTTTGAACCATAGTTGACAACTGTTGTCTCCTGTCTGTTGCAATCGATTCAGTTGTGGGTGGAGGAGCATTTTCTACCAAATCCACATCCCTCCAATCACGCACAAACCCTGTACCTGACCTTGGCAAGCCAACATTTTCTCTTGTCCCCTGAGAAGCATCATCCTCCCCAAAATAATCATCCCCCTCATCCTCCTCCTCTTCCTCTTCTACCTCCATCTCGTCCAGGACAGTTCTGTGAGCAGAAAATGCCTGACTGTCATGAAGGCTTCCCTCCTCCTCCTCTTTCTCCTCTGCTGCAGACGCCTGATCCTTAATGTGCATCAAAGTTTGCATGAGCAGACGCATAAGTGAGATGCTCATGCTTATGATGGCATCGTCTGCGCTTACCAGCCGTATGCATTCCTCAAAACGCTGAAGGACTTTACAGAAGTCTTTCAGCTTTGGCCACTGCACATCTGACAACTTCGTGTCCACCCTCAAACCGCCTGCCCGTGTATACTCCCACAAATGCATTACAGCCTGCCTCTGTTCGCACAGCCTCTCAACCATGTGCATGGTGGAGTTCCACCTTGTTGCAACATCTATGATTAGGCGGTGCTTGGGGAGGTGGAGCGATCGCTGCAGCCTCTGCATACAACTGGAGTCTACGGGCGAACGAAGGATGTGCGAGCTCAGTCTTCGCACCTTATGGAGCAGGGCTGGTAACTCCGGATAATTATTTATGAAGCACTGTACCACCAGGTTCAAGGTGTGAGCCAGGCAAGGTATGTGTCTGAGTTTTGCCAGGGTTATGGCCGCCACAAAATTACGGCCGTTATCACTGACTACCTTGCCTGGCTTAAGATGTAGACTGCCCAGCCATGACTCAGTTCCTCGCTGCAAATAGTCGGCCAGTACCTCCGCGGTGTGTCTGTTGTCACCCAAAGACATCATCTTTAAAACAGCCTGCTGACGCTTACCACTAGCTGATCGATAGTGGGACACCTCGTGTGCAACACTGGCAGCTGTGGATGGACTGCTCGTGCGACTGCGCTCTGTCGATGAGCATTTGCTTCTGGAGGAGGAGGAGGGTCAAACGCCTACAGCCAACTGTTGTCTATACCGTGGGATAGGCAGCACTGTCCCACCGCCGCTGTCCCCTGTGGACCCTGCATCCACCACATTAACCCAGTGCGCAATGATGGACACGTAACGGCCCTGGCCATGCCTACTGGCCCATGCATCTGTTGTGAGGTGCACGTTTCCACTCACTGATTGTTTGAGTGCATGGACGATGCGGTCTTTCACATGCAGGTGGAGGGCAGCGATGGCTTTTCTAGAAAAGAAGTGCCGACTGGGTAGGTCATAGTGTGGGACAGCGTAGGCCAAGAGCTCTCGGAACGCTGTGCTTTCAACCAAACGGAAGGGCATCATCTCTAATGAGATCAGTTTGTCAATGTAGGCCAGTGAGGTTTTGTCGTCCGTCCACGTTTGCAAGTGCATGATGTTTAAATGTCTAAGCATGCAACTGGTATATAATTTTCGGAGATTTTTCCCTCGGCTAAAGTTCCTTCCACACTTCTTACAGATAACCTTTGCCTCATCAATAGGATTTTGGTAAAAAAAGTGCCACACTGCACTCTTCCGACTATGGATAAAATTTTCAGGGCTTGCACGCTGTGCTAATTTGACCGTCTGGCCAAGCTGTCCTGCAACTCTTTTGTTTTTTTTAACACATTTTTGGACTGCTACGGGTCTGCCAGATAACCGCAGCTGTGATGTTGATGCCTGCCGGGGATCCTCCTCCTCTTCTGAGCTATTGCCAGCAGCACCCTCTTCCCCCAATGGATGCCAATCCGGGTCAAAAACTGGGTCATCCATCACCTCCTCTTCAATTTCATCTGCACCTTCCTCTGTGTCACAGTGTAAGGTGGTGTTGTATGCTCTAAGGGGCACCTGAGTTTAATCAGGGTCAGATTCTGGCTCAGTAGACTGGGAGGGCAATGCAGTGCTGTGAGTGAATATACCAGCAGAATCAGATAGCAGTGACTGTGCATCATTGCACTCCATGTCATATTCATCTTGGACTGGGGAATTCAGGATTTCTCTTGATAAGTTAGGCATGGTATGTGAAAAGAGCTCCAGGGAGTAATCTGAAGTGTGGCCTGCCACATCCTTCACTTTTGGTGGGGGTGAAGGACACAAGGAAAGGTGTTGTTCCTGACCAGGAGCCTGCACTGACGACTCAGTATTTTCATTTTTTGAAACTTCAGAAGAGGAGGCGAAAGTTTCGGCAATGTAAGCCAAAACCTGTTCCTGATGCTCCGGCTTTAAAAGCGGTTTACCAACTCCCAGAAAAGGGAGCCTTCCAGGCCTTCTGCAGCCAGTCGATGATGCAGGCTCAACACCTCCTGCCTTAGGTGCTATTGGGCTTTTGGCACTACCAGCAGATGCACCACCACCACCATCATCATTCCCAGCTGGCCCCCTTGCCCATATCCGCCTCCTCTTCCACCATTCTTCCTCATGTTTGGGAAAATGTACCAAAAATAGCAGCAGATATATGGTACTGTATGAGGAGCCTACAGCTGTATATGGCATAGGGGAAAATTTAAATCTCCGTATATATTTCCTGAGTCACATACAGACGCTCACTCAATATGGATTTGACCGTAATACAAAGAGCAGATATACGGTACTGTATCTGAAGCGGACAGCTGTATACGATGTAGGGGAAAATTGCAATCTTCGTATATATTTCTGGAGTCACACACAGACGCTCACTCAGTATGGATTTGACCATAATACAAAGAGCAGATATACAGTACTGTATCAGAAGCGGACAGCTGTATACGGTTTTGGGGAAAATTTCAATCTCCGTATATATTTCCGGAGTCACACACAGACGCTCACTCAGTATGGATTTGACCGTAATACAAAGAGCAGATATACGGTACTGTATCAGAAGCGGACAGCTGTATACGGTTTTGGGGAAAATTTCAATCTCCGTATATATTTCCGGAGTCACACACAGACGCTCACTCAGTATGGATTTGACCGTAATACAAAGAGCAGATATACTGTACTGTCTCAGAAGCGTACAGCTATATATGATGTAGGGGAAAATTTCAATCTCTGTATATTTTTCTGGAGTCGCACACAGATAGCCAGAATGTATTTGTCCGTGATACCAGCCGGTACACGGTAGTGTGTGAGTGGCGTACAGCTCTATACGGTGTGGGAAAAAATGAACGGTCGGTAAGTGTGCAGAAAAAAAGTATTAGTGCTGTGTAAAAAGCAGCCTGCACAGCAGTGTACACACAGCAATACAGCTATCAGGCAGCCTAATAACCAGCGCTGCTGCACACAAGAAAATCCTCCCCTGTCACTGCACACTAGCTGTACAGCACAATTGCTATCAGCACAAGCACAGAAGAACTTCTCTTTCCTGCCCTAACTCTCTCCCTACTGATAAACAGTGTCAGCAACCTCTCCCTACTGTTAATATCGGCAGAAGTAAAATGGAGGTCGGCGCTCATGGCTTTTATAGACACTATGACGACCCCCAAAGCAAGCCAATCACTGCAATGCCCTTCTCTAAGATGGTGGTGGCCGCTGCCCATGTCATCTCTTTGCCCACAGTGTACGTCCTTGCTCATTGGCTGAAAAAAGGCGCCTGCAAGCATTATGGGAAAACCGACTTGGGCGCTCGGGTCGACGACCGCATGGCCGACTGCACGCTATTGTCGGGTTTCGGCCAACGAAACCTGACTTTGGCGAAAGTCGGCGACTTTTGAATCTGACCGACCTGTTTCGCTCAACTCTACTAATGAAGACATCCATATCATAATAATATACGAAGTTTTAAGCTGCATTGGTTTTATCTCAAGCTTGAGTTTTCCTTCTGGCCATTCAGAATTATGACAATGGACCATAAAAGTGACCTTCTTAAGCATATGCTTTAACCTTATCATTCATGGCAGTTTAATTTGAAAAAAAAAAAATCTGAAATTACTGCATCTCTTATGGCCGCAGTTAATGTTCCAAAAATTATTTTGTTTCAAAGCTTGTAAAATTGTAGCTGGTTAAGAAAATTTACTAAACCAATGACATAGCAAGTCTCAGCTGAAAAACCTGAACATAAACTTGTCAGGAACAAAGTCCCTGATCACCTGCTCCACATTTCATGCTGCAGTGAGTCTCTATCCCATTTGTGTTCTAAAGTCCCAATTTCAGCAACATTATATATCAGGCTGCCGAGCTGTCACCTGTGCTGCCGTTTAACTAGTCTGTAAAAGACCTAAAGACTGCAGGGTATTGTGTGTGATACTTTCTTTTTTTGTGTGTTTTTTATATTTTCTTTTCTTTTGAGATTTTTTTCTCCTACACTGCAACAGAAAATATCATTGTAATAGAAAAAATATTCTTAATCTTGATGTGTTTTTTGCAATTTTTTAGCACTTGTTAAGTCAAAATTGGGAATGGATTTTTATTTGCAATTAATCCTAGCATCAAATTAAAACAATGGCTTCAACCATTGTATATAGCTATACGTTTTCTTTTTTTTTGTAGGATTATTGTAGTTTATTATTTAACAATTCTAGAAACCTATCATCACCTATTACTAAAAGAATGAAAAACTATCCCACAATCTGATGTAAGGGAGAATGTCAGTAAGGGTGAACACCAGGCTTTGTCATAATTGAAAAGTAATTCTGAGATTACTATTGGAGCAGTTGATAAGGGACGGGAATGGTGATCATGAGCCGTGCAGCCTTCTTGGAGGAAAGGTTGAGGATCCCCAGCGATAGGCATTATTATTTCAAACTCACTAATGATCCATCAGCACAATACTACAAGGACTACCTATGCTTGGTTAGTGCAGCCAAAAAACAAAATTTATTAAATAAAAAGGAGAAAGGTTTTTTATTTATCAAACATTACTCACTACTGTTTTTTATTTTCTGCCCAAGATTCATAAAAAGCCTAACGAATCCTCCCGCTCGTCTTATCATTTCTGGGATTAATTCCATAATGGCCAATTTGTCACATTATATTGAAGCTCAGTGGATAGTACTGCAGCCTTGCAGTGCTGGAGTCCTAGGTTCGAATCCCAGCAAGGACAACATCTGCAAGGAGTTTGTATGTTCTCCCCGTGTTTGCGTGGGTTTCCTCCGAGTACTCCAAAAACATACAGATAGGGAATCTAGATTGTGAGCCCCCTCGGGGACAGCGATGATAATGTGTGCAAATTGTAAAGCGCTGTGGAATATGTTAGCGCTATATAAAAATAAAGATTATTATTATTTTTGCAGCCTTACGTCACCCAGTTACCCTCCTACATACGTGATTCTCCCCCATCTCATTTTGGAACTAAGACAGCTTGAATTACCCTCCGATCTTTCATTCTTTACATTGGACATAAGTTCACTATACTCTAATATTAAGTATCGCTTGGGTCTTACAGCCATTAATTATTTCTTAGATCAGGATCAATCCCTACCTGAAGGGTATGCCACACTGAACAATATCGCTAACGGGATCGCTAAAAAACGTCACTATTTAGCGATCCCGTTAGCGATGTTGTTCAGTGCGGCAGCTGCCAGCGACGAGCTTCCTGCTGTGATCTCGCTCGTCGCTGGAATCGTTCCGGACCCTATTTTCTCGTCGGCGCTCCCGCTGGGTAAGTATATATCGCTAGTGTGGCACCTTTTCTTAGCGATTTAGCGGTACTTTTGTACCGCTAAAGTCGTTAAGAAGATCGCTAACGGCGATAGCGTCGTTAACTATATCGCTAAATGTGGCCGCACTTAGCGATATAGAAACAATCCCGCTAGCGATCGCATTAGTATGCGTCGTTATCGTGATCGCTAGCGGGATTGTTTAGTGTGGCAGTACCTTGAGAGACAGAACAGCTTTTTATTAAGTAGTATTCAGTTTGTATTAGAAGATAACATTTTTTCTTTTGAGGGTGTGACCTACTGGCAGTTGGGGGGGGCTGTATGTTGGATACTCCTTTTGCGCCCAGTTTTGCCAATATCTTTATAGCGCTTTCAAGTTTTATCATGTCACTCGACTACCCCTGTTCGGGGGTCACATCCTATTTTACAATAGATTTATAGACGATTTAGTTTTCAATTTGACAGTGACACCTGAAGAGGCAACATGTTTTGTACATCAAATTTATAATAATTCTTGGGGATTACAGTTTTCATTTTCTTTCTCCACTATGAGGATTGAATTTCTGGATTTAGTCATCTACAAAGGAGATCAGTGTGCTTGCTATTCACACTTCGACATTTTTCAAAAATATTGATATGAACAGTTACCTGGAATTCTCAAGTGGGCACTACCAAAATGGATTAAAACATCCCTTACGACCAAGTCTTTCAAGGAAGCTGCCATTTTAAAAAAAGGTTTGGGGAAAAGCAATATCCCCCCCAAAAATTCTGAAGGTTGCCTGATTCTGATGAGCATACAAAAAAAATGAACCAGACTGATTGTTTGAAAAATAAATTGAATTCTCATGTAATGGGTAATAACACAATAAAGATGGCAACCACAGAGGAAGCAGATCTAAATAAAAAAATATATATACCGTAGTTTTATAACCACTTTAATCAGTCCCACAAAGAGATAAGAAATGTTTTGACAAATTATTGAACGATTTTAGCTAATAATAATCATATTGTATTGTAGTAATCCAATAGAGTTATGGTCCTCTTCCTCTTAGAAGAGACAATTTGCATATTTCCCAGAGGAGCATTGCAACGCTTAAAAGTCTCCTTACCTTGGCATGTCAAGCTTGACATGTCGCTATCCGCAAGGAGAAACGTTACCCATTGGATTCCGGTCATATGCCTCTCATCCAGCCAAACCAGATCTCACACTTTGCACTGACCAATGGCCGTACCCTGAAACATAGTGTCTGCAAATTGAGATTACTGGAACATAAAACGGATCTAAGTTATCTGAGACTTATTATTCTTGAAAAAACACAGAGAACACATCCAATAGATTCCAGAGACTTGTCAACAAAGAATCATATTGGATATTTAAATTGTCCACCTTAACACCCGAGGACCTCAATGAATGTGAAGAAAATACTATTCAGTGAGAGGTGTTTGATTAAAAATTCCCTTTAGGGGATCTTTTTTAACTATTGCAATTATTATTTTATCATTATTTTTTCTCTCTTGTTATGTAAAAAGAAAATAATAAAACAAATTCTTGATAGGATTGGGGTATATCAAGCATGTGTTTAACATTGGTATTGTTAATCCTTTCTATCTTTCCGTTCTTAAGATTGATAGTGCATGTTCTATACTAATTAATTTAACCCAATTTCTGACATCATTGGCGAAGGTATATCAGCTAGCCTTCACTATCTGTATGAGCCTGAGGAAGGAGCTGAATCTGCTCTGTAATGCATAGCTCAAATTAATAAGTTTTTTATAAATTTATTTCTCTCAGTTTGTGACAGCACTATTAATCCAAAGAAAACCTCCATTTTTTTGTTTTATATAAATTTGTCTGGATCCTCATTATCTTAGATCCAGAGAGGGTATCTACAGCCATCAGATAACTTTTCCCTGCAGTCTTTAGTGTTGAGTTTGATGGTGCACAACAAGTTCAGGTAAGTGAATTCACTTACCAATGCCATATTTTTTACCTCACTGATCCGCAACCTCTGTGCTCTCTTCTCTTTTCCCTCACACAACTTTTTAATTTACAGTTTTCATTTAGTTACATTGGAATAATAAAGAAAATAAATTGCTAAAGTCACCAACCATACATACATCTGGGAAAATAAATATTTGATACACTGCCGATTTTGCAAGTTTTGCCACCTATAAAGAATGGAGAGGTCTGTAATTTGTATCATAGGAACACTTCAAGAGGTAAAAAGAAATCCAGAAACTCCTAATGTATGATTTTTACATAATTAATTTGCATGAAATAAATACTTGATACAATAGAAAAACAGAACTTAATATTTGGTAGAGGAACATTTGTTTGCAATTAGAGAGGTCAGACATTTTCTGTAGTTCTTGACCAAGTTTGCACACACTGTAGCATGGAATTTCACCCACTCCTTCATACAGATCTTCTCCAAATCTTTCAGGTTTCAGGCCTGTCTCTGAGCAACATTGAATTTTAGCTCCCTCCAAACATTTTCTATTGGGTTGATGTTCTGGAAACTGGCTAGGCACCTCCAGTACCTTGAAATGCTTCTTACAGAGCTACTCCTTCGTTGTGTTGGCTGTGTGTTTCAGGTCACTGTCATGCTGAAAGACCAAACCACAACCAATCTTCAATGCTTTTACTGAGTGAAGGAGGTTGGCCAAAATCTTGCGATACATGACCCCATCCTCCCTTCAATATGGTGCAGTCACGCTCTCTCCTTTACAGAAAAGCACCCACAAAGAATGATATTTCCCACCCAATGCTTCACAGTTGGCAAATTGTTCTTGGAGTTGTACTGATCCTTTTTCTTCCTCCAAACACGGCAAGTGGAGTTGTTACCAAAAAGTTATATTTTGGTCTCAAATGACCACATGACTGTGGAGACAG
The DNA here is from genome assembly GCA_033576555.1 of Oophaga sylvatica. NCBI lineage: Eukaryota > Metazoa > Chordata > Amphibia > Anura > Dendrobatidae > Oophaga > Oophaga sylvatica. Next base: position 441,674,229 of record JARQOD010000004.1, on the reverse strand, counting down.
AGCATTGTGTCTTAATTAACCAGAGGCCTATTTTTAGCAAGCCAGAAAGAATAAACTGTTATCTATATGTTGACTTTTGAATTTAGGTATTTCTTTATGGTTGGTCGAGAAAACAGACTTTTGCTTGTGTAAGCCTGTAATACTGACTTGTAAGTTGACATTTGATGTGACATATTGTATGCTTATCCTTGATGACTAGTGATGTTTACTGATATGCTAATTTCACATTATCTAGGTCAGATAGTTTGTTGGCATTCCAAACAGAGGAGGAAAATGTATGCAAATAGATTACATAATCAAACAATCCGACTTAGTCGTCACCATTCTTCCCCTTTACATGTGATGCTGAATTTAAGGACACTTGTTAAACATAAAAAGAAGTGATATGCCTTTCAGAGACAGAGACAGTCAGATATTCAGCCAAGACATCCAGACATCCAAAAAGGACAAGAGACAGGACAGCAGCCACAACATCATGGCTCCATCACGAGGGACACAGATTTAATATTCTACAGGATACCAGCTTAGGGGACTTCGGCCCTGGCTGGAAGAATACAGATCTGCTCCATTGACCATCGCTTAACCATGGATACGGTTGTGAAACCCAGGTTGGGATCATCTGGTCATTTGGAACCTATGGATTCATTTGAAGAAACCAGATGGGACCATCCGGTCACCTGGCACCATGGATATGTTCGGAGAAGCCAAGTTGTGACCCTCTCATCAACTGGCCTTGTACCTGAATGGACTGTTATCTTCCTATGCTTGTCATTACCTCCTCTCTGTGAACATGCCACAGGTGGGGTGGTTGACCCTACAAGCTCTGAAGTCACAGCAGCTATTATCCTGGCGAGTCAACAGAAGGGTGAGACTCTGTAATGTGCACCATCTTGGGGTATTTTGATGGGAATGTTCTACATGTTATCTGCCTGTTTTGTGGTTCCATAAAGCATTGCCATTTACAGTCACCCTGTGTTGTCTGAGTAGTGTTATGCCCAAGTTAAAAGGAGAGCTGGCTTTAGGCGGGGCGATCCCTGGTCCATGCAGTTCTGGCTAGTGGACCAGGGGTCTGTCAAGCCCCTTGTGTCTCCACAAGGACCTTCTCCCATGTCTCTTCTGGATCATCCAGATGGTTATTGGCGAACTTCAAAAGGGCCTGGACATGTGCTGGCGTGAGCAAGGGGCCTTACATGAAAGTCATGAATTTAATCCGTGACAACTCAGTTTGTTACTAAAGGTGATGTTTGAGATTGTGGTCCCAGCTTTCTTCATGTCATTGACCAGGTCCTCCCATGTAGTTATGGGCTAATTCCTGATCCTTCTCAGAATCATCCTTACCCCACGAGACGAGATCTTGCATGGAGTCCCAGACCAAGGAAGATTGACAGTCTTGTCTTTCTTCATACTGATTTGGTTTTTATCTAAGTCATATTCCAAGACTCGTTAAAGGGTTGATTATGACTTGTAGGATTGCTACTTCCAATAGGTGGCGCTGTAGAGTTCAAGTCCTCTTTTTTTCTGAAGAGGCAATTTGCATGTTAAATTTTCCAGAGGAGCATTGCACGGCGAATAAGTCTCCTTACCTTGACACGCCAGAGCTGGTATGTCACTCTCCACAAGGAGAAACCTTACCCCTTAGACCCCAGTCCAGAGTCTCTCACCTTGCCAAATCAGTTCTCATACTTTGCACTGACGAGGGCCAATAGCCCGAAACACCGTGTCTGCAAATTGAGTTACTGATTTGGCTTTTATCCTAAGTCAAATTCCAAGACTCGTTAAAATGGTTGATTATGACTTGTAGAATCGCTACTTCCAATAGGTGGCGCTATAGAGTACAAGTCCTCTTTTTTTCTGAAGAGGCAATTTGCATGTTCTATTTTCTAATAATTACACCAACAGTTGTTGCCTTATCACCAAGCTGCTTGGCTATTATCCTGTAGCCCATCCCAGTTTTATGCAGGTCTATAATTTTGCCCCTGGTGTTCTTAGACAGCTCTTTGGTCTTGGCAATGGTGGAGAAGTTGGAGTATGTTAGAGTTCGATTTCCCGCTGCTGCACAAGGGGAGACTCAAACCCGTCCTGCTGCGGTCTCCCATTCATCTCCGCCGCAGTGGAGCCTGCTCAGCAGAGACGTCGGTCCAGGCGTCTTGCCCACTCCTCTACTGTGCAGTGACTTGCTGCTGCCTTTCCTGGATCTGCTATTATAGCCAGTGCTGGAGCAGTCGTCTTTGAGACAAAGTCCTGCGTTTTCCCATCTGAGCATGCCCAGAGTGAGATCTCTCATTGGAGATCAGGGGTCACATGTTCAAGTGCTGCAGCGGCTCCTATTGGTCCGTCAGGAAGGTCATGTAGCTACGTTTGTTTGTAACAGCTTCTCATTGGTCCTTGTTACTGGAAGGTCCTGTAGCTGTTGCTATAAAAGGGTAGCATGGCTGGGCCGCCATGCGCTAATATCAATCATTGTATGCTATGCGCCAGTGTGGTCATGTGTATGTGTGGATAGGGACCCGGCTGAAATAAGCCACTAGAATACCGACTTAATCGGTGAGGAGTTTGGTATGGTAGCTGGTCAGGGTCGGTGTCCTAGATACCCTAGATTACCGGCATAAACGGTGAGGAGTTTTGATTGCCGTATTCAGGGTCTGGCGTTCAGACGCCATAGATTGCGGGTGACTCCCGCGAGGACATTAGCACATGATCACGCTTTATGAACGCGTAGCACTTAACTGTGTACCTGAGAGCCTGACAGGACACAGTACTTTTTCTCAGCGGCTCTGTGACGTAACAGGGTTCGCTTTCAACGCTAGACAGCGCCCTAGCGTGTTTTCTTTGCCACTCAGTTGTGTCTAGTGAGTGCGCACACATCGCCATATAGCGCTGCGGCTTTCCTTCTAGCGGCTCTGTGGAGTAACAGAGTTCGCACTTATTGCCACAGCGCATTACGGCGTTTATGTTGGCGACTGCGGGATTACAGAGTTTGCTTCTCGCGCCATTTCTACTAGCAGCAGGCTCCGCTTGCACGGTGGACCCCGGGCTGCGAACGCACTTATTATTTAAATTATTTTGTGCGTTCCGCCAGCCGTAACATAATATTAGCGCCAGGGTCTGGCTAGTAAAATGGCGGATGAACAGCATCTATCGCAGTACATCCAGCAGCTGGAGGGTAGGTTGGCGGCTCTTGAGCGCACAACCTCAGCTGTGGAAGTTACCGCAGTCGCTGTTCAGGCTGCTAGCGTGGCTGCAGCCAGTTTGTCTTCTGCCACCTCTGCCCCTACATTATCTCACCTCCCGCTTCCTGACAAGTTTGCCGGTGATAGCAAGCAATGTTGGGGATTCGTGAGTCAGTGCTCTATACAGCTCGAGCTTCTGGCTGCACGTTTTCCCACAGATCGGGCACAAGTGGGTTTTGTACTTTCTCTACTCTCAGGCAGAGCATTGGAGTGGGCAACGCCGCTGTGGGAGCGCGACGATCGTGTGGTGCGGAGTGCTCCTCGTTTCTTGGAGGCTCTTAAAAAGGTCTTTTTAGGACCTCAGGTCACCCACGATACGGCGCTACAACTGCTGGCATTGGCACAGGGTTCGTCTTTGGTCAGTCTGTTTTCCGTCCAGTTTCGGACTCTAGCTTCTGAGCTAGATTGGTCTGATAAAGTTCTTATTCCAATCTACTGGCGAGGACTGGCTGACCATGTTAAAGACGCTTTGGCTACCAGGGAGATTCCCGCCACACTGGAGAAGCTTATCTCCATATCTACCCGCACTGACCTTCGTTTTCACGAGCGGAGGTTGGAGCGGGCCCAGTGTAGGCAGAGGTTTCGGTTGGCTCCCACCTTTGCCAATCCTCTCGAATTTCCCGATCTGGCGTCCGAACCCCAAAAGGCCCCAGAAGTTCCTCATGCAGGACCTAAGTCTCGGTCCGTCCGAGTATCCGTGGTCTGTAACCGTTGTCAGCAGACAGGACACTATGCCAACAAATGTCCACAGCGATCGGGGAAGCGATCGCGTCTAGTGGCCCTGGGAGGAGGTTCACTAGAGACTGCGGCATTTTCCTCCAAGATGACACTTAAAGGGACAATCACTGTTGGTACTTCCATTCTCACCGCCGACCTTTGCGTGGACTCAGGAGCAGAGGGGAATTTCATGTCCTCTAGCTTTGCTCGCCGTCATGCAATACCTCTGGTGTCGCTTGACAAATCAGTGACTGTCCGGGTAGTGAATGGGTCGACATTGCCCTCACAAATTACACACCAGACTGTTCCACTTGCATTGTCTGTATCTCCTTCCCATCAGGAACTTATTTCCCTACTCGTTCTTCCCGAGGGAATAGACGAGATCCTACTAGGTATACCTTGGCTCCGTTTCCACTCCCCACATATAGAGTAGACTTCGGGTAGGATACTGGGTTGGAGTGATGCATGTAGAGGCAGATGTGTCAGGAGTTGTGTTCAGGTTACCACTACGGAGTTACCCGCAGATCTTACTCCACTTCCCAAGCACTACTGGTCATATGCAGACGTGTTCTCCAAGAAGGCTGTGGAGACTCTTCCGCCTCATCGCCCCTATGACTGTCCTATCGACCTCTTGCCTGGCGAAGGGGAAGGGTCTATCCCCTCTCTCTTCCTGAGACAGAGGCCATGTCGCAATATATTCAGGAGAACCTGGGAAGAGGGTTTATTAGGAAGTCGGTGTCACCGGCAGGGGCGGGATTTTTCTTCGTGCAGAAGAAAAACGGAGAATTGCGTCCGTGTATTGATTACAGGGGTCTTAACGCCATCACCGTTAAAAACAAGTACCCGTTGCCCCTGATTTCTGAGCTTTTTGTTAGGCTTCGGGGAGCAAGAGTATTCACTAAACTAGATCTGCGCGGTGCTTATAACCTGATTCGCATCCGTGAGGGGGACGAATGGAAGATGGCTTTTAATACCAGGGATGAGCATTACGAATATCTGGTGATGCCCTTTGGGCTCTGTAATGCTCCAGCCGTTTTCCAAGACTTTGTCAATGACATCTTCCGGGATATGCTCTCCACCTCGGTCGTAGTCTATCTGGATGATATACTAATCTTCTCTCCAGATATTGACTCCCACCGGAGAGATGTCTGCAGAGTCTTCGACCTCTTACGGGCTAATTCCCTCTATGCTAAGTTAGAGAAATGTATGTTTGAGCTGGAGTCTTTACCTTTCCTTGGTTATATCATCTCAACCCAGGGATTGGCTATGGATCCGGCCAAACTACAGGCTGTGATGGACTGGCAGGAACCTCACTCTCTAAAAGCGGTGCAGCGCTTTATGGGGTTCATTAATTACTATCGCCAGTTCATTCCGCATTTCTCTACCTTGGTAGCTCCCGTGGTTGCCCTCACCAAAAAGGGAGCTAATCCAAAATTGTGGTCTGAAGAGGTCTCCAAGGCCTTCACGTCTATTAAGTCCCATTTCGCTAGAGCTCCCATCCTACATCGCCCCGATGTTGATAAGCAATTTATATTGGAGGTGGATGCCTCGTCCGTTGAAGCTGGAGCAGTCCTTTTACAAAAGGATGCTCAAGGTCGGAAGCATCCATGCTTCTTTTTCTCCAAGACCTTCACACCAGCGGAGAGGAATTATTCCATCGGGGACAGGGAGTTGCTAGCAATGAAGTTGGCCTTCTCGGAGTGGAGACATCTGTTGGAGGGAGCTCGCTTTCCCTTCCAGGTCTTCACGGATCACAAAAACCTGGTATATCTTCAGACAGCCCAGCGGCTTAATTCTCGCCAAGCCAGATGGTCCTTGTTCTTCTCCCGGTTTCATTTCACACTGCATTTCCTCTCGGGAGAGAAGAACATTCGTGCCGACGCTCTCTCTCGCTCTGTGGTGTCCTCGGAGGAGGAGGTGGAGGAGCCTCGGCTAATCGTCCCCACAGAGAGCCTGAGAACAGTGGCTCCAGTTTCGCTAGAGTCTGTGCCCCCGGGCAAGACTTTCGTGCCTACTAATTTGCGACCGGAGGTACTCTCTTGGGCACATTCGTCCAGGGTGGGTGGACACTTTGGGGCAAAGAGGACATCTGAATTGTTGGCAAGGACATACTGGTGGCCCATATGGTCTGTGACATTGGGGACTATGTTCGGGCGTGTGTCTCCTGCGCCAAGAATAAGTCTCCACGACAACGGCCAGCTGGGTTACTTCACCCTTTGCCGGTGGCAGACAGGCCCTGGGAGATGGTTGGGATGGACTTTGTGGTGGGCTTGCCCAAGTCTCGAGGTTGCACCATCATTTGGGTAATAACCAACCATTTTTCCAAAATGGTGCATTTGGTGCCGCTTCCACGGTTACCTTCTGCACGGGCTTTGGCAGCGTTGTTCGTTAGGCATATCTTTCGTCTACAAGGCATGCCGGACAAAATTGTCTGTGACCGAGGTCCCCAGTTTGCGTCTCGGTTCTGGAGAGAGCTTTGTCGCCTACTCAGTATTGAGTTAAATCTCTCTTCAGCGTACCATGCTGAGACGAATGGGTTGGTAGAGAGGGCCAACCAGACCTTGGTCACCTATCTACGACATTTTGTCTCGGCCAGGCAGGATGACTGGGCATCCTTGCTACCATGGGCCGAGTTTGCACTAAACAATGCTGTGGCTGATTCCACCGGACAAACTAGTTTCCTCCTAAACTACGGTCAGCATCCGCGGGTTCCGGTGCCCATGCCTGTGTCTTCTGCCGACTCCAGGGTGGCAGACTGTGCTGTGGAGGCACGGGACATTTGGGACCGTACCCAGGATGCCATTCAGGCGTCCAAGGAGAGGATGAGGTCCTCTGCCGACGCACATCGGCGCTCCGCTCCAACATTTGCTCCTGGGGACTTGGTGTGGCTCTCCGCCCGTAACATCAGGCTGCGAGTTGAGTCCACTAAGTTGGCACCCCGCTACCTGGGTCCTTTCAAGGTCCTCGAGCAGGTTAACCCTGTGGTATACCATTTGGCTCTTCCACCACGCCTGGGTATCTCCGACACCTTTCATGTATCCCTCCTGAAACCCGTGCTCATGTCCCGGTTTTCTGAGTCATCTGCCGGGACATCGGGTTCATCTACGGATGACCATGAGGTGAACGCCATCGTAGGGTGTAAGGTGGTACGGGGCAAAAAGTTTTATTTGGTGGACTGGAGGGGCTATGGGCCTGAGGATAGGTCTTGGGAGCCTGCCGAGCATGTTCACGCTCTGCAGCTCATCGCTGTCTTTGAGCGCAGCGAGGCCCAAAGAAGGGGGCCCTAGGAGGGGGGTAATGTTAGGGTTCGATTTCCCGCTGCTGCACAAGGGGAGTCTCGAACCCGTCCCGCTGCAGTCTCCCATTCATCTCCGGCCGCAGTGGAGCCTGCTCAGCAGAGACGTCGGTCCAGGCGTCTTGCCCACTCCTTTACTGTGCAGTGACTTGCTGCTGCCTTTCCTGTATCTGCTATTATAGCCAGTGCTGGAGCAGTCGTCTTTGAGACAAAGTCCTGCGTTTTCCCATCTGAGCATGCCCAGAGTGAGATCTCTCATTGGAGATCAGGGGTCACATGTTCAGGTGCTGCAGTGGCTCCTATTGGTCCGTCAGGAAGGTCATGTAGCTACGTTTGTTTGTAACAGCTTCTCATTGGTCCTTGTTCCTGGAAGGTCCTGTAGCTGTTGCTATAAAAGGGTAGCATGGCTGGGCCGCCATGCGCTAATATTAATCATTGTATGCTATGCGCCAGTGTGGTCATGTGTATGTGTGGATAGGGACCCGGCTGAAATAAGCCACTAGAATACCGACTTAATCGGTGAGGAGTTTGGTATGGTAGCTGGTCAGGGTCGGTGTCCTAGATACCCTAGATTACCGGCATAACCGGTGAGGAGTTTTGATTGCCGTATTCAGGGTCTGGCGTTCAGACGCCATAGATTGCGGGTGACTCCCGCGAGACATTAGCACATGATCACGCTTTATGAACGCGTAGCACTTAACTGTGTACCTGAGAGCCTGACAGGACACAGTACTTTTTCTCAGCGGCTCTGTGACGTAACAGGGTTCGCTTTCAACGCTAGACAGCGCCCTAGCGTGTTTTCTTTGCCACTCAGTTGTGTCTAGTGAGTGCGCACACATCGCCATATAGCGCTGCGGGTTTCCTTCTAGCGGCTCTGTGGAGTAACAGAGTTCGCACTTATTGCCACAGCGCATTACGGCGTTTATGTTGGCGACTCTGCGGGATTACAGAGTTTGCTTCTCGCGCCATTTCTACTAGCAGCAGGCTCCGCTTGCACGGTGGACCCCGGGCTGCGAACGCACTTATTATTTAAATTATTTTGTGCGTTCTGCCAGCCGTAACAGAGTGTGATTGATTGAGTGTGTGGACAGTTGTCTTTTATACAAGTAAAAAGTTCAAATAAGTGCTTCTTAAAGAAAAGCCAGGTCTGTGAGAGCCAGTATTCTTGCTGGTTGGTAGGTGATCAAATATTTATTTCATATAATAAAATGCAATTTAATTATTTAAAAATCTTACAATGTGATTTTCTGGATTTTATTTTTAGATTCTGTCTATCACAGGTGAATTGTACCTGCGAAAAAAATGACAGACCTCTCCATTCTTTGTAGATGGGAAAGCTTGCAAAAGTGGTAGTGTATTAAATACTTTTTCCCCACTGTATGTGGTAGATATTAGCAGCAGTCAGTTGAAAAAATCTGAAATAATCTTGTGGTAATTTCACTAGTCACACTCTGCTCCAGCTGTTCAATGGACCGACTTCTATAGAGAGCTTGAGTGACAGACACTGCCTGGATTCTTGGTTCTCTTATTTCCCTTCTCATAGGAAATGGTCAGAAGATACAACCTGTCCATCCTTAACTTGTATCTATTCTAAACTCAATATATTCTGAGATGGTGTTAGCTATATGAATTATAAAACTATGCAGATACCTTACAGTATATGCCTTCATAGAAGCCATTTATAGGTCATCTATCACTTATTAGCTACCAGATATTTAAAAATGCATATATTATTGCATATAATGTTTACTAGGTTTATTAGCCATCTATAACCCTTGGATTACAATGGCAATAAAATCCATGATATGATATTGTATTCTGTTTGTTACATCTATACCCAGATCTGCTCCAGCTACTTCTGCTTCAGTCACCAGACGATAACGCTGGTAATAAGGAAGATGTTGTAACCAGTAGCTCTGGACAGCGCAAACTCTGTTCACCCAGTGATTAATCTTGTTGAAAACTGTGATTGCACTTATCCAGGCTAATGGATTTGTGTGCTGTCTAGTAGCCCAACAGGTGTAATCATTTACTTGCTGTTGCCAATGGGCAATGCCATGCCCTATATAAACTCCAGCCTTAGTTGACTTGTTATGTCACTCTACATAGAGACCCAGTTTGAGCACTGACTTTATTTGTATGCTTTTTCCATCCTCATTCTGATCTTGGCTTGTCTGACTTCTCTCTGGACTGACCTTTAGGTATCTAACCCTGGTTTCCCCTTTTATGTTAAAATTACTGAGATAGGAGATGGCAGTTGCTTCTCATGAGATTCTATGCAGACTGGAATAGGGAGGAGGATGGAGAGACCCTGCCTTTAGATCCAGCCCCCCACTAAATAGAATCTTATCAGTAGCAACTGCCATCTCCTATCTCAGTAATCTCAAAATCTGTCTTCACTGAATACAGATTTGACCCATGAGCTGAGAATTTTAAATATGAAAGATCAGTCCTGATGGAGAAAGAAGCCAATTTCTCTGATATATTACAAAGTTGCTTCCTTTAATGCCTACTATTGATTTATGAAATTAAAATTAAAGCAATGGCTACACTTTAAACATGTTGTTCCAGTAATATATTTCTGTATTGAAATATACTAACCATTTCACTTAGTGGAAACTTTTGTCAAAAGTGACAGCAAGTCTTGTCTACTAAGCACTTTTGTTCCTGCTCTAGTAGTAGACACATTTTTACCCACACTGACATGTTTTATAAATCTAAAACATCAGGATGCATAAATTAAAATGTCAGTCTAAAATGATATCTTTGTTATTTCTGCCATCAGCAAAGATTTACCAAATCATATGTAAAGTGTAAAGTAATATTTAACGTATGTAATTTTTAGCATATGGAATATGTTAACTGGAAAATCACCAAAGGCCGGTCAATGTGTCTGAGAAGAGCTTCTAGTTAAACGAGGAATGATGTAGGAAATAAAATAAGGAAAAGAAGAGCCAATATATTCATATAATCTTGGCTACGTTTCAGAGTGGATAAAAATATGTCTCATATTTATGTATGTATGTATGAATATGTCACTGTGACACTCTGCAGGCCCTGCAAATCATGCAATGTAGGTGCATTCAGAGGGTATTTGCTTCCCAGATGAGTTTTTACAAGGACAATCATTTGAACTTTTAGGAAATATCTGGCATATCACCATTACATGATGGATTCCAAGAAAATCTGTATGTAATAAAATTCCTATATTGTGATATCCCAATACTTTCTGTGGACATGGGTTCAAAGTTTACATCAGCAAAACCAAAATAAAAGACATAACCCATATTATACAGTTTCAGCTGTAGTGCCACTATACAGGACGTTTTACTGTTAGTTTGTTTTGTCTGTGTCGTGTGTAATAGGTATGAGTGAGCATTAACATGCTCAGATGCTCGGTACTCGAAACAAGCAATTCCTAATGCTCGGAAGCACATTTTGAGTAACGAGTATAATGGGAGTCAATAGGAAATTTTCCGGCTGACACTACAAAGAGTTCTGGGGGGGCAGTGAAAATGATAAAATGGAAGGAAAAAGTGCTGAACAGAAGGAGAACAGCATGGGGAAGACTCCTAGAAGCATCTCTGACTCTAAGATCTCTGCTGAGAACAATGGTATCACACTTTTACTCCACTTTAACCCCTTAATGACCGCCGATACGCCTTTTAACGGCGGTCATTAAGGGTACTTAAACCACATCGCCGTTAATTAACGGCGCTGTGGAAAAAGTGAATAGCGCCCCCCAGAGGCGCATTTTCTCCAGGGTCTCGGCTACCGGGGTAGCCGAGACCCCAGAGAACATGAATCGGGTCGGTTTTTACCGACCCGATGTTGCGGTCGCCGTTATTAACCCTATAACGGCGACAGCAACAACAAAAAAAAAATCTGATGTGCCATTTAATTTCTCTGTCCCCTGATGTCATCGGACATCAGGGGACAGAGAAAAAGGGTCCCCAGGACCCCCATGTAGCCCCCGATCCAGTCCATGTGGCCCCCGGGCCCTTCGTTGTCCCCCGGTGCCGGCGCTGTTAAGAAAATGGCGGGTGCATGCTCAGTGCGCCCGCCGCTATGTGCCGCTGTGCTGGTGGGGGGATGGGCAAATATTCTCTGGGGTCTCGGCTACCGGGGTAGCCGAGACTCCAGAGAACATGATCCGGGTCGCAAAAAAAAAAAAAAAAAAAAATGATTTCTCTCCCCTCTGATGTGATCGCACATCAGAGGGGAGAAAATGAGGGTCCCCGTGTCCCCCTGAACCCCCCCTATACTTACCGGTGTCCTCTGCCATGTCCCCCTGGCCTCCGATCATCCCGGTCTTCTTCCTGCACAAAAAAAATGGCGGGCGCATGCGCAGTGCGCCCACCGATCTGCTTGGCGGCAGATTCAAAAAAGTTTCATTCATTCTCCAGAAAGTGCATTTTGATCACTGTGATAAACTATCACAGTGATCAAAATAAAAAAAACAGTACATAACCCCCCCATTTATCACCCCCTTAGTTAGGGACATATAATAAAAAATAGAAATTATATTTATTTTCATTTTTCTGTTAGGGTTAGGGTTATAATTAGGGTTAGGGTTATAATTAGGGTTAGGGTTAGCATTAGGGTTAGGGTTATAATTAGCATTAGGGTTAAGCTGGGTTCATACTGCGTTATGGCAGTCCGTTAGACGGACTGTGCTACACCGCGGTATAACGTGGTGTAACGCAGTCCGTTAACGCTGCCATTCACCCCCATTTGAGGGCGCATCGCGACGCATGCCGTAAAGCGGCATGCGTTTGCGACGTGCCATCATTCAGTGACGGAGCCTCGGACGCGGGCTGCAGCGTCTGGGCTCCGTCACCGCTAGCGCAGATGAATCATCTGCTGATTCCTCTGCGCTAGCGGGTATAGCATAACGCGATCGCGTTATGCTATACCGTTACCAGCCCGTCAACGCTATGTGTTGAACGGGCTGGTAAAACGCAAAATGAACCCAGCCTTAGGGTTAGGGTTATAATTAGGGTTAGAATTAGGGTTAGGGTTACAATTAGGGTTAGGGTTACAATTAGAGTTAGGGTTACAATTAGGGTTGGAATTAGGGTTGGGATTTAGGTTACGATTAGGGTTGGGATTAGGGTTAGGGGTGTGTTGGGATTAGGGTTGGAGCTAGAATTGAGGGATTTCCACTATTTAGGCACATCAGGGGGTCTCCAAACACGACGTGGCGTTCAAAAAGTCAAATGGCGCTCCCTCCCTTCCAAGCCCTGCCGTGCGCCCAAACAGTGGTTTACCCCAACATATGGGGTATTAGCGTACTCAGGACAAATTGCACACCAATTTTGGGGTTCTAATTTCTCCGGTTACCCTTGGGAAAATAAAAAATAGCTGGCTAAAAAAATCATTTTTGAGAAAAAAAATGATTTTTCATTTTCACGGCTCTGCGTTTATAAATTTCTGTGAAGCACTTGGGGGTTCAAAGTGCTCACCACACATCTAGATAAGCTCCTTATGGGGTCTAGTTTGCAAAATGGGGTCACTTGTGGGGGGTTTCCACTGTTTAGACACATCAGGGGGTCTCCAAACACGACGTGGCATTCAAAAAGTCAAATGGCGCTCCCTCCCTTCCGAGCCCTGCCGTGCGCCCAAACAGTGGTTTACCCCAACTTATGGGGTATCAGCGTACTCAGGACAAATTGCACACCAATTTTGGGGTTCTAATTTCTCCGGTTACCCTTGGGAAAATAAAAAATAGCTGGCTAAAAAAAAATCATTTTTGAGAAAAAAAATGATTTTTCATTTTCACGGCTCTGCGTTTATAAATTTCTGTGAAGCACTTGGGGGTTCAAAGTGCTCACCACACATCTAGATAAGCTCCTTGGGGGGGTCTAGTTTCCAAAATGGTGTCACTTGCAGGGGGTTTCTACTGTTTAGGTACATCAAGGGCTCTGCAAACACAACATGACGCCTGCAGAACATTCCATCAAAGTCTGCATTACAAAATGGCGCTCCTTCCCTTCCAAGCACTCCCATGCACCCAAACAGTGGTTTCACCCCACATATGGGGTATCAGCGTACACAGGAAAAATTGCACAACAACTTTTTGGGTCCAATTTCTCCTGTTACCCTTGGGAAAATAAAAAAAATAGCGGGCTAAAGAATCATTTTTGAGGAAAAAAATGATTTTTTATTTTCACGGCTCTACGTTTATTAATTTCTGTGAAGCACTTGGGGGTTCAAATTCCTCACCACACATCTAGATAAGTTCCTTAAGGGGTCTAGTTTCCAAAATGGTGTGATTTGTGGGGGGTTTCGACTGTTTAGGCGTATCAGGGGCTCTCCAAACGCGACATGGCGTCCAATTTCAATTCCAGCCAATTTTGGTTTGAAAAAGTCAAACGGCGCTCCTTCCCTTCCAAGCCCTGCCGTGCGCCCAAACAGTGGTCCCACCCCACATATGGGGTATCAGCGTACTCAGGACAAATTGGACAACAACTTTTGTGGTCTAATTTCTCCTGTTACCCTTGGAAAAATAAAAAATTGGGGACTAAACGATCAGGTTTGTGGAAAAAATATGACTTTTTATTTTCATGCCCGGGAGTTATAAACTTCTGTGAAGCACTTGGAGGTTCAAAGTGCTCACCACAGATCTAGATAAGTTCCTTAGGGGGTCTAATTTCCAAAATGGGGTCACTTGTGGGGGGTTTCCACTGTTTAGACACATCAGGGCCTCTACAAACACGACATGACGTCCAGCCAATTCTGCGCTGAAAAAGTCGAACGGCGCTCCTTCCCTTCCAAGCTCTGCCATGCACCCAAACAGTGGTTTAACCCCACATATGGGGTATCAGCATGCTCAGGACAAATTGCACAAAAACTTTTGGGGTCTTGTTACCCTTGGAAAAATAAAAATTGGGGTGAAAATATTGTTTTTGTGGAAAAAATATGATTTTTTATTTTCACTGTTCTATGTTATTAACTTCTGTGAAGCACTTGGAGGTTCAAAGTGCTCACCACACATCTAGATACGTTCCTTAGGGGGTCTAGTTTCCAAAATGGGGTCACTTGTGATGGGTTTCCACTGTTTAGACACATAAGGGCCTCTACAAACGCGACATGGCGTCCAGCCAATTCTGTGTTGAAAAAGTCAAATGTCGCTCCTTCCCTTGCGACCTCTGCCGTGCGCCCAAAAAGTGGTTTACCCCCACATATGAGGTATTGGCTTATTCAGGAGAAATTGCACAACAAATTTTGTGGTTCATTTTTTCTTTTAACACTTGTGAAAATAAAAAAAATAGGTTCCGAAGTAAAGTTTTTTCAAAAAAAGTTAAATGTTAATTTTTTCCTTCCACATTGCTTCAGTTCCTGTGAAGCACGTAAAGGGTTAATAAACTTTTTGAATGTGGTTTTGAGCTCCTTGAGGGGTGCAGTTTTTAGAATGGTGTCACTTTTGGGTATTCTCTATCATATAGACCCCTCAAAGTGACTTCAAATGTGATGTGGTCCCTAAAAAAAAATGGTGTTGTAAAAATGAGAAATCGCTGGTCAACTTTTAACCCTTATAACTTTGTAAAAAAAAAAAAGTTTTGGTCCCAAAATTGTGCTGATGTAAAGTAGACATGTGGGCAATGTTATTTATTAAGAAATTTGTGTGACATATCTCTCTGATTTAAGGGCATAAAAATTTAAAGTTTGAAAATTGTTAAATTTTCAAAATTTTCGCCATATTTCCGTTTTTTTTCATAAATAAACACAAGTCATATCAAAGAAATTTTACCACTAACGTGAAGTAAAATATGTCACGAAAAAACAATCTCAGAATCAGCGGGATTCGTTAAAGCGTTCCAGAGTTATAACCTCATAAATTGACAGTGGTCAGAATTGTAAAAATTGGCCCTGTCATTAAGCTGCAAAATGGCTCTGTCACTAAGGGGTTAAGGACTGACAATAAAATCTTCTAAATTGAAGTGAAATTGGAGTTTACAGGAAAAAAAATGTTTAGAAACATGCTTTCCTGTATAATGATTTGCATATAAGGCAACATTCTAAAAGGATTTTTAAAAATGCAAATTTAAATAAATAAAAATTTCAGTGTAATTTATGAAGGAAGCAAGAACTGTCAAAATCTGTTGGAAGAGGGACTCAGATACACTATGTATTAAACCTAACAGAGGGCCTCATACACATTCTCTTTAAATTTTGTTTAAATTGTCATGTAGTAGTACTCCTAGACACATAAAGGCTATGCACTAAGTGAAAAGCCTGCCAAAACTTACAGGGTCATCCATACACCCTTGAAGGCACCAACTGTAGCACCTCATTCAAATGTTGTGAACAAAGTAAAGTTGTCGTACTCTACTGTTATGAGCTCGGTTGCAACAACTTTATTAGATAATGGATTGCAACCGAACCCGGGGTCCGCGATGCAGAAAGAGTCGCTGCTGCCGAACACCCCTTGGCTATGAAGGTAACAACTGACAACTAAAGAGTAATATTAGATCTCGCCTGTGTTACTTTATACAAGGAGAGAGATATTTAAACTATCTCCATTTACTTCACAGGAGATGTGCTGTAAGCTGGCGTAGACGTGGCCCTGTTGACTGCACAGAACACACTTGCCAGATGATTAGGTAGTGCATGCAACTCCCGCCAGGCATACGTGTTGTCAGCCGGTGTGCGACCGAACTGAGCAACTCTCTGTTCAGCAGGCAGGCGATGCCCAGGTTACGCGCCCCGCAGTCTGCTCAGGGTGTATCGCTACCCTCTAGTTGTAGCAAGACTGCGCCACATTGGCTACCTGCCTGGCATAAGCTAATCCTGCCTGAGAGACCTGTGCTAATTAGCCGAGCGAACTCTGGCATCGGCAGGTCCCGGAGAGGAAAGCTAGAGAGCACGTAGAGCCCTGATTCTGGTACATCCACACATGAGCACTGCCTATTTTAGTATGATCTGACCGCGCCGCGGACAGACAAGCTATTTAAGGGCTAAGCTCCGCCCCCAGCCATCTCGTCAATCGTATCACCGATGATGTCATCCGTGACCAATCAGGCGATGCCAGGTCAGAGGATCAGCTGACATTAACCATCAATCACGGTTCGCCATGTCAAGGACATGCTCAGTGCAGGCATTTCTGGACTTAGGCTTATAACAGCCTTTTCCTGTTCTGTAACCTAGGTTTAAGGCTACTATGCACAAAGACTCTAGTAACAGCTTGTGCCTCTTGGGTATTAGGTAGGCGTTGGGATTGACGGCGAAGCTGAACAGCATATGCCTAGGCTGGGTCTGGATGGGAGACCACGGACTCCTCAGATCCAGGTTCGGATCCCACCCAATGCCTAACATCTACACTCATAAAAATTCTTCACACAGAGCAATGACTGCCACAAATTGCAAGCTAGGTCATCCATGCACACTTTAAGACACCAACTGTAGTATCTCATTTAGATGTTGTGAAGAAAGTGTAGTTGTGGCACTTATACACTCATAAAAGTTCAGCACACAGTGCAATGCCTGCCAAGAATTACAAGCAGTGTCATCCATACACCACTGAAGGCACAAACTAGAGTGCATCATAAAATTATTAAGAAAGTGTAATTGTGGTTTTTCTACACTCATAAAGGAATAAAGGCTCTGCACATAGTGCAAAGCCATAAAAAAATCTAAGGCTGGTCATCTATACACCCTTGAAGGCACCAACAGGAGGACCTCATTAAAATATTAAGAACGCGTAATTGTAGTACTCCTACAGGCATAAAGGCTCTGCACACAGTGCAAAGCCAGAAAACTGTTCTAAGGAGGGTTATTAATGCACGATTGAAGGCACCAAGTGGAGTGCCTCATAAAAAAATTAGAAAGTGTAGTTGTGGTACTTTTACACTCATAAAGGCTCTGTACACAGTGCAAAGCCAGTAAAAAATTCTAAGGAGGATCATCCATAAACCTTTGAAGGCACCAACTAGAGTGCCTCATAAAAAAATTAAGAAAGTGTAGTTGTGGTACTTCTACACTCAAAAATTCTCTGCACACAGTGCAAAGCAAGAAAAAAAATATAAGGAGAAAATATAAGGAGGGTCATCCATATACCCATGAAGGCACCAACTTAAGTGCTTCATAAAAAATGAAAAAAGTGTAGTTGTGGTACTTCTACACTCTAAAAGGCTCTGCACACAGTGCAAAGCCAGAAGAAAATTATAAGGAGGGTCATTCATACACCCTAGATGGCAACAACTGGAGGGCCTCCTTCAAATATTGAAGATTAAAAGGATTTTATGTGCTGCTGTCATCTGGTTGTGTGGAAAATTTTGGGCTAAACCAGGCTTTGTTCATTTTTATCAGAGTGATCCTGTCAACATTTTCCGCTGACCGCTGAAAGCCCCTGTCTGTTATGATGCCCCTCTGGCAGCACTAAATGTCCAGCTTTGAGACATAATAGTTGAAAGTCACAGAGGGATTAGGGAATATGCTGGTTTTGTTGACCAGGTATTGCTTGACCAATTTTAAAAACTTTTCCCTACATGTCAAAAATACACAGTCATCAGGGACGGGATGCTGGGAGTGTGTCAAGAAATTGGCCCAGGCCTTAGACAGTGTATCCCTGCCTCTGCTGTACCTGGTGCATGTCCCCTTCGCCTCTCCCCCTTGGATGGGCAACGGTTGTCTGATGGGAATTTTAAGCTGTCTGCTGTTTGATCCCAGTCCACAACTTCTGCGTTTTGTGGGATTTGTCCCTCAAACAGATTAGTTTCAGAACAGCCAATTGTCATTTCCCCCTGGCTATGCTGAAGTTGGTGGTGCAGGTCTTACTGTGACCGGATGAGGAGGCGATGGAAGAAGGAGGAGACAACCTAAACAGATAAACATCCAGCAATCCTCTGTCCCGGTAGGGCAATGGCTAGAACGCCTCCTGCCTCTGTCCCAGCCACCACTACATTTACCCATTGGGCAGTTAGGGAGATGTAATTTCCCTGGCCATGCTGACTGGTCCACGTATCAGTGGTTATGTGGACCTTGCCACTGATTACATTGCCCAGAGCATTCCTGATTTTGTCAGCAACATGCTTGTGCAGGGCATGGATGACTCACCTGGTAAAGTGGTGGCAGCTGGGAACAACATTCTGCTGGACAGCCACTGCCATCAAATTTTTAAAACTGTCCGTCTCCACCTTCCAGAATGGCAGCATTTCAAACACCAGTAAATTGGAAATGCTGTCATTCAGGACCATGGCTGGGATGAATCTGTTTTTTCTCTCAGGGACACTTTCTTTTTCTTTGGACACTTCCATGAGACAGTGTGGAAATGTTCATGACACTGGTGGTAGTGTTTATGGTGATGCTGTCAAATCCTCTCTTTGTTAGAAGGCAGGTGGCCCTGTTGATCGTGAGCTGGAGGAAGAGGCTGAGACTGCAGGAGAAGAGACAGCAGGAAGAGGCTCAGATTTGTCATGATTTTTATGGTGTGTACTCCATTGCACCTTGTGCTTTTAATTTAGATGCCTCGTCATACAGGTGGTGCTCAGGTTCAGGACATTTATGCCTAGCTTCAGAGTCAAACTACCTGTTGCTTATCGGAAGCACATTCCCTGAAGAAATAACATGGAGCACTTTTGAGCTGTTTATAGTGTGCTCATTTCACTGGCACAATGGGCAGTAGCAGCCGACGTACTGGATAGAGGACACCAGTTGTGACTTTGAACAATGCTTTGCTGTCCTGTTGTGGCATTGTGGCCACCTCCTCCTTCTCCGAACTGCGCACATCACAAGGATGGCATCCTCTCCTTGTTGGGGTCTAGGACCTCATCATCCTCCTTGCTAGTCTTGACCTCTTTGCCAGTCTGCACACTGCATAAAGACGCGGCTGTTGCAAACTCAGTTTCGTCATCATCTGAAATCTGCTGCAGTGGTCCAACGACTGTGTGCACTCGCCCTGCCAAATGCTCATCCTCCAACATAACAAGTGCTTCGGCATCACACCACTAAGTCTCTTCCACTTCTGGGGCAGGGACAAGTGGATTGGCCACAGAACCACAGACAGTGGAGGCATCAAAAAGCAGAACAGACTACTGCATGATTTGGGGCTCAGAGTGTTTGGCTGATTTGCATGGCAATGAAGCAAAAGCTGGATGACCATGGTCCTCTTGTGCCAACTGTACATTTTCTACAGTGGACTGGATGGAAGATAAAGAGAATGAATTGGAGCCACTCTCAGCCATCCAATCTAACAACTTTTCAACACCTTGTTGCCTCACTTTTGTGCAGCGGTATTCGGGTTTATAAAAGGATGCATAACGTTCTGTTGCCTGCATACAACAGAGGAAGGTGTTCTATTTGGAAACGTAGCAGGTAAAGAATGACCATGTCCTCTCCCTGCATCAGCTGCACACCATCACCATCAGCAGCTACACAAGCACCACAACGGCCACGTCCACATCCCCTATTTGATGCTCTCCTCATTTTTGCAAATGGCTTTCCTAAACACTATTTGCATAGCTCAAATGATAGAGCAAAGAGGAAGAGAAGTAGCTGCTCTGTTGACGTGAAGTCAGTGGAAGTCATAGAATTGGTGGCAAGAGCGATCCATGACCACTCTGAGCCGTCAGATATCAGCAATGGCCACAACAGGCAGGTATTTATCAGCTACCTGCATGTTAGTTCTTAGCACCATATGCAACAATATTAATAGTCCCAGATAATCTCTTTAAAGGTACTCTTAAAGGATCAATGCAGTCATTCTTCTCCAACCGATGCCCAAGGATACTTTAACGGACTCTCCCAAATTCTCTACCTGAGCAATAATACTTGGAAGTAAAATGATGATCCCATTAAAGGGGGAATAGCAGGTGGTCCCTTAGTCACCATTTCTCAGTTTAGTCTTAAACAAATCCGTTGTAACCCAAGGGGTCCATTACTACCATATAGGCAGTTTTTTTCAGTTGTAATACATACAAAATTAACTTTTATATTGGTCTTTTGGTATTTCCCTTTTAAACAATCAATGCTAAATGTAAATAACAACTCTACCAGCTCTCATAAAAACACAATAATCCAGTCCAGATTACAATTACATGTACGTGTATATTGTGAAAGGGAAATTATAAGGCCACATCCTCTTATGCTTGGCTATTATATTCATTCTTTCATTCCCCTTGTTATATATTTATTGGTAACTGGCTCTATGTAAAATTTCCTAAGTCTGAGTCTGTAATAAGGATTAGCGTTAGATAAAATAATGAGCCGTCATTATCTCAATTTAAGCGCCATACACTATCTCCTAAATTAAAAGTTAGTAGGGTTAACCATGAAAAAATGTCTTGTATTCAGCATTACTGTCTAAACAGAGGTGTGGTATTTTCAGAAAATGTTGTTCTTAAACTTAAACCTTCAATATTCCAGCTGGTCAAGTTTCAAAACCATTTAAGAACTGGCATGTAATCAGGAAACTGAATAACGAGAGGAAGAGGAATTGGAGAGTTTCACATAGGATGTATGAAAAATTAAGTGTCAAATAATGCACTTAGAGACTATTATGAAGGCCAACATCTGGAGCAGTTGATGGATAAATTGGACAAGGCAATGGATTTGAAAAGGAGCCTGGTCCAATCAAAGATATGGTCCACAGAAAGCCTTTTTATGCGCTTACATAACTGCATGGATTTAGAGACATAAGGTGAAAACTTTAAGCACTGTTCCTCATTTCGAAATGCAACAGTAAAAGCTATAGAGCAAAATTGACGGATGGAGAAGACTTCCTGTAGTGAAACAAGGACAGGGAATATATATTGTTACAGAAGCTATCCAGAATAAAATAAACTATGTGTAAGGAATGAATAAAATATATAAAAAAGGCATAACTAATTTGTTGAATCCCTCACTGCTCTAGTGCTCTGGTGGGGTCAGTCAGTCTGTGTTTAATTTCCCGAATCAATGATGTGCTGTTCGTGCCACCATCACTGCTGAGACCGGTGATTGCACACAACAGTCACATTAGCTTTACATGACAATGCAGACCATGGTCACCACATTGTGACTCTCAATCATCAATCAATGAAAGAGTGTATTTCAATTTATTTATCTATTAAATGTGGATTCAAATTTATATTTGTATGTATACACACACACTCACATATAGGATCAGTTTTAGGCAGGGGTCAAATAAATGCTGCAAGGTAAGAATGCTTTCAAAATTTAAGTGTTAATAGTTGATTTTTGACAATTTACAAAATGCAAAGTGAGTGAACCACCGTGAAATGTAAATCAATATTTGATGTGACCACCATTTCCTTCAATTCTTCTAGATACACTTGCACAAAGTCAGGGATTTTACAGCATTTTTGAAAGGTGTATGAGAAACCAATTGTACCAAACAGGTGAAAATGATCATCATTTTCACATA